>CM070772.1:180831623-181431623 GCA_036346955.1 Dipus sagitta | reverse complement strand
ACAGGATCTTTTGAAGGGACCTAGACATGCAGTATGGCCCATGAACATGATTGCTAGTCAGATGTCATGTCATCCATGAAGGGAAGTGAGTCTCCCCTGCTCCCTTTTCCCTTCACGTCACAACTCAAACTCACAGTGATCCCCCTGCCTCTGCTTCTCTAGCACTGGGACTTTCAAGTATGTACTACATGTCCCTCTCTGCTTTCACAGAATAGGAAAAAAAGGGGTCACAACGTAGGTGATACTAAATTAACAATGCAGAATGACAGGAGGGACTTCTTGTTTCTGTTCCCTCATCTATTTTGATGCCCTTCCCTCCTTCTCTATCACCCTTGACACATGTTGAAGGGCTGAATGTTATGCAGGTCTTATGCAAGAAACAACAGTCACTATGAGGTCATGAATGCAGTGACCACTTTATGCCTTAAAGACAGCATGCCACAGCATTCCTCTCCATCCTTTGGCACTTCTTTCTGCCACCTCTTTTGCAATGGTCCGTGAGCATTGGAGAGTGTAACAGATGCATCTAATTTAATGCTGAACACCCAGCTATCACTTTTTCTCAGCACTTTGATGAGCCCTATGTCTCCCCAGTACTCACCACCAACTTCAGAAAGAAGCTTCTCTGATCAAAAGTGAGAGCAGGCCAGGTGTGGTGGCGCACGCCTTTAATCCCAGCACTCGGGAGGCAGAGGTAGGAGGATCGCCGTGAGTTCGAGGCCACCCTGAGACTACATAGTGAATTCCAGGTCAGCCTGGGCTAGAGTGAGACCCTACCTCGAAAACAAAACAAACAAACAAACAAACAAAAAGTGAGAGCAGCATTAATCTATGGGCATAAACCTAAGTATTTAGAGGACAATTTGATGGGCATAATATATCTATTTAGCCAACCAAAAGTAGTAGCTTCCTCCCTAGGGTCTATGACTTTCCCAGCCATGGGCTTTTGTCTAGGTTTTCAGTATCAGGCATGAATTTTCTCTTGTGGAGCAGGCCTGAAATCCAGAGAGCAGTTGGTTACCCCCATAACAGGCATGCCACTACTGTACTAGTGGGCACATCTTATTTGGCTGCCCAGCAGTGTATCCTGCAGGATCCACTGTTGGTTAAGACCGCTGATGACTTTTCTACTTAAGCATACCATTGTCCAGCATACTGACAGGTAGTCAGCAGGAAGGACTTCCAGCTCAGCACTAGCTTGTAGTAGGTTCTTACTACCTCGTTCTGGTGGGCAGTCATGAGCCTCGGCAATAGCCTATATTGTTTTGTGGGTTTCAGGGGTTTCCCTGACCAATAACTCATTGGGAGGTATCCCACCCCTGGCACTTGGATTTTTCTGTAACAATCTATGGCTTCTGGGTACAGCATTATCCACCCTCCCCCCCCCACACACACAGAATACTTCCACCCAAACTCTCTTTAAAAAAATACATATCCCCCAGACACAAAATGGCCTGGATATCCATGACCTCACAGCGCCTGACACTACCTACACAAGACCATCATAAGAGGAGGAAAAGATGATGACATCAAAATGAAGGAGAGACTGATTGAGACAGGGAGGGGATGTAATGGAGAACGGAGTTTCAAAGGGGAAAGTGGGGAAGGGAGGTCATTACCATGGGATATTGTTTACAATCATGGAAGTTGTTAATAAAAAAAATACATATAATTTTTTTTTCCAGGTAGGGTCTCACTCTAGCCCAGGCTGACCTAGAATTCACTCTGTATTCTCAGGGTGGCCTTGAACTCACAGCGATCCTGCCAGCTCTGCCTCCAGTGTGCTGGGATTAAAGGCGTGTGCCACCACACCCGCCTAAAAAAATAGATATGATTTTTTTTTGTTTTTGGATTTTTGAGGTAGGGTCTCACTCTAGCCCAGGCTGACCTGGAATTCACTATGGAGTCTCAGGGTGGCCTCAAACTCATGGGGATCCTCCTACCTCTGCCTCCCGAGTGCTGGGATTAAAGGTGTGCGCCACCATGCCGGGCTAGATATGATTTTAATTAGCTAACAAAGAAGTAGGTTTCCGTGGTGTATGCATAGCATCTTTAGTTTTGATTAACCCTTCTCCGCCTCCTCTTCTCCTTCGTCTCTCTCTCCTGACTTCACTTAGAACATGCCACCCCAAAACTCCTCTACTTACATTCTACTGTCCCAGCCCCTTAGCTCCCCTCTCCTCCTTCCCTCAGGGCCCCTTTCTAGATCGCTGGGTGTTGCAGGCAGGTTCACATTGCTGACAGAAACACCAACTAAGAGCAGCTTGGGGGTAGGGGGGGGTAGGGTTTATTTTGGCTTACAGACTCGAAGGGAAGCTCCATGATGTCAGGGGGAAATGATAGCATGAGCAGAGGGTGGACATCACCCCCTGGCCAACATAAGGTGGACAAAAGCAACAGGAGAGTGTGCCAAACACTGGCAAGAGGAAGCTGGCTGTAACACCCATAATCCTGCCCCAAACAATACACTGCCTCTAGGAGGCGTTAATTCCCAAATTGCCATCAACTGGAAACATGGCATTCCAAACACCTAAGTTTATCAAACCACCACACTGGGATGACGTATTTAAAACTATTTCATATTTGTAGACTGCTTTTTTTTTTTTTTTTTTTTTTTGGTTTTTCGAGGTAGGGTCTCTCTCTAGCACAGGCTGACCTAGAATTCACTCTGTAGTCTCAGGGTGGCCTCGAATTCACAGCAATCCTCCTAACTCTGCCTCCCGAGTACTGGGATTAAAGGCGTGCACCACCATGCCCAGCTGCATATTGATGATTCACTGTTATTGCACAGTTAAAATGCAAATGTTGAGCTAGAGAGATGACTTAGTGGTTAAGTGCTTGCCTGTGAAGCCTAAGGACCCCTGTTCAAGGCTCCATCCCCCAGGACCCATGTAAGCCAGATGCACAAGATGGTGCATGAGTCTGGAGTTCATTTGCAATGGCTCGAGGCCCTGGTGCACCCACTCTCTTCTCTCTCCCTGCTTATTTCTGTATCTCTCTCTTAAACAAATAAAAAACTAAAATATTAAAAAGGAATTATAATATAAACTGTAAGTATATAATGTGGGGCTGGAGAGATGACTCAGTGGTTGAGATGCTTGCCTGAAAAGCCAAAGGACACAGGTTTGATTCCCCAGTACCCACATAAAGCTAGATGTACAAGGTGGTACATGCATCTAGAGTTTGTTTGCAGTGGCTAAAGACCCTGGCATGCCCATTCTCTCTCTCTCTCTCTCATATATATATAAATAAAGTAAATCCATATATATATATATATGTGTGTGTGTGTGTATATATATATATATATAGTCATATAATTTAAAATCATGCTTATAGAATGTACAGGGTTGGGAAGTAGGCAGAGAGGAGATAAGGTTCAGATGAACCCTGAAATAAGTGGGCAGGATATTCTGAGACAATTAAAAGAAAGAAGATTCATACAGAGCTGTGTAATAAGTAAATTTCTTCTGTGTCTCCCCTTTATTATCTTCTCTTCATCCAAGGCTTTTTCCTACCATATGCCCCTCCCTACCCAAATGAACATGAGCTTTATAAAGACAAGGTTTTTAAAAAATATTGCATTTATTTATTTGACAGAGAAAGAAGGAGAGAAAGAGAAAGAATGGGTGCACCAGGGCCTCTAGCCACTGCAAACAAACTCCAGACGCATGCACCTGCTTGTGCATCCGGCTAACGTGGGTCCTGGGGAACTGAACCTGGGTTCCTTAACCACTAAGCCATCTTTCTAGTCCCACAAAGACAAGGGTTTTTAATGTGTTCTGTTCATTGTTGCATCCAGTTTGGTAATGCCTGGCACATTATAGATGCTTACCAAGTATTATTATCGAATGAATAAACATATGAATGAAATGATAACTACCTCTAAGGATTGGTGTCTGGGGGCTTTCATCAATTAGCTTTTCTTACCTCACCACAAACCTGGCCAACAATTTGTTATCAAAGTCTTAAAGTTTGAAATTTTCATTTGTGTCCTTAAAATTGTAAATGAAGCTGGGCGTGGTGGCACACACCTTTAATCCCAGCACTGGGGAAGCAGAGGTAAGAGGATCACCATGAGTTCGAGGCCACCCTGAGACCACATAGTGAATTCCAGGTCAGCCTGGGTTAGAGTGAGACCCTACCTTGAAAAAACAAACTGTAAGTCAGCCAGAGCAGTGCTCTGTAGCTATAGTCTAACAACTCAAGAAGCCGAGGCAGAAGGATAATGAGATGAAGACCAACTGAAGTGATGTAGCAAGAGTTTACTTGTAAAAGAAAATTGTACCTGGGCATGGTGGCACATGCCTGTATTTTTTGTTTATTTTTATTTTTATTTATTTATTTGAGAGCGACAGACAGAGAGAGAAAGAGGCAGTTAGAGAGAATGGGCACACCAGGGCCTCCAGCCACTGCAAACTCCAGATGCATTCGCCCCATTGTGTATCTGGCTAACATGGGTCTTGGGGAATCGAGCCTTGAATCGGGGTCCTTAGGCTTCACAGGCAAGTACTTAATCGCTAAGCCATCTCTCCAGCCCTTTTTTGTTTTGTTTTTATTTATTTATTTGAGATCAACAGACAGAAAGAGACAGAGAGATGGAGAGAGACATAGAGAGGGCACACGCCTTTAATCCCAGCCCTTGGGAGGCAGAAATAGGAGTATCACTGTGAGTTCGAGGCCACCCTGAGACTACATAGTGAATTCCAGGTTAGCCTGGGCTAAAGTGAAACCCTACCTTGAAAAACCAAAAATAAATAAATAAAATAAAGTTGTGAGGTTACATATACACTGCACATCATAGGTTTTGTAGCTGTTTTTTTTTTTTTTCAGTTTAGACCAGAATAGCATTTTTTTTTTCTTTATATTTGGTTGCAGGCATTTGACGAACTCTGTTAAATGCTGGATTGAACAGAGGCTTACTGACCATACATGGTAATGAATATAGTCTTTGCAAAAATAGTTTCAAAATGTCACTGAATGAACAGATGGCTATAGCTCTCAACAATTAACAACATAGGGAAACTCAGGGAAAGGGAAAAATCTAATCTCCACAGTTACTGCATTATAATATTCAAATACTCAGTTTTCATTAAGAGTTACAAGGTATAAAAAATATCTTGGTTTGGGCTGGAGCGATGGCTTAGTGGTTAAGGCACTTGCCTGTGAAGCCTAAGGAACTGTGTTCAACTCTCCAGATCCCACGTAAGCCAGACGCACAGTGACACCAGCACACAAGTTGCACATGAGCATAAAGGGGTACTTGTGTCTGGAGTTTGATTGCAGTGGCTAGAGGCCTTGGCATGCCAATTGTCTCTCTCTCTCTCTCTCTCTCTCTCTCTCTTTCACACACACACACACATTCTCACATTAAAAAAAAAAAATCATGGTTTAGTCAGGCGTGGTGGCGCACGCCTTTAATCCCAGCACTCGGAAGGCAGAGGTACGAGAATCGCTATGAGTTCAAGGCCACCCTGAGACTACATAGTGAATTCCAGGTCAGCCTGGGGTAGAGTGAGACCCTACCTTGAAAAACAAAAACAAAAAAAAAAAATCATGGCTTAGGGGCTGGAGAGATGGCTTAGCCATTAAGGCGTTATTTCTTTGAAATATGACTATATTCGTCCCTCCCACCCCCTTCCTTTAGTTCTCTCCCCATTATCCCTCTTTCTAATCTGTTCCACTCACATCTCCCTGTTTCCATTACATATATATATACATAATGTATATATATGTGTGTGTGTATATATATATATGTATATATAAGGTTTTATGCTTGTATAAACAATTCTAGGATCCACAAATGAGAGAAAATATGCAATATTTGTCTTTCTGTTTCATTTACATCATTTAATACGATGATCTCTAGTCATATTTATTATCCAGAAACTGACATGATTTGAATCTTCTTTCTGGATGAATAAAACTCCACCGTGCATATACTACATTTTCTTTATCCACTCACCTATTGACAAACACCTAGGCCAATTCTGTAACTTGGCTATTACGAATAGGGTTGCAGTGAACATGAATGTGCTGTTCTCTCTGTAGTATGTTGCTTTACAGTCCTTGGGGTATATGCCCAGGAGCGTTAGAGCTGGGTCATATGATAGCTGTATTTTTTTTTTTTTTTGGTTTTTGAAATTTTTATTTATTTATTTATTTACTTACTTATTGATTTTGGTTTTTCAGGGTAGGGTCTCACTCTGGCCCAGGCTGACCTGGGATTTACTATGTAGTCTCAGGGTGGCCTCAAACTCACAGCGATCCTCCTACCTCTGCCTCCCAAGTGCTGGGATTAAAAGCGTGCGCCACCACACCTGGCTGAAAATTATTTTTAGTTTTTGTGATAGTCTCATGTAGTTCAACCTCATTATGAAGCTGAGGATGATCTTGATCCTCTGGCCTCTTTTTTTTTTTTTTTTTTTTTTTTTTTTGGTTTTTCAAGGTAGGGTCTCACTCTGGCCCAGGATGACCTGGGATTTACTATGTAGTCTCAGGGTGGCCTCGAACTCACAGTGATCCTCCTACCTCTGCCTCCTGAGTGCTGGGATTAAAGGCGTGCACCACCATGCCCAGCTTTTTTTGTCTTTTGAATTTTTGATGCAGGGTCTCGCTCTAGCCCAGGCTGACCTGGAATTCACCATGTGGTCTCAGGGTGGCCTCGAATCAGCGATCCTCCTACCTCTGCCTCCTGAGTGCTGCGATTAAAGGCGTGCGCCACCACACCCAGTGTGGCCTCCATTTTGAAAGTGCTGGGATTATAGATTTGTGCCACCATGCTGGGTTTCAGTCTTCTGAGGAACCTTCTTACTCATTTCCATTGTGGCTGTGCCAATTTATATGCCCGTCAGCAATACATGAGGCTATGTGTATCCTCACCAGGGAAAATAGCACCTTCATGTAGCGGGTGTTGCGTGGGAGTTTTTATTTGGTGTTGGGGATTGAACCCCGGTTCCTAGCCCATGCTAGTCACATGTTCTACCACTGAACTATATCCCCAGCTCATTAATAGAGTTTTAACTTCCATTTCCTTTATGGCTAAGGATGTTGAACATTTTTTTTTTCATATATTTATTGGCCATTCTTCATTTTTTGAGAACTGTCTGTTCAGTTCATTATCCCATTTATTTTTCAAGGTAGAGTCTCACTCTAGCCCAGGCTAACCTGGAATTCTCAGGGTGGCCTCGAACTCACGGTGATCCCCTTACCTCTGCCTTCCAAGTGCTGGGATTAAAGGTGTGTGCCACCACGTCTGACTTTATTAACCCATTTTTGATTGGGTGTTTTTGGATCTTCTGGGTTCTTTGTTCTATCCCACGGATCTGTGTGTCTCTTTTTGCTACTGTGGTTCTATAGTATGAGTTGAAATCAGATATGGAGATGCCTCCAGCATTGTTCTGTTTAGTCAGGATTGCTTTCTACTTAAAGGGTATTATGTATTTATATATGAATTTTAGGACTGTTTTTTTTTTCAAATTCTGTAAAAAATATAATTGGGATTTTGCTGGGGATAGTATTGAATCTATAGATTGCTTTTGGTAATATACCTATTTTCACTATAATAGCTCTGCTGATTCATGAGGATGGGAGGTCTTTCTATCTTCTAATATCTTCTTCAGGTTTTTTTCAGTGTTTAAAATTTTTATTTTAGAAGCCTTTCACTTCCTGGATTAAGTTTATTCCTAGAGGCTTTATTTTTTTAAACTATTGTGGATGGACTTGTTTGCCTGATTTTCTTAGCATGTTCATTTTTTAAACGGCCCTGTTGTGCCCATACTCACTCTCTCTGTCAATTTCTGTCTGTCTCTTTCTCTCAAATAAATAAATAATAGGTATTCTTTTAAAAGTATAAATAGGCTGGAGAAATGGCTTAGATGTTAAGGCGCTTGCCTGCAAAGCCAAAGGACCCAAGTTCAATTGGCCAAGACCCACATAAGCCAGATGCACAAGGTGTCACATGTGCCTGGAGTTTGTTTGCAATGGCTGGAGGCCCTGGCACACTCATTCTCTGTCTCTCTCTCTCAAATAAATAAATAAAAATAATTTTTAAAAATGCTGGGCCTGGTGGCGCTCTCCTTTAATCCCAGCACTTGGGAGGCAGAGGTAGGAGGATCACCATGAGTTCAAGTCCACCCTGAGACTACAGAGTGAATTCCAGGTCAGCCTGGGCTAGAGTGAGACCCTACTTCAAAGAAACCAAAATAAATACAAAATAATTTTTTTAAAAATTAAAAAGCATAAAAATATCTGCTGAGCATAGTGGCTCATGCCTGTAATCCAAGCACTTGGGAGGCTGAGCCACATGGATCTCCATGAGTTCAAGATCAGCCTGGTATATGTAGTGCGTTCAGGACAGCTACAGAGTGAGACCTCATCTCAAAATATATATATATATAGCATTAAACTATTGAGTATAGTAAGAGATAGAGTCCTGCTGAGTACTTTTTAAACAAAATGAGCCTGTTTTGATAATATTGTTTGTTGAGTAAAACCATGTTTATTTCTTTGAAATGTTAACTTGATCATATACCTAGTCCCAGCACATTTTGGGCTCTGTGTAGGTTCTCAGTTTTGTTCCATTGCCTATTCAGCTATCTTTGCACCAATACCAGTTTGTTTTATACAGTTTCAGTGTTTAATAGGAAGGTGACCTAATATGTTGTGGTTCCTCAAGCCATTTAAAGGTCATTTTATGACCAAAATGTTCTCTAAGTTCAGATTTGACCAAATGCCTGATTATTCAGTTCTCCAGAGTTAGTCCCATTTTGCGACCAAAGTATAATGTGAGAAAAGTAGGCAAGAAAGATAATGAAGGGATTGAGAGACTGAGGTGCTCAGCAGGACCAGAGAAAATTCTGGACTTTGACAAAGTTCATGGCATAAAGTCTGTACCCCTACTGGAGACAATAAATCCTGCTCTACAAATGTCCCAATGCTTAAGAATTTTCTTCTTAGGCACTTGAGAATTCCTGCCCCTAGTCCTGCAAGACAACAGGATAGGCAGAGAGGATCTGGTTTTTGTTTGTTTGTTTCTCTGTTTTTTTAGGTAGGGTCTCACTCTAGCCCAGGCTGACCTGGAATTTACTCTGTGTTCTCAGGGTGGCCTTGAACTCATGGCAATCCTCCTACCTCTGCCTCCTGAGTACTGGGATTAAAGGCGTGCGCCACCACGGCTGGCTAGCAGAGAGAATCTCTCTGCCCAGCTCCCTCCTGACTCAGCCTTTGTTCTGCTTTGGTCTCAGTACTTGCTATTGCTCTGCTCCCACCGTTGCTGACACTGTTTGGCTCAGTGGCTCTGGAACCACACCTACCTGTACTATGTGCTTATTGCTAACCAGTGTCTTTTATTTATTTACAGAGACAGAGAGAGAGACAGAATGGGCATACCACGGCCTCCAGCCACTGCAAGCGAACTCCAGATGCATGCGCCACGTTGTGCATCCTGTTACGCGGGTACTGGGGAACCGAACCTAATTTTTTAGGTTAAGGCACTTGCTTCACAGGCAAGTGCCTTATCCACTAAGCCATCTCTCCAGCCCAGTATTTAATTTTTTAAGTTGAAAGCATCAATGGAAATAAGTAGCCCATTCATGGTGATGCTTGTTTTATAATAAGCCCCTCTGTAATAGACTTCTCAGATCAATGCTATCAAATATTTATTGAGAGTTAAGAATTGCCATGAGTATATACGATCAGTCCAAAAAGTGAGCCCACTATTCTATCTATGGTCAGAATCCTTTCAGGTGCTGACACTCAGTTGCAGCAAAAACTCAATGCTCTCGTTTTTCCAGAGGTTGCTGACCTTCGTGTATTGGATGTTTTCCACTTGCTCCTTATTTTTTTTAATATTTAAAATTTTTTTGTTTATTATTTATTTATTTGAGAGCGACAGACAGAGAGAGGAAGAGACAGATAGAGAGAGAGAATGGGCGGGCCAGGGCCTCCAGCCACTGCAAACGAACTCCAGACGCGTGCGCCCCCTTGTGCATCTGGCTAACGTGGGTCCTGGGGAATCGAGCCTCGAACCGGGGTCCTTAGGCTTTACAGGCAAGTGCTTAACCGCTAAGCCATCTCAGCAGCCCCACTTGCTCCTTTAAGCCCACCCTCCATCCTGCAACCCACTCTGCTTCAGGAGTTTGACCTGTGAAGAATTCACCCATCAGTTTCCTTCTTCTCCCGTTACAGTTGGGTGGAGCCACGGAGAATACCAGCAGATAAATGGAAGGAGGAGGAAATTGAGGCTGGAAGGCCATCTCCTCCCAGTCTGTTCTCAGGCGCCCTTCTCCAACAGTCCTGCCCATCTGTGGTTCCTGTAACAGCTCCCTCTCCGTCACCCCTTCAGGCTGGAGAGTGGTAACATCTCCCAAACAGGCTATTTCTAGCCCTTAAATACCCTTTATAATATTTCCTTTATAATCCCTTAGAATATCCTTTAGAATATGTTCAGCCTTGTATTTATAAAGGTATCTTTATTAGACTCCCCCAGATTATCCAATCTGAAAGATTTCTCTTTCCTTTTTGGGTGGCAGGTGATCATAGCTCTACCAAGATAGTGGGGACATTGATATCATCAGTAGAAGGGAATAAGAGAGAAAGGTGAGATATGAAAAGAAAAAGTGAGTCCAGGTGTCATGGAGAGCCAGAGTCCAGTTTCCAAGAACCTGGTTTCTATAGCTTTCCCCTTCCATTCCATGAGTTACCTTGTGAAGTTATTATTAGAATATAACATTATTTTTATTACTGTGAAATATATACTCCGTGACATGCAGGCAAGTAACAGGAGGCCCATTAATGTTTGAGTTCGGTTTTCTGTTACTTGTCATAAACTATGCTGGAGTAGTTCATGGCTTATGAAACTGTGTAAGATAGGTCACGACTAGCTCCAGAGATAGGTTCTATTTCAGAGTTAGTTGATTTACTATCCAAACAATGTCAGCAAGGACGTGTTTGCCATTCATGATAAGGCTATTTTCTATAGTTGTAAAAAAAAAAAAAAAAAAAGCAGTTGCACATTTGGTGGACAAAGTTTCTCCAGGCACTTGGTTAAGAAGTGATTTCCCAGAAGCCCTCAGCAAAACTCGCCTTGCCTTTCATTGGCTCAAATAGTGTCACATGCCCATCCTTGAGCTAGCAGCCAGAAAAAGCAAGCAAGGAGGTGGACTTGTACTAATTACTATGAACCTGAGTCAGAAGCTCCTGCCTCTGAAGCAGGTGTGGAGTCATCTCATAAAGCACTTAGGGACTGAGGAGATGGCTCAGCAGTTACAGTGTTTCCTTGGATGGGTTCAATGGCCTGGGATCAATTCCCCCACCCCCATGTAAAGCCACATACAATTTCCCCTAAATGAAAATTAAAAAAAGACAAAAACAACAACTGTAGATGTAAGCCAGGTGTGGTGACGCATGCCTTTAATCCCAGTACTCAGGAGGCAGAGGTAGAAGGATCGCCATGAGTTTGAGGCCACCCTGAGACTACAGAGTGAATTCCAGGTCAGCCTGGGCTAGAGTGAGACCCTACCTCGAAAAACCAAAAAAAAAAAAAAAAAAAAAAAAAAAAAAAATACAGGGGGCTGGGGATGAAGCTCAGTGGTAGAGTGCTTGGCTTTCATACTTAAGGCCCAGAGTTTGATTCTCTCACCCTACTACAAGAAAGAAAGGAAGAGGGCCAGAGAGATGGCTTAGCGGTTAAGGCATTTGCCTGTGGAGCCAAAGGACGTCGGTTCGATTCCCCAGGACTCATGTAAGCCAGATGCACAAGGTGGCGCATGCATCTGGAGTTCGTTTGCAGTGTCTGGAGGCCCTGGTGCACCCATTCTCTCTCTGTGTCTCTAAGAAATAAATAAAAATAAATCAGAAAAAAAAACTGGCTAATACAAAGGGGTAATCAACTGTTTAAAAGAAAGAAAGAAAGAAAAGGAGGAGGAAAAAAAAAAGAAAAACACACATGTAAATGCTCTTTCTTGGTGCCTTATTTTACTGTGGTACCGAACGCCTGAGATCTACTGTCTTAACAGAGCTGTAAGTACATAGGATGGCACTGTAACCTTCAGGCACAGTAACGTTGCTCTCTGCCATCCCCTGGAGATCACCTTGCTCTCTTCAGCGAGCAAATTAAACATTCCCACCTGATTTGAAAGTCTAGATTATTAATTACCTCCCTAAGGTTGTAGCCTCTTTCCTTTCCTTAAGGGACTTTGCACTACTAACAGCTGGAGTTAGATTTGACGAGGCTTTTCTCCACTCCTCTGCAGAGAACTAAGTGTACCGTCTTTCTAGCAAGCCAGTCCAGAAGTACTTAACTGTGCACTTCCTGGTGAGCTACTGTGCTAGACACAAATATAAAATAATTAGTGTAAACTGTCACGGGGAACGTAGACTTCTATGCACCCGAAGGCTTAAAGCGTTTATTTAGCATCTTCAAGGCATTATGTAAGTTCCTGTCAATGCTAAGGACTTTTATGAGTTTACTAGGATAAGGAGCAAGGTATTGAAGGTTATGGTTAGTATGGTTGGGAAACTTGGTAAGTTGGGATTTGTAAGCAGACTATAGAGAGCTTAGAGCACTCTTGAATCCTTTTCCAGCCCCCTAGAGATAATTTGAGGAAATAGTCACTGGATTCAGTTTAATAAAAATGGCTTTCAATAATCAGAATAAGAAGGCAGCGAGCTGGGCGTGGTGGCGCACACCTTTAATCCCAGCACTTGGGAGGCAGAGGTAGGAGGATCGCCATGAGTTCGAGGCCACCCTGAGACTACATAGTGAATTCCAGGTCAGCCTGGACTGGAGTGAGACCCTACCTCGAAAAACAAACAAACAAACAAAAAACAACAAAAAAAAAGAAGGCAGTGAGAACAGAGCAGAAGAACACCCCCCCCCACACACACACACATCAGCGGGGGCCCAGGTGAAGCAACAGAGGAAGTGGGGAGACGAGCAAGAGTGCTGCTCCCATGGTGAGCCTGACAACCAGCACCAGGGTGATGGAGACAGACAGTGAGGAGATCCAGAAGCTGCTGAGAGCTCATCACTAAAGCAGACTTAAAACACACCCACATGGCAAAGGGAATTTTGCAGAAGAGGGGGCTGAAAGATTTTAAGGGCCATGGAGTAGAAGGGAATGTCCAGAGGCATTGCCCCCCACTTACAATGTCTGACTGATGGGAACTGGGGAATCACACCTGGGTCCTTAGGCATCACAGGCAAATGCCTTAACTGCTAAGCCATCTCTCCAGCTCCACTTTGGATTTTTTTTTTTTTTTTTTTTTTTTTTTTTTTTTTAGTTTTTCAAGGTAGGGTCTCACTTTATCCCACGATGACCTGGAATTCACTATGTAGTCTCAGGGTGGCCTTGAACTCATGGCGATCCTCCTACCTCTGCCTCCCGAGTGCTGGGATTAAAGGCTGTGTGCCACCACGCCTAGCCCGCTTTGGATTTAAACATATATATATAATTTATTTATTTGCAAGATAAGACACAGTGAGAATGGTCACATCAGAGCCTTTTGCCATTGCGAACAAACTCCAAATGCATATTCCACCTTGTGCATCTGTCTTTACATGGCTACTGAGGAATCAGACCTGGACCAGCAGGATTTGCAAGCAAACACCTTAAGTGCTGAGCCATTACCCCAGCCCCTAGTTTTGTGACTTTGAGCAAATCATAGAGCTTTTTGTTCATTGTTAGTGCTGCCTGTTACAAGATAATAAAAAACCAGAACCTTCTCAAAGGCTTTTTATAAAGTAAGACAGGTCCAAAATTATGGCATGGGCTGGAGAGATGGCTTAACAGTTAAGGCGCTTTCCTGCAAAGCCTAAGGACCTGGGTTTGATTCTCCAGGACCCACATAAAGCCAGATGTACAAGATGGCACAGGCGTTTGGTGTTCGTTTACAGTGTAGGGAGGCCCTGGTGTGCCCTTGTCTCTCTTTCTCTGTTCTCTCTCTCTTTCTCTCTCTCATGAATAAATAAATAATTTTTTAAAAAACTTAGGACAGAGCTGGGCGTGGTGACACACGCCTTTAATCCCAGCACTGGAGAGGCAGAGGTAGGAGGATCACTGTGAGTTCAAGGCTACCCTGAGACTACAGAATGAATTCCAGGTCAGCCTGAGCTAGAGTGAGAGCCTACCTCAGGAAAAAAAAAAAAAAAAAAACAACTTAGGACAAACTTAGAGCAGAAGCTGTCTTATATTCACCCCTGCCCCCCAGGTATGGGTACCAAATAGACTAAGAGCAGAGCAGGAAGTCCAGTCTGCCATGGGTGGAAGTGAGTGGAACGTCCCAAGGCATAGTCTACGTCTGATGATGCCCATGGCAACAGCACTGAGCTCATAAACAATTAATAGTGTGGGAGCCCTTTGTGAATTGACTACTGAATTTTTTTCCTTTAATTCCATTATTTGGGAGGCAGAGGTGGGAGGATCACCATGAGTGCGATGCCCCCCTGAGACTACATAGTGAATTCCAGGTCAGCCTGGGCTAGAGCGAGACCCTACCTCAAAAAAAAACACACACACACACACACACACACACACACACAAAGTGAATTTAAAAAAAATCTTTGTGTTAAAAGCAGAAAAGGCTTATGTTGTCATGGTTTTAGGATAAATCTTTTTTTTTTTTTTTTTTTCGAGGTAGGATCTCACTGTAGCCCAGGCTGACCTGGAATTCACTTTGGAGTCTCAGGGTGGCCTCGAACTCACGGCGATCCACCTACCTCTGCCTCCCGAGTGCTGGGATTAAAGGCGTGCGCCACCACGCCTGGCTTAGGATAAATCTTTAACATAGACATTACATGTTCATCCATAAAACGTTTCACATATTTTTGTCATTTGATCACTGCTAAGGCAAATAATTGGGAGCCATGGGATCAAGAATTCTGGTCACTCATTCAGTAAATGTGGCATTTGGGCTCTTTTCTGGGCCTTGGAGAAATAACGCCAAGGGGAATTGGAAGTGGTTTTTCCTCTCATCTCAGTTTTGGTAGTCTAAGAAAGACACAAAACAAGCAGGCAGTTACTTTAGACCATGAGAAATGTTTTTTTTTGGGGGGGGAGGGGAAGTATGGAGCAGTAGAGTATTTACAGGAAATATTCCTGACCCAAACCAAAAACAGACCAAATAAAATGTATTTTTACCTCCTGAAATAAAGTAATATAAATGGACATCTGAACGGTAAGAAAGAGTTATCTTGCAAAACCAAGATGGCTTCAGACTCTGGTCTCTCCATTTGTAAGAGCCATCTCTCTAGCCCATGCCATAATTTTTGACCTGTGCTACTTTATAACAAGCTTTTGAGAATATTCTATTTTTTATTATCTTTTAACAGGCAGCATTAACAATGTACAAAAAAGTTCTGTGATTTTGCTCAAAGTCGCAAAGATAGGGGCTGGGGAAATGGCTCAGCACTTAAGCTGGCTTACGTCAGGGTTGTACAACCATTATAACATCATGTTGTTGCCTATGAAGGTGTTGGGCCACATTCATGGCTATCCTGGGACAAGTGTGGCTCATGGGTCACAGACTGCACATGCCCAGGCTGAGAAGTAGTGAAGAGAGCACTACATTACGCAGGATGGAGCCTCTGGTATTGGAATTTCATCCTTTTCAAAAATAGTTATTTATTTATTTTTATTTATTTATTTGACAGAAAGAGAGAGAGAGAGAGAACGGACGCGCCAGGGCCTCCAGCTGCTGCAAACGAACTCCAGATGCGTGCACCCCCTTGTGCATCTGGCTAACGTGGGTCCTGGGGAATCGAACCTGGGTCCTTTGGCTTTGCAGGCAAATGCCTTAACCACTAAGCCATCCCTCCAACCCGGAATTTCATTCTTGCAGCCGAGAAAAAGACAAGAGCTCACTGACAAGAACCTGAGGTGAGTAAACAATACTGTAGTGCAAAGACCTAGAGAAGGCATCTCACTGGATGACCTAGACAGACAAGATGAGAAGAAGGTGAGGTTCACAAGATTGTTCATCTCTTAGTTCATAAATATGCAGAAAGCAAAAGCAAGTGTAATGGGAAAATCAAATACTATGAAATACTAGATCAATAACCTAGAATCTGATCTTGGATGAGACATGAGCCAATCTCCTCTTTCTTTCTTTCTTTCTTTCTTTCTTTCTTTTTTTTTTTTTTTTTGTTTGTTTGTGTTTTGTTTTTCAAGGTAGTGTCTCACTCTAGCTTAGAATTCACTATGTAGTCTCAGGCTGGCCTCAGATTCACAGTGATTCTCCTCTCTCAGCCTCCCAAGTGCTGGGATTAAAAGTGTGTGCCCCCATGCCCAGCTTCCCTTTTGTTATGAGATGTTGACTAAGAGATTTTCACTTTCAGAGACTCTGGTGTCTCCAGCTCTCGGTTATGTGGGTTGAACTATTGGAAAGAGGGTGTTAAAGGATGCTACGGTGTGGAAACGAGCTGTCAGATACGCGGTACTGAGCAGGTCGGGACAATGGTGCAGTAGCATGGGCCTTAGAGCCGCAGACTGGCCAGAGCCGGAGCAATGCAGTATCTGATGCTGAGCAGGTGAACCCAGCAGTTCTAGGAAGGAAAGTGGCTCTTCTAGAGCTGTGGGTCCTGCTCGGGGGATCGGAGGCTTGCAGAGAAGAGCTCGCTGTCTGCTCTTCTAGTACAGGGATCTCAGGGAAGGTAGATGGAACAAATGATCTCAGCAAAGCAGGGCCCAGGGCTGGAGAGATGGCTTAGGGGTTAAGGCGTTTGCCTGCAAAGCCGAAGGACCCAGGTTTGATTCCTCAGGACCCACGTAAACCACATGCACAAGGTGGCGCATGCGTCCAGAGTTCGTTTGCAGTAGCTGGAGGCCCTGGCGTGCCCATTCATTCTCTGTCTCTCTCTCTCGCTCTTTCTCTCTCTCTGTCTCTCTGCCTCTTTCCTGCTCTCAAAGAAATAAAAATAAAAATAAAATATTTAAAAAATAAAAAAAAAAAAAGCAGGGCCCAAACCAAACAGAATTGACTGCAAATGGTGGTACTTCAATAGTCAGTGGGGAACGTTCTTCAGAATTCTTCAGTGCACAGCAATCATTTTGTCTAACACCCATACTTTCTCTTGGGAACAGTACCCCCTGGACACACACACACACACACACCACGCACGCGCTTCATTTATAACAGGTTCCCCCACTCCATTCAGTAGTTCCAATAGGGACTTGAAATCCTAGTAACCCTCACCCTGTGCACAAGGATGGATACCTCACTTCAAACCAGGATGAAGGGAGATTTTTGTCCACTGAAGTAAGGACAGGAGCTTTCAGATGGCAAAGGTATGAGATGAAACTGAAAGCTACTGGTAGTCACGTCCCTTGCTGAATAGAGGAAGAAGCCAGCCTGTAGTTGTAGACCGACATCTAAAGAGAGAATTGTGGCGTGGTGGGGGTGGGAGAATGGGAAGGGGGGAAGAGTACAGTTGTCAGGAGTGGAGCATGCCTGTACTCCCAGAACTCCAGTGGCAGATGCAGGAGATCAGGAGTTGAAGGCTACATAGTGAGTTCAAGGCCAGCCTGAGCTACGTGAGACCCCTTCTTAAAGTATAATTCTCCTTGTGGAGTTATAGCACCCATTTCCATCTACAACTTTTCCCTTCCTAAAATGAAGAATAAGTTTGTCTTTAGCAGTTTGAAATCTCTGTCCCTAGCACCCAAAAACTATTGTCTGGTCTAGAAGTCCTTAATTTTCTGCTGGAGGTGACTTACCAGGTGGTAGCTCTGAACTGCTCCTCACAGTGGACCTCCTCAAAACACAAAGGGAAATGCTATTCCTATTTTACATCAAGAATACTGGGACCAAGCCAAGCATGGTGGCGCACACCTTTAATTCCAGCACTAGGGAGGCAGAGGTAAGAGGATCACCATGAGTTCAAGGCCATCCTGAGGCTACATAGTGAATTCCAGGTCAGCCTGAGCTAGAGTGAGACCCTACCTTGAAAAGCCAAAAAAAAAAAAAAAAAAAAAAAAAAAAAAAAAAAAAAAAAAAGAATACTGGGACCCAGGCCAGGTGTGGTGGCACACGCCTTTAGTCCCAGCACTCTGGAGGCAGAAGTAGGAAGATCGCCATGAGTTCAAGGCCATCCTGACACTACATAGTGCAGTCCAGATAAGTCCGAACTAGAGTGAGACCCTACCTTGAAAAAAATAAAAAACAAAAAGAATACTGGGGCCCAAAGTCACATGCTGAATAAAGCAAGATCTTGAACCCAGGATGTGGTTGTGACTTTCCATGACACTAAGCTCTCTGTCCACGTGGGCTTGGAAATGGTTCGGAATACATTGCTCGTTCAGTTACCAAATGCCATTGAGTCTGTGCTAGGGGCTAAGTGCCAATTTTAGGTCTAGGGTACAATTTCAAACAATGCAAGTCTCTGCCTTCCCAAGCATATAGACCAGTGTATAGTCAAGTTAAAGGAAATGTGATTGTAGATAATGATAGCAGACAGAGTCCTTCTGGAGTAGCCAGGAGGGACACTAAACCAGTTCTGAAAAGATGTACAAAAGGATTGTCAACACAGCCACCCCAGGTCCACATAGCATCTTTCCATGAATCGAGAAAAAAAGATGACCTTTCCTCAAAATTCTTCATTTCCTCATCTGCCGGAAAATTGTCTTAAAATGTCATCAGTCGGTAGCACAATGCTTTGGCCTGCACACCTCAGTGTGTGCAGAAGCTGCGTGGAGCTCTGTTTCCCAGAGGAAATAACATTTAGACTGAAATCCAAGGGCAGGTGAGAGTTTGCTGGCTGCTACCTGCGGGCCCCAAGCATGTCCAGGAACTGGGTCAGGCGCCAAATGCGCCATTATTTATTAAGTGGCACAGCCCCCCCCCCGTGGCTGCTCTGGTGTCCTCTGTGACGCCACAGTCCCTCTGTGCTCTTCAGACTGGCCTCCTGCCCTCCCCGCAGGTCATTCAATCTCTTGAGACCTGTTTGTCTACCAGGGGGCTAGGTCAAGAGTTTGTTTATTTTGGACCATTATCCTCAATGATGCTTAATTCCAAACCGAAGAAACTCCAGGAGAAAACCTGATCCACTGTGGGAGAGCCTGGCCTGGAAGCCTGGGGACTGGGTAGCCTTTTCACAGTTAGCTTCTAATGATCTAATGATCTCTTTCCCTTGACTGCATTTTGACATTTGTTTAGCTCAGCAGGAGAAAGCAATTAAAGGAGCATGCACCACTCCCCGGCTTTGTTCTTAGAATCCTAAAACACTAAGCCTAGCTGGTGTCATTTCCCCTGCCAGCATCCTAGTCCAGTTGAAAAAGGATGCAGGTGTAATGGGGAGTATAACTGGCTCGCTTTGATAAGGGACCGCTGGAGGTCAGTTCAGTGAAGGACAAAGACAGCTTCATCTTTGCTGCCCTAGTCACATCGGAAGTCCACATGCTGATGGGATGTTTACGAATTTCAGAATTCTTCAAACCAGCTGTCAAGTGGAATTGTTTCCCTTCTCTGACCATCTGCACCTCTGAATAGAGTCATATTTCACTGCCCGTGTGTCCTGATCATAAAGTCAGTTCCGCTTTAGAGACGTTACTGGTCTCCTGTTCTCAGACTCCACTGCCTGTTAGGTCAGGTTGTACAGTGAAGTTGTGACATTGAGCTATTATAATATGTGGGCTTCCAGGAAATTCTTTTTGCCCCATTCTCTCTTTCTCTCTCTCTTTTTCATGTCTCTCTGTAGGCTCTTCCAAGATTATCTTAAGGAAGTTGTTAGAACCCTAGACTGTTGGCTGGACATGATGGCACACACCTATAATCCCAGCATGTAGGAAGTGTGGGTAGGAGGATCAAGAGTTGAAAACCACCGGGCGTGGTGGCGCACGCCTTTAATCCCAGCATTCGGGAGGCAGAGGTAGCTTGACGCCACCCTGAGAATACAGAGTGAATTCCAGGTCAGCCTGGGCTACCTTGAAAAATAAAAATAAAAATAAAAATAAATAAATAAAATATACAAGCCAGGCGTGGTGGCGCACGCCTTTAATCCCAGAACTCGGGAGGCAGAGGTAGGAAGGATCGCTGTGAGTTCGAGGCCACCCTGAAACTACAGAGTGAATTTTAGGTCAGCCTGAGCTAGAGTGAGACCCTACCTCACAAAACAAACAAACAAAAAAGAGTTCAAAGCCAGCCTCGGCTACATGAAACCTGACATGCATGCATGCATACATTAGAATCCTAAACTGTTCAAAGGGAAAAGCTTCAAAGGTTGTTTGGTTTAGCTATGCAGATTATAGCCAAGGGGCACAGACCCAAAGGAGCATTGGGTGACAAAGGTCAGCCAGGAGGTACAAGCAGGGTTAAGATATCATATTCAGGGTTCTCTCTACCACCCATGCTTTATTTTTTGCTAGGTGATTATTGATCAATTTTCACAGGGTTCTGAAAAGACTCCTGTCTTACCTTCTACTTACAAATCCTTCTTTTCCGGTTCCTTCTTCCTCTTTCCTCCATTCTCCTTCTGGTTTTGAATTTCATCCAAGAGCCACAACAGGTGTCGGGCTTGCCTCTCAGCGGTCTCCAGTCTTGGCCAGCAGGGGTTGAGCATGCCTTTGCACCACCCAGTTGGCTGCCAGATAATTTTCAGGATCTCTCTGGTAACCTCTAGAGCCATTTCTACTGAAACTCTTCTTCCTCCTTGGAGCATCCAGTGGTCTGCTCTGAGCTTCCCAAGCACGAGTGATACCTTACTACAAACTTACAATGACTGCCCTAATGAGTATGTTCTTATCATTGGCAATGATGGTCATAAAACTCATCTCATTGCTTGAAACCTTCCCCGACCAACCCGCTGTAGCTTCACTTATTCCACTGGAGGAGGGGCTGCTATGGTGCCTAATCAAAAGACCTTTTGGGGCTGGAGATATGGCTTAGAGGTTAAGGCGTTTGCCTACAAAGCCAAAGGACCTTGGTTCGATTCCCCAGGACCCAAGTAAACCAGATACACAAGGTGGCGCATGCATCTGGAGTTCATTTGCAGTGGCTGGAAGCCCTGGTGCGCCCATTCTCTCTCTCTCTCTCAAATAAATAAATAAGATATATTTAAATAACAATAACAATAACAATCATAATAATGTGGTGGTTTGATTCAGGTGTCCCCCCATAAACTTAGGTGTTCTGGATGCTAGGTTCCCCAGATGATGGCAATTGGAAATTGAAGCCTTCTGGAGGTGGTGTATTTTGGGGGGCTGGCTTATGGGTGTTATAGCCAGTTTCCCCTTGCCAGTGTTTGGCATACTCTTTTGTTCCTGTTGTCCACCTTATGTTGGCCAGGGCGTGACATCTACCCTCTGCTCATGCCATCATTTTCCCTGCCATCATGGAGCTTCCCCTAGAGCCTGTAAGCCAAAATAAACTTCTTTTTCCCACAAGCTGTTCTTGGTTGTGTGATTTCTACCAGCAATGTGAACCTGACTGCAACAAATAATAATAATAATGGACTGGAGAGATGGCTTCCTGATTAAGGCACTTGCTCGCCAAGCCTGAAGACCCAAGTTCAATTCTCTAGTACCCACATAAGCCAGATGCATGTGTTGCACATGTGTCTGCAGTGGTTAGAGGCCCTGGCATACCCATACTTCTCTCTCTCTCTCTCTCTCTCCATATATATATATATACACACACACACACACACACACACACACACATTTGCCTCTTTCTCTCAAATAAATAAAAATAAAAGTTTAAATAATAATAATAATTTGTTTTGAATCACAGACAGACAATTGAAATGAAAAGGAACTAGACAGATCATCCAATCTGCTGGCTTCCAAACTGTGTTTTACAGAGATTTTTCAAGAGTCTGGATGGGAGGAGAGCTGCATATGAAAGCTAAAGGGGCCGGGCATGGTGGTGCACACCTTTAATCCCAGCACTCGGGAGGCAGAGGTAGGAGGATCGCCATGAGTTCGAGGCCACCTTGAGACTACATAGTGAATTCCAGGTCAGCCTGAACTAGAGTGAAACTCTATCTCGAAAAACTAAAAAAGAAAGAAAGAAAGAAAGAAAGAAAGAAAGAAAGAAAGAAAGAAAGAAAGAAAGAAAGAAAGAAAGCAAGCTATAAGGTATGTAGTTCAAAGAAGGGCACCGTTGGGCTGGGGTTGGGGTGATGGTTCAGTGGGTAAGTGTGTGGCTCAGTGCTGCACAAGTGTCAGTACCTGAATTCATATCCCCAAAACACACAGAAAAAGCTGGATGCTGTAGTAAGTGCCCACAGAGGTGTGGGAGACAGAGACAGGAAACTCTCTTGGAATTTTCTGGGCCAGCTAGCTGGGAGAACGTAGTAATGAACAATGAGAGACCCTACGTGAAATCATGTGGAAGGTAGACATTTTCCTCTGACTCCACACACACACCAAGGCACATGGACGTGCACACGTGCACATGCGTGCAAACACATACACTTATCACACACACACACACACACACACACAGAGGAGAGGGTAATTTACTTGGATGCAAGAGAGTATTTGATAAAAGTAAAGAGATGAGCAGATGAAGCAATCAATGCCGATCAAATGGCTAATAAATGGAGAGACTCAAATGAGAATCTTGATTTTCTGGCTTCTTATGTGATTTCACATGGAACTTCAGCTATTATCCTTATAATGTGGTGACTGAGAGCAAATTTCCAGAATGGAAAGAATTTGGGGGTCATGGTGCATATTTTGTCTCGGTGTCCCTACTCCTGGGAATGGCGTATTAAATCTGCCTTTTGGACGCATCTGGGCGACTCTAAACAAGCGCGCTTTTCCTGGAATCTGGTTTTCATTATTTTAATGTCCTCAGGCTCACAAGTCAGCTGGGACAGGGATGTGCACAGAAAGGCCTAATGAAAGGAATATGTTTGCTGCTTATTTAGAATAAGAACAACCATACCCACAGATCAAAACCCATGGAAACTTCCATTGCCCTAAAGAAGTGCACAGAGCAGTTTTTCTGGAGGACGCATAAGTGCTATTTCTTATGTTCCAGAAAAAAAAGATCCATATCAAATAATTTGGGGCAATGCTCCATAGTATACTCCCTACTTTGGGGATTCATGTTTCAGAGAGAAGAGTCTAAAGAGCCCTGGAGATGATGTCTACCTAATCTTAATCCAAGGCTTTACAACATGTGCTTGTTGATGGGAAATGCTACGCTGTGGTCCTAGCTCTGCTGCTAACTTGCTTTTTTTTTTTTTTTTTTTTTTTTGCCCTTGTTTGAACTTCGGTTTCCTCATCTACAAAAGAGAGGGTTAGAATCGATGATCCAAAGAGAAAGGACCTTAATTTATACACGCTGACTGTATGCCAGACACTAGTCATGCCGTCAGGGACCTGTGCTTAGAAGAACGTTACATCTGCCTGATTGGTTTTTATTTATTATTTGCTGTGTGTGTGTGCGTATGTATATGGTATGGTGTGTGTGTGTGTGTGTGGTGCTTGCATATTTGTGTGCCCGTGCACTCGCCTGTGTTAGGGGCACTCACTTGCCATTACCAGCGCCATGTTCTTCTGTCCATTCTTGTCCGAGCTGGTTTACTGATCCCGGAGTGTTACAGTCATTTTCACATTAATGGGACAAACAGCGACCAAAAAAAAAAAAAAAAAAAAAAACCAGCTTATGGGAGGAAAGGGTTTATTTTAGGCTTACAAATTTCAGGGGAACACCATCAATGATGGAGGAAGCTGGCTCCCTTTCATAGATCCAAACAGAGAGACACTGCCAACAGCCAGTACCACAAATCAGCCAGAACTCAAATTGTTCTCCACGCACCTTAGGACTAGACTCAAAGATCTGCCCCCCAGTAGTGACACCTCCTCCAGCTGGCCTGCTTGAGACTTAAATTACAAGCTAAACCTTGATCAAAAAAAAATATATATATATATATCCCTGAAGCTGGGCTGTGGTGGCGCATGTCTTTAATCCCAGCACTTGGGAGGCAGAGGTAGGACGATCACCGTGAGTTCAAAGACACCCTGAGACTATATATATATATATATATATATATATATATATATATATATATCCTGAGAGCTGGGCATGATGGTACACGTCTTTAATCCCAGCACACAGGAGGCAGAGTTAGGAGTAGGAGGACAGCAGGCCACCCTAAGACTGCATAGTGAATTCCAGGTCAGCCTTAGCTAGAGTGAGACCCTACCTTGAAAAAAAAATCCCTGTGGCTATGGGGGACATACATTCACATTCAAACCACCATGTTCTGTCCCTGGCACCCATACTATACTCGTGACCATCTCACAATGCAAATTTCATTCACTCTAACTTCAACAGCCCTGACAGTCTTTACCAACTTTAGAGCTGTTCAAAATCCCAGGTCTCATCTGAGATTTAAGTCTGTCTTTTTAAGTCTGTCTCTGTTGCAGTCAGGTCCTCACTGCTGGTAGAAATCACCCAACCAAGAGCAGCTTGTGGTAAAAAAGAGGTTTATTTTGGTTGACAGGCTTGAGGGGGAGGCTCCATGATGGCAGGAAAAATGACATGAACAGAGGCTGGACATTACTGCCTGGCCAACATAAGGTGGACCATAGCAACAGGAGAGTGTGGCAAACACTGGCATGGGGAAACTGGCTATAACATCCATAAGCCCGCCACCAACAATACACTGCCTCCAGGAGGCATTAATTCCCAAATCTCAATCAGCTGGGAACCTAGCATTCAGAACACCTAAGTTTATGGGGGACACCTGAATCAAACCACCACATTCTGCCCCTGGCCCCCATAAACTGGTGACCATACATGATATAAAATGCAATGCATTCATCCAACTTTAAAAATCCCCATAGTTTTTTTTTTGTTGTTGTTGTTGTTTTTCAAGGCAGGGAAAAATCCCCATAGTTTTTTTTTATCAATTCCAATGATGTTTATACGTCCCCATAGTCCAAGATCTTTTAACTGAGCCATAATACCAAAAAAATCCCCTCAAAAAACCCATAATGGCACAGGATAAACATTCACACTGCAAAAGATGACATTGAGCATAGCAAAGAAATACTCAACCAATATAAGATTTAAAACAACCAGGGCAAACATCAAACTCTAGCTCTAAGTCCAATAACTCTAGCCAGTGACAAGTCTCTAAATCCAATAATTCTAAATAGCAATAAGTCTCTGGCATTCCAATTCTGCCCTTCAGCTAACATACTCACAGACCTGGAAAACTTCATTGGGTGGGCAGCTCTTCTTAGCAGCCATCTCATGGTCTCGGCATCTCCACTGGGTCTCCACGGCAATCCACGGTCCATCCTCATGGCCCCATGGGGTCTCCATGCAGGCATCCAGCAAACCTGCTTCACACTGCCCATGGCCGTTTCCAAAACACAAGACTACATTTCAAACTCAATGACACTCTCTTTTCTGCATTTCTTATACTCCACAATATCAGGTAGGGTGCCAATTTGCTAATCAAGGGGGAAATAAAACAGACTTTGAAGAACAGGACACTCCTTGAGCACTCAGTTCCCTTCAGAAGAGTCTACATTCCTCCTGTTGCCCCAGCGCAGGTCAGCTGGCCCAATCTCAAAGGTTGTAATCTCTCAATTGCAGCTGAATGGGCAGCATCTTCGGGTCTACACTGCAAACTGTGGTCTTCATAGTTCGGTACAGTGGCCTTATTTGGCTTACAATTCAGGAATTTCACCACTGTTTCCCATGATGCATCTCAGCAATGGCTCCCGTTCACCTTCATAAGTTGGCCTTTCTTAGCCTCCACATAGGGATTTCTACCCTGCTTCACATATGGCATCTCTACAGTGAACCTCCACGCAGAGTTTGTCATTTTTTCACAAGCTGTGGTGATTCTTGGGACTCTGCTTCCCTACAGGACTGGGTTTATAGATGAGTGTGGCCACACACATCTGTTTATGTGGGTCCTGGGGACCAACCTCCTTCCTCCCACAATAATGTGTGTTTATTTGTTATGTGCATACATGCATGTATGTTTGTATAGGTGAATGTGTGTACATATGCCTATGGAAGTCAGAGGACAACTTCTGGTTTTGTTCCTCAAGGCACGTGTTCCTTTTTAAAAAATTTTGTTTAAAAATTTTTTTAAAAAATTTTTATTTCAGAGAGAGAATTGGTGCACCAGGACCTTAGCCACTGCAATCGAACTCCAGATGCTTGTGCTACCTGGTGGGCATGTGAGACCCTGCGCTTGCCTCACCTTTGTGCATCTGGCTAACGTGGGATCTGGAGAGTAGAACATGGGTCCTTGGACTTCAAAGGCAAGCGCCTTAACTGCTAAGCCATCTCTCCAGCCCTAAAAATTAATTTTTATTTATTTATTTGAGAGAGAGAAAGAGAGAGACAGGGATAGGAGAGACTGGGTGTGCCAGAGCCTCTCGCCACTGCAAATGAGCTCCAGATGCATGTGCCACCTTGAGCATCTGGCTTATGTGGGTCCTGGGGAATTGAACCTGGGTCCTTTGGCTTTGCAGACAAATGCTGTAACCGCTAAGCCATCCCTCCAGCCCAGTGTATCTTGTTTCTTGAGACAGGGTCTCTCACTGGTCTGGAGCTCAGCTAATCAGGGTAGACTGGCTGGACAGTGATCCTCACAGATCTGCCTCTCTCTGTCTCCCCAGCACCGGGATTATAAGCACACACCACCATGCCTAGCTTTTTTAGTGTGGGTTCTGGGGATGGAACTTTTGTTTATTTTTATTTATTTGAGAGCGACAGACAAAGAAAGAGGCAGAGAGAGAATGGGCGCGCCAGGGCCTCCAGCCATTGCAAACAAACTCCAGATGCATTTGCCACCTTCTGCATCTGGCTTACATGGGTCCTGGGGAATCAAGCCTCAAACCAAGGTCCTTAGGCTTCACAGGTAAGCCTTAACCACTAAGTCATTTCTCCAGCCCCCTAGAATTTTTTTTTTTTAACTTATTTGCAAGCAGAGAGTGTGATAGAGAAAGAAACAGAGAGAATGGGTGTGGTAGGGCCTCCAGCCACTGCAAACAAACTCCAGATACATGTGCCACTTTCTGTAGCTGGCTTTACATGGGTACTGGGGAATCAAACCTGGGTCCTTTGGCTCTGCAGGCAAGCACCTTAACCACTAAGCCATCTCCCCAGCCCTGTTTATTTACTTTTTTGTGGTTTTTCAAGGTAGAGTCTCACTCTAGCCTAGGCTGGCCTGCAATTCACTATGTAGTCTCAGGGTGGCCTCAAACTCAAGGCGTTCCTCCTCTCTGCCTCCCAAGTGCGCCACTACACTGGCTGTTTATTTACTTTTTTTTTTTTTTTTTTTTTTGGTTTTTCGAGGTAGGGTCTCACTCTAGCTCAGGCTGACCTGGAGTTCACTATGGAGTCTCAGGGTGGCCTCGAACTCACGGCAATCCTCCTACCTCTGCCTCCCGAGTGATGGGATTAAAGGAGTGCGCCACCACGCCCGGCTTTGTTTATTTACTTTTTAAGATTAGGTTTTCTCTGTAGCCCAGGCTGCCCTTAAATTCCCAATCTTCCTGACTGTATCTCTCCAATGTTGGGATTACAAACATGTACCCCCATAACCAGTTCCCCACACTTAGCTTAATACTCTACGGTCATCATCTTGAAATTCTTAATATATTTTGATTTTCATTTCATACTGGCCGTGAAAATTACATAGCTGCTTTGTGTAACACCATTTAATGGTCACATCAGTCTAATGAGAATGTGTGTATGTTTTTATTTATGATACACTGACATGGAAGCTAAGAATCCGAGAGGGCTAAATAAATTGCTCAAGGTCACATAGGGAATATATAGCAGAACCAGGATTTCAGACTAGTCCATCTGTCTCTAAAGCCTTTGTTCTGTCTGTGAGGCCAGCTGCCACTGCAAACATTCTATGATGCTAAGATTCTTCGGTTCTTTAGTCTACTAGATCTGTCTCACTGTTAAACAAAGGAATTGTATTCATCCTAGTCACTGTCTGAGTGCATGATGGCCAAATGAATTAAGGAACAATGTGCCACTCAGTGTTCAAGAATGGGTTTAGAAGTTGATTTGTTCTGCCATTTACTAACCATGTCACCTAGGTCAGCCCAACTTTTTATTTTTTGAATTATTTATTTATTCGAGAGTGACAGATAGAGAAAGAGGCAGAGAAGGCAGAGACAGAGAGAGAGAGAGAGGGAGGGAGGGAGGGAGAGAGGGAGAGAATAGGCGCTCCAGAGTCTCTAGCCCCTGAAAACCAACTCCAGGCTCATGCGCCACATTGTCCATCTGGCTTATGTGGGTCCTGGGGAATCGAGCCTTGAACCGGGATCCTTAGGCTTCACCAGCAAGCACTTAACCATTAAGCCATCTCTCCAGCCCCCCAGCCCATTGTTTGTTTTTTTTAATTGCTACTATGGTCTTAGAACTTCAAATACTGCAACATACTTGATTTGTTGAGTAACAAGCGTCAGAACATTACATTCCTTTACTTAAAAAAAAAAAAAAAAATCAAGGAGCCGGGCATGGTGGCACACACCTTTAATATCAGCACTTGGGAGGCAGAGATAGGAGGATTGCCATGAGTTCGAGGCCACCCTGAGACTACATAGTGAATTCCAGGTCAGCCTGGGCTAGAGGGAGACCCTACCTCAAACAAACAAACAAACAAACAAACAATATGTGTGTATGTATGTATGTGTAGTGGCATGGAGGGCTTGGTGCTAGGGTGGTAGAACAGTCTAGGACACTGGTCTCCCTAGAATGTGTAAAAGAGAAGGAAATAATTACCAAACATTTTCCCCTTAGTATAGACAATTCTGCTGGAAGTCTGCCAGACTAAGAGCAAAATTGTAGGCGCTGAAGGCGCGGCAGAGCTGAAGTGTTGTAGAGCTGCGCCCTCTAGTGGCTAGTTCTTTCTATTCAGTAATATGACGCTTCTTTTTCTTTTTCAGTTTCGTTTCTTTTCTTTCCTTTTTTAGGTGGAAACCAATTTTGTTGTTGTTGTTTTGCTTCAAGGTAAGGTCTCGCTCCAGTCCAGGCTGACCTGGAATTCACTATGTAGCCTCAGGGTGGCCTTGAACTCATGGCGATCCTTCCACCTCTGCCTCCCTGCGCTGGGATTAAAGGCGTGCGCCACCACGCCCAGAGGAAAATCAGTTTTGAAACTGACTCAGTGTTAAGGCACAGTTCTTGAGAACTGAGTCCCTTGGACACTGAGATGGAGAGAGCTGTGCATTCGCAGTTTCCCCAGGAGTGCCCTGAAGGAGGGAGGAAGTAGGAGAGAGCAGAGGAAGAGCTAGCTCACAATATAGTCACACCCAATGCTCAGCTGATCCCAGGGAGCCCCAAGACTGAGTTGTCCCCTTCAAGTTGCCCCACCCTGAGGTGACCGGATCAGAACTTCATATCCCTGCATTAGGTCACCATTGGTTGTGAGGACCGGGAGGAGGTGTAACCTTGGTGAGGCTCAAATCACTGTGCAGTGAAGGGCTCTGTGGTTCAAATACTAGTTTTCTTCCCTTCCTCTTTCCTGTTCACTCATTTCTGACTCCCTTACCCCCAGGAGCTGTCTCTGTCTCTGTCACGGGTTAACCAACGCCACAGATGGGGTCTCTGATTTCATTCAGGCAGATAGTATTCCTCGGTCTTGGTGGCACTTGAAAGAAGATCCTTTTTCTATGCAAGCTTGGCTCTGAAAGCCTTTCTTTGTCTATTTTGTCTATGCTACAACTGATATGTCAATATTACCATTCCAATGAGAGGAGACACCAGACTCAGTGGTGCCAGGGGAAGAAAAAAAAAAAAAAGGAGAAAAAGTCATATTCATGAGACAGGCTTAGTTATGTACCCTCCTGGGGCTTCTGGTCTCCCCCTCTGAGCACATCATCCAGAGCAGCCCACGGCCTCCTTTTGGGCAGGGCGGAGATTTTTGGATCTTGCCCAGTGCCAGGGAGAGTAGAGTGGGCTGAAGACCACTAGCTGCCTTCTCTCTCTTTCTTCTGTATTAATCGTTCGGCTGGGGCATAACTAGTCAGATAAGAACCCCGTGTGTCAGCTTCCCTGCGGCTGCTTGTGGCCTAAGCCTTTATCCATGGTTCAAAGTGGAAAAGGTGGACAGAGCGCTTGGTATACTTACTTAAGAGTAAATCTCTGGGGCTGGAGGGATGGCTTAGCGGTTAAGGCATTTGACTGAAAAGCCAAAGGACCCAGGTTCGATTCCCCAGAACCCACGTTAGGCAGATGCACAAGGGGGAGCACGTGTCTGGAGTTCGTTTGCAGTGGCTGGAAGCCCTGGTGTGCCCATTCTCTCCCTCTCTCTCTCTCTCTCTCTCTCTCCCTCTTTCTCTGTCAAATAAATAAATAAAACATTTAGAGAGAGAGAGAGAAAATCCCTGGTCCTGGACTTTTATTTCTCTTGACTAAGCAGAAATACTTCAGTCAGAGTGGCCTGCCACACTACATGTTGTCTAGGTCCCTGAATACCTGAGTGGAGTAGAGTCTGCTTTGAACACCAGCCTTGGGACCATACTTTATTGGACTGCCTAATCAAATCTGACCAGTGCTTCAAATTCCAGTTCCCTTCTTTACCTTTCAGTCAGTATCGTTCCCTAAGGATGCTTTCTAGGACTTAGCTATACTGTCTCCTACCTATTTCTGTTTGGTGGTATCATGTTTTTGTTCTTCATGTTGAATTCTCTCACCCCCCACCTCTCTCTCTCTCTCTCTCTCTCTCTGTGTGTGTGTGTGTGTGTGTGTGTGTGTGTCTGTTTTGAGACAGGGGGCTCATGAAACCCAGGCTGGCTTCAAGCACACTATGAAGCTAAGGATGACCTTGAGCTCCTGATCTACCTCTATCTCCTCCCACGTGCTGGGATTACAGACATGTACCACCCTAGCCAATTTCCTTCTTGTCTCTTAAAGTAGAAGGAACTGTCAAGATGGAGCGCTCTGCTTCTGTTCCTGTTTTCCCACTAGCACAGTTCTGGCAGGCTAATGAGACGCCACCCAGAGCCCTTCGCCAGGCCGCACGCAGGGAATGTTAGCTGCCATCAGCTCAGGGCTGTGCCCTTCCCCAGAGCCTTGGTCTCAAGCAAATGTGAACACCCACGGGAGGTTAAGTTCCCCTTTGGCAGCCCTGACAAGGGTAGGGAAGGACAGACAGCCACAGGAGGTAGACCTAACTCTGCGGTGAGCTTTAGAACCTTCCCCGGGAAACACCTGTTGCTCATCTATCACGAGCACTTCTTGCTGAGCTTGCTTTCACCGTAGTGTCCTGCAGTAGCTCAGTGCTGTCAACCTTCCCCACAGAATCATCCTCAGCCCGTGGAAACGTCCTGCGAGTCCTCCTCTAGTCTCCGCATCTCAGCAGGGTGACAGCCAGCATGACATGACTGATTTGGGGCTGCAATGTTCCCTTACCTCAAAATAATATACATCCTTCCATATGGTTTATGTCATGGCCACATATAACAGTTCCCTGTGGATCAGAGCAGGGCCAGGCATCATGATCTGAGACCCACTTTGTTTGGCTAGTTCCGGTTCCCTGTGTGCTTTCGCTCTCTCCCCTCTAGGTCTTTCCTACAATGCACTCCCCGTCAGTTAGTAGCTGCATCTGGTTCTGTTTCTAAATAATTCAAAATCAGGGGTGTGGTGGCGTACGCCTTTAATCCCAGCACTCAGAAGGTAGAGGTAAGAGGATCGCCATGAGTTTGAGGCTACTCTGAGACTATGTAGTGAATCCCAGGTCAGCCTGGGCTAGAGTGAGACCCTACCTTGAAAAAGCGAAAAAAAAAAAGAATTCAAAATCAAACTACTGGTGTCAATCCTTTGGCCTCATTTTCCCAAATCACTTTCTCATTCACTTCTGGGTTTTTAATTTTTCTTTTTAAAATATTGTATTTATTTATTTGAGAGAGAGAGAAAGAGAGAGAGAATGGGTGTGCTAGGGCTTCCAGCCACTGCAAACGAACTCCAGATGCATGCGCCACCTTGTGCATTTGGCTTACATGGGTCCCGAGGAATCGAACAGAGGTCCTTTGGTTTTGCAGGCAAGCTCCTTAACCGCTAAGCCACCTCTCCAGCCCCCACTTCTAGGGGTTTTCAAATCCACACCCTGGGCTGTGAATGGCATAAGACCTAATTGGGTCAAGGGTGTGTAATGAAGGTATAAGATCAAAAGTAAGTGGGATCTTTTGAAGTAATTATTTGTGTTAAATGCCTGGGATTTAGTAAATGCTCATAAGTATTGTTTTATTTACTTATTCTTTCAAATGTGTCTAGGTGAGTGTGGATGTCAAGCTAATTCGTAACAGGGTAATGTTTGCACAAGCTAAGCCCGAGGACACGGAAGGCTGTGCACCTTGGGGGGGAGTATCTTGAGGGCAGGAGTTCACAGCTTCTCCAAATATTTCCTAATATCCAGGCGTGGTGGCGCACACCTTTAATCCCAGCACTCGGGAGGCAGAGGTAGGAGGATCACTGTGAGTTCGAGGCCACCCTGAGACTACATGGTGATTTTTCAGGTCAGCCTGAGCTAGAGTGAGACCCTACCTCAAAAAACCACCAAAAAGATTTCCTGATGTAATAACCATAAACAAACAACTCGTGGTCTGATGTGATGTAAACTCATGACCTGTCTTATGCTCAGACTCCCCATAGCGTTGACCGCGTGAAACTGCATAAAAGTTGCGAGTACAGTCAGTTCGGGAAGTGATCGAGTGCATCCCTGACCCTCCATTCAATCATATTTTGCATGTTATGTTTTCATTTCATGTTCATCCACACACGGTGGGACCGTTGTGTGCGGGTGAGTACTCAGCATATAGTATGTACCCAATAAATAGGTGTTGGTGATTGACGTGTGGCATTCTGAGATTTGGCCAGCAGAGGGCAGAATCGGCGTAGGTAAAGATCTCATGGGCTGAAGCAGACAGTGGGAGCTCCCTCCCTCCCACACAATTAGGCTGGGACAGATCTGAGGGAGGGCTGACAATACCCTTGTCAAAGCATATGATAATATTTAAACGTTCTCCTTAAAATCTTAGAATTAGCCGGGTGTGTGGTGGCGCACGCCTTTAATCCCAGCACTGGGGGGCAGAGGTAGGGGGGTCGTGGGGGGTTCGAGGCCAGCCTGAGACTACGTAGTGAATTTTAGGTCAGCCTGAGCTACAGTGAGACCCTACCTCTTTACAAAAAAAAAAAAAAAAAATCTAAGAATTCGTTTAGTCCAACCCTCAGAAATAAAATACACTGAACTTCTCTTTTGTGAATTCAGAGTACTTCTGCGATCCATAAAGTTGCCTACTATCTACAGCCCTCTTGAGCTTGTGAGCTTCCCCATGCCTTCCATAAATCCCTGTCTGTGATCATGCTAATAATATGCTTTAGATTTCTCTAACTTGAAAGCAAATAATTTGAATCATTTTACTCTTAAACACTGTGAGTATGGTTGTGTGTAGAGCCTCCCCCACAGATGGGTCACTGAGGTTATAAATCAGCCTCTCTAAAAAAAGAGTGCGTCCAGGGCTGGAGAGATGGCTTAGCGGTTAAGCACTTGCCTGTGAAGCCTAAGGATCCCAGTTCGAGGCTCAATTCCCCAGGACCCACATAAGCCAGATACACAAGGTGGCGCATGAGTCTGGAGTTCATTTGCAGTGGCTAGAGGCCCTGGTGCACCCATTCCCTCTCTCTCTCCCTCTCTCTTCCTCTTTGTCTGTGGCTCTCAAGTTTAAAAAAAAAAAAAATGTTTCCAAACTTCCCTTTTCTTATTTCCTCCATTAAATTTTGTAGATCTGTTCTGTATTTCACATGTCAGCTCAGTTCCTGTCTTTTGAACTTCTCTAGTCTCATTTCTCAAAACCTAATAGCATCCATCACATGACCATCCATCCTTTCTTATACTTTATTGTAGTCCATATCTTATTCAGGACTTTGGGCTGGGCAGTCTCTAAAGTCCTATCAACTGTAGACTTCAGAATCTATTATCAGCCATGGCACGGTGGCGCACGCCTTTAATCCCAGCACTCGGGAGGCAGAGGTAGGAGGATCGTTGTGAGTTCGAGGCCACCCTGAGACTACATAGTGAATTCCAGGTCAGCCTGGGCTAGAATGAGATCCTACCTCAAAAAAGAAAAAAGGCCAGAATCTGTTACCATGCGCCATGTCTCCTTAAGGAGGTCTCCACTTCACCCTCAAGATGAAATAAAAAAAATAAATAAAAAGCCCTATGTACACATGGGGCTTAGAACAGTTTTTTAGGGATTCAACAAAACTGCTCATGGGAGAATATGGTCCATTCGAGAAATGCAGAGAGCTGGAGAGATGGCTTAGTTGTTAACGCACTTGCCTGCAAAGCCTAAGGACTCATGTTCGACTCTCTAGGTCCCATGTAAGCCAGATGCAAAAGGTGACACAAGGTCACACATGCGCACAAGGTGGCACACGTGTCTGGGGTTCAATTGCAGTGGCTGAAAGCCCTAGCACACCAATTCTCCCCCACACCTCATTAAAAAAATAATAATAATAAAGAAAGAAATGCAGAGGCGCTCACTTTATTTTTTTTTAATGGAAGCATCTTTTCTCCTTTATAAGTGTCATATGTTTTAAATATTTTATTAATTTATTTGAGAGAGGGAAAGAGGCAGAGTGAGCGAGCAAGAGAGGGAGAGAAAGGATGCGCCAGGGCTTCCAGCCACTGCAAATAAACTCCAGGTGCATGTGCCACCCTGTGCATCTGGCCCATGCGGGTCCTGGAGAATCGAACAGAGGTCCTTTAGCTTTGCAGGCAAGTGTCTCAACCACTAAGCTATCTCTCCAGCCTCCTCCAAGTGTCATATTTTTTTTTATCAAATATTACACACATTTATGAAGTGAAAAGGGAAAATTACCCACAATCCTATGCCACAGAAATAACTGCTACAAAAATATCCTTTCAAGATTGTGCTATACACAGGTATATATGTTTCCGTGAAGGCTCCTGGGAGCCACACAGAAATCCCTCAATTTGAAGCCTGGCGTGGTGGCGCACACCTTTAATCCCAGCACTCCGGAGGCAGAGGTAGGAGGATCGCTGTGAGTTTTGAGTTCGAGGCCACCCTGAGACTACACAGTGAATTCCAGGTCAGCCTGAGCTAGAGTGAGACCCTACCTCGAACCCCTCCCCCAGAAAAAGAAATCCCTCAATTTGAAATCAAACAGAACAGTGGGTACTTCCAGTCTGGGAAGTAGGGCGGGTAGCTTGTGAAGAATTCATTCACTGCATTTTATAAATTAGATTGAACATGTGAAACTAGTAATATTCAGCTGTTTTGACCTATCGACAGTAATTTTACATGCTTCAACCTAACGTATGTGAAGCTCAGGACTGATAGACAAGTTTCAAGTGTAACCATTTTATTGAAAAGAGAGAAACGTCCAGCCCAAGGTCATATATCATGTGAGTGGCAGGATTGGGCTGTTTTCTCTGTCTATTGAACCATGAATCTGTCTTCTAAGCTCTGTATCTTTTTTTTTCTTTTTTTTTAAAGAGGGGGGGTTGCGAGAGAGAGAGAATGGGCAACCCAGGGCCTCCAGCCACTGCAAACAAACTCCAGATGCATGCAACCCCTTCTGCATCTGACTAATGTGGGTCCTGGGGAATCGAACCTGGGTCCTTTGGCTTTGTAGGTAAACGCCTTAACCAGCTAAGCCATCCCTCCAGCCTTCTATATCTTTTAATATGATGATCTTCTAGGTGTAATAAGAGTCTTCTAGACACAGGTTTCAACTTGCTGTTAGAACATTTCTTACAGAATTCAATCAAAGCAGAAGCAGCGTCATCACAGGTAATGACGTCCCCATGACTGCAGACTGGGAAGGGCACTGTGACAGGGTTCAAAAGGCACATGGACGTGGAACTGATGACGTGTGACATTCAAGGTCTTGAACTTGCACAGGCTCCTTCTTAGAGGCTCCAGCAACATATTAACACACCGATACTTATTTTGGTAACAATGACAAAAGTAAGATTTTTTGAGTAATTATTTTTCCTCCTTTTCTCCAAAATGTGGTTGCTGTGTAGTCCAGGTTGATTTTGAGCTGTTGTATCCAAGCGACCCTCCCTCCCCATTCAGCATCGCAGACATGCACCATCGTACCCAACCTCAGGTTCTTTTAGGCCCCAAAAGTCCGAGGCAGAGCTCCTAGATTCTAATCACGACGCTTGCTCTGCCTTCTTTACAGGGAAGGCAAAAGTCCCAAGCGTTAAGTGTGTTGAAAAATAACATGTGAGTTTATACAAATGTGTAACATCACTCAGATTGCATCCCATGTTTCTCATGGTTCATGAAGGTCAGGCATTTAAAAAATACAGATGTGTCTCCAAAACAGCCCTCCTGCTGCTGCCACTTCCTCTTCTCCTAGCTACTTGCTGGTGGTCAGTATCCTGTCATGTTTCTGTACGTTTGTTCGTGGGCTCCCACTGTTTCTGATGTCTGTCTTTGCCTGGAAGAAGTCTTGTCCAGCCCCTCCTCTCCTGCCCCAGTGATGACCTCCATTAGCAATTTCTTGTTGATCTTTTTTTTTTTTTTTTTCAAGGTAGGGTCTCACTCTAGCCCAGGCCGACCTGGAATTCACTCTGTAGTCTCAGGCTGGCCTAGAACTCATGGCGATCCTCCTGCCTCTGCCTCCTGAGTGCTGGGATTAAAGGCGTGAGCTACCACGCCTGGCTTTGTTGATTTGGTTGATCTTATAGAGACCCTGCGGCCTGATGTGGTTCACAGTTGAGTTCTGAAGGCCCAACAGGACAATACTCAGGGTTCTCTTCCATCACCCTCGGGCTCCTAACATCAGATCATAGACACACGGTTCTTGATGTACACGTGGTAGGGGTCACTACGCTTGTCCACTTTGCGGGAACGAGTGTATCCCAGGATAAGGCTGCCCACGGTGACAGCAAACAGGAACATGACAAAGAGAATATACATGTAGGAGTTGTCATTACGTCCAGGGAGGCTAGCCCGCAGCTCCTTAGTGTGATTGTCTGGTCCCGGTCCTGAACCTGGCTCTGGTCCCGGCTGGCAGAGCAAGTGGGTGTGAAGAGTGGTATTTAGAACCTTCAGCACAGAGTACAGGCTTTCATACCAGGTCTCAGTACCATTAGTGGTCTCCATAGCAACAGAAACTGCCGCAGAGGAAGAACTGGGGTAGGTTCTGATGGTGAAGGAGAGAAGGGATGGCTTTTGTTAGCTGCAGTTTGAATGACCTCCCCGTCTTCAGACCCCAGCTAGAACCCCAACATCGCATTACATTCTCACTACTAGCTTTCTTACCTGTCTTCTTCACTAGACTGCAAACGCAATGGGCAGGCACTTAAGTCATTTTTTACTCATTGCTATACATAAGTACTTATGACAGCACTCCATAAACGCCCAATAAATAACTGTAGAATAAAGTCTTCCCTGACCATTGTAAGCCACATTAACCTCCCTTCTTGGATTGTATAAATTCACTGAACTTTAGGCTAAAAAGGGCCTTTACAGATATTTGCTCTAACTTCTTTTATTTCATGCACAGGGAAGCTGAGGCCCCAAACAAATAAGTAATGTGTTCATTATCAGAGAATGCTAAAGGTGGGACCAAGGAATTCTTGGTCACTCTTAGGAATTCTCCATAAGCCAAACATCCACACTCCACTCACTGGCTGCTCCCAGAGTCCTCTTCTTCTAGGCCAAGAACAAAGCCACGATCAGCGATGCAAGGTTAACAAACATGATGACGGGCCAGGGCAGAGGGATGCCACGAAGCTGTCTCCCTCAGAAAAGACAGTTCTGACCATGGTAAATCTTCATGAGTGGCTCTATGCAGATTTTGGGGAAATGAATCCAAATAATAGAGCTCCACCCTGCCCCCGGCCCAGGACTAGCCCACATTTCATACAAGGCCTTTGAGGCCCTCTGCCAACCAGTCTTTGTGCACCCTTGTCTGAATGAAACAGGGGGAAAGAACCAGGGCTCACTAAATTAAGATCCAGGAGGCAAGAAAGAAATCTAGAATGCAAGTGACAAGCCAGAAGATATTTAAAGAATATTCATTCTGCCGGGCGTGGTGGCGCACGCCTTTAATCCCAGCACTCGGGAGGCAGAAGTACTAGGATCCCCGTGAGTCTGAGGTCACCTTGAGACTATATAGTGAATTTCAGGTCAGCCTGGGCTAGATTGAGACCCTATCTTGAAAAACCAAAAACAAATAAATAAATACTAATTTTTTAAAAAGGTTATCATCCAGCCAGGCATGGGAGGCAGAGATAGGAGGATCGCCATGAGTTCCAGGCCACCCTGAGACTACATAGTGAATTCTAGGTCAGTCTGAGCTAGAGTGAGACCCTACCTCGAAAAACCAAAAAAAAAAAAAAAAAAAGGTTATCATTCCTCATCCCTGACCTTGCTGTGAGTGTATACTTTCATTACACTGAAGAGATTATTCGGGGGCTGAAGAGATGGCTTAGAGGTTAAAGCACTAGACTGCAAAGCCAAAGGAACCAGGTTTGATTCCCCAGGACCCACGTAAGCCAGATGCACAAAGTGACACATGCATCTGGAGTTTATTTGTCATGGCAGGCAACCCTGGTAAACCCATTCTCTCTCTCTCTCTAATAAATAAAATATAAAATATTTTTAAAAGATTATTTTTCATTTTTGAGAAACAAACACACCTATGGGTTTTTTGTTGTTGTTTTGTTTTTTCTTTTGAGGTAGGGTCTCACTCTAGCTCAGGCTGACCTGGAATTCACTCTGTAGTCTCAAGGTGGCCTTGAACTCACGGTGCTCCTCCTACCTCTGCCTCCTGAATGCTGGGATTAAAGACGTGAGCCACCACGCCTGGCTCACAGCTACAATTGTTTTTGGTGTTTTTTTTTTGTAATTTTCATTTAGGGGGGATTGGGTGCACCAGGGCCTCTAGCCACTGCAAAAGAACTCCAGATACATGCATTACTTTGTGCATCTGGCTTTATGCAGGAATTGAATCCAGGTCTTTAGGCTTTGCAGGCAAGTGCCTTAACTGCTGAGTCATCTCTCCAGCCCTCTACAGTTTTTAAAAAAATTTATTTATTTATTTGATAGAGACAGATAGAAAGCAAGTGAGCATGCCAGGGCCTCCAGCCCTGCAAAAGAACTCCAGATGCATGTGCCACCTTGTGCATCTCACTTACATGGGTCCTGGGGGATTGAACCTAGGTCCTTTGGCTTTGCAGGCAAGTGCCTTAACCACTAAGCCCCAGTCTTCTTCTTTTTCTTTTTTAATGGAAGCAGTACACACACAAAAAAGTTGAAATCTCCCTGTTGCTGGTCTTCCAGGGAAGTCACCATGGTCAGGTTTTCTGGTGTCCTAGGAAAGGGGTTTTAACTGGCAGGTAGTGGAAGAACAGCATCTGGAAAACTCACCAAACAGGGTCAGGGAGATGGCTTAGAGGTTAAGGCGCTTGCCTGTGAAGCCGAAGGATCCAGGTTCAATTCCCCAGGACCCATTTAAGCCAGATGCACAAGGTGGTGCCTGGGTCTAGAGTTCGTTTACAGCAGCTGGAGGCCCTGGCACACCCATTCTCTCTACATATCTGCCTGTCTATGTCAAATAAATAAATTTAAAAAACAACTCACCAAACAGCAGGCAAACTCAGCTAACTCAACTGTCTTGAGAAATCTGCCTGATTTCCTGAGTCTTTCAGGCTGCCTCTGGGAGTCTTTGTATTGACTGAATGAAGGTGCTGGAAAAGCCGAGAGCTAGAAAACAGGGAGGAGGCTGAAGAGGAGGAAGAGAAAGGCTCTAGGCACACAGAACAGAGCTCAGAACCAGGGTGGATCGCCCAGTCCCTAAGGGTTGTGCAACAGTCTTTCTGTGGCTTCTGAGCCCTTCCCAATTCATCGCTCCTCCTTCCTGCACCAGCTAGGTCTGGCCAGCTTAGGGTTAGACTTAGAGGAACCATGCAGTGGCCAAGAGACAGCTGACTGCTGTCTCCTGACTCCAAGCTCACAACGTCTTAACTGGCTGACTCCATTTGACATATGGACTCCTCCTGGGGACCAGGCGGTCACTGACACCTCAGCAAGAAGGATGCCAGTGGTAGAATGGCAGTCCGTAGTCACACAGAAACACATGATGTATTAGTCATAAAACCCGCTTGGACTGACAGGATATAAATGCGGCCCAGACTTAACACTCTCTGTAGCATGGCTTTGTTGTGCCAATTCGAGAACATTATGCAACGCTTAGTGCTAGACTCCATAGATGGTGGTGGGGTTTGATTGTAACACAGGGGCTGGTAAATGCCCTCATTTTACAATAAGGAAACCCAGGCAGATGTCTTGGTCCAGCTGCTACTTGTGTGACGTTGGGCATGTGACTTCCCTTTTCTCTATCTGTATTTGTAAAATGAAGAGGTCATGGTCAGCTTTAATATCCTGTGACAGTATGAATCACAAAACCGTGTGGTGAGATCTTGAGAGATTGAATGGGCTGTTTGGAAGGGGCACTTTGGGAGTTTTCTTGACCCCTTTTTAAAAAAAATTTTTTTTTTTGTTTTGTTTTTTCGAGGTAGGGTCTCACTCTAGCCCAGGCTGACCTGGAAGTCACTATGGAGTCTCAGGGTGGCCTTGAACTCATGGCAATCCTCCTACCTCTGCCTCCCTAGTGCTGGGATTAAAAGCGTGTGCCACCACATCTGGCTAAAATTATTTTATTTTTTTAATATATTTTATTTATTTATTTATTTATCTGAGAGTGAGAAAGAGAGAGGCAGAGAGAGAGAGAGAGAGAGAGAGAATGGGCACGCCAGGGCCTCCAGCCACTGCAAACAAACTCCAGACGCATGCGCCACCTTGTACATCTGGCTTACGTGGGTCCTGGAGAATCAAACCTGGGTCCTTTGGCTTCTCAGGCAAGTGCCTTCACCGCTAAGCCATCTCTCCAGGCCCCACTATTGGGCCTTTTGCTCCTCTTTCTTGAGTCCCTTACCTTCCCCTTCAGGAGAGTCACTGGTTACACGCCCCCCAGAGGAAGGGAGCGGAGGTCCTGTCATAGAGAGGCCTTCACTTGAAACAGGAGCTGGACCAGTTCAAAAAGAAGCCGGGCAGTTACTGAGCAAGCAGGAAGGCAGAGGCAGGCTGCAGCCTGGATTCTCCTTTATCCATGGTCTGGAAAATGATGCCCCGAGAAGGGAAGTAATTAAAATGACACAACAGGTAAGTGGCAGAGCCCAGGGAGAACCTGGTCTTTGCGGTACGACTGGACATTCTTTCCACCACAGCTAGTAGTGCTCCTGCCCACCTGAGTTACACATCACACCGAACACGGCCCCCGCACGTCCTGGGCACCTTCTCCTCTCAATCCGTCACGCACTGAAGACCCTTACCTGCCTTAGTGGAGAATCCAGTCAAGGGAAAGTCGCTAAGTTGTGGAAGAGTAAGCCTTCCGTTCTCATCTTGTTTCCGTGGCCCTGACTGCTCCCCCAAGTCTATGTGGGACCCCCAGTGCTTACTCCTTCCCTACATACTCTGTTCCTGCTATTTCCCTCCTATTAACGACTTCTCACTAAATATCCTGGACTTGAACTTGTCCCGCCTCTAATTTGGGAGCTGGACCATCAAGCTGTGATCGTGTGATGGTAAGATTTTCCTTCTGGTTTCTCTGAGGGGACAGTGAAACGTCGCCATGGAGTTTCTCGGTTCTTCATTGCTGTGTTTCAGCTGCTCTTTTCTGAATGCTTTCAGGGCCTGGAGTTGAGGTACTAACAGGCAGGTAGAAAAAGCCACAAAGCAGAGGGTGGAGAGATGGCTTAGCAGTTAAGGCACTTGCCTGCAAAGCCAAAGGATCCAGGTTTGATTCCCCAGGCCCCACATAAGCCAGATGCATCTGGAGTTCATTTGCAGTGGCTAGAGACTCCAGTGCACTCGTTCTCTCTCTCTCTCTCTCTCTCTCTCTCTCTATATATATATATATATATATATATATATATATATATATATATATATGCCTGCCTCTTTCTCTATGTCTCTCAAAAACAAAACAAAACAACAAAGCCACAAAGCAAGCAAGTAGGGGATCCAAGACAACTCCTGGGATGTACAGTGTTGTCACTGTCCACCCAGTGGTCCTGTCACTGCAGTGGACAGGAGAGGGTGTGGGCCTTAATATCTAATTGGGAGGAGACACAGAACCAGACTCTGCGTTGGAAGGGACTACAATAATCATGTTGGTGGTATGACTCCCTCGTTCATTATGTGGGAAAATACCATCTCCTTATCCTGAGGAAATGCTTTGCTTAAGTTCTCACAGCCTAGTGGAAGTAGATATGGAATCAGAAACCAGGTACCTCGACTTTCCTTCCACAGATCATTCCACGGTAAGTTCTCTGCTGCTTGTAGAGCAAAAAAATCTACACTTTTTTGGGCTGGAGGGATGGCTTAGCTGTGAAGGCGTTTGCCTGCAAAGCCAAAGGACCCAGGTTCGATTTCCCAGGACCCACGTTAGCCAGATGCATAAGGGGGGGGGACACGCGTCTGGAGTTCGTTTGCAGTGGCTGGAGGCCCTGGCACATCCATTCTCTCTCTCTCTTTCTCCCCCTATTTCTCTGTCAAATAAATAAATAAATAAAATTTTTTAAAGTACTTTAAAAAATCTATACTGTTTTGATTATCATTCAAACTCCTCTGGATATGATCCTGCCACCAGCTCCACCTCCCTCTGGCTCTCCTAGTGTCTGTGCACCTCACACTGAGCACAGGCCATTCTCCAACAGTCCTTGCATTTGCTTATCTCCTACCTTTGCTCCTATTGTTTCCTGAGGCAGGAATTCTTTCCCCTGTTATCTGCTCAGCAAACTGTAATTCATCCTTTAAGACCCAGCTTCATTGTTGCCTGTTTAGATCCTCTCCTGAGACACCTTCCCTGCTCACAAATTGGTCTCTCTCTCATCTGTTCCCAAAATGCTTTGCAAAAAGCCCTACTAGGGCAGGGCGCACGCCTTTAATCCCAGTACTCAAGAGGCAGAGGTAGGAGGATCACCCTGAGTTTGAGGCCACCCTGAGACTATATAGTGAATTCCAGGTCATCCTGGACCAGAGTGAGACTCTACCTCGAAAAACAAGCAAACAAACAAATAAAATAAATAAAAATGGGCTGGAGAGATGACTTAGCGGTTAAGCGCTTGCCTGTGAAGCCTAAGGACCCTGGTTATAGGCTCGATTCCGCAGGACCCACGTTAGCCAGATGCACAAGGAGGCGCACGCGTCTGGAGTTCGTTTGCAGTGGCTGGAAGCCCTGCTGCGCCCATTCTCATTCTCTCTCTCTCTCCTGCCTTCTCTCCCTGTCTGTCGCTCTCAAATAAAAAATAAAAAAAATTAAAAATAAATAAATAAATAAAAATAAAAAGAGTAAAATGAATCAATACCTCTTCTGTAAGAGCACCCTGCTCCCCCACATTTTCATGAAAACTTAAAGCAAAAGCAAAGCAACTTCCAGGCAAGCCCTGAATCGGGGAAAGGAGAGACTCAAAGACAAGAAGTGACATGGCTTAGGGGAAGAGAAATTCTGCACCTCCTTTAGAAGCCCAGACACTCCCTGAATCCGATCTCCATTTAAACTGAAGGGCAAACATTCTTGGCCCCCAAAACACCACAGTGACCTTGCAACACTCTTCCCTGTGTACCTACTTAGGGTGTGGCCATCCACACCTATAAGTTGCACACACAGTTCAAGGCCCAGTCTTGGCCTGTGATGCCTTTCCCAGGGCCAATTTTGGCTGTACATTTGCCTATGTGACCTTGAACACTGCATTTATTTCCTCTGCACCACGTCCATAAGATAGAGGAAATTATCCCTACCCTGCCTACCTCGCCAGAGGAGACAACAGAGGCAACGTGTTTTTAGAAATGGCAAACATTGAAAGGAAAAAAAAAAAAAAGGCAAACATAGCTGGGTGTGGTAGCGCACGCCTTCAATCCCAGCACTTGAGAGGAAGAGGTAGGAGGACCATCGATGTGAGTTCAAGGCCATTCTAAGACAACATAGTGAGTGAATGCCAGGTCTGCCTGGGATCGAGTAAGACCCTACCTTGACCCCCCCAAAAAAAAAGAAGAAGAAAGGAAAGGAAAGGAAAGGAAAGGAAAAGAGAAAAGAAAAGAAAAGAAAAGAAAAGAAAAGAAAAGAAAAGAAAAGAACAAACATAAAATTACTGGGCAGCCTTGTCACTTTGTTCCTCTTGTCTTCCTTTCTCATGTCACCTTGTAGAATCATCCCTGGGTGCACATTTCAGGCCTGGGATCTCCTACATTCCACAGAATCCAGTTGGTTCTTATTACTCTTATTTTTAAGATTTTATTTATTTATTTATTTGAGAGAGAAAGAAGCCAAGAGAGAGAGAGAGAGAAAGAGAGAGTGGGTGCACCAGGGCCTCTAGCCACTGCAAATGAACTCCAGATGCATACACCACCATGTGCATCTGGCTTATGTGGGTTCTGGAGAGTTGAACCTGGGTCCTCAGGCTTCGCAGGCAAGCGCCTTAACCGCTCAGCCATCTCTCCAGCCCTTAAGACACGTTTCGCTCCTTCAGAAGCCTTCTGTGTTTCCCACCGCCTTGACGGTCCTCCTCTCACTACCATTTGGAGGCATCATTCAGTAGACCTGGGACTCGGGAGGCCTTGGTTTCCGCCCCTGTTTGGCCAGAGCGTGACTTGGTTCAGTCCCTTCTCCACGCTGGCCCTCGTTCTCCCCATCAGTAAGGTGGAAGTACTCGTCTTGCTTCCCTCTTAGAAGTTTCATGAAACAGCCACACATGTGGATAGAGGTGTGCTTTGAGAAGCATGAAATGAAGATGGCTGTTTGTTGGTTTTTATGTTAAGGAGTCAAAAGACTCTGAAATCAGTTTGCCCACCTCCAGGGTGGGTCCTCCCCCGTTTGAAATGGACAACACTGCTGGTGCAGGAGACAGTGGGAATTACATTTACAGTATTTGTAAGGGAAGCAGATAGGATCCTGGGCAACAGTGGGGAAACATGGATTCTAATTCAGTTTGTCATCCTAGATAAGTCATCTCTAAGGCCTCAGTTTCCACATACAAATGAATGGGAAGTAAGGCTGGAGAGATGGCTTAGCGGTTAAGGTGCTTGCCTGAGAAGCCTAAGGACCTAGGTTTGATTCCCCAATACCCGCGTAAGCACAAAGTGGCGCATGCATCTGGAGTGTGTTTGCAGTGGCTAGAGGCCCTCGTGCCCATTATCTCTGTTGATCTGCCTCTTTTTCTCTCTCTCTCTCTCAAATCAATAAAATTAAATTTAAAATTTTTAAAGAATTGACACAAATTGAGCCAGTCGTGAGCACTGAGGAGGCAGAGGTAGGAGGATCGCCGTGAGTTCTAGGCCACCCTGAGACTACATAGTGAATTCCAGGTCAGCCTGGACTAGAGTGAGACCTTATCTTGGAAACCCCCCCCCCAAAAAAAAAATTTGACACAAATTAATGAGAAGTAGACATACTCTCCCTGGGGGCTGTCACATAAGGGCTGAGCTCATCACCTTTCTCTGTAAGAGATGTCCAGGGCCAGTCCCTCCTGTGTGTCCTCGTATCCCACTGGGGCAACTGGAAGCAAGAGACCTATTTTACAGGTGGCGAGCTTGGAAAAAAAAAAAAGAGAGAGAGAGAGTCCAAAGCACAGAGCCAGGGATGACTGGCACAGGTTCGCACTGCCTGAAAACTAGAACCCAAGTCCCTGGCCTCCTAGCCTAGACCTACGCTACTAGCAGGAGGAGACACTTTTGGGAGTCCCCAGGCCGTCCTTGGAAGTGAGAGAGTGTGAATCTCACAGGGTAGACAGAATGGACAAGACAACTCCGCAGGGCCAGCGCGGACCGAGCCAGCGGACTGACCGCACGCACGGGGCCCTGGAATGTTGCTGCTCTTGCGCGGGCCAGCAGGTGCTCGCTTGCATATCTGTAGGCGTAGAGGAGGTTTTTTGTTTGGTTGGTTGGTTGGTTTGGTTTGGTTCTGCTGCCTTGCAGGAGGCCCGAGCGGCTGTGCAAACCTCCAAGGGTTTCCAAGCGCAACAACGTGCAAGCAGCCCAGCTCCCCGCTTCCCACGTGCTGCCGTGGGGTGGGGGAGTGGAGAAAGACCCCCTCTCTTCTTCCTGGGGAGGATCGGCTCTTTGTTTGAGTTTCACGTCGGGTTTCCCCCCGTCCCTCTTGCATGCCCTGGCCCTAGGAAAGGAAACGAGAGGCCCCCCACATTTTTTTTTAGCCCCGACCGCAGCGCAACTTTTCCAACCCGGGGTGCGCGCCTTACCTGCCTCTCGGCAAGGCTCGGAGGGCGCCCGGGGGCTCTTTGGAGTGGCCTGGCCTCTGCGCTCCGAAGGGGACAAGCAGTACCGCCCCGAGCCCGGGCCGCTCTGCGCTCGCTCCGGCCCTCCTCCGCGCGGTCCCTTCCCCAGGGCGTCCCCCGTCCCGGCCCCGCCCTGCCCCAGCACACCCACTTCTCCCCTCCGCCCTGATCCTTGGCCTCACCCCCGGCTGTGAGCGCCGATCTTTCCTCCCCCTGCTTCCTGGACCTGAGACCGAATTCTCCTTCTTGCCAGCTTTTGTCCCGAACAAGCACTGCGCGCTGGCAGAGGCCGGCGTGGCATCTGTGTGGCTGTGTGGTGGTGGGGATGTTATCTGCTCCTCACTGGGCCTTGGTTTCCCACGGGCATTCTGATTATGGTAGGCTCCAGATAAGTTCTCAGAACCCCAGTGCTGGGGCCGGATAGATGGCTTAGCGGTTAAGGCCCTTGCCTGCAAAGCCAAAGGACCCAGATTCGATTCCCCAGGACCCAGCTGCACAAGGTGGCGCATGCATTTAGAGTTCATTTGCAGCCTCCAGGCGCACCCATTCTCTCTCTCTCTCTCTCTCTCTCTCTCTCTTTCTCTCTCTCTCTCTCTCTCTCTCTCCCCCCTCTCTCTCAAATAAATAAGTAAGAAAAACAAAAAAAACGGAGTGTCACCAGAGAAAATACCCAATTCTAACACTATTTTCTAGACAGGATGCGAACGTCCAAATGAGTGTGGTGCCCTGTCCACTCACCAAGCAAGTCAGTGGTGGGGTTCAAAGTCAGAATCCACAACACCCTAGGTGCCTTTATCCCATAGCAACCCTCACATCCCTAACCACCAACATCTTAACTGATCTCTTTTCCAGCCACCAGGCCCTCACTCAGGTCATTACTGGTGACACTAGTTTCCAGTACAGGAGGCCAGTTGTAAGGAAATGACAGATGTAGGGAAAACTCTCGGGAACTCAGTGGGAGCGTCCTTACCAGTCCGCGGCCACAAAATAATAAACTGAAGCAAGCTCTCTCACACCCTTGCAAACAAAATCTGCCCCAGTACCTCTGAGGCAAATATCTGCCATCACAGAATCACAGGGTATCCAAGAAATGTTATTTTAAAAAAGAAGAAGAGAACCGGGCGTGGTGGCGCACGCCTTAATCCCAGCACTCGGGAGGCAGAGGTAGGAGGATCGCCGTGAGTTCGAGGCCACCCTGAGACCACATAGTGAGTTCCAGGTGAGCCTGGACTAGAGTGAGACCCTATCTCGAAAAACCAAAAAAGAAGAAGAAGAAGAAAAAAGAGCCGGGTGTGAGTTCAAGGAGTGAATTCCAGGTCAGCCTGGGCTAGAGTTACCATGAACCCGCCCCTCCTCCCCAAATAAATAAATAAAAAGAAAGCAGCCATAGCCAAGTGTGGTGGCGCACGTCTTTAATCCCAGCACTCAGGAGACAGAGGTAGGAGGATCTCTGTGAGTTCGAGGCCACCCTGAGACGACATAGTGAATTCCAGGTCAGCCTGAGCTAGTGGCATTGTGTGCAAAATTGATAATTTCCTTCAAAACACGATTCCTTTGTTGTTTTGGTGGTCATACATTTTGACCCAGCCTGGCACTTACTTCATTCCTCAGGCTCTCTCAGGAGTAGTCAGCACGGTTGGCTGCAGGCTCTGACAAAGACCACAGCTCCACCCTGGATGCCTCCCCCACCCCCTTGCAGCCCCCAACTGTTCATCTCTCCAGGTTCTCACACCACTTCTTCCCTTTAGCCTTTCAGCCTGGCTTCCCTCCCACCACCTTTAGCCGTGTGGGCTGCACTGTCTTTTGCTGGTTTCCTAGTCATATTCCCTTCAAATTGCCCAGTGTCAGGGTGTCATCTGTTTCCTAGTGAGATCCTGACACGTGGGCCTAACCCACGGTCAGAGAATGCGCAGAGCCCTGTGGGAAAATGTGAAGAGTGGCTGGTATTCAAATCGTTTCAATTCTACCATCTGGACTCGTGAGTGATGGGTATCACTGATGACTAAATCTCCTCTGATTAGGGCTTTGTTTCTCCTGGTGAGCCAGGCTTCTAGACTCTTGACCTGCACCATCTAGCCTTACCCTACCTCCCAAACCTTCTTCCTCCCCAGTTACTAGCCAAACAGTGACTTCCATTCCAGGAACAGTATGGTAAAAATACAGATCAGGTCTCTGTTCTTATAGAGCTTACAGTCTGAGGGGACAGGTACAGATCAGGGAATACAAATAGAAGACTGAATTGAGTTCTAGGAAGAAAACAAAGAAATGGATGGATAATGATGTCTTCTCCTGAAACCAAAGATCGTGGAGCTCCAGGAAAAAGAACGAAGAGTTCTAGGCTCAACATTGCCATTTAGAGAGGCCAACTAGCTTGTTAGATACGGGAGTTTGGTGCTCAGTGGAGAGATTCTTTGGAAAAGAACAATGCTGTCCTTCCAGGCTTCCCGAGGTTCTAGCTTTTCTTGGAATCTTTCCCTGAGAATAGAATTCCTAGTGATTTTTTTTTTCCCCGTTCTGTAACCACCATTCACTCACGTCCCTTTCATAATCATCATTTATTCATGTGCTCAATAAATTCAGACTATGGTCTCCTCTGTGCTGGGTGGGTGGGAATTGCTTGGTAACCTCAAGCTGGGTGGAGAGTCAACAAGTAAAGCAGACAGTTTTGACCTAGAATGGTAAAGACTGTGTTAAAGAGAAGAGCGAGGGAAGGGCTGGGGAAGCCCAAGGAGTAATTTCAGAGGTGGGCAGAGGAGTAGGGAACCAAAGGGGGTTTTAGAACATTTGGGCATCATTGCCACCCTTACGCAATGAGAGAAAGGGGTGGTTACAGAAAAGAATTAGAGAGCGATCTGAGGAGGTTGGTGGGCAGATGGAAGCCTCAGCCGAGGACGTAGCAAGGACACCTACGGATTAAAGAAATAAGCGTACTCGAAATACATCGGAACCATCTGGTTAGGTGCTATTGCAACACGAGGCAGGGAAGAGGGTTAGGAGAGAAGGGAGGACTTGAGTTTGGAAATAGGACGGTTAAGGAAAGCCTTGCCAAGAAGGTGGCATTTAAGGGGAGAGTGCAAGTGGGTATATTTCTAGGTAAATCTTCCCCACCCCATCCTGCAGCCAGTGCGTCCTGGCCTCTGTCTCCAGCTCTCCCATCCCAAGGTTAGGGCTCTCTCTTTGGAGTAAGGAGTTTCTCTCATGGGCTCCTGGGGGATCGAAACTGTTCTCTTTCTCCCGTTCTCATCCGGAAACCACAGAAATTGCCGTGTGTTATATACACATACGTCATACTAGGGCCCAGCTCTGGGCATGTGATGCACGTTATTTCACCTAGCCTCATAGCAAGCCTGCAAAGCACAGCAGGGGAAACTGAGGCAGCTCTGTCTGTGTTGCCACAGCCCCTTGTCCAGCTGCCTTCTCTAACAGGGTTCCTGCCTGTCCTTACCCTAGACAAGAGACGGTGGAGGACAGACCTTAAATCTTGAAAGACCAAGAAAGGAAACGAAGATTAGGCACGTACTTCATGTCTCCAATGGGTTCAAGAACCAAAGGGTAAACGTCATAGGAGGCAGTTTTTTTCTTTGTTTTTCGAGGTAGAGTCTCACTGTGGCCCAGGCTGACCCGGAATTCACTATGGAGTCTCAGGGTGGCCTCAAACCCATGGTGATCCTCCTACCTCTGCCTCCCGAGTGCTGGGATTAAAGGCGTGTGCCACCAAGCCCGGCTTGGAGGCAGTTTTTGTTAAGATGCCAGAAGCAAGACCCTACACTCCTCCCTACCCTTGCTATTCTTTTTGTTTTTATTTTTGTTTTCCAGGGTAGGGTTTGAGGCCACCCTGAGACTACATAGCGGATTCCAGGTCAGCCTGAGCTATACCGAGACCCTACCTTGAAAAAAAAAAAAAAAAAAAAAAAAAAGAGGGCTGGAGAGATAGTTTAGTGGTTAAGGCACTTGCCTGCAAAGCCAAAGGATCCAGGTTTGATTCCCCAGGATCCATGTAAACCAGATACTTATAAGGTGGTTCATTCATCTGGAGTTTGTCTGCAGAGGCTGGAGGCGCTGGTGCATCCAGTCATTCTCTCTCTCTCTCTCAAATAAATAAATATAAATAAAATATTTTTAACAAATTTAAAAAAGAAAGAAAGAAAGAAACGCCACCATTTTGAAAGTGGGGAAGTGTGCCTTTAACAAGCTTGGCCCCTGCAGGGACCCCCTAGAATCTTTTGTAGACCACCACAACCTCAGTGAGCCCTCACTAGAGGAAAGGGGCCGGGTCATTGGTTGAGGGTTGTTCCTGAGGGACATTCATTTTCTAGCACATCCAGCCTGGGTCCGTAGATTGTACCTCTCCAGAAATTGACAAACGCTGCCGATGGTTGGCCCTGCGGCATGCCAGACCTGGTTCTGTCTGGTTTCCTGACAGCGTCACCAAAGGATCACAGGATGTTGGAACAGTGACTGTCCCGACCTCACCCCTTCCCCGCCCCCACCACCCCGGACCCTGGGCAACCTGTGTGTGTACTCGAAAGGCCTCTGTACAAATAAGAAGAGGCTTTCTCCAGGGGGAGGGGCAAGCCAGGATGCAAAATATCCTCCTTCCTAAGCTGGGCTTCCTTCCCCCGGGGGAAGGGCGTCAGTGGGCCTGACACAATTCCGCCTTCCGGTCTGCATCCTCCCTGCCTCTGCCCACCTGTGGTTGGAGGCTCCTGTCCTCCAGGATGCCAGCCTCATGCCCTTCCGAGCCCAGTCTGAGAACCTACGACTGATTTCGACCCTTAACCAACGGTGTGACCTCATTCAACTAAGTCTCTTAGCCTCTCTAGCTTTATTTTCACCCAGAAAAATAGTCATGTCTTGCCAGGCTGCCAGAAAAATGAAGAAGACATATTATCTTTCTCTCTTTTATTTATTATTATTTTTGGGGGGGGGTTGAGGTAAGGTCTCACTTTAGCTCAGGCTGACCTGGAATTCACTATGTAATATCAGCGTGGCCTTGAACTCATGGCGATCCTCCTACCTCTGCCTCCCGAGTGCTGGGATTTAAGGCGTGCGCCACCACGCCTGGTTGACATATTACCTCTTTCTGAGCCCTGTACCTCTTTTGTGCCACCTGATTGTCAGTCTCTTTAGCCTGCTCCTCCTCTTCCTCCTCCTCCTCAGTGTTCTGCCCTTCCCTCCTTCCTGGGGCTGGAAGAATCCTCAAGCCCATGCGCCACATCCACACATTCAGTTGTCTCTTTGCTTTCTCCATTCTCATATCTCTTCAGTGTCTAACTTGACTTACCAGAAACAGAACTAGGGGCTGGAGAGATGGCTTAGTGGTTAAGGCGTTTGCCTAGGTTCAATTCCCCAGAACCTACGGAAGCCAGGTACACAAGGTGGCACATGCGTCTGGAGTTTGTTTACAGTGGCTGAAGGCCCTGGCGTGCCCATTCTCTATCTGCCTATTCTCTCTCTGTGTCAAACAAATAAAATAAGGAGGGGACTAGGGAGATGACTCAGTAGTTAAAGACGCTTGCTTGCAAAGCCTGCTGGTCCAGGTTCAATTTCCAAGCTGTCCACATAAACTGGTCGCAGAAAGTGAAAGCAACAGAGCAGCAAGGTTGATTCACCCAGGAGACAAACCCTTGGCAGGTCTGTGAGGGAGTTTCTAAGTCAGGTTCACTGAGGTGAAAGACCCACTCTGACTGTAGAAGGGACGTTCCATGGCTGGAGTCCCGGACCCAGCACAAAGGATCAAGTGAGAGCTGGAGAGGTGGCTCAGCAGTTCAGGAGCCTGCCTGCGAAGCCTGAGGACCAAGGTTGGATTTCCCAGTACCTGTGTAAGCCACATGCACAAGGTGGCACATGTGTCCGGAGGTCATTTGCAGTGGCTGGGGCGCCTAGCAGACCCATTCTCTCTGTCTCTCGATCTGCCTCTCTCCCTCTCTCTCTCTCAAATAAATAAAATATTTTAAAAGGAGATAGGGCTGGAGAAATGGTTCAGCAGTTAAGGACAACAGGTTTGAATTCCCCAGTACCCACGTAAAGACAGATACACAAAGAGGCCCGTGCATATGGAGTTCATTTGCAGTGGCTGGAGGGCTTAACACACCCATTCTCTCTGTCTCTCGATCTGCCTCTCTCCCTCTCTCTCTCAAATAAATAAAATATTTTAAAAGGAGATAGGGCTGGAGAAATGGTTCAGCAGTTAAGGGAACCAGGTTCGATTCCCCAGTACCTAAGTAAAGACAGATACACAAAGAGGCCCGTGCATATGGAGTTCATTTGCAGTGGCAGGAGGCCATGGCGTGCCAATTCCCTTTCTCTGCCATTGCCGATAAATAAAGAAAGGATCCAGTGCACTGAGCTCCCGTATTCATCCCTCTCCGTGCTTCCACTCGGCTCCATGCTCCGGCCATCATGTGCTCTCCCCTGATGGACTGTCGCCTCAAACTGTCAGCCAAAGTAAGCCCTTTTCAGCTGCTTCTAAGAGTCAAGCATTTGACCACAGCAAAAAGAGATGTAACAGGCTGGAGAGATGGCTTAGCAGTTAAGGCGCTTGCCTGAGAAGCCAAAGGACTCATGTTTGACTCTCCAGGTCCCACATAAGCCACACGCACAAGGTGATGCAAGTGCGCAAGGTGGCACGTGTGCACAAGGTGGCACGTGTGCGCAAGGTGGCACGCACATCTGGAGTTCAGTTGCAGTGGCTGGAGGCCCTAGTGCGCCAATTCTGTCTCTCATTAAAAAAAAAAAAAAAGTAGGCCGGGCGTGGTGGCACACGCCTTTAATCCCAGCCTTTGGGAGGCAGAGGTAGGAGGATCACCGTGAGTTCGAGGCCGCCCTGAGACTCTACAGCCTGGGTCAGAGTGAGACCCTACCTTGAAAAGCCAAAAAAAAAAAAAGAGAGAAAGATGTCAGGCGTGGTGGCGCACACCTTTAATCCCAGCACTCGGGAGGCAGAGGTAGGAGGATCGCCATGAATTCGAAGCCACCCTGAGACTCCATAGTGAATCCATGTCAGCCTGGGCTAGAGTGAGACCCTACCTTGAAAAAAAAAAAAAGAAAGAAAGAAAGATGTTGCCGAGCGTGGTGAGACTACATAGTGAATTCCAGGTCAGCCTGAGCTAGAATGAGACCCTACCTTGAAAAAAAATCAAACAAAAACAAAAAGAAAGAAAGAAAAAGAAAAGAAAGACGTAACTAATAGACCGTATGCACTGGTGGCAGTAGAGCCAGTTCCCACTGTGCTCCTGGGAAATACAAGCTGAACCAAGCCTGGTGAAATGCACGGAGCACATACCGTGGAGCCTGGCAAACAGTGGGAGAGAGAAGATGACCCCACCCGGGTTCCCTCAGTGGCTCCATGCTCTCGTCCTGTTTCTCTTTCTTTCTTTTTTCAAAAAAAAATTGTTTATTTTTATTTATTTATTTGAGAGCGACAGACAGAGGGAGAGAGAGGCAGAGAGAGAGAGAGCGAATGGGCGCACCAGGGCTTCCAGCCACTGCAAACGAACTCCAGATGCATGCGCCCCCTTGTGCATCTGGCTAACGTGGGTCCAGGGGAATCGAGCCTCGAACCAGGGTCCTTAGGCTTCACAGGCAAGCACTTAACCGCTAAGCCATCTCTCCAGCCCTCCTGTTCCTTTTTGTTTGTTTGTTGAGGTAGGGTCTCACTCTAACACAGGCTGACCTGGAATTCACTCTATAGTGTCAGGATGGCCTCGAACTCACGGTGATCCTCCTACCTCTGCCTCCCTAGTGCTGGGATTAAAGACGTGTGCCACAAAGCCGGGCTCTTCTTCTTCTTCTTCTTCTTCTTTTTTTTTGTTTTGGTTTTTCAAGGTAGGGTCTCACGCTGGTCCAGGCTGACCTGGAATTAACTATGTAGTCTCAGGGTGGCCTCGAACTCTCAGCAATCCTCCTACCTCTGCCTCCCAAGTGCTGGGATTAAAGACATGCGCCACCATGCTGGGCCTTCGTCCTATTCTTGAATTAACCTATTTTCCTACTGTTGAATTCTGTGAAACCCCAGAACATTTTCCATTTGACGACCCCCCACCCCTTCTTTGCTTAGGTTAGCATGGGTTTCTACCCTGATTAATATAAACATGTTATAGTAGTCAGGATAGACGAGTTTGTGCTGTGAGAATTGACAACCTCCTGCACTGAAGTGAGTAATTTTCTTAAATATTTTCTTTTTTTAATAATTTATTTTTATTTTTGGTTTTTCGAGGTAGGGTCTCACTCTGGTCCAGGCTGACCTGGAATTAACTATGTAGTCTCAGGGTGGCCTCCAACTCACGGCAATCCTCCTACCTCTGCCTCCCAAGTGCTGGGATTAAAGGCGTGCGCCACCACGCCCGGCTTCAATAATTTATTTTTATTTATTTACTTATTTGACAGAGAAAGAAGGGGAGAGAGAGAGAGAATGAGCACGCCAAAGCCTCCAGTCACTGCAAACAAACTCCAGACACGTGTGTCCCCTTGTGCATCTGGGTCCTGGGGAATAGCTTTGCAGGCAAATGTCTTAACCCGCTAAGCCATCCCTCCAGTCCCCTCATATTTTCTTTTTAAGCCGGGTGTAGTTGTGCATGCCTTTAATCTCAGCACTCAGGAGGCAGAGGTAGGAGAATTGCCATGAATTATCATTTAAAAAAGAAGAAGAAAAAGCCAGGCGTGAGTTAAAGGCCACTCTGAGACTACATAGTGAATTCCAGGTCAGCCTGAGCTAGAGTTACCATGAACTGCCATCGCCCCCATCCCCCGCAAATAAATAAATGAAAAGAAAATAGCCGGGCATGGTGGCCACGCCTTTAATCCCAGCACTTGGGAGGCAGAGGTAGGAGGATCGCTGTGAGTTCGAGGCCACCCTGAGACTACATAGTGGCTTCCAGGTCAGCCTGGGCTAGAGTGAGACCCTACCTTGAAAGAAATATATTTATTTATTTGACAGAGGAAGGGGGAGAGAGAGGGAGAGGGAGAGAGGGAGAGTGAGCCTCCAGCCCACTGCAAACAAACTCCAGACGCATGTGTCCCCTTGTGCATCTGGCTAACGTGGGTCCTGGGGACTCGAACCTGGGTCCTTTGGCTTTGCAGGCAAACGCCTTAGCCGCTAAGCCATCCTTCCAGCCCTGGAGGGAGCGAATTTGTAGGAGTGTGCAGCAGCAGCAGCAGGAGGCTCAGCTTGTTGCAGTCCCTCAGGAAGCAGCCGCCACCTTTAATGCTGGTGCTTGTTCCAGAAGGAAAGAACTCTGAAAGGTCTGTGGCACCAGTTATCCAGCGCCCCAGCTCACAAGTGACGTGCCACCTCCACAGCTCACTAACCAGAACACATTGCTGGCTCTCCCCAAGTACGAGGGGGCCATGAAGTACCCTGACCAGGATCCAGAAGACAGCGAGCCAGAACTATGTGCTGCACGTTAATAATGATCATGCACTTCCTCCTATCTGTTCTGTTCCAGACCCTGAGCTGGGTATAACTAAGTCATGGTCTCCTTCTTTGTTTATTTTTAATTAAACTTTATTTTATTTTTGATTCAAAACAACGATATCTCTTTGTGGGGGTACAATGTAATTCGATCAGTGCACAAAATCATGGTAATAAATATTAATGGCCTGAAACATTCATCATTTATTTGTGCTGAGAACAATCAAAGTCCTCTCTCCTAGCTGTTTTGAAATGCCAAACTGCAGTAACGGAGCACCAGAACTTTCTTCTAACTGTAACGTTGTGGACTACCTCACCCGTCCTCTCTGCTGTCCTCCCCAGCCTCTGGTGACCGTTCCTTTTGTCTAAACTTCCGTGGGAGCAACATGTTTAGATTCTCTGTGGAAGTGAGGTCGTGCGTATTTGTCTTTCCATATCTGACTTGTTTCACTTAAAATAATGTCCTTTAGGAACTGGGGAGGTGGGTCAGTGGGTAAAGTGTTTGCCACACACGCATGAGGACCTGTGATTGGATCCTGGCCACCCACATAAATGCAGGGTTGGCATGGAAGCCCTTCTGCAATCCTAGTGCTCAGGAGATGGGGACAGGGGATCCCTGGGGCAAACTGGTTGGGGAGACCAGCCGAGTTAATGAGCTCTGGGTTCAAGTGTCTCAATAAATAAGGTGGAGAATGATTGTGGAAGACACCTGACATCTGGTACATGTAAACACACACGTGCAAGAATGTGCCCCCACACCTATGAGCAGGCGTATGCACACAAAGCACGCATAAAAAAACAAATGTCAGGACTGGAGAGATGGCTTAGTGGTAAGACACTTGCCTGGGAAGCGTAAAGACCCAGGTTCAATTCTCCAGGTCCCACGTAAGCCAGATGCACACGGTGGCGCACGCGTCTGGAGTTCGTTTGCAGTGGCTAGAGGCCCTGGCGCACCCGCTGTCTCTCTGTCTCCCCTCTCTCTGTCTCTAATAAATAAATAAATAAAAATAAGTCTTTAAAAAATCAAATGTCCTCCAGGTGCATCCATATTGTTGCAACTGATAGGATTTTTTTGTCTATAAAGCTGAATAATATTCCAAAATGTGTGCATCACACGTCATCCATTCATCAGTTGATGGTCACTTGGGCTGTTTCCATTTCTGTTTCATGGCTCTTGTGAAGACTGCTCAGTGAATGTGGGAGCGCTCATGTCTCATTGACATACTAAGTTCATTTCTTTTGGACATATGCCCAGTAGTGGGGTTGTTGGATCATATAGTAGTTCTATTTTGAATTTGAAGAAACTTTAATTTATTTATAGAGAGAGAGAGAGAAAGAGAATATGGGTGTGCCAGGGCCTGTAGCCCTGCAAACAAATCCCAGATGCATGCGCCACCATCTGCATCTGGCTTACATGGGTTCTGGGGAATCGAACCTGGGTCCTTAGGCTTCACAGATAAACACCTTAACCACTGAGCAATCTCTCCAGCCCTCGCTGTAGTTTCGACTTGTGTTTCTCTGATGATTAGTAATGTTAAACACTTTCTCACTGGAAGTCATGACCCCATCTTTAAATACTCTTCATGCTACAGTACAGAACTGGTGCTCTGATAGCGGGGTCCCTATTCTACTGCGTCTCAAATCAAGGGGATGTCTAAACTAGAGCTCACTCAAAGGTTTCTGGGCATCAAGAAGCCAATATCATCATGTGAGCTGGTGGAGAAACGAGGGGTCGTTGGTCCTACAGCACAGGGCGGATCCTGTAGCGGAGGCCCCCCGCCCCCCCCTCCCCCCACCAACCAGACACTGGGCTCAGGAATCGCAATGTCTCAGGCTGTGCAGACAAATGGAACTCAACCATTGAGCAAAGCATGGGAACTCAGTTTGTATGAATTACAACGAACACCACAGGAGGCAATAACAGACGGCTTGGAAATTATGGTTTTACCTAGGAGTCTACACAGTGAATTAGTGGGTCCAATTTGTTTGAATACGGTGAAGAACACCATGACTACAAAGGAGTGTTTGCATCGTTTTTTGGTGCAGATCGCATTGTCACAGCCCTTAGACGTGGCAACAAAGAGTGCCCTACCTGTCGGAAAAAAAACTAGTCTCCAAAAGATCACTTAGGCCAGCCGGGCGTGGTGGCGCACGCCTTTAATCCCAGCACTCGGGAGGCAGAAGTAGGAGGATCACCGTGAGTTTGAGACCACCCTGAGACTCCATAGTGAATTCCAGGTCAGCCTGGGCTAGAGTGAGACCCTACCTCGAAAAACAGACAAACAAACAAGGAAAAGCTCACTTAGGCCAGACCCAAACTTTGATGCTGTCATCAGCAACATTTACCCAAGTCGTGATGAGTACGAAGCCCATCAGGAGAGAGCGTTAGCCACGATCAGCAAGCACAACGTCCAGCAAGCCCTCAGCCACAGCATGGAGGAAGGACTGAAGCCACAGGCCATGAGCACATTACAGCGAGGCAAGAAGCAACGGACTGAAAATGGCAGTAGAGGGCTGGAGAGATGGCTTAGCGGTTAAGCACTTGCCTGTGAAGCCTAAGGACCCTGTTCGAGGCTCGATTCCCCAGGACCCACGTTAGACAGATGCACAAGGGGGCGCACGTGTCGAGTTCGTTTGCAGTGTCTGGAGTTCGTTTGCAATGGCTGGAGACCCCGGTGCGCCCGTTCTCTCTATGTCTCCCTCTTTCTCTCTCTGTCTGTTGCTCTCAAATAAATAAATAAAAATAAATAAACAGAAAAAAAAATCCCCCTTAGAAAATGTCAGCGGAGCATAAGACAATGGTGACAGCTCACACTGTCGCAATGCATCCACACACAGCAATCAGGAAGCAGGCCCCAGTAACAAACGGACCAAAACCGCTGGTGATTCTGGGCTTGAACTTGACAATAGTAACGCCACAGTGCCAATTGGTCCAGTCATGGATGGTGCTAGTGAAACTGAGTTAGGATTCAGGACCCCCCCCCCCCACACACACTTAGGGGAAAAGATGATAGTGCACAGACAGGGCACATGAAGACTTCAGGCGATGCCACTGTTGCCCACTTAGCCACGTATCTGGCTGTGAGGTTAGCTTTAGAAGAACTTCCAAGCGAAGGAGAATCAAACCAGATGAACCTTGATTCAGCCAGTGAGAAGCAGTATGCCGTTTATATAGCAAGAGCCAGTGGCCAGTCCACTGTACTAAATGGCTCTTTCTCTGGTGGTCAGTGAGAAATACTGGAGAGTGAACAAACCCATGGCACTTTATTATGCACCCACCAAGGAGCACAAATAAGACTTTAAAAATTCTGAGACGAATGGTTTATAGTCTATTTCTTTAATATTAAAGATGTACCCTCATTACTGACAGATATGTTCCGTTTTCTTTCTGAGTCAGATTTGTTTACACTATTAGAATCATTTCCCCTTAATTTAAGATTTTACTTTTTGGAAGGGATCATAGTAATTCAGTACTTTTTCTTTCCTTTTATCAATATGACTAAGTTATGTGATTATACACAATATGGTTCCTTTTGAAGTACTCTGACTCTGGAATTTTGCATAGTTCTGTGTCCTTCTGTGTTTGTTTGGATTTTGGTCTTTTGAGACAAGGTCTCAATATTTAGTCCTAGCTGGATTGAAACTTGCTAGGTAGACCAGGCTGATCTTAAACTTGCAGTGATCCTCCTGCCTCTGCCTCTGGGAATATAGGCATGCACCACTATACCTGGCTTTAGTTCTATATTATGACTCAGTTGGCCAGGCGTGGTGGCGCATGCCTTTAATCCCAGCACTTGGGAGGCAGAGGTAGGAGTTGAAATTGAACCATGAGTTCAAGGCCACCCTGAGACTACAGAGTGAATTCCAGGTCAGCCTGGGCTAGAGCGAGACCCTACCTTGAAAAGCCAAAAAACAAACAAACAAAAAAAGACACAGTTGACCTTCATCCTCTCTCAAAAGTTTCTTAGGCCTACAGAATATTAGATAGTGTGCATTCTGACTTTCCCCTTGGAGTCTTTTGTATATTTATAGTTTGTATATAAACTGCAGTATCTTCATGAAGACCAAGCTCAAATTTACTGTGCTGAGAAACAGTTCTCAAAGGAGTATTCTTTTCATGGTATTTTCTTATATAATATCTCATTTTAAAAACAGGTTCTTGGGCTGGAGAGATGGCTTAGCGGTTAAGGTATTTGCCTGTAAAGCCAAAGGATCCCAGTTCGACTCTCCAGTACCCATGTAAGTCAGATGTACAAAGTGGTGCACACGTCTGGAGTTCGTTTGCAGTGGCTGGAGGCCCTGCCGCGCCCATTCTCTCTCTCTCTCTCTCTCTCAAATAAAATATATATATATATACTTAAAAAAAAAACAGGTTCTTTCTGAACTTGGTATTCACTGTCTTATAATGTTAGGCTTTCCCTTTTGTTTTTGTAAGTTTAGAATTTCTGACCATGTGGAAGAGAATCAAACGAAAACTTTCAGTTGCATGACAGTAGGGTTCATTAGGAGACTTCACTGAAGAAAGAAGTTAAATTGGCAATAATACACATTCCTCAGTTCTATATTTGCTTTTCCCTTAGTATTTTACTAGCACTTCAGCTCCTTTTTTATGTGTTTGAGGTTTTTCCCTATTAAAATGCCTGAGAGGTGGAGACATTTTGCACTTTAGTCTTGATGAAAAGTACAAGTATGTTCAAAGCTTCCCCTTTTCCTCTTGTAGCCACTTCAGATTCAAGAACCACATGGAACATGGAACTAAAGATGGAAAAGTTTGGGGGCTGGAGAGATAGCTTAGCGGTTAAGCGCTTGCCTGTGAAGCCTAAGGACCTCGGTTTGAGGCTCCATTTCCCAGGACCCACGTTAGCCAGATGCACAAGGGGGCGCACGCGTCTGGAGTTCGTTTGCAGTGGCTGGAGGCCCTGGCACGGCCATTCTCTCTCTCTCTCTCTCTATCTGCCTCTTTCTCCCTCTGTCTGTCACTTTCAAATAAATAAATAAAAATAAAAATAATTTATAAAAAAAAACGATGGAAAAGTTTGCTGTTAGAAGATTGTGATTAGCAGTTTGAGTTGCCATACCAGTTGATAACTTTGGAGCTCTGCTAGTCGTGCTCTGCAGCAGTGGGGTAATGAAGCTTGAGACCTGTTTTGATGTGTACAGAAAGGTAATTCTATAAAAGAATGTCAGCCAGTAGGGTAGACATCCTGCTGTCCTTAGTTTTATATTGAGACTGGAACCACTGACCAGTCAGAAATAATAATAACTTATGTCTTATTTTTCATTCTTGTCCTGAATCTAAGTAGGTCTCCATGTTTGTATTATCACAGTATTTGCAAAGACATGTTTGCAGCATTGAGAAATTTTGCCCCAAAGGGTTATAATAGGAGGAAGTAGACCTCCAGTACCATTGTAACTGTCTGTCTAGTCATTGTAAATATATGTGGCTGTCAGTTATGTTTTTTTTTGTTTTGTTTTGTTTTGTTTTTCAAGGTAGGGTCTCGCTCTATCCCAGGCTGACCTGGAATTCACTATGGAGTCTCAGGGTGGTCTCGAACTCATGGCGATCCTCCTACCTCTGCCTCCCGAGTGCTGGGATTAAAGGTGTGCGCCACCACGCCCGGCTTTAGTTATGTGTTTTTTTTGTTTGTTTGTTTTTGGTTTTTTGAGGTAGGGTCTCACTTTGGTACAGGCTGACCTGGAATTCACTATGTGGTCTCAGGGTGGCCTCGAACTCACAGCGATCCTCCTACCTCTGCCTCCCGAGTGCTGCGATTAAAGGTGTGTGCCACCATGGCTGGCGTGTCTGTCAGTTTTGACAAACTGGGCCAGCTTGATGTTTAAAATCTTAAGCCAAGTATGAAAATTTAAAGGCTTAATCATTTTTTTTTACCATTTTATTGAAAATATCTGAAATCTGTTTTTACAGTTTTCTTTGGTAATTTGTGCCATGAAATTTGAAACCCACCAAAAATTGTAAGAATTTTTATATTCAGTTCCTTTTCTGGGATGTTAAACTGTACAGATTATTAATGCATGTGTGCTGAATATAACCTTTGTTTTGTGATGAAACTGCTTAGCTTTTATTGGGGATGTATTAGATTAGTGATTGTATTAAATAATTAAATTTCCCCCCAAAATTTATTTATTTATTTGAGAGAATGAGAGAGGGAAGAGGCAGACAGAGAAAGAGAGAGAGAGAGAGAGAGAAAGAGAGAATGGGCGTGCCAGGGCCTCCAGCCACTGCAAACGAACTCCAGGCGCATGTGCCACCTTGTGCATCTGGCTTACGTGGGTCCTGGGAAATGAAACTGAGTTCCTTTGGGTTTGCAGGCAAACACTTTAACCGCTAAGCCATCTCTCCAGCCCCCAAAGCCTATTTTTAAATGTTGACAATTAATTCGGGTAAATGCACACAAACATGGAACCCTGTAAGCCAGAGGGAACACACTTCCAGACCAGCAGTAGTCCATGAGTGCCAATTCATGCCCTTAAGTCCAGCACAGGGAGTGACCCTTGGCCACACTCTGTACTGGTCTGTCCATGCCCAGAGAGTGGTGCTCGGCTGTGGACATGGACCTATGGGTACATATGAGCTGGGGCTGGTGCACAGGCAGCAGGCAGGACGAGAAGTGACCTTAAGCTTATTTATAACTCATTCCCCATGGCAAGCCCAGTGGTATTTTTCAGAGAAATGAAGGAAACAAGAGTCACATCTCAGGCTGGAGAGATGGCATAGCGTTAGTTAAGGTGCTTGCTTGCAGAAGCCTAAGGACCCAGGTTCAATTCCCTAGAACTCATGTAAGCCAGATGCACATGGTGGCGCATGCGTCTGGTGTTCATTTGCAGTAGCTAGAGGCTCTGGCACGCCCATTCTCTCCCCCCTTCTCTAATAAATGAATAAATAAAAATAAAGGAGAGTTAGAAGTGACAGAGGAGTGCTCAGCACTGTGATATCTCTATCACACCTTCTAAGGCTCAGGGTCTAATGCGGAAGAGGTGGCGGAAAGAATGTAAGAGCCAAAGGAAGGGTAGGGCTCCTTACAACGTGCTCCCTCCAGACACAAAATGGCCTGGATATCCATGACCACCTCACAGTGCCTGACACTACCACACAAGACCATCATAATAGGAGGAAAAGATGATAACATCAAAATAAAAGAGAGACTGATTGAGATGGGGAGGGGATATGGTGGAGAATGGAATTTCAAAGGGGCAAGTGGGGGGGAGGGAGGGAATTACCATGGGATACTTTTTTGTTGTTTTTTGTTTTTCGAGGTAGGGTCTCACTCTAGCCCAGGCTGACCTGGAATTCACTATGTAATCTCAGGGTGGCCTCAAACTCACAGCAATCCACCTACCTCTGCCTCCCGAGTGCTGGGATTAAAGGCATGTGCCTCCATGCCCAGCACGAGATATTTTTTTACAATCATGGGAGTTGTTAATTATAAAAAATACAAAATTAGAAAAAAAAAAAAAAAAAGAGAGTCACATCTCTGCTCTAGAGGACCCTACAGCCTTGAGGGGAAGTTAAAGGATCTGGAGCTGGGCGTGGTGGCGCACTCTTTTAATCCCAGCACTCGGGAAGCAGAGGTAGGAGGATTGCCGTGAGTTCGAGGCCACCCTGAGACTCCATAGTGAATTCCAGGTCAGCCTGGGCTAGAGTGAGACCCTACCTCGAAAAACCAAAAAAAAAAAAAAAAAAAAGGATCTGGAGATAATTTCTCCAAGAAGACGAATGGAGAACAGACAGTCCCAATAATAATGAAGCTATTTACTCTGTGCCAATACTATACTCAATCCTTTTGTTGTCACTGAGTCACTTCACTCTTACCACATTCTGAGGCAAATGCCATAATTCACATTATGAAACTGAGGCTTAGGAATGTCAAGTTAATCCTTTACCTTGAAGTTATTCCCTATGATCCAGAACAGAAAAGGCTCTTAAATGAGAGAATGTACTTAAAAGGGCTAAAACAGGGCCGGATGTGGTAGCACATGCCTTTAACCCCAGCACTTGGGAGGCAGAGGTAGGAGGATCACCGTGAGTTCAAGGTCACCCTGAGACTACAGAGTGAATTCCAGGTCAGCCTGGGCTAGAGTGAGACCCTACCTCAAAAAACAAAAACAAAACAAACAAACAAAAAGATCAGCAAGAGACTGCTAATGGAGGTCATCACTGGGGCAGGAGAGGAGGGCTGGACAAGACTTCTTCCAGGCAAAGACAGACATCAGAAACAGTGGGAGCCCACGAACAAACGTACGGAAATATGACAGGATACTGACCACCAGCTGCAAATGAACTATAGATGCATGCGCCTTGTTGTGTATCTGACTATGTGGGTGCTGGAGAAGTGAGACTGGGTCATTAGGCTTTGCAGGCAAGTGCCTTAACTGCTGAGTCATCTCTCCAGTACGACATATAGTTTTTCCTTAATCAGTTGGAACTGATCACCCTAAAAAAAAAATTATTTAGGGCTGGAGAGATGGCTTAGTAGTTAAAGCGCTTGCATGCAAAGCATAAGGACCCACGTTTGATTCCCCAGTATCCACGTAAGCCAGATGCACAAGGTGGTGCAAGCATCTGGAGTTTGTTTGCAGTGCCTAGATGTCCTGGTATGCCCATTCTATCTATATTGTCTCTCTCTCTCAAATAGATGAACAGAAAAGCCAGTGTTGTATTTTTAAATTAAACATTTATTTTTTTATTTTTATTTTTAATTTATTTTTATTTTTTATTTTTTTTGGTTTTTCGAGGTAGGGTCTCACTCTAGCCCAGGCTGACCTGGAATTCACTATGGAGTCTCAGGGTGGCCTCGAACTCACGGCGATCCTCCTACCTCTGCCTCCCGAGTGCTGGGATTAAAGGCGTGCGCCACCACGCCCGGCTTGTAATTTAACATTTTCTAGGAGCCTCTTTAAATATGTTTAAAAAGAAAAAGTGAGGGACTAGGGAGATGGCTCAATGGTTAAAGGCACTTGCTTGCAAAGCCTGCTAGCCCAGGTGCAATTCCCCTGCCACCCACATAAAGTGGGATAGGTATTTGTTTATAGTGGCAAGGGACCCTTGAGCACATACATACACACATGCAAATTAAATGTTTGTTTAAGCCGGGCGTGGTGGCGCACGCCTTTAATCCCAGCACTCGGGAGGCAGAGGTAGGAGGATCGCCGTGAGTTCGAGGCCACCCTGAGACTCCATAGTGAATTCCAGGTCAGCCTGGGCTAGAGTGAGACCCTACCTCGAGAAACCAAAAAAAAAAAAAAAAAAAAAAAAAAAAAGAAAACGTTAAATTACAATGTGACTCACATCATACCTGTAGTGAAGGGTACTAGTCTAAGAGAAAACTAAAACCCAAAGAGAGAGACAGATGGGGGGTGTTGCAGTCAGGTTCATATTGCTTGAAGAAATCACCCAACCAAGAGCAGCTTATGGGAAAAAGAGGTTTATTTGGCTTACAGGCTCAAGGGGAAGCTCCACGATGGCAGGGAAAACAATGGCATGGGCAGAGGGGGGACATCACCCCCTGGCCAACATAAGGTGGACAATAGCAAAAGGAGAGTGTGCCAAACACTGGCATGGGGAAACTGGTTATAACACCCATAAGCCCGCCCCCAACAATACACTGCCTCCAGGAGGTATTAATTTCCAATTGCCATCAGCTGGGGAAACTAGCATCCAGAACACCTAAGTTTATGGGGGACACCTGAATCAAACCACCACATTTTCGCCCCTGGCCCCCATAAACTGATCCCCATATATGATATAAAATACAATGCATTCAGTATGACTTTTAAGAGTCCCCATAGTTTTTATCAATTCTAATGATGTTCAAACATCCCTGTAATCCAAGGTCTTTTAACTGAGCCATAATTCCAAAAAATCCCCTGCCAAAACCCATAATGGCACAGAATAAACATTCATATTTCAAAAGATGGCATTGGGCATAGCAAAGAATTATTCAACCAATACAAGATTTAAAACAACCAGGGTAAACATCAAACTCTTTAATTCCAAGTCCAACAACTCTAGTCAGTGACAAATCTCAAAGTCTGATAATTCTAACCAGCAACAAGTCTCTGGTATTCCAATTCCACCCCTCCAGCTAGGCTACTCACAGTCCTGGAAAACTTCATCGGGGCCAGCAACTTTCCTTGGTAGCCATCTTGTGGTCCCGGCATCTCCACTGGGTCTCCACTGCAATCCATGGTTCATCCTCATGGCCCCATGGGGTCTCCATGCAGGCATCCAGCAAACCTGCTTCACACTGCCTGTGGCCCTTTCCAAAACACAAAACCGTGTTGCAAACTCAATGACCCTCTCTTTCCTGCATTTCTTATACTCCACAATACCAGGTAGGGTGCCAGGACACGGGTATAACAGCAAGCTTTGCACACAAATTGCTAGCCCAGTTCAAGCAAAGCTCTTTCTCACCCTCGTATGCCAAACCTCACAGTCCATAGTTCTTATTGCATTCACGTCTTTCAACTCTGACCAGATTAGTCTATCAAGCTGTACAGACAGCACTGCAAGACATCTCTTAGGCCAAGGTTTCAAATCCTTCTACATTCTTCTTGAAATCAGCTCCAAAAGGCCAAAGCCACAGTCAGGTGTCTAGCAGCAACCCCTCTCCTGGTACCACTTTACTATTGCAGTCAGGTTCAGCATTGCTGGTAGAAATCACCCAACCAAGAGCAGCTTATGGGAAAAAGAGGTTTATTTTGGCTTACAGGATCGAGGGGAAGCTCCACAATGGCAGGGAAAACAATGACATGAGCAGAGGGTGGACATCACCCCCTGGCCAACTTCTGCACTAAATAAGGCCTTTTTGTGAATAGATTTCAGAAATAATTGGGTGACTTCAAGACTGGGTTATAAAAGACTTGGTAGCTCCTAACTTGCCCCTCTCTAACATGCCCTGTCATGAGAACCAACCAGACAACTGAGTGAAACATCTTTGAAGTTGTCCTCCTGTCCCAGTCAAGTCTTCCAATGACAGCTGACACCCTTAATGCAAGTTCATGTAAGACTATAACTTGGATAAGTTTCTCCCATATTAAAAAAAATTCTTTATTTTTATTGATTTATTTGCGAGTGACAGAGAAAGAGGCAGATAGATAGAGAATGGGCATGCCAGGGCCTCTAGCTGCTGCAAACAAACTCCAGATGCATGTGCGCCCTTGTGCATCTGGCTTATGTGGGACCTGGGGAATCGAGCCTCGAACTGGGGTCCTTAGACTTCATAGGCAAGCACTTAACCACTAAGCCATTTCTCCAGCCTGATTTTTTTTTTTTTTCAAGGTAGTCTCACTCTAGCTCAGAGGTGGCCTGGAATTCACTATGTAGTCTCAGGGTGGCCTTGAACTCATAGTGATCCTCCTACCTCTGCCTCCTGAATACTGGGATTAAAGGTGTGCCTCACCACACCCAGCTTTCCCCAATTCTTGACCCACAAAAAATAGAGGGAATAAGTATTTATTGTTGTTTTGAATCACAAGAGCTAAAAGACATTCCTATAAACTTAAGGATTTTATATACAAAACCTTGTCTGTATAGTATGTGTGTGGAAGGATGTATTCTTCGACCTTGCTTAGACGACACTAAGCAAAAATAGGTGTGGTGGGACTGCAGAGATGGCTTAGAGGTTAAGGCGCCTGCCTACAAAGTCAAAACACCCAGGTTAAATTCCCCAGGACTCATGTAAGCCAGATGCACAAGGTGGCACGTGCATCTGGAGTTTGCAGTGGCTGGTGGCCCTGGCATGCCCATTCTATCTGATCTCTCTCTCTCAAATAAATAAAAAGTGTAAAAAAAAAAAAAAGGTATATTGGTTTGAATATGAAATGTCCCTCGTATCCTCGGGTTTGTGATTAAGCCTCACGCTCAATCACGAGCCTGGTGGAACCTATGGGAGGCCGAATCTGGCTGGAAGAGTCACGCTGCTGAGTGAACCTTGAGGTTTATTAGTCCAGCCCACTGTGTGTCCAGAGCCATCTCACCCTTGCTGATCCTTCCCAAGTGATGTGATCCCCAGCCGCAGCTTTGCTATGCCATGATGAAACTTACCCTGGAGCCAAATAAAAAATAAACCAAAATAAACCCTTTCCTTTCTTTGGGTGTTTTGTCTCAGCAATAAGATAAATTTAACAATGGGTAATTATCAAACTTGGGGGATTCAATCCAAGAAGACAGGATCTCATTTTATTCTTTGAATATCTTTTCCCTTTATTGCAGAAAGCACCCTAGAGATCTTTTAAGAAACAATTTATCACATCACTTTCACTGGAGCCATTCAGACATTTGATTCTTAAAAAAAAAAAACAAACAAACCTCAAAAGACCTAAAGACCAAAACGGCTCAACTAGAAACAGTATCGAGAAAGTAACAAGTGGTTGAGAAATGACAGCTGATGACATTGGAGTTTCTCTAAACTGGGAAATTGGTATCAACAGTCTCGCTTGTTTTATGTAGTGTGTTGCTTTTCATACTGTCTTTACATCTAGTATTTCTGAGGTAGGTGGGGATGACAAATAATCCAGGAGACATAAGGAAAACAATAGCTCAGAACTCGTGATATGCTCTTGGTCTCATGGGTCAGTGAACAACAGGCCAGTTCTAGAATCAAGTTCTGGTGACTCAAGTCTGACTTGGTGCTTTCTTAAGACTGGGCCATCCTGGCTGGGCTCAGGTGAATGTTCAGTTGGAGCTGTCCTCTGAGACCAATGAGCACTTGAAGGTCTCCTTGAAGGCCTGAAGGAAAGTCGGCATGGCTTCATCCACAGTGACAAGCCTCTGTAGCTCCTCACTAAGGGAAGTGACTCCTGTCCCAACCAGTCCACAGGGCACAATGTGCTCAAACCACGTGAGGTCCGTGGAGCAATTCAGAGCCAGGCCATGGGATGTGATGTTCCTTCCACAGCGGACACCTGCAAGGCAAGCCAAAGTGAATCGTTCCCTCCCTTCGGGTCTAAGGATCCCTCTAGCGCAGTAAGCAAACCAGATCTATGGTTTTCAAAAGTTATCTTTGGAGGCTGGAGAGATGGCGGTTAAGGCATTTGTCTGAGAAGCCTAAGGACCAAGGTTCGACTCTCAGAACCCACGTAAGCCAGATGCACAAGGTGGCACATGCGTCTGGAGCTCGTTTGCAGTGGCTGGAGGCTCTGGTGCGCCCATTCTCTCTATTTGCCTCCCTCTCTCTCCAATAGATAAATAAATGAAAAAAAAAATTTTATTAAAAAAAATGTTGTCGGAACTCGGCGTGGTGGTGCACGTCTTTAATCCCAGCACTTGGGAGGCAGAGGTAGGTGTCTGGACGAGTGAAACCCTACCTCGAAAAACTACAACAAAAAAGGTTGTCTTCGGAGCATGGATGATGCACAGATGGGTTGGGGCTGTGTGGTTACCCTTCAATAACTGACTTCATTGTAGTGGTTCCTGTCACTTTATCTACTGGAGAGAGAGGGAGAGAGACAGATAAAAAGAATGGGAGCACCAGGACCTCCAGCAACTGCAAACTCCAGACACACGCACCACCTTGTGCTTTAGGTGGGTCCTGGGGAATCGAACCAGCGTCCTTTGGTTTTGCAGGCAATCGCCTTAACTAGGCAAAGCCATCTCTCCAGCCCACTCCTGGCGTCCTGTGGTCCCACTGGGATTCTCAGGATTGTAACCCGGCAACTCCCTCGCGCTGCTCCATCCACGAGCAGATTAACCAGATGCCTTCTGAGGACGCTTCCGCCCTCGGAATACAAATGATCTACTTAGCGGGTGTAGGACATCCAGCCCCGGGCCCGGACGCTCACCGATGGCGCAGATCTTGCGCTCGCCGAGCCACACGCCGGTGTAGGGCGGCGGCCGCGCGCACGCGCCGCGCAGGCCCCGGAGCTCGCACATGCGCACGGCGCACGCCTCCAGCGCCGCCACGTGAGTGCGCAGGCGCAGGCCGAGGCGCCGCAGGTCGAGCACCGGGTGGCAGAGCAGCTGTCCCGGGGCCGTGGAAAGGTGGCCAGGCCTCCGCGGCCCGTGCGGAGCACGTCGGCGCCCAGGGCCCGCAGCCGCGCCGTCTCCTCGGGAGTCAGGCCGCCGCGCAGCCCGGCGGTGAACACGGGCCCCGCCGGCTCGCACAGCAGGAGCGCGCCCGCCTCCGTCGCCGGCGACGTGGCCTCGGGGCCCGGGCCGGCCCGTAGCCGCCGCAGCCAGGCCTCCTGCAGCGCCAGCAGCTCGGAGTAGCGCGCGCGGCCCAGCCACACCAGCCGGACCGAGGGAGGCGGCATCGCGCTCGCTCGCCGCGGGGCCCGCGCGCCGGGCCTGGGGGCGGGGACTCGGGGCCACGCCCCGGCCGGTCGGGCTGTGGGATCCGCAGCACCCGCCCCGGCTCTGCGGTCCTTAGCTCGTTTCAACAGCCCGAGTTCATCGTGGCCTTTGTTCTTCTGGCTCAGTACAGCCATGCACGGTGCTGGCGCACGCCTTTAATCCCAGCACTAGGGAGGCAGAGGTAGGAGGATCATTTGTGAGTTCGAAGCCACCCTGAAACGACGCAGGGAGTTCCAGGTCGGCCTGAGCTAGAGCGAGACCATACCTTGAAAAAAAAAGAAAAGTCAACAATCCGTAGGGGCGTGGTGGTGCACGCCTTTAATCCCAGCACTAGGGAGGCAGAGGTTAGGAGGATCACCGTGAGTTCGAGGCCACCCTGCGACTACATAGTGAATTCCGGGTCAGCCTGTGTTAGAGCAAAACCCTACCTCGAAAACCCAAAAATAAATAAAAATCAACAATCCCTTGTAAACTTATGTGCTTACAGTAGACAAATATGATAATTAAGTTAATTACAGTTAGGTTAAGTGCTATGAAAAGAAAATTATGTGTATTATGTGTCTGATGGAGTCCATTAGGAACTAAAAGGGAACTAGTGGTATGATGTTTATTATGGGGTCAGGTGGGGATGGAGACAGGCAGTACCTGAGACATGTAAGAGTAATGGAAGCAGGATTAGGCACAAGGGAGAAGTTTGAACAGGGAGGGAGTTCCATTAGAAGGCTTAGCCAGTCCCAAGGAATGCTTTCCGCTTGGCAAGGAGCCATCAGAGATTCCAGATTAAAGCTAATAGGCAAAAATAACCTGACCAATATTGATCAATTGATCAATCACAGAAACAGGCTCCCCTGAGGAAGCACGGTGAGCTTCAGTGAATTTGAGTCTTTAGTGGAGGGTAGATCCTTGAGAAGAGCTTAGTTGTGAGTCATCGACAACCCACTCCCAGAAGCTAGGGGATTGACCACCTAGGTAATGTCATTTAAACAAAAACAAAAACAAAAAAAAAAAATTGTTTTTTTTTGGTGTTCTAGGGATCCAGGCTCGATCCTCCAGATCCCACGTAAGCTAGATGCACACGATGGCACATGCATCTGTAGTTCATTTGCAGCAGCTAGAGGCTGGTGTGATCATTCTCATATAAAAATAAAATATTTTTTAATAGCTGGGCACTTTTAAAAATATTTTATTTTTTATGTTTTTATTAGGGACAGAGAGGATGGGCATGCCAGGGCCTGTAGCGGCTGCCAGTGAACTCCAGATGCATGGACCATCATGTGCATCTGGCTTATGTGGGATCTGGAGAATCGAACCTGGATCCTTAGTCTTCACAGGCAAGTGCCTTTACTGCTAAGCCATCCCTCCAGCCGAAATAAAAAAAATAGATAGATAGATAGATATAGATATCTATATATATATGTTTTTTTAAAAGGGCTGGAGGGATGGCTTAGCAGTTAAGGCATTTGTCTGCAAAGCCAAAGGACCGAAGTTCAATTCCCCAGGACCCATGTAAGCCAGATGCACAAGGGGGCACACACATCTGGAGTTCGTTTGCAGTGGCTGGAGCCCTGGCATGCCCATTCTCTCTCTCTCTCCCTCCCTCCCTCCTTCTCTCTGTCAAATAAATAAATAAAAAATGTTAAAAAAATTACAAATAGAACTGGACAGGGGCTGTTCTTAAACATTTTTCCCCTGCCTTTGAAACTTGTCAACTTCAGGTGCCCTTGCCTAGTGCCTGCAAGCTCTGTGTGGGTGTTGAGGCCAGTACCAGAGAGCAGGAACCAGAGTCAATGTAATCTCCCACTCCCTGACCCCCTTCTAGATAGGGAGGCCGTCCCTGTGCAGGGTGTGTGGCTAGATTCAGTATGCAATATGTGGAGTTAAGAGAGTGTTCATTCAAGCATAAATATTAACTAATCTTGTAGATGGGGGATAGTCCTGGAAGTGGGTGAGGCAGGAAGTGGGGAGAGAGGGAATGGAGTAACAGAACGAAACTCAGAGCCAAGAAGTTGGGAATGGAGGCAAACTGGCATGGGCAAACATACAATAGTAGGTTTCAGAGCTGATCACAAAAGTCATTGTGAGTCATTAATGACCAGACCTTGGTTTAAAAAATAAACATAATATTTAGATAGCCTCAGGGCCTAAGGGAAAAAGAGAGGTTGGATTACATAAAGCCCTGTTCCAGAGCACTTAGCTTATAAATAAATTTGTGTAGGGTGGGGTAAGTAACTCAAATGATTCGCTTCCTGTAGATGAACTCAGTTCCCCTGGCTGAGACATGGCCTAATGTGAATTAGGAGTCCTAAGCAGGGAGGCTGGGGTCTGGCTTCTTTGGTGGTGGTGGTGGTATGTGTGTGTGTGTGGTTATTTGTTTTGTTTTATTTTATTTTTTCCAGGGCAGGGTCTTGCTGTAGCCCAGGCTGACCTGCAATTCACTGTGTTGTCTCAGGCTGGCTTTGAACTCTTGATGATCCTCCTACTTTTGCTTCCCCGAGTGCTGGAATTAAAGGCATGTGCCACCATGCCTGGCGGGTCTGGCTTCTTGTTTCTGTCTCAAACTACTTATATGAGCTCCTTTATGATAGGTAAAACATAGTTTTGTTCCCAAGTCTCAATCTAATCTAAAGTCTTGCATCCAGGAGATTCTTAGTAAATATTTGCAGAATGGATGAACAATCTGCTAAAAACCTTGCTGGATGCCATGAACTGGGACCTTTTACCAGGGCTCTCAACTGAAAAAGGAAACGTGCAATCAAAATGGCCTCCACAGGCTGGAGAGATGGCTCAGTGGTTAAGGTGCTTGCCTGTGAAGCCTAAGGACTCATGTTCAACTCTCCAGATCCCATGTCAGCCAGATGTGCAAGATGACACAAGCATGCAAAGTTACATGCGTGCACAGGATGGTACACACGTTTGGAGTTCCATTGCAGTGGCTAGAGGCCCTGGCGCACCCATTCTCACTCTGTCTCCTTCTGTCTGTCTCTAATAAATTAATAAAATAAATCTTAAAAAAAAATAGCAGCTTCCTCTGGCTGGGGAAATGGCCTAGCAGTTAAGTCATTTGCCTACGAAGCCTAAAGACCCCAGTTGGATTCCCCAGGACCCATGTAAAGCGGATGGGGGATGCTGCGTCTGGGTTCGTTTGCAGTGGCTAGAGGCCCTGGCATGCCCATTCTCTCTTTCTATCTGCCTCTTCCTCTCTCTTTCTCTCTCTATCTCAAATAAATAAATAAAATATTTTTTTAAAAAGTAGCTGGGCATGGTGGCACACGCCTTTAATCCCAGCACGCGGGAGGCAGAGGTAGGAGGATCACTGTGAGTTCAAGGCCACCCTGAGACTACATAGTGAATTCCAGGTCAACCTGAGCTAGAGTGAGACCCTACCTCAAAAAACGAAAAAAGAAAAAAAAAAAAAAAGCAGCTCACTCCACCTAAACCCATGAGGCTCAGCTCAGAGTCTTATCTTCTCCTTCACACCATCCTTACCCCTTAACACTGACTGAACCTCTAATCTGCCTCAGTTATTCTGAGTTTCAGGTATCACCTGCACCTTCCCTAGTCTGGTGGTCCCAGAACAGAGTAATAGCTGTCATATGGATGTGTGGGACACTCTTAAAAGCTTTCAAATCATCAATGCAATTAATATCTGTTTTGTTGTATGCGTGTGCATGACGTGGTGTTTTTGATGTGGTGCGTTTGTGTGGTATAGTGTGTGTGCCCTTCTGGTGCCCCATGTGCTTGCCTGTGGCTAAAGTTGCCTTCCTGTCATGGCTGGAGGCAAACTTTGCTGGGCGTAGCAGCACATACCTATAATCCCAGCCATTGGGAGGTGGAGACAGGATCAGGGGTTCAAAGTCATCCTCAGCTACATAGCTATTTTGAGCTACATGTCTTGAAAAAAATAAAAATCTGATTTTATTCTTGTCTCAGAGAAACTGCCCTTCTTGAGCACAGTTAGACATGTCCAAGGCAATGGTCACTCCGTATGCAGAAGAGGACGACATAAGCCCTGTCCAGAAGGGTCAGGAAACATGTCTAGTTAGTAGGATAGATTCATCTGGAGGTGCTAAATTTCCCACTGAGCCAGAGACAGAACAGCCTGCTTTTCCAGCTGCTGGCTACAATCCTGCCCTGGGCCCCAGAGCCCTGTCTGTGGTTTGAATCCTGGTATTCCTGTCTGGCTACCATTCACCCACCCCATGGGTTTTGGTTTGGACCTTTCACAACTGCCTGAGGCATGCAGTAAGACACAGACAGACTTAGGACTTGGCTCCCTGATCTCCGGGGTAGGTGGCCCTATCCTCAGATCACACCAAGCAAGGACTCAGTCTGCAGCAACTGGAGACTTTTTGTTTTGTTTTGTTTTTTGAGGTAGGGTCTCCCTCTAGCCCAGGCTGACCTGGAATTCACTATGTAGTCTCAGGGTGGCCTCAAACTCACCGCGATCATTCCCACCTCTGCCTCCCAAGTGCTGGCATTAAAGGCGTGTGCCACCACGCCCGGCCAACTGGAGACTTTTTCAGCACTGGTCTAGCCTTAGGAATTACAGAGTTCCTTCCCTTTCTTCAAGATCCAGGACAGGCAGGAGACTTCTCCAAGGGTCTACAGTAAAAAGACAGGGTAGAAATTCATGGCTCCTGACTTCTAGTCTGATGTTCTTTTTTTTTGTTGTTGTTTTTTTTTTTGGTTATTTTGAGGTAGGGTAGGATCTCCCTCTAACTCAGGCTGACCTGGAATTCACTGTGTAGTCTCAGGGTGGCCTTGAACTCACGGCGATCCTCCTACCTCTGCCTCCCGAGTGCTGGGATTAAAGGCGTGCGCCACCACACCCGGCTGATGTTCTTTTCTTACAGAAGGTTTGAAATCAGTTTGTAGTTACAGACCATTTCCTTACAAAAGTGCCCATCATACAAAGCAGGGGCTCTGAAGGAATGTAGAAATTCTCAGATCACTCCAATGCCGGTATGAGTGAAAGTAGAGGAGTTTATTACCTGGGAGCCAAAAAGCTTGAGGTAGCTCTCCAAAGAAGCTTTGGTTGAGATTCTTTGAGCTGAGATTTTATTTCCATTTTATAGTTTTCATAGCCAAAGGGAAGGGGAAGTGAACAAACAAGACGTGGCAGTTTGCCTATCAGTCATTTTTATAGTGAGGCCACCCTAACAATGAACTCCATTTTACTTTGTTTTAGCCTAAACTGTCTTTCCTTCTTATCATCCCTTTGGGCCCTTTCTGGACAGTTCCTTCTTTGGGATTTTTCCACTGCTTACAAGGATAAGTTTTAGCTCCTCAGCAATTAACTTTTACAGTAACTCAGTGAATCAGGTCAACTTTTAGCTTCTTTTCTACCACGGCAAGTGAAGGGCATCAGATGATCACCCTCTTGGCCTCTCTTTCCCTGTCTCAGCCTTTTAAGTCAATTCTATTTAATTTGTCTGCTTTTTTTTTTTTTTTTTTTTTTTTTTGTTTTGGAGGGGGGCTTCGAGGTAGGGTCTCAGTCTAGCCCAGGCTGACCTGGAATTCACTCTGTAGTCCTAGGCTAACCTCAAACTCCCAGTGATCCTCTGCCTCCCTCCCAAGTGCTGGGATTAAAGGCGTGTGCCAACAGAGCCGGCTGACTTTTCTTTTTTTTCCTTATAAGCACTAGCTTTTAACAATGAATGTTGGTCCACTGAGATCTTAATCCCAGCATGCCTCCCTCAAGCTTGTTCCCACCTACTTTCTTCACTGTCCAAACTGAAGCTGGAGGTATTTCAAAACCTCATGTTTAGCCGGCTGTGGTGGCCCATGTCTTTAATCCCAGCACTTGGGAGGCAGAGGTAGGAGGATCACCATGAGTTAGAGGCCACCCTGAGACTACATAGTGAATTCCAGGTCAGCCTGGGCTACAGCAAGACTCTACCTCGTAAAACAAAACAAAAATAAATAAATATCCATGTTGTCTGTGTCAGATGCACAGTGACGCAAGTGCGCAAGGTCGAGCATGCGCACAAGGGGGCACACAAATCTGGACCTCGATTGCAGTGGCTGGAGTCTCTGGCACACCCATTCTCTTCCATAGGAAAAGGACCAGGCCTGGAGAGATGGATTAGTGGTTAAGGCACTTGCCTGTGATGCCTAAAGACCCAGGTGCGATTCCCCAGTACCCACATAAACCAGATGCATAAGGTGGTGCATGTGTCTAGAGTTCATTGCAGTGGCTGGAGGCCCTGGTGCACCCATTCTCTCTCTCTCTCTCTCTCTAAAAAGAGAAAGAAGACAGACAGACAGACAGACAGGAAGGAAGGAAAATAAGAAAGAAAGAAAAAGAGAGAGAGAAAGAAAGAAAGAAAAGGCCAGTCTGTTGGTGGGCTTGCCTTAAAAACAGAGAGAGATGATGAGAATCACAATATAAGTGGTAATGATTTAATTGATGAAATGAAAAATAAATCTAGGGCTGCGGATAAACCTCAGTGCTTGAGTTTTTGCCTAATATATGTAAAGCCCTATGTTCAATTTTGAGTACCAAATTATATGTGTCATTTATCCATCTGCGTTTATATTTTATAGAAATTCTGATAATACATAAATATAGTCATTATGCATCCTACAGTTTTTTCTGTGTTTCCATAATAATATTTAACCATGGATCTGCATGTCCTTTTTCCTGTCTTCTAGATCTCGCTCTGCCTGGGATCCGGAGCCATGCCCAAGAAGCAGGGTGAGGGAGAGCTGGCCGGGTGTCCTGAGCGGAAGTGACTAAGTGCTGAACAAGGGTCTGGTGGTTGTGAGGTCAACGCCAGGACAGCCCACTGAGAAGACCAGGCATAAGGAGGTGTGCTGCCTCCCTGCCTGGAAGGAAGAAGGATGTCCTGGGGTCTAGGGATGACCCTGGTGCCTTGGGACATGGGAGAGAAGTGAGATATCTAAATTAAGGAGGAAAGGTGGGTAGGAATTGCAGGATGTCCATGTTGGATTGTGTTGTCAAAATTAATGTGTCTGGAAATAAATATGTACGTAAATTTAAAAAAATACAGATCTTTATTTTTATTTATTTATTTGAGAGAGAGAAAGAAGCAGAGAGAGGGAGAGAGAGAATGGGCACACCAGGGCCTCCAGCTACTGCAAACGAACTCCAGATGCATGCGCCCCCTTGTGCATCTGGCTTAGGTGGGTCCTGAGGAATCGAACCAGAGTCCTTTAGCTTTGCAGGCAAATGCATTAACCACTAAGCCATTTCTCCAGCCAAAATACAGATTTTTTTTTTAAGCCCCCAACTCCACCTTGCTTCTCTTTACCGAGGACGTGGGCAGCATTATGAGCTGAGAAGGGAAACAAAGAGATTTTAGATTTCCAGCTGCTCGGGGGAAATTACAAATGAGGTCTGACCGTATCTTTGTTTCTTTTTCGGTATAAAAAATACCTTGCCGTGACATGGGCACCCTGCCACCATTGGGAGAACCGTGAGAATCCAGCTTGTTCTCAAAACAGCTGCCACAAGGGGGTGAGGTCACTGGGAGCAGTGCTCTTCCCCACCCCCTATGGCAGCCCGGACCAAAACCAGTATAAATGAATAGGTGGCAGACAGACACCGTCCCGAAAGAGACACTGAAGTGGGTACCAGGGCACATGGCTTCTGGGATGGCACATTTATGTTTGACCTGGATACCCTGGAGCAAGCAACCTGCCCTTCACAGTTGAGCTCTTGCCTTTTCTTCTTTCTTTTTTTTTTTTTTTTTTTTAATCTTTCTTTTTTATTTGTGAGGAGAGAGAGAGAGAATAGGCACACGAGGGCACTAGGGAATCAAACCTGGGTCATTCGATTCTGTAGGCAAGTTCCTTAACTAGTGAGCCATCTCTCCAGCCCCTCTTTCCTTTTCCTTTTTAAAAAACATTTTATTTTTATTTATTGAGAGAGAGAGGGAGAGAGAGAATGGACACACCAGAGCCTCCAGCCACTGCAAACGAACTCCAGATGCGTGTGCCACCATGTGCATCTGGCTTTATGTGGGTACTGGGGAATTGAACCCAGGTCCTAAGGCTTTGCAGGCAAGTGCCTTAACCACTGAGCCATCTCTCCAGCCCTCTTTTCTTGTGTGTGTGTGTACATCATAGAGCAACTAACTTTCCCTTTGTGCACTTTTTTGTGTGTGCATGTGCACATGTTATGTGTATGGAGGCCAGAGGTTGACATTGAGTGTATCCTTCAGTTGTTCTCTGCCTTATTTATTTATTTTTATTTTTATTTATTTGAGAGCAACAGAGAAAGAGGCAGAGAGAGAGAGGAAGAATGGGCGCGCCAGGGCCTCCAGCCACTGCAAATGAACTCCAGACGCGTGCGCCCCCTTGTGCATCTGGCTAACATGGGTCCTGGGGAATCGAGCCTTGAACCGGGGTCCTTAGGCTTCACAGGCAAGTGCTTAACCGCTAAGCCATCTCTACAGCCCTAATTTTAATTTTAATTTTTGGTTTTTCTAGGTAGAGTCTCACTCTACCTCAGGCTGACCTAGACTTTACTGTGTAGTCTCAGGGTGAGTCTCTCAAACTCATGGCGAGCTTCCTACCTCTGCCTCCTGGATGCTGGGATTCAAGGTGTGCGCCACCACGCCCCACTTATGCTGGCTTTTACGTGGTTCCTAGGAATCTAAACTCAGATCCTCATGCTGGTACAGCAAACACTTGGCCAACTGAGCCATCTACCCAGCCCTTCCCTTGAACTCTTCCAAGAGCAAAGTGGGGCTGGAGAGATGGTTTCAGCAGTTAAGGCACTTGCCTGCCAAGCCTGACGACCTGAGTTCAATTCCCCAGTGCCTACGTAAGCCAGATGCACAGAGGCAGCACATGCGTCTGGAGTTCATTTGCAGCGGCTGGAGGCCCTGGTGTGTCCATTCTCTCTGTCTCTCTCTCTCTGCTTACCAAATAAATAAAATATTTTTTTTAAAACAGCAAAGTGAAGTGAAGGGAGGTACCAGGTGACCTCAGAGGGTGTTTTTAGCTCCGTGTTGTATAAGGCTAGGACATGTTCTTTTCAAGCCCTTGCAGGAGGCAAAAATGGGAGGTGGAGAGAAGAAAGAAAACGTAAAGTTGGATAATGGAACCAAATATTCCACAGCTTAAAGAGAATCTGAAATGCCATATCGATCATCCACTCTGTTCTATCTTATTTGGGTGACAATACAAATGAAAGTCAGCATGTTCCAGGTTGTCCGGGAGATGCTCACCTGCCCCAATGCTTGGCTGTTGACTTTGCCTGTAATGATTTTGGTACCTGGTAGTGCCACATTACTTGTAAAGGACAAATTAGGAGTTGAAGGGATGTACATGGTGCTTGTTTGCCAAGGGAAAGTGAAAACCAGTGTTGTTGGTGTGTGGTTAAAGATTTGACCAGAGGGTTGGAGAGATGGCTTAGCAGTTAAGGCATTTGCCTGCAAAGCCAAACGACCCAGGTTCAATTCCCCAGGACCCACATTAGCCAGATACACAATGGGGCACACGCATCTGGAGTTCGTTTGTGGTGGCTGGAGGCCCTGGCGCACCCATTCTCTCTCTCTTTCTCTACCTCTTTCTCTGACAAATAAATAAATAAAAATTAATTAATTAATTTAAAAAAGAAGATTTGACCAGAACATCATGGGGGAGCTGCCTAGAGTACACAGCCATGGATGTGTAAAACTCAGAAAACTTGTACAAGAGCAGTCTGTCACAATCTCAGCAAATTTACTTTCAGCACGAGGATGGCTTCTGGCATGTTACATGGAAATGTTTATGGGGTTAGTAGTTTCATTTGACTTATCTTGCTTTACAACAGCTGTAAACACAAAGAATTTATTCTGAGTTGTGTGCTTATAAATATGTAATGATACTAAAATAAAAATAGGGGGATGACTCAGAAGGCATCATGGTGCTGGAAAGAAGTTACAGGAGTGCTCAGTACTGTAATATCTCTATCACACCTTCCAAAGCTCAGGGTCTAATGCAGAAGAGGTGGCAGAAAGAATGTAAGAGCCAAAGGAAGGGGAGGACTCCTTACAACGTGCTCCCTCCAGACATAAAATGGCCTGGATATCCATGACCTCATAGTGCCTGACACTACCTACACAAGACCATCATAATAGGAGGAAAAGATCATGACATCAAAATAAGAGAGACTGATTGAGATGGGGAGGGGATATGATGGAGAATGGAATTTCAAAGGGGAAAATGGGGGGGGGGGGTTATTACCATGGGATGTTTTTACAATCATGGAAGTTGTTAATAAAAATTTGAAAAAAAAAATAAAAATGAAAATAGGGCTGAGGCAATGGCTCAGTGGATAAAACACTTGCCATGCAACTCTGAGTACCTGTGTTCAGATCCCCAGACCCCATGTGAAAGCCGGAAGCTGTGGCAGGCTTCCGTAATACCAGGGTGCTTGTGGTGAGAAGAGAGGTTGAGTTAGGAGAATTTCCTGGAAGCTCTAGAACAGTGTGGTAAACAACTAGAGACCCTGCCTCAGAGAAGGTGTGTGGTGGTGTGAGTGTGTCCCCCATATGTTTGTAATTAAGCTTCATACTTAATCCCCAGGGGGTGGAGTCTTTGGGAGGTGGAGCCTTGCTGAATAAGATGTGTCACTGCCTTTCAGGATTTCTTCCTTGAGTTCAATGGGAGCCTTTCTGGCTGCCACATGTGGTGATTTGAATGTGAATGTATGTCCCCCATAGCCTCAGGTATTTTTAAGGTTTCGCTTCCTACTTAAGTCTCCAGCAGCCTGCTGAAGGGGGCATGTCACTGGGGGCAGACCTGATTCCAGCCCAAAGACGTGGAGAGAAGGGTTTGTGCTCTGGGTTCCTGCTTCTTTCTCTCTCTCTTTCTTTCTTTCTTTCTTTCTTTTTTTTTTTTTACTTTTTTAAAAGACAGATTGCCCTACCTTTTTTTTTTTAATTTTGTTTGTTTTTATTTATTTATTTGAGAGTGACAGACAGAGAGGAGGGGAGAGAGAGAGAGAGAGAGAGACAGAGGCAGAAAGAGAATGGGTGCACCAGGGCCTCCAGCCACTGCAAACGAACTCCAGACGCGTGCGCCCCCTTGTGCATCTGGCTAACGTGGGTCCTGGGGAATCGAGCCTTGAACCGGGGTCCTTAGGCTTCATAGGCAAGCGCTTAACCACTAAGCCATCTCTCCAGCCCTGCCCTACCTTTTTAAAAGTATTTTATTATTTATTTATTTGACAGAGAATGAAGAGGAGAGAGAAAGAGAGAGAGAGAGAATGGGTGTGCCAGGGCCTCCAGCCACTGCAAACAAAACTCCAGACGTGTGTGCCCCCTTGTGTATCTGGCTAACGTGGGTCCTGGGGAATAGAACCTGGGTCCTTTGACTTTGCAGGCAAACGCCTTAACCGTTAAGCTGTCCCTCCAGCCCTTGCTTGCTTGCTTTGTGTTTGCTGGTGGCTGGTGGTTTCTCTCTGCCTGGATCTGTGAAACGGAGCCAGCTTCTTCGGTCATTGATGGAACGTCTCCTGCACCTGTAAGCTCGAAATAAATCCCTTCGTCCCATAAACTGTGTCTGGTCGGATAATCATACTAACAATGTTGAGCTGACTACGACACACTTAAAATGAACCCCAGGCCTCAAGAGATGGCAGAGTGGTTAAGGTGCTTGCCTGCGAAGGCTTAGGACCCATGTTCGACTCTCCAGATCCCATGTAAGCCAGCCGCACAAAGGTGAGGCAAGTGCAAGTTTGCACATGCCCACTAGGTGGCACAGGCACCTGGAGTTCGATTTCAGTGGCTGAGGCCCAGGTGCACTAATTCTCTCTCTCTCTCTAAAATAAAAGAAAAACAAATGAACCCCAAAGAGATGAACCAAAATCTGTTATCATGTAGCTCCCCGCAAAAAGGTGCACAGGGCATGTACTTGGACCATTTTCCACTGCCTCCCAATACATACCCTCTGCCGCAGCCATGTGATCAGTGTCTTAGCAATATTTACTGAGCAGCCTGGGTAAAGGCTTTCACTCCTCCAGGCCCCAGTTTGCAAAGCTGTGAGACAGGTATACCAAATAATAATTCATCTCTCAGCGTTGTTGCGAGAGTCAGTTAAGTGCTGGGAATACAATACTAATAGCTCTAATAGCCAGCATTAATATTAAATGCATTCCAGCTGGGTGTGGTGGCGCACGCCTTTAATCCCAGCACTCTGGAGACAGAGGTAGGAGGATTGCCATGAGTTCAAGGCTACCCTGAGACTCCATAGTGAATTCCAGGTCATCGTGGGCTAGAGTGAGACACTACCTTGAAAAACCAAAAAAAAAAAAAAAAAAAAGTGCATTCCCCAATTTATCTCATTTAATCCTCCCGACAAGTCTACATCGAGATGGATTGTCTTCATTTTATAGCTCAGGCTCAGACAGGTGAAAAGAATTTGCGCACATGGTTGAGCTGGGATTCACACCTAATTCTCTTAAGTGTAAGCCGTCTTGGCTGTGACCATTGTACAGACGTGACTCACTTTCTGCAAGCTCTCCTGTGGAACTCTGACCCGCCCTTTAAATCCTTACCACAATTAAGTTGTCCTTTTGTTCATTCAGACTGTTCGCTTGCTCTCCAGGACTAGAGACATTAATGTAGCTTTGCATTGTTGGGGTTATTTTACCCAGGACACACCCCATTGAGGGTGGACATGGGGCAGATTATCAGCTAAGAACAATCAAATGTCCCCTGGCTGCCAGCCTCAACCCTGTGAGGTCACCCACGTTAAGAGCCCTCTTCCCAGCAAACCCTCACCACTCATTTTCCTTGGCTGGATCCCCAGGGGCTCTTTAGGTGTTTGCTACATTGAACGGAATTGTGCAGAGCTGGGAGACGAGGGCTGTGGCTTCTGGCCTGTGACCGCATTGATTGCACAAGTCATTTCGGCTGTCTGGGCCTCAGACTGTGTAAAATGGGGTCCAGGCATGTTGCAATGGATGCCTGGAAAAGTCCTACAAACCTTTAATATCCTATGCTTTTAAGGCTGTGACCACAGTGACATCATGAGACTGTGGCCAGATTGTGTTTCTTGTAGCAGAATACTTCCTGAGAGTACATTTATCGTAGCATATATTCATGAATTATAACAAGAAAGGGAAAATGAATATTGAAAGCAAAATTTATCATACTCCTGATTTGACTTCTGGAAAATGCCACGTTCACTAAGAGGCATGCTGTGCTTGGGCTGCAGGTCACTGAAAAAAAATAATAAACTGGAGCTGAGCTGGAAAGCTCCCTGTTGACTAGCAGTCAGAATGCTGGAAGGAGCTAGTCAGCACACAGCCTTTTGGGAGAGAGAAGTCACCAACTGGGTTAACCAGCAGTGGACCCTGCAAGCCTTACGGCTGCCCAGCCAGGCCAAATGTGCCAAATGGTGCAATAGTGGCACGTCTGTGATGGGGGAAACCAGCTGCTCTCCATGGGACGGAATACATGCCTGGTACTGAAAACCTAGTCAAAAGCCTATGGCTGGGGAGGTCATGAGCCCTAGGGGAGTAATGCCTGCTGCCTGCTGTGTCTGGCTAAATGCATATATTATGCTAACCAAACTGCCCTCTAAGCACTTTTCTTAATATTCATGCCCAATACTACTCTTTTGTTGTTGTTGTTTGTTTTTTTCAAGGCAGGATCTCACTCTAGCCCAGGCTGACCTGGAATTCACTATGGAGTCTCAGGGTGGCCTCAAACTCACAGCGATCCTCCTACCTCTGCCTCCCAAGTGTTGGGATTAAAGGTGTGCGCCACCATGCCTGGCTTCCCAATGAGACTCTTACTTTTGGCTAGAGAAGCTTCTCTTTTCATGGCAGTGACCACTGGGGTGACTCAAAAGTCACCATAGTGCTGAGAAGAAGTGACAGAGGACTGTTGAGCACTGCAGTATCTCTATCACACCTTCCAAGGCTCAGGGTCCATTGCGGAAGAGGAGGCGGAAAGAATGTAAGAGCCAAAGGAAGGGTAGGACTCCTTACAATGTGCTTCTCCAGACACAAAATGGCCTGGATACCATGACCTCACAGTGCCTGGCACTACCTACACAAGACCATCATAATAGGAAGAAAAGATCATGACATCAAAATAAAAGAGAGGCTAACTGGAAAGAAGAAGGGACTCAATGGAGGGCAGATTTGGGGAGGAGGAAATGGGGATCATGGGAGGGAATTATCACAGTTTCTTGTCTATACTCATGAAATTTGTCAATAAAAAGTTTTTTTTCTTTTTTTCTTTCTTTCTTTCTTTCTTTTTTTTTTTTTTTTAAGAGAGACACCCTGAGACTACATAGTGAATTCCAGGTCAGTCCCTTAGAGACTTCTGTGTAACATGGTGGCATATTAGCTACACCAAAGCAGCCTAGGAAGAGAAATAACAGAACACAGCAAAATACACTCTTCTACTGATAAATGAAGGTGTATAAGTTATTATCAACTACAGCAGAGAAGAGGAGACCAAGATCTTCCAGAAAGGAGGAAACTGGCCAGAATCCCATGGAGGAGCCAGCAGCCCTGATCGCCAGCCTGCCCAGTGAACAGCGCAGGCAGCAGGAGCAGAAACCAGGAGAAGGGATTTTCCACTCCCATCGGCCTCCTCGAAAAGACAAGAAACCTGGAAGGGGAGACACCGTGGACCAGCTGAGCAGCTGCTGAAGGGGATACAAACGGGGCCGTCTGAGCAGCTCTGGTCTGATTCTGGAACCCGCAAAGTCTCCCATCCGCAACCATCAGGGCGGTGAACGTCCAGAGAACTCATTCAGCCCTGGCCGCCCAGCACCAAGAGGGATTGAGGTGGGCACTCAGCATGGGTGAGATTGGAAGCCATCCATAAATAACAGAGCCTGCTTATACAAAGCCAGATACATAGGCCTGCACTGGAAGTACTTATCTCTCTTTCTATGCCAGGAAAGGTTATGTGTTGACTGATATATTCTTGGTCAGCTTTACCTTCTCAAATAAGCTGTATTTTGGTGTTGACTATTGTTGTCTTTGATGTTTCCTGATTTTTAGGGCCTTTGTCTTTTTTTTTTTATTTATTTTTTATTTTTTTATTTTATTTTTATTTTTTAAATGTTTTGTTTTTAAATTATTTATTTATTTATTTTGAGAGTGACAGACAGACAAAGAGAGAAAGAGGCAGATAGAGATAGATAGAGAATGGGCGCGCCAGGGCCTCCAGCCACTGCAAACTAACTCCAGACGCATGTGCCCCCTTGTGCATCTGGCTAACGTGGGTCCTGGGGAATCAAGCCTCGAACCGGGGTCCTTAGGCTTAATAGGCAAGCACTTAACCACTAAGCCATCTCTCCAGCCCCTTTGTCTTTTTCTTAAGTCACTATTGGTGGCAAGGACTGACTGGCCTCAGGCTGACTAGAAATTGCAACCTCGAGCCGGGCGTGGTGGCGCACACCTTTAATCCCAGCACTCGGGAGGCAGAGGTAGGAGGATCGCTGTGAGTTCGAGGCCACCCTGAGACTACATAGTGAATTCCAGGTCAGCCTGGGCTAGAGTGAGACCCTACCTCGAAAAACCAAAAAAAAAAAAAAAAAAAAAAAAAGAAATTGCAACGTCTCAGTTGATAGGATTAAGAGCGTGGGGCAACACACCCCCTTAAGTATTTTGCTTTACTAGATTATCTGTTTAGTTTAATCCCCATGCTTATGTAAATGCTCTGTGCTGGTTTTGATTGAATGTCTACATTGCTCAGTTGAATTTTAGAATTTGCCAGTTATTTCCTTCACCCAGTCTACTACAACACTTGAATAGCAGACAAACTCAACACCTAGGGTCACTTCTGCTGTTTCTCTTGGAGTATGAAAGCTACATCTGGTACCTTACACTCCTACACTGAAGATATATAAAGTTGAATTTATATGGCTAAGAACACTGCAGATAATCAGAAAACCCAAGCATCAAATTAACTCAAGATGCAAAAATCTCTACATTATAATACAAGAAACACAAAAAAATCAAGACAGTACAATCCCACCAAAAATTATAAATCCATCAGACATGACCTCCAGTGAGACTGCTTTTGACAAAGATTGCCAAAAAAAATGATTATATCTATACTCATAGAAATCAAAGAAGGAATCAAAGGAATCAAAGAAGAAAAACAACTTCTGAAGGAATGCCAAGAGAACACAGGAAACCAACTTAATGAAACAAGTAGGTCAATACAAAATATGGGTAAGGAAATAGAAATAATAAAAAAAATACCAATCAGAAATACTAGAAATGAAAATCAGAGTAAGCCAAATAGAAAATTCTGTAGAAGCCAGACATTGTGGCACACACCTTTAATTTCAGCACTTGGGAGGCAGAGGAAGGAGGATTCCCATGAGTTCGAGGCCACCCTGAGACTAAATAGTGAGTTCCAGGTCAGCCTGAGCTAGAGCGGGACCCTACCTTAGAAAACCCCCAAAAAAAAAAAAGGAAAAGAAAACTCTGTAGAAAGACTCACCAGTAGAATGGATGAAGGAGAGGACAAAATATCTAAACTAGAAGACCAGGTGGGTAGATCAGACCTAATACAGTCCAACAAAAAGAAAGACAAACTAATAGGAAGGCATGAATGGGAATTTCAAGACATTTGGGACACTATGAAGAGCTCAAACATATGAATTCAGGGCATAGTAGAAGTAGAAGAAATTGACTCCAAAGGCATAACAGGTATTTTCAACAAAATCATAGAAGAAAACTTTCCCCACATAGGGAAAGTGATGCCAATACAGATACAGGAAATTTGTAGCTTTAAGTGCCTATGTTAAGAAATTAGAAAGGTTGCAAGTAAACAACTTACTGCTTCACCTTAAAGCCTTGGAAAAGAAGAACAAGGCAAACCAAAAACCAGTAGATGGGAAGAAATAATAAAGATTAGGGCAAAAATTAATGAAATAGAAACAAAAAAAAATCCAAAGAATCAATGAACCAAAGTGGTTTTTTTTTTTTTTTTTTTTTTTTTTTTTGAGGTAGGGTCTCGCTCTAGCCAGGCTGACCTGTAATACACTACGTAGTCTCAGGGTGGCCTTGAACTCATGGTGATCTTCCTACCTCTGCCTCCCGAGTGCTGGGAGTAAAGCCGTGTGCCACCACACCCGGCTCAAAGAGTTGGTTCTTTGAAAGGATAAACAAAATTGATAAACCTTTAGCAAATCTAATCAAAGGAAAGAGAGAAGAGTGAATGCCAGGTAAGCTTGGGCTAGAGTGAGAGCATTGGGGAGGTAAAGGTAGGAGGATCGCCATGAGTTCGAGGCCACCCTGAGACTACATTGTGAATTCCAGGTCAGCCTGGGCTAAAGTGAGACCCTACCTCGAAAAAGAGAGAGAGAGAGAGAGACAGACAGACATGATGTTGTTTGCCTAGAAAAATAGTATAAACATCTTTTTTTTTGGATATATTAGGTGAGTCTCCTTTACCCTTTTTGCATAATTAAATTTCTTATGATTTAATTTTATTGCCTTTGTTATCTTACATATGGCTTCTTGTTTCAGTCTTTTTTTAATCTATGTTTTTAAACTTTCTTATTTATTTATCTATTTATTTATTTGAGAGAGAGAGAGAGAGAGAGAGAGAAAGAGGTAGAGAGAGAATTGGTGCACCAGGTTCTCCAGCCACTGAAAACAAACTCCAGACGCATGTGCCACCTTGTGCATCTGGCTTACATGTGTCCTGGGGAATCGAACTGGGGTCCTTTGGCTTTGCAAGCAAGTGCCTTAACTGCTAAACCATCTCTCCAGCCCCTTGTTTCAGCCTTTTATTAATTAATTAATTTAAGAGAGACAGAAAGAGGGAGAGAGAGAAAAAATGGGTTGCCAGGACCTCCAGCCACTACAAAGGAACTCCAGATGCATGTGTCACCTTGTGCATCTCCTTAAGTGGGTACTAGAGAATCACACCTGGGTCCTTAGGCTTTTTAGATAAGCAACTTAACTGCTAAGCCATCTGTGCAGCTCTGTTTTAGACTTATTTTTTGAAGCAAGCCCAACAGACTGCCCCCCTTTTTTATGAGAGAGACAGAAGAGGACATATGTTTAATCCCAGCACTTGGGAGGCAGAGGTAGGAGGATCACTGTGAGTTCAAGGCCACCCTGAGACCACACAGTGAATTCCAAGTCAGCCTGGGCTAGACAGAGACCATACCTCAAAAAAGAAAAGAAAAGAAACAGTAAACCTTAGGCAATTAATAAGACAAAGAGAGAGAGAGACAGAGAGATAGGCACCACAGGGCCTCCAGCTGCTGCAAACAAACTTTAAACACATGTGCCATTTTGTGCATCTGATTTTATGTGGGTACTGGGGAATTGAACACAGGTTGTTAGGCTTTGCAGGCAAGCACCTCAATCATTGAGCAATCTCTCCAGCCCTTAAATACTGATACTTTTGTTCCAATAGTATAGTCTTAAAAGAGAGTTGCCAGGGCTGAAGGTACATACATTTAAAAAAAAAATTTTTTTTTGTTTTGTCGAGGTAGGGTCTCACTCTGGCCCAGGCTGACCTGGAATTCACTATGGAGTCTCAGGGTGGCCTCGAACTCATGGTGATCCTCCTACCTCTGCCTCCCGAGTGCTGGGATTAAAGGCGTGCACCACCAGGTCTGGCTAGAATACTTTTCTAACAGAATATGTAACAATCCTACACCTCTACCAACAATGAGACAATGTCCACTTCATCCATAGTATAAAGATGGGGCTCAGGACATGCTGCCCCAAAGGACAGCAGCTTGGCCTACAAACATTTGAATCTCCTGTCTCCACCTGCATCTTACTCTAGGTGCACTGGGGTTAACGATACATGCCGCAGTGTTTGGTTTTATGTGGGTTCTAGACATCTGAACTCCAGCACAGGCTGGTATAGCAAGGGCTTCATCCACTGAGCCACCTCCCCAGTCTGGTTTTCATGTCCTCAGGGTTTTTATTTGTGTGTGTGCGTGTTCTCAGTTTTTTTTCTTTTCTTTCCTTTTCTTTATTTTTTTTATTTTCGAGGTAGGGTCTCACTCCGGCCCAGGCTGACCTGGAATTCACTATGGAGTCTCAGAGTGGCCTCAAACTCATGACGATCCTCCTACCTCTGCCCCCCCCCCCACCCCGAGTGCTGGGATTAAAGGCGTGCGCCACCACGCCTGGCTTTCTCAGGTTTTTGACACTTCCATTTTAAGTATTACAAAGTCCAGCTCAGGGCTGGAGACATGGCTTAGTGGTTAAAGCACTTTCTTGCGAAGCCTAAGGGCCCATGTTCAACTGTCCAGATCCCATGAAAGCCAGATGCACAAGGTGACACAAGTGTGTAGGGTCGCACATGCGTACAAGGTAGCACATGCATCTGAAGTTCGATTATAGTGGCTGGAGTTCCTGGCACACTAATTCCTTCTCTCCTGTGCACACACTCACTCTCTTGAATTAAAAAAAAAAGTCTAGAGCCGGGCGTGGTGGTGCGTGTCTTTAATCTTAGCATTTGGGAGGCAGAGGTAGGAGGATCACTGTGAGTTCGAGGCCACCCTGAGAGTACATAGTGAATTCTAGGACAGCCTGGACTAGACTGAGACCCTACCTTGAAAAACAAAAACAGAAACAGAAACAAAACAAAACAAAACAAAAAAAAGTCCAGCTCAGTCTATGTATGTAATCACCCAGTTCCAGTCTAGTTCTATGTGATTATTAATCTAAGTTCATGAAAGTTGACTTGTCCTTTACCATACTCAAACCAATTCTTTCTGATTTTTAATAGCTATGTACACAGTGTGTATACAGCCATGTTGATACCATCATTAGCCTCCTCCCTGTCCTCCCCCCTCCGCAGGGACCCTCCTAGTTGGGGAATGTGGGTCGTGCATTGTGGGATTAGCCATCACTTATGAGTAAGAGGCAATGTCTCTGTGCATAATGTCCCAACATGTGGCTCTAACAATCTTTCTGCCCCCTCTTCTGCAAATATCCCTGAGCCATGATGGGTTCATTTTAGGTCTACTTCAGTGATGAGGTCTTGGGAGCCTCTGTGTCTCTGGATCATCTGGTTTGGTAGGAGTTGAGTGTTTTATGTGTCTATCTCCTTCATCCTTGTGCTGGTACCAGGTTCACCATAAAAGCACCACTCTTGCTCATTTCCCCAGTTACTCTTGGTTTCAGCTGGGGCCCTGGTGAGGTGCGATGGGCTGATTCTCTCCTCAGGTTCTGCGTCCATCTGAAAAAGAGCAGCAAATTCTCCAACTGAGAGTGAAGTCAACACCCTGGACTCTAATCTGAGTTCTGATACTAATTCATTGTGTGTCCTTGAGAAACGCTCTCTGATCATTCTAAGCCTAGCTCCCCTGGCTAGGTTCACTGATTTGTTTATTGTATGTTTATTGAGCTTCTGTTATGTGCCAGGAAGTATTCTAGACACTGGGACTCATCAGGGGATAAATTAGCACTCTGTGGTCTTTCTCCCCCATCCAGTTCCTACTCTTCCCTCAACAGTGGGTGATCAGTCCTTGCCTCTAATGTGAGGCAGGGGAGCTTAGCCTCCTCTTGTGTGGCCCTTTGATGGCACTGGGAGCATATCTCTTCTGACGGCTGTATTACTATTTGTTGCTGTCCATCACCCTGGTCTGTCTGACCTGGAAGCATGGCCTGGCCAACGACAACGGAAAGGTTTATTTGTAGAGGTCAGGAAGTCCCCATGACCCCTCTCCATCCACCTCTGGGACAGGAAGCCCCAGGAGGAAAAAACAAAAGATGAAACGCTGGCTGATTTCCCAGCTTCCAAGGGTTCAGCCGTTCTCTGGTCTGCAGACTCCCTTCTGCCCACGGACAGAACCCTTCTCTGCACCGCCTTCCTTGCCAGTGGACCCCGGGCCCTCAGTTCCTTTCCTGGGGATCCAGAAGGACTTAGGTGACGCAAAAGAAGTGAGTGAAAAGAAGACTTGAGTCTCTGGGAAAGGATGTGTGATTTCCTTACTCCCAGCTAACATCTGGAAGGGAGAGAAAGAGGATAAATTAACAGTGGGGAAAAAAAAAATCTTGTTAGGGGTTAAGGAAGCGAGTGACTCAACTGCTCTGACCTTCATCTATCTACTCCCCTGGTCAGAGAAGGGTCATGGGGGGGGGGCTGGGAATGGTAGAGATTTCCAAGCCTCATTTTTTTAAAAAAAGTATTTATTTATTTTTTATTTGCAAGGAGAGAGAGAGAGAGAGAGAGAGAGAATATGAGAGTACCAGGGCTTCTAGCCACCACAAACGAAATCCAGATGCATGTGCCACTTTGTGCACCTGGCTTTACTGGGTACTGGGGAATTGATTCCCATTGTTAGGCATTTCAAGTAAGTACCTTAACCACTGAGAAATCTCTCCAGCTCCCCAGCCTCAAAAGTTTTTAAATATTTATTTATTTTTATTTGTTTGAATGAGAGAGGAATGAGAGAAATAGAGAGAGAGAGAGAGAGAGAGAGAGAGAGAGAATGGGCATGCCAAGGCTTCTAGCTGCTGCAAATGAACTGCAGATGCATGCGCCACCTTGTGCATCTGGCTTACATGGGTCCTAGGGAATCAAACGTAGGTCCTTTGGCTTTGCAGGCAAGGGCCTTAACTGCTAAGTCATCTCCCCAGCCCCTCGAAATTTTATTTATTGGGTTACTAGGAGAATGTTTACCTACGACACCTTGTTCCATTCATCACTCTTCTCCCAACGGCTTAGCTAACTTGCCTGAAAGAATCACCATGATGTAAACAACACACTGAGTAGAAAGTGAAAAACAAACAAACAAAAAAAACAAAAAAAGCAAGAAAACACAGGCTGTGGATGAGTTCAATGCTAGAGTGCTTGCTTAGTGAACACAAGATCCTGGGTCTTAGCCCAGCATCCCCCCCCCCCCAACACCACCACCACACACAAACACAAGCGAAAAAAAAGCAAGTGCTTTAACTAGTCCATCCGACTTCAGACTTCTCACTGGGCTCTGTCTGAGGATCGCTTCCTCCAACCCGGAGTGGCTGGAAATCATTTTCACAATTTACACTTATTTTATGTGGGGCTGCGAATCAAACCCAGGGTCTCGTGTATGCCAGGAAAGATCCTTACCACCAAACCATACCCCCAGTTGCCACGATCACACTACTTAAGTGGAAGTCTAACATTCACCCAAAAGCACCCGGATTGTCAACGCAAAGCTCAGTGAGTTTTCAGAAAGTGCGCGTCCACGCGGCTGACAGCCAGGCGGAGAAAGAGAACATTACGTGTCCCCCTCAGCCGTCTCGATCTGCAGAGGCGACCGCGATCCTGACTTCGAACATGATCAACCTGCTCTTGAGTTTGGTTAGGTGGAATCGTGGTGAGGCTTCATTGTGTCGCGTTGCATTGGTAAGATTCACCTGCGTCCTTGCCCGTAGCATTCTCTGCAGTTGCCAGTATTCCAGTGATTGGCTATTTCACAACGTCTTTGTCCTCCTATCTTCTATTGATGGACACTTCGGTTATTTCCGACTTGGGGCTGTTACACATAGTATTGCTATAGATGTTTGTGTACAGGCTTTTTATTGTGGGGGGAGAATAGGACAAAAATAATTGGGTCATTGGCCATTTGTGTGTTCAGTTCCCCAGTATCCATATCAATGCAGGTGCAGAAATTGGTACATGCATCTGGAGTTCATTTGCAGTGTCAGGAGGCCCTAGCATGCCCATACTTACTTTCCCTTTTTTTTTTTTTTTTTTTTAGAGGTAGGGTCTCACTCTAGCTTCGGCCAACCTGGAATTCACTATGTATTCTCAGGGTGGCCTTGAACTCACGGTAATCCTCCTACCTCTGTCTCCCGAGTGCTGGGATTAAAGGCGTGCACCACCACACCCGGCTCACTTTCACTTTTAATTCCCCAGTTCCATGTCAGGTATTTTACATACTCCTCTCATTCGGGTCTCATCACTGTGCAGAGCTAGGAACCATGAACTCTCAGAGGAAATGTAGGGTTATATAAATAACTTGATGGTGGTTGCATACTTAATATAGGTCAAAGCCAGGATTCAAACTGAAGTCTAACTCCAAGATTACTGCTATTCTCTCCTTAGAGCTGTTTCATCAGCATGAAATCTTTACTTCCCACCTGTGAGAGCTGTGCATGAAAAATAAGCTGGGGAGGGCTGGAGGAATGGCTTGGAGGTAAAGGTGCTTGCCTGAAAACCCAAAGGACCCAGGTTCGATTCCCCAGGAGCCATGTAAGCCAGCTGCACAAAGTGGTATATGCATCTGGAGTTCGTCTGCAGCAGCTGGAGGTCCTCACAAGCCAAATTCTCTCTCTTTTTCTCTCTCTTTCTCTCTATCAAATAAATAAAATTTAAAAAATCTTTAAGGGCTGGAGAGATGGCTTAGCGGTTAAGTGCTTGCCTGTGAAGCCTAAGGACCCCGGTTCAAGGCTTGATTCCCCAGGACCCACGTTAACCAGATGCACAAGGGGGCGCACGCGTCTGGAGTTCGTTTGCAGTGGCTGGAGGCCCTGGTGCGCCCAATCTCTCTCTCTCTCTCTCTCTCTCTCTGCCTCTTTCTCTCTCTGTTACTTTCAAATAAATAAATAAATAAAAATAAACAAAAAAAAATTTAAATCTTTAACAAAAAGGTCAGGGGCTGGAGAGATGGCTTAGGGGTTAAGGCATTTGCCTGCAAAGCCAAAGGGCCCCAGTTCGATTCCCCAGGACCCACGTAAGCCAGATACACAAGGGGGTACATGCATCTGGAGTTCGTTTGTAGTGGCTGGAGGCCCTGACCACCCATTCTCTCTCTCTCTCTCTCTGTCTCTTTCTCTCCCAAATAAATAAATAAATAAATAAATAAATAAAATCAGCTGGGGAGAGTCAGGCAGGGAGGGGCTTGATGGGGCATCCACCAGAGCTAGATTCTCAAGCAAGCCCTAGGATAGCTTTATGGTGGTTGATCTATACACATACTCACACATAATCACACACACTGGCTCAAACTCAAATCCTCATACCACACATTTGCACACTTTTACATCTATACCCATCACCTGGCCCAGAGCCTACTTTCAAAAGCAGGTCAACTGCAGGTACCCTTGTAGAGTCCCAGAGTGTCAGCCACACAAGGACTCTTCGGGAAGCATTGGATCTAACCTTCTGAGTCCTTCATTTCATAGATTAAAAAATGAACACTAAAGCTCAGAGAGGGAAGAGACTCATCCAGGTCACGTACTTTCCAAGAGACAGACCTGAGTACCATGGGCCAGCCTCTGGACTCTGGATTCTCCTGACATGGGGTGAGGGTGAACTACTAGGAGGTTGTGGGTGGGGGGAGACTTTAGGCATATCTGATCAGAAAGGAAGCTTGGTTCTGGGCTAACCGGGATCTCTTTCTCTCCTAGCCATTCTTCTCCTGGACTCCAAGCACAATGTAGCCACTAGCATTGGAGAAATGCTTTGGTTCTGATACTGGCTGGGCACAGAATTCCCTCACCTCCATCCGAGTAGTCACTGTTATGCTACTGATCAAGACTCAAAGTCATCTGCTTTAGGGATCAAGGGGCTTGAATTAGGAAGGCTCGATTGGTCTTTCATTCATAAGCAAGACGAAAGACAAAAGGCAGCAAATAAGCAAGATGAAGTGCGAGAGGCTAAATTGTCCCATAGAAACAGGAGAGTTTCTCTGAAGTCAATGAAAAAGCACCGTGTTCTTCCAGGGACTTGCCGTGGAGGAGAGAGCGAACCCAGACAGTGTGCAGTTTTGGGCTTTCTTCTGGGCAATCTCCCAACATAGCCCCTGCGACTAAGCTGGGCTTGAGGTGGAGTCATGTGGCTGACAGCAGGGGTTTGTTGGTTTTTCGAGGTAGGGTTTCACTGTAGCACAGGCTGACCTGGAATTCACTATGTCGTCTCAGGGTGACCTCGAACTCACAGCAATCCTCCTACCTCTGCCTCCCAAATGCTGAGACTGAAGGTGTGAGCCACCACGCCCGGCTTCAGATACTTTCTTGGTGAGATGAATTACCCAACCAGAAGCAGCTTTTGGAAGGAAGGGGTGGAGGTTGGCTTACAGTTTCCAGGGGAAGTGTTGATCATGGTGGGGAAAGTATGGCAGGAGCAGACAGCTGGGCATCACATCTTCATGTCAGCAGGGAAGAAGTAGCAAGAACAGGCTGAGTGTGGCCAGGTAGCAAGAGTGAGCTGAGTGTGGCAAGTGAGATTGGGCTATAACACACTAAGCCTGCTCCAGTGACATACTTCTTCCAGTAAGGCTCTACATCCCGGAAGCTCCAACCTTCCCAAACAACGCCACCCATAGGAATGAAGTGTTTAAACACATGAAGCTATGAGGACATTTCACATTCAAACCACCACAGATGCTCTCCAGTCTTCATTCTAAAACTTTGCTCCCCACCGTTTTTCCTTGATAGGTCTAGGATCAAATTTTGACTTTGTCACTTCCTAAATGTAATTTGGAGCACATTACAAAGTATCAATTAAGCCTCAGTTTTCCCATTTACAAAAGAAATATGGCACACAAACCTATGCCCATACCTGAGGGGATTCCCAGTATGTGAGACTTTCAGTCTGGGACTAATAGAGTCCCAGGAAAATCAGGCATGTTGGTGGTAGTTGTAGTCTACTTTCTTTCCTTCCTTCTTTCTTTCTTCCTTCCTTTCTTTCTTTCTTTCTTTTTTTCTTTCTTTCTTTTTTTCTTTCTTTTCTTTTCTTTTTTTTTTTTTGAGGTAGGGTTTTACTCTAGCCCAGGTTGACCTGGAATTCACTGTGTAGTCTCAGGCTGGCCTCAACTCACCTTGATCCTCCTACCTCTGCCTCCCGAGTGCTGGGATTAAAGGCGTGCACCTCCACACCCAGCCTCTTAGTCTATTTTTCATTCTCTAACAGGATGTCTGAGCCTGGATAATTTGTAAAGGAAAGAAGTTGATTTGGCTGCCATCTTCTCAGCTTCTGGTGAGGGCCTTATGTGATGTCCTAACGTGGTGGAGAAGAAGAAGAGAAAGTAAGTACTTGTGGAGGAGACAAGTGAAAGCCAAGGAAGTCAAACCCACTTTGCTTTTTTTTTTACTTAAAAATTTTATTTATTTATTTATTTATTTGAGAGAAAGAAAGAGGCAGCTAGAGAGAGAGAATGGGCATGCCAGTGTCTCCAGCCACTGAAAAAAACTCCAGACACATACACCACCTTGTATATCTGGCTTACGTGTGTACTGGGAAATTGAACCTGGATCCTTAAGGTTTTTTTTTTTTTCATTTATTTTTCTTTATTTATTTGAGAGAGAGAGAGAGAGAGAGAGAGAGAGAGAGGGAATGGGCACATCAGGGCCTCTAGCCACTGCAAACGAACTCCAGATGCATGTGTCACCTTGTGCATCTGGCTAATGTGGGTCCTGGGGAATCGAGCCTCAAACCAGGGTCCTTAGGCTTCACAGGCAAGCGCTTAACCACTAAGCAATCTCTCCAACCCTGGATCCTTAAGTTTTGCAGATAGGTGCTGTAAGGTTCAGGAGTGACCAAGGCCACGGAGACCACTCTGAGGCAAAGATGGAAGCTTTTATTCAGGGGAAAACACAAGCTTCCAGGACTGACTCTCAAGAGTGGAGCAGCCAGCTTGGGATCACAGACAGTGGGCTATATATAGAGCTCTTCAGTTGGGTGAGGAAGGGGGAAGTAAAGAAAAAAATGACAAGGTTTCTTTAGGGGAGATCTAAGATAGCCAGGTGTGACACCAGAACAGTAACCAGGTGTCCTGAGATAAGGGCGCAGGACACCTAGACCTGGGGCACTGTTAGGCAAGGAAGGGATGATGGCTGGGTGGTTCCGTGAGGAATGTGGATGACCCACTTCCTTGTGTCTCTGTTGTCCTCCTGCTGTCCTCGGTGACTCCATTTGGTCCTGATCTAACATTCCAGCCTTTTGTTAATGATAAGAGATGAAGGTTAATTTCTTCATGCTGACCTTAAGGACCATGAATTTTTATGGGAGAGGCTGGATAATGCAGTCAATGGGTCTCCTTCAGGGCAGGTGATGAGGAGACAGTTTCATGGTGGCTAGAGGTGGCAGGGTGGTGAGATCGACAGCACCAGTGTAGCATGTGGTTACGACTTGGTCCTGAGCTAAGCAGAGACTTCTCTCACGCCATCCCTGTACTGAGCTGGCTTCAGGGCAGTCGCTGGCAGACACCTGTGATAGAGAAGGTGAGGGAGATGGGCTCTGTGCCCTCCAGTGAGAAGACAGAAGGGAGAATAAAGGAGTTTGTTACTCTTGTCAACAGCTATGACATCAAAACACCTGGTGTAAAGGAGGCATTTTGGGATCAAGGTAAGAGTAGAAACACAAGGGAGTTTAAGTTTGAGAGTGCCCATTGGGGTGGCAGCATAGTTATCCCTGGATGAGATAGGGTAAGGGCTAAGGAAGGAGGGGGCCCAAGGAATAGCTCTAATTCTGGGTAAGGCAAGTGGAAGGAGCTGGGGTCAGGGTAGGTGAAGTTATTCCGGGATAGGCAGAGGCAGAAGACTTGAGTTAATGTTATATTGTAAGTCAGTATCAAACAGGGGAGCCTATTAGTCCGAATCATCATTTATATTGTAGTTATATTTTTCTAACTGGGTGATTAAGACCATCTAGGCTGCTAGAATTAACTGTATATTTTGGAGGTCAATAATGGCACTATAGGAGAGACTTTCAGGGACCTGGGAGGAGTTTTACGACTCTCAGCATTGCCATCTGCTAGGATACGTCAAAGCTGTGCTAACCAATGGCCCTCCCTCTTTTTGGGAAGCCTGGAGGACTGATTTTCCTCCGATGTGACTCTCCTGTTGCAGATACACTGACTTGGAATTCATTTCTGGGTCTCCACATCCTCTCCGATCAAGAAGACAGATAACTTACCAGAGGCTAGAAGTTCAAGTGTCCCATCATCCCCTGTGGCCTTTTGACCCGGGGGCAGGAACCAAAATATCGGTTATTGTTTTAACTGCAATGATTCCAATTGATTTTGACTTCTACATATGGAGCTGTTGGAACAAGCTGGCTAGAAGGGCCTGGTAAGAAAAGGAGGTAGAACAGAGAGAAGGCTGTACATGCAGAATGAAAAATAGGGTGTTTTGGACCATTTGCCTATATGTTGGCAGGTTTTTGTTTGTTTGTTTGTTTTTAATCAGTGAGAATTTGGAAATCAAAAGTGTCATTCTCAGGTCATTTGGACCCATTGTCCAGATTATGGATGTGGCCAAGCAGAGTTGCTGAGAAAGACAAGATGTTGTCCAAGAGTCGTAGAGGCTTTAAGTTCTTAAGGAGACAGGGAAAGAGCAAAACAAGGGTGAGAGAAAAAGAAACCAGAGCTTAAGCTGGGTTTTCACAGAACACCAATGTGACCCCCTGGCCCGTTAGGGTGAACGGGGCCTGCACCTCCCACGTGGGCAGAGGCTGTGCAGGTCACAACTGTTGGCTGTCTAGCCTGTTAGTGGGTGAGGAGGGCGACTGTGCTCCCGATGGCGAAAGCTGCCAGCTGTGGAAGATGAGAGCTCAGGAGGGAGAGGAGGGAGGGAGAGGGGGTGTCTGGAGATGATGCAACCAAACCAAAAGGCACCCCTTAGGGTACAGTAGACCAGACAGCGAGAGACCCGAGGAGTTGAGAGGGCATCTTTCTCGAGACCTGTGGCTGGGGCCTAATGGACAAGAGGTGTAGTCTGGTGTGTTGGCATCACTTCCACAAGGAGGGATGAAACCCGAGTGCAGGCCAACCCGAGAGGGACACTTACTGAGAAGGAGGGAGGAGATGGGAAGAACAGTGAGGCCGAATCGTGGTGGGTGTGAGAGCCTCTATCAGACAGAGATACGTGGTCTGAGGACTTCAGAGGGTCAAATGGCAGCTCGGTGGTCTGGTCAGGGGAAAGGAAGTCAGGCCACCCAAGGGGGCAATCAGAAGCCTTCCTATCCGAGTCACGGCACCAGATGTAAGGTTCAGGAGTGACCAAGACCACAGAGACCACTCTGAGGCAAAGATGGAAGCTTTTAATTCAGGGAAAACACAAGATGCCAGGACTGACTCTCAAGAGCAGAGCAGCCAACTTGGGATCACAGACAGTGGACTATATAGAGCTCTTCAGTTGGGGAAAGGTGAGGAAGGGGGAAGTAACAAAAAAGGTTTCTTATTGGAGATCTAAGATACTTAGATCTAAGATCTAAGTAACCACGTGTCCTGAGAGATAAGAGGGCAGGAAACCTGGACCTGGGCCATTGTTAGACAAGGAAGGGGATGATGCCTGGGTGGTTCCTTGAAGAACGTGGATGACCCACTTCCTTATGTCTCTGTCGCCCCCTCCTGCTGTCCTCAGTGACTCCATTTTGTCCTGACCTAACAGGTACCTTAACTGCTAAGCCATCTCTCCAGCCCCAAACTCACTTTTATAATAACCTTAAGGAAACTTCATCTATATCCAATACCTAGCACTTTGCACATCTCCCAGTACATCTCCTCAGGCCTGCTTTCTGTATGTATGTTTCCCTGTCCTGGGTTGAATGAAATCCTACAGCGTGTAGTCACGGTGACTGGCGGACTTCACGTAGCATGTTTACTATGTTGTAGCATGTATCAGCCTCCCTTCCTTTTCCCAGCTGAAAAGCATTTCCTTGTGTACCATACTCTGTTTCTCCATTCTTCCATGGACAGTTATTTGGGTTGTTTTTACATTTTACCTTCATGGAAATTGCTGCCATAAACCCTTCATGTTCAAGTTTCTGTGTACACATGTTTTCATGTTCCGCCTTTTTGTTTTGTTTTGTTTCTCAAGGAAGGGTCTTGCCCTAGCCCAGGCTGACCTGGAATTCACTATGAAGTCTCAGACTGGCCTGGAACTCACCTTGATCCTCCTACCTCTGCCTCCTCCTGAGTGCTGGGATGAAATGCATGTCTCACACCACACCTGGCTTGCCTGTTTTTTTCTTTCTTTCTTTCTTTCTTTTTTTTTTTTTTTTCAGTTTAAGCCTGCAGGTGACTGAATTGTAGAAAATAACCTTCACACGTGTATTTCTTACTCAAATCAGATAGAGTTCATTTCTATTCTTTATAACCAGGAAATCTTTACTCCTTTCCCCTCAGGGCCAGTTCTGAGCCCCAGAACAAAAGGGCTATTGTTTTATTGTGACACGGTTCCCATTTACACCGTACTTCTGAGTGGAGTCTTCCCTATACCTTGATGTACAGAATGAGGTCTAGAGAGAGAGAGAGTGATTTGCTTAAAGTCACACTAGTTGATGGTACTGCTAGGACCAGAATCTAGGACTCCTGATACCAACCCTGCTTTAAAAAAAACGCCATAAAGCTGGGCGTGGTGGCGCACGCCTTTAATCCCAGCACTCAGGAAACAGAGGTAGGAGGATCGCCATGAATTCAAGGCCACCCTGAGAATACATAGTGAATTCCATCCAGGTCAGCCTGGCCTAAAGTGAGACCCTATCTTGAAAAAAAAAAAAGAGAAAAGAAAAAGGAAACTTTGTAGCTAAAAGATACATGGGAAAAGCAGAGGGTGGGGAGTCCAGAGACATGATTTTTACCCTTGGATTTGTCACTTCCAAGGTCAAGTAACTAAGTCTCTGGTGGACTATAGGGGAGAGGGTTAGATTAGAGGGTACAAACTCAAATAACTACAGCTTCCAGAGGGGGGTACTCTTTGGCTGATGTAATTATATTCCCCCTTCCTTTTCTCTCTCTCTCTTTCTCTTTCTCTTTTCTTTTTTTTTTTTTTTTTTTTTTTTTTTTTTGGTTTTTCGAGGTAGGGTCTCACTCTGGTCCAGGCTGACTTGGAATTAACTATGGAGTCTCAGGGTGGCCTCGAACTCATGGCAATCCTCCTACCTCTGCCTCCCGAGTGCTGGGATTAAAGGCGTGCGTCACCATGCCCGGCTTTCTCTCTGTCTCTCTCTTTTTGGTTGTAGATTGAACCCAGGGCTTTGTGTATGTTAGACAATGGTTCTTGTCACCTAGCGATATTTCCAGGTCTTGATTTTTCAAAATAAGCCTCAAAGCCAGGCGTGGTGGTACACACCTTTAATTTTTATTTATTTATTTATTTATTTGGCAGAGAAAGAAGGAGGGAGAGAGAGATAGAGAGAGAGAGAATGGGCGCGCCAGGGCCTCCAGCCACTGCAAACGAACTCCAGACGCGTGCACCCCCTTGTGCATCTGGCTTACGTGGGTCCTGGGGAATCAAACCAGGGTCCTTTGGCTTTGCAGGCAAGTACCTTAACCTCGAAGCCATCTCTCCAGCCCAGTGTGCACCTTTAATCCCAGCATGTAGGAGGCTGAGGTAGGAGGATCGCTGTGAGTTCAAAGCTACCCTGAGACTACATAGTGAATTCCAGGTCAGCCTGGGCTAGAGTGAAACCCTACCTCAAAAAACAAACAAAAAAAAAAAATTAAGGACTCACTATGAAGCTCAAACCAGCCCCAGTGCTGGGATTACAGGTATGTACCTCCACACCTGGCTCACTTGGTTCAATTATAATTTATTCCTTTTTTTTTTTTTTGGTTTTTCAAGGTAGTGTCTCACTCTAGCCCAGGCAGACCTGGATTCACTATGTAGTTTCAGGGTGGCCTTGAACTCATGACAATGCTCCTACCTTTGCCTCCCGAGTGCTGGGATTAAAGGCGTACACCACCATGCCCTGCTTTTTCTTACTGTACTTTTTAAGTATTTTATTTTTATTTATTTATTAGAGAGAGAGAGAGAATGGGCATGCCAGGACCTTCAGCCACTGCAAACAAATTCTAGATGCATATGCGGAACCTGGGGAATCGAACCTGGGTCCTCTGACTTTGCAAGCAAGCAAGCGCCTTAACTGCCCTCCCCTTGCAAATGTATTTATAACCTTCTGGTGGTGGGCCCTACCTTCTGGCTCAGGTGAACCACAGGGACAGTTGGTTGGATGGGGTTAGGGGCTGTGTCAGGAAGAGGCTTGCCATGACACCAAGTTCCGAGCGCTGAACTTGACCAACTACAATGTTTAAATCCTGGGAGAGACATCCCTCCCAAGAGGGGTCCAGGTTGTTTGTGGAAAAACAGGTCTAGGGAACCAGGCAAGGGATAAGAAGTCAGATCATCTCTGATTTCTAACAAGTGCCGACTGCCCTGCCTTTTTACTTTCAGGGGTCACCCTAATTGCCTAAAAGAGCTACCTAACTTCCTTCCAGTTGGCTCATGGTACAGCACACGGGGAGGCAGAAGATGGCAGCCATGCCAAGAGACGTGGTGTGTGCCTACACTGTCAGCACTCAGGCGGCTGAAGCAGGGGGATTCAGAGATCAAGGCCAGTCTGGGCTCTATAGTAAGACTTGAACAAACTAAAAGCCTGAAATACTGTTTTAATACAAAAATCTCCTCTCCTTTAAATGCAGGCAATCAGGGCTGGAAAGATGGCTCAGTGATTAAGGCGCTTGCCTGCAGTGTCTAAGGACCTGGGTTCGATTCCCCAATCCCCACGTACAGCCAGATGCACAAAGGGCACATGCATCTGGACTTCATTTGCAGTGACTAGAGGCCCTGGTGTGCCCATTCCCTATCTGCCTCTTTCTCTCTGTCTCTCAAATACATAAATAAAATAAACAAATCAGGGTAATGAATTCAATTAAAGTTTGCCTCACAGTGCATTTTCCAGTTGTCTTTTGAAGGCCTGTCTTCATTATTACTCTTCATGAGAGGAGGCAGTTTCTCATGGGGTGGCAAAGGAGGGGTGAGTCTGCCACCTGCTGCTCATTACTGGTATATACCTGCCGGTGTTTTATGAGGGTCCACATTCTACCCTCACAGTCATGTCTGCCAGACCTTGTCATGAGATATCTCTATCCCATTGCCCTCATTTCATGGTTCGGATGTGTGAGGCACCTCAAGTTCTTACACCCAGAAACCGTCTAACCAGTGCCTAGATAAAAACCCTTGAGCAGAACCCGTATTGTGGTATACATCAGGCATATGCTAGCATAGGGTCAAAATGGGGGAGGCAGAGGTAGGATGGCTGTGAGTTTGAAGCCACCCTGAGACTACACAGAGAATTCCTGGCCAGCCTGGGCAAGAGTGAGACCCTACCTCGAAAAACCCAAAAAGAAAAAAAAAAAAAATATATATATATGTATATATATATATATATATATATATATATATATATATGGCTGGAGAAAGAGAAGTGAGCTTAGAGGGTTGAAGTGGGAGGCGCTCAAAGAATTTGGGGCCATTAAAGAACTCCAGGAAAGGGGAAAGGGGGTGGTGAGTGTCTGGAATCCTAGCACTCTGAAGGCTGTAGCAGGATTGCTAACTTTAGGCCAGCTTGGGTTATAGAATGAGTCCTTGTCTTAAGACACACGCACATACAAGGGGTGCGGCGGGGAGGAGAGATTAAAAGACAGGAACAGAAGAAAACCAGACTCGGTAAAATAAGCTCAGAGAAGGAAGGGTGGGACTGCCGGAGGCTGCCAATGAGTTGGGCTGTGTGCTGAGTGTTCAACTTGTCATAAAAGTTCAGTTCCATCTTTCATTAACTCCAACCCAAGAGACCAACAGAAACAGCAATAAAAAATTTATCTAAAAAGCAAAACAGGGGATGGAGAGATGGTTTAGCGGTTAAGGCACTTGCCTACGAAGCCCAAGGACCCAGGTTCAATTCTCCAGTACCCACGTAAACCAGATGCACACGGTGGCACATGCATCTGGAGTTCATTTGCAGTGACTACAGGCCTTGGTGCACCCATTCTCTCTCTCTCATAAATTAAATTTTTTTTTCAAAAAAAAAAAAACAAAACAACACCCAAAAAACCAAAAGACAGGCTGGAGAGATGTCTTAGTACTCAAGACACTTGCCTGCAAAACCAAAGGACCCAGGTTCAATTCCCCAAGACCCACATAAGTCAGATGCATAAGGTCGCACATGCGTTTAGAGTTTGTTTGCAATGGTCAGAGGCCCTGGTATGCCAATCTCTCTATCTGCCTCTTTCTCTATCTTTAAAATAAATAAAAGCAAGGGCTGGAGAGATGGCTTAGTAGTTAAGTGCTTGCCTGTGAAGCCTAAGGACCCTGGTTCGAGGCTCAATTCCCCAGGACCCACGTTAGCCAGATGCACAAGGGGGCGCACGCATCTGGAGTTCTGTTTGCAGTGGCTGGAAGCCCTGGTGCGCCCATTCCCTCTCTCTCTCTCTCTGCCTCTTTCTCTGTGTCTGTCGCTCTCAAATAAATAAATAAATAAAAATGAAGAAAAAATTAAAAATAAATAAATAAAAACAAAATAAAATAAATGTTAAAAAAAAATTCCAGCTTCTTTTGGCTTCCTGCTGACATCAGGCTAGAAGGCAACATCACCAGATAGATGGTCATTATTCCTCCCTGACCCCACCAGTCACCCCCACTAGTCTATGAGTAATTCCACACTGGGAAAGGGGGGTAAGAAGCCTGAGGGTGCCCTTCCTGTACAGTCACTTGATGGGGAAAGCTACAGAACACCCCAGAATTTAGTTTCCTCATCTGAACAATGGGATAGCAGTGTGTCCCTTAATGTTGAGCCAAGCTACATACAAGCTTACGTCTGACATTAATCATTGAACACTCGGAGCTCCAGGGAATGGGCGCTGCCCTCACCCCACTGTTCAGAGGGGGGCATTGAAGCAGTTGGCTGAGGGCCACTTAAGCTGGAAAGGGGCAGATCTGTGGCCGAGTCCCAGCATGCTTAACGCCCAAGTTTTATTGTTCTGAATCTCTGTACATGACTTGCCCTGTGATTTCGTGGTTTAAAGAACAATCTCTGTTTTATAGTTCACAGTTCCATGGCGTGATAGGTTTGTATAGCCCACAATTCTGGCGTGCCCATTCTCTCTCTCTCTTTAACTGCCTCTCTCTCTCTCTCAAACAAATAAAATTTCAAAAAAGGTTTAAGAAAAACAAAAATAAAATAACATGAAATAAAAGGTATGGGTAGAGGGAAGGGAATAATTTGTGGCCATTTTTTATAGTCTAAAACTCAGCTGCTATCCTACAATCTCTCAGAGAATATCAAAGACAATGATGGATGTGACTGGGCTTTGTAAACTTCTGTAGGACACCAAGCCAGCGGGAAGTGTTGTTTACTTATTAGCACTATATTCCACTAGGACCTCAAACTCAATAGGTCTGACTATCTCCATGTACAGAAAGCTGAAATCCAGAGAGGTTAGGCGACTTGCCAAGGTCACAAAGCCAGAATCTGAACAGAGTGTCTGGGTGCAGGGCTCCACAGTAAGAGCAATTTGACTTTTCTGTTTTTAGTTTAAAAAATTTTTTTTCAAGGTAGGGTTTTTTACTCTAGTCCAGGCTGACCTGGAATTCATTATATAGTATCAGGATGGCCTTGAACTCATGGTGATTCTTCTACCTCTGCCTCCCAAGTGTTGGTAAAAAAAATTTTTTTTTAAATTATTTGCAAGAGAAGAGAGACAGAGAATGACAGAAAGAGGTGTGGGGGCGGGGGGGTTGAGAGAATGGGTGCACCAGGACCTCCAGCTGCTGCAAACGAGCTCCAGATGCATGCACCACTGTGCACCTGGCTTTATGTGGGTACTGGGGAATCGAACTCAATAGATCTGACTATCTCCATATACAGAAAGCTGTTCGGCTTTCCAGGCAAATGCCCTAGCCACTGAGCGACCTCTCTATACCCTTGTTTTCAGTTTTTTTGAGACAAGGTCTTGCTATGTAAGCTAGGCTGACCTTGAACTCTCCATCTTTCTGCCTTTGCCTACCAAGTGCTGAGATGACGTGCAGGCACCACTAGTCCCTGCCTCAGCAGCTTGATTCTTCACTGCCTTGCTTTCTAACAAGCTCTTCTCAGTAGGCACTGTCTCCTTGATTAACTGGAATATATGCTCTGTGTATGTGTGTAGGTACCCTCTATGGTGGCTAGCATTGTAATAAACACATGGTAGGAACTCAGTAAAGACATATCAAATGACTGAATTGTATTCATTTATATATTCCTCCTTTAAGCAAACGTTTCTTTTTAAAATTTTATTTATTTATTTGCAAGCAGAGAGAGAGGAGACAGACAGACAGAGAGAATAGGTGCACCAGGGCCTCTAGCCACGGCAAACTCCAGATGCATGCACCCCCTTGTGCATCTGGCTTACTTGGGTACTGGGAAATTGAACCTGGGACCTTTGGCTTTGCAGGCAAGCACCTTAACCATTAAGCCATCTCTGCAGACTTAAGCAAACATTTCTTGAACACCAATTATTCCACAGGTCTTAGGCACTGGGAATATAGAAGGATATAGAAATATAGTATGCCATGTCTTTTTATAAGGAACTTGCCTAGAAAAAGAAACAGAGGGCTAGAGAGATTGCTTACTGGTTAAGACATTTGCCTGCAAAGTCTAAGGACCCAGGTTCAATTCCCCAGTACTCAAGTAAGCCAGATGCACATGGTGGCACATGTGTCTGGTGTTCATTTGTAGTGGCCTGAGGCCCTGGAGCGCCCATTCCTTCTCTCTACCTTCTCCTTCCCTCTCTCTTTTCTCTGCGAAATTAAAAAAAAAAAAAAAATTAGCCGGGTGTGGTGTCACATGCCTTTAATCCCAGCACTTTGGAGGAAGAGGTAGGAGAATTGTTGTGAGTTCGAGGCCACCCGCAGTCTACATAGTGAATTTTAGGTCAGCCTGGGCTAGAGTGAGAGCCTACCTCAAAACACCAAAAAAAAAAAAAAAGACATTGTAGTGTGCTAGAGAAGCTCTAAGCATTATGGGAACAAAGAGGAGCCTGGGTGGGGATAGGGAACCGAGAAGGCACCAGCTTAAAGGAAGCTGGGAGGGGGTTGTGCACGTGAAGGGGCTGCAGCAGGTACGAAGACTTACCATCAATGAAACAGAGGCTAGGACCGGTGAGGCTCAGGGGTGCAGGCTTTGCCTGGCATTCATGAGGCGCTGGGTTAAATCCCCAGCACCACAGATGAACAAACAGGACCTGCAGAAACTGAACATCAGTCTCTGTTGCTGGAGTTCAGGTAAGAAGCAGCAAGGGGTGAGAGGTGAGGCTGAGGTGATAAGAAGTTTAACTTGGTCTTGGTCTGGAGGGATGGCTTAGCAGTTAAGGCGTTTGTCTGCAAAGCCAAAGGACCCAGGTTCGATTCCCCAGGACCCACGTTAGCCAGATGCACAAGGGGGTGCATGCGTCTGGAGTTCGTTTGCAGAGGCTGGAGCCCTGGCACACCCATTCTCTCTCTCTCTCTCCTTCTCTTTCTCCCTCTTTCTCTCTGTCAAGTAAATAAATAAAGAAATAAAATATTTTTTAAAGAAGTTTAACTTGGTCTTAATGCACTGGGATCCACCCAAGAGATCTGAAGACACGTCCGTACCAAGGCTGGCATGCGAACGTTCAGCGGCAAGCTTAGCATCCAAACTAGAAGCGATCTAAAAGCCCACCCCCTGCTGAACGAACAAACTGTATAAATTTACCAAACTCACTCTACTGTGCACTTAAACTAGGTGAATTTTACGATACTTTATTTTTTATTTTTTTATTTTGTTTTTCAAGGTAGGGTCTCACTCTAGCTCAGGCTGACCTGGAATTCACTATGTAGTCTCAGGGTGGCCTCGAACTCACGGCGATCCTCCTACCTCTGCCTCCGGAGTGCTGGGATTAAAGCGCCACCACGTCCAGTTTATGATACATAATTTTCAACTGGGGGTGATAAGGTCCGTATGTCATGAGAACCATCTTCAGGATGGAAAAGTGAAAGGCATTCCTCCCTGGCCTCCCATCTCACACACTCCCCAGCCCCATCTGGCCACACCACTGTCTGGTGGCTCACTTGTGGCCCAGCCATGCCAATGCATTTATTGCTTCTGCCCATGCCAGGCCCCAGCTTTCCCCCACCCCTTGGTTTTTCGAGGTAGGGTTTCACTCTAACCCAGGCTGACCTGGTATTCCCTATGTAGTCTCAGAGTGGCCTTGAACCCACGATACCTCTGCCTCCCAAGAGCTGGGATTAAAGGTGTGCGTCACCACACCCAGCTCACTTCTTTTTTTTTTTTTTTAACAACTTGTACAAAATTCTCCTGAGAAGAGATGAGGGGAATCCACGACAAAGTACCCTGTGGAGACATTCACAAAACCTATGGCCATCTGGCACTTGGGTTGAGAGTGGGACGGGGTTGAATGAAACAAGGGAGGCTTACACATGCATGCGCGTGTGCACGCACGCACGCACACACACACACATACATTGCTGACAAAAGAAAAGGCACAAGTGAAGGCCGGTGGAGGTGAGCTGCTGACGCAAGGGAAGTAACTTCATAGAGCAGAGGCTGGGGTGGGGGAGGGGAGTCTGAAGCATAAGCTATGTAGCACCCCTCCTCCTGCCGTCCTCAGTACACTACCCCAAACCCCCAATGCCCACTGTGATTGGGTTTCTGGTGGCAATTGGAGGCCAAAACACAATGAGGCCATGCTAGAGGAGCAGCAGCATGGTCTGGGGTCTGGTGCGGCAGCAGCAGCCTGTGGGTATGCCATAGAGGAGGCTGGTCAGTGAAGGGCAGTAGTCTTTCAAGCTGCAGGCCGAGCGGGCAGTGAAGGCAGGGGGCTGTGAACACACGAGCTACTGGAAGATTCGCACACTACTGCAGCCTGGCATTGCTGAGGAGAGGAGACCTGGAGGACTTGGAACACTCTCTTCTTATCTGTTAAGGAATTGGGACTTTAATGCCGGAGACATGGCTCAGTGGTTAAAGGTGCTTGCTAGCAAAGCCTGCTGGACCAGGTTTGAATCCCTAACACCCACATAAAGCCAGGTGCACAATGTGGTGCATGCATCTGGAATTCATTTGCAGTGGCAAAGGGCCTTGGTGCACCCATTCTCTCTCTCCCTCCCTCTCTTCCTCTCTCAAATAACTAAATAATTAAAAAAAAAAAAGAAAGAAAGAAACTGAGGCCAGGTGTGGTGGCACCTGCCTTTAATCCCAGTACTCAGGAGGCAGAGAGAGGTAGGAGGATCTCTGTGAATTCCAGGCCTCCCTGAGACTACATAATGAATTACAGGTCAGCCTGGGCTAGAGTGAGACACTACCTGGAAAAAACAAAAAACAAAACACACAGAAAGAAAGAAAGTGTGCCGGCCTGTGGCACGAAAGTCGAAACAAGCCTCGAAAGAGGGAGTGGGAATGAATCTGAGACAAGAACACAAGGAATGGAGCCAAGACAAGTTCTGATCAAGGCTCAGGTTTATTCAGGCAGACACAAGCTTATATACAGAAGATAAAACTTTCTCCACAATGCCTACGTGCCTAAGGTCAGCTTCACCAGGGCCGTATGTTAATGCCTCTATGTCTGATGCCCACTCCACCTAGGCTGTATGTTAAATAATGCCTTTGTATCAGGCCTTATCGATAAAGCCTTTGTGTTAAGAGATTAGAGACCACCTATAGCTCCCGAGCAGCTGCAGCTCCCCACAAGAAAGAAAGAAAGAAAGAAAGAAAGCAGGCAGGCAGGCAGGCAGGCAGGCAAGCAAGCAAGCAAGCAAGCTGAGGCCCAGAGAGAACCAGGAGATGCCACCCCACATGCTACCTTGCCCCTGCACAAGAACAGAACTCTTGGCAGAAATAAGTGTTTGATTGAGACTGATCACAGCGCCCCCTGCTGGCCACAGTCTAGCAGGCTACCTGGATGGTCTGATCCAGGTGGGCTGGTTCTGGGATCCAACCTCCAAATCTATAAACCAATTGGGTCTTTCCCTTGCCTATAAAGGCTACTGTCTTCCTGTGGCTAACTCCACCCCACCAGCTCCTTGCTGCTCTGCTTTTCTGGCTCTGCTTGGCCTCTTTTCGCTGGGCCACAGGGACACACCGGGAGCCTGCTTTCCAGTATGTTGGTCTGGGAGAACTCTTCTGTTGGCCTCTGCTTTATTGTTTGGGGTAACTTTCTTACTCTGCTCACATGCATATTTTTCCTCTGGTCTCTGAATCTACCACTGTGTATTTTCCTCACACTCTAGATCTGCCACGTGGGTGCTCTTACCGACTCCAGGCCTGTTACCTGTGTGGCTTCCTGAAACTCAGGGTAATCATGAGTGTAACTCTCTTCATTGCTCATTTCTCCTCTGAATTTCTTGGTCTGTTCTTTGGTATCTTTCCCTCTTATTCTTCCTTGAGCCTCACGTTGGCCGCTTAACTTCCCTCCATAGGAAAGCACATGGCGGATGCCGTGGGTGTTCCTCCTAAATCTCCTCACACGAGCTCCTGAATTCTATCCTCCACGTGCTTGCAGCTTTACTCTGGCTTCTTTAAATACCTCAGTTTATCTTACCTTCCACATGTTTGTGGCTTTAATCTCTCTTTAAAAGCCCCAGTTTCTCTTAAATCCCTGTCTCACTTAAATCAACCTCACAATTTGTGATTTTCCCCTAAGTAAACTTAATAATTCACAATTTATCCTTCTTGAGTCCATCTTTATTAACTCTTTTAAAAACATTTAATTAATTTATTTATTTATGAGAGAGAGACAGAAGGACAGACAGAGGGACAGAATGGGCGTACCAGGGCCTTTAGCCACTGCAAAGGAACTCTAGACACATGCACCATCATGAGTATCTGGCTTATATGGGTTCTGGGGACTCAAACCTTGGTCTTTAGGCTTTGCAGGCAAACGCCTTAACTGCTAAGCCATCTCTCCAGCCCTATCTTTATTAATTCTTTCTTTTTTTCAAGGTAGGGTTTCACTAGTCTAGCCCAGGCTGACCTGGAATTCACTATGTAGTCTCAGCGTAGCCTTGAACTCATAGCAATCCTTCTACCTCTGCCTCCCAAGTGCTGGGATTAAAGGCATGTGCCACCATGCCCAGTTAAAAAGGCATTTTAAAATTATTTTTATTTTTGAGACAGAGAGAAAGAGTGGGCATGCCAGTACCTCAGCCTGCTGCGAATGAACTCCACACACAGGCGCCCCCTTGTGTGCATATGCAACATTGCACACTTGTGTTACAGTGTATCTGGCTAGATGGACCTGGAGATTTGAACATGAGCTCTTAGGCTTCACAGGCAAGCGCCTTAATTGCTAAGCCATCTCTCCAGCCCTATTAACTTTTTTTTTTTTTTTTTTTTTTTTTTGAGGTAGGCTGACCTGAAATTCACTCTATTCTCAGGATGGCCTTGAACTCACGGCGATTCTCCTACCTCTGCCTCCCGAGTGCTGGGATTAAAGGCGTGTGCCACCATGCCCGGCTCTCTATTAACTCTTTATTAAAGGTAAGGCAGATCCCAAAACTTGAGGCTCATAAAAACCTGGTGTACCCCTCCTGGACCCCCAAATCCTGCATGAGTGGGACAAAGCAGACTGGAGAAGACATGAAGCTAGAGAAGAGGAGGAAGAGCATAAATCCCATTTAAGAAGGAAAAAAACCTTGAAGGAAAGAAGACTGAGAATAAGGAGGGGCTGGAATGGGGCAGGTGCAAGGAGATAGGAGGTGCTGGGTGGATGCATCTCTCCAGGGTGCAGAGAAAGGGGGATGAGGAACTGGGGAGGTCTAGTGTTTCATTTTGTTTTTTTTACTTCAGAGTATTGGAAGAAAATATTGAAAGGTAAGATACCACAAAAAGCCCAAAGCATACAATGTGCTTCTTAAAGTTCCAGTGTGTAGAGGTCGTATGCGTGGACGCCTGAATCCTCGCTCCAGGGTCCCCAGCAGCAGAGCAACCTTGCCTCGCTCTAGCCAAGTTAGAACCTGATGATGGTCCCAACTGTTGTCCCTAAAAGGTCATCCCACTCCCCCCATTTCTGGTCACTGGACCTTTGAAGCAGCTGGATTTCCCCAGTTAGCTTATCAATGTTGCACACTGTGATAAGAGACTATAAAGCAATTTCAGTGGTGGAAGGAGAAAGAAACACCACCTTCCACAAACAACATTCATAGTTTCACAAAAGGGATTATAGAACAGAACAATATGCAATTCAATTCCATCCATTCAGCTATCAGTCAACAAATATTTGCTAAGAGCTTGCCCCATGCCAGCTCTGGTCAAGTGGGAGGGCTAGGAACCTAGGATGAAAGACTTTTTTTTTGTTTGTTTTGTTTGTTTTTTAGCTTTTCAGAGGGTTACACTCTAGCCCAGACTGACCTGGAATTCACTATGTAGTGTCAGGGTGGCCTTGAACTCATGGTGATCCTTCTTTGCCTCCTGAGTGCTGGGATTAAAGGTGTGCGCCACCACACCAAGCTGAAAACACTTTTTGAAAGAAGTCTTTCTCCATGGAAACTGAGGATCTACTGCATACTCCAGATGCATGCGTCACCTCGTGCATCTGACTTATGTGGGTACTGGGGAATCTAACCTGGGTCCTTAGGTTTTGCAGGCAAGTGCCTTAACTGCTGTGCCATCTCTCTAGCCCCAGAAAAAGATTCTGATAAACTGAGATTTTAAGATAAAAAGAACTCAGAAGCTGAGCATGGTGGTGCACACCATTAATCCCAGCACTCGGGAAGCAGAGGTAGAAAGACCGTTGTGAATTCAAGGCCACTCTGAGACTATGTAGTAAATTCCAGGTCAGCCTGGACTAGAACAAGACCCTACCTAGGAAAAAAAAAAAAAAAAAAAAAAAGAGGGCTGGAGAGATGGTTTAATGGTTAAGGCACTTGCCTGCAAAGCCTAAGGATCCAGCTTTGATTCCTCAGCACACATGTGAGCCAGATAGATGTACAAGGTGGCACATGTATCTGGAGTTCATTTGCAGTGGCTGGAGGCCCTGGAGCACCCACTTTCTCTCTCTCTCCCTCTCTCCCTCTGATAAATAAATAAAAATGTTTAGAAAATGCTAGGCAAGTATGACCACTGGGCTTCATTCATCACTATCCCAAGAAAATCCATAGTTACTGATGGGGCAAATGCTGGAAGAAGTCATAGAGATTTAAACAAAAAAAAAAAGGCAACCTGCAGCTGTATTGAAATTAAAATTATGAGGGGGCTCTGGGTATAGCTCAGTGGTTGAACCCTGGCACACATTTACATACACACACACACACATGCCAGGTATGATGGTACACTTGTAACTCCAACACTCTGGAGATAGACTGCCACAAGTTCTAGGCAAATCTAGTTTACTTAGCCAGTTGTAGGCCAGCCAGAGCTACATTAACACAACCCTGTATAAAAAAACAAAACAAAAAAAAGGTTTGGAGAGATGGCTCAGCTGTTAAATGCACTTGCTTGCAAAGCCTGATAGCCTGGGTTCAATTCCCCAGTACCCACCTAAAGCCAGATACATCTGGAGTTCGTTTGTGGTGGTAGTAGGCCCTTCTGTCTCTTTATCTCTTTATCAAATAAATAAAAAATATTTAACAAACAATCACAATAACATACACAAAACAAACAAACAAACAAACAAAAATCCCCAAGGGAGTAGAAACTGATGAACCAAAGGATAAAACAGAATGGTTGTTTGGAAACAAGCAGATAAGGGATGAGGAGGCAGAGAGAAGCCCTTTCCTCAGGAAGTCTTCCCAACCAACCAGCTGTTCGGGTAAGAGGACAATGTTTTTGGACAGAACTGCCATGAGCTTTTTTTTTTTGGTTTATCGAGGTCGGGTCTCACTCTAGCCCAGGCTGACCTGGAATTCACTATGCAGTCTCAGGGTGGCCTTGAAGTCACAAAATTCTTCCTACTTCTGCTGGAATTAACGGCATGTGCCACCATGCCAGGCCTTTTTTCCTTTTTAAATTTTGATTTTATTTGAGAGAGAGAGAGGAGAGAGAGAATTGGTACCACAGGAGTGGGGTAGTTTCTGCTAGAAACATGACTCTGTGGCTTTGGCCTTTTGGAACTGCTTTGCAGGAGGATGTGGACAAATTTGAAATTGTGGCCTACAGCTTGATGGGTCACTCTGGTCAGAGTTGAAAGACCTGAATGCAGTAAGAACTAAGGACTGTGAGGTTTGGTTTATGAAAGTGAGAGAGCTTTGTCTAGACTAGGCTAGAAGCAGTTTGTGTGAGAGGCTTGCTGTTATGCCCGTGTCCAGAGAACTTGTGCAGGGTTGCATTGCATAGGTATGGATTGGTGTGAACAGACAGATATGGCATAGAAATAAAATCTTTGGGCCAAAACTCCTGTCCGTTCAACTGCAATTGTAAGAGAGATTACATCCTTTGAGATTGGGCCAGCTGACCTGCATTGGGAAAACAGGAAAAATGCAGACTCTGGAAGGAGCCTGAATGCTGAAGGAGTGTCCTGCTCTTCAAAGTCTGCTTTATTCCCCCCTGGATTAACAAATTGGCAGCCCACCTAGTATTACGGAGTATAACAAATGCAGGAAAGAGAGGGTTATTGAATTTGCAACATGGTTTTGTAGTTTGGAAATGGCCATGGGCAGTGTGGATCAGGCTTGTCGGATTAGGTAATCCATGGAGACACAATGGAGCCATGAGGATGAGCTATGGGTTGCAGTGGAGACCCAATGGAGATGCCAGGACTATGGGTGGCTGCCAAGGAGAGTTGCCCGCACTGGATGAAGTTTTCCAGGTCTGTGAGTAGCCTAGCAGGAGGGGCGGAATTGGAACTCCGGAGACTTGTTACTGGTTAGAATGATCGGACTTGGAGATTTGTCACTTACTAGAGTTGCTGGACAGAATTATTTGATGTTTGTCCTGTTTAAATCTTGTATTGGTTGAATACTTCTTTGCTATGCCCAATGCCATCTTCTGCTGTGTGAATGTTTGTTCTATGCCATATAAGAAAAAAAAAAAAAAAAAAAAACACCCGGTGAGGATGGGGCTATCCCAGGCATTGGGGATGGAACCCTAGGTTAGGCAAATGTGCTAATGAGTTCCGCTCCCCGGCAGCAAGACTTATTTATTTTATTTTTCTTTACTTTTTTTTTTTTTTTTTTTTTGAGGTAGAGTCTCCCTGTAGCCCAGGCTGACCTGGAATTCACACTGTTGTCCCAAGGTGGCCTTGAACTCACAGCCTCCTACCTCTGCCTCCCCAGTGCTGGGATTAAAGGCGTGCACCACCACACCAGGTTGATTTTAAATATTTTATTTATTTATTTTAAAATATTTTATTTTTATTATTTATTCGACAGAAAGAGAGATAGAAAGCGAGCGCGAGAGAGAATGGGCGCGCCAGGGCCTCCAGCCGCTGCAAACGAACTCCAGACGCGTGCGCCCCCTTGTGCATGTGGCTAACGTGGGTCCTGGGGAATCGAACCTGGGTCCTTTGACTTTGCAGGCACGTGCCTTAACCCCTAAGCCGTCCCTCCAGCCCCCTTGTTAGTTTACTGATTTATTTGTATTTTAGATCAGTTTACAGGTGGAAAGTCTGCCGCTCCTACAGGCGAACTATTGGGTCGTGAGTCAGTGTATGAGCTGCAGCGGAGAGATCTGAAGGCCTCCCGGTACCCGCAGACCCTGGCTGGGGATGGAGGACCACGAACGCTGGCCGCCCTCACTTCCGCATGCTCTCGCTAGCTTCCCGTACGTCCGCCTGCGCCGTCCTGTCACTAGTTTGGGCCCCCGCTCGGCCGCCGTAGCGCGTCGCCTCAGTTGCCGTGGGAAACAGCCCGGGATCTGGGAGTGGGCGAAGCGGTTTTCCCGCCGGCGGGAGCTCGCGGGCTGCTGCGGGCCGGGCGCTGCGGCACCATGGCGGACCAGCTGTACCTGGAGAATATAGACGAGTTCGTGACGGATCAGAACAAGATCGTGAGGACCGGGGCGCGCGAGTGGGGGCTGGGCCTGGCCGGGGCAAGCGTGGGCGCTTCTGTGTTCGCGACCTCGTGGTGGGCGTGCTGGGGACCCCTTAGCAGCTAGTGAGCAGCCCAAGTCCCGAGTCTGCGGGAGGAGGAGGTTATTTCTCATCCTGCGTGCTCACGGCAAGTTGTTTCTCCCCCCCACCGCCCTCCAGCCCGTCGGTTTCCTCTTCCTTGAAATTTAAATATTAATGGCAACTTGGCCCGCCTCTCAGGGGGCTGGTCTGCAGGGCCAGTGAAACGTGCCCTCGTTGTGAACCCCCTGTTGCCAACCCGTGATTGACCGCCTGCCTGGATGTGTGCACCTCCGTCTTTCCCGTGACCCCCGCCTCCCACGACCCCCTAGGGTGCGGAGTGTCACCCTGCAAGAGGAATTTGAAACCCAGGGGCCAACTTCATGCACCTCCTTCATTTGCAATTAGTAAGGGATAGGTAGTTTTTGAACCTAGATGTGTCTCTCTCTCTCACGCCACACTGCCTTTGTCCCACCCTTATTAGTCATCTACTTATTGGAAACTCATTGCTTACAACTGGAAGAGTCTGAGAGAGCTGGGTCAAGGAAGGTTGTAGTTTTGATGCCATTCGTTTCCAGTATAACCTGATACCATATATATCCACTTTATTTATTTCCTAATCCCCGAACCACCTGCGCCCTTTAATGTTTGTATCGTTACAACTCAGCTTAGAAGTTTTCTGGGGTGATTTCCAAATAATCTAGCTTCTGGCTGAGGTTTTTTTTTTTTTAACTTTTTTTGTTTATTTTTATTTATTTGAGAGTGACAGACACACACACACACACACACACACACACAGAGAGAGAGAGAGAGAGAGAGAGAGAGAAAATGGGTGTGCCAGGGCCTCCAGCCACTGAAAACGAAGTCAAGATGCATGCGCCCCCTTGTGCATCTGGCTTACGTGGGTCCTGGGGAATCGAGCCTCAAACCGGAGTCCTTAGGCTTCACAGGCAAGCGCTTAACCGCTAAGCCATCTCTCCAGCCCCCCTGGCTGAGTTTTAAGATAGTTGCTAGTGGTGGTGGCTTCCCAAAGACAAGTGTGTAAGGAAGGCTTAGGTAAAACTAGGGGAGGAAAAATGAGTCATTTTTTTTTTTCTTTTTAATTCATCTTGCCCTTTAGATTCTTTTGAATCGATCCGTTTGTGAAACTTCTTAGTATTTGTAGGATAGATACACTTGCACAGATAGATGGTTCTTCTAAAGGGATGTGGCATCTATTATAACTTATAAGGCAGAACCTAGGAATAAGAATATTTAGGTACAGACCCTTGGTGCTACTGTACTCGGGAGCCTTTTAATAAAACTTAAAATGACTTTTTCTTTCAGGTAACATACAAATGGCTGAGCTATACACTAGGGGTTCATGTTAACCAGGCCAAACAGTAAGTCCACTTTACTACTGACTATAATGACATCGGAGGTTTTTTGTTTGTTTAATGTTTTGCTTTTGTTTTCAACTCCCACGTAGCCCCTGGGTTAGAAATGGTGCCACCCTCCCAAAAATTAGAGAAAATACTATTTTTAGTACCTTTAACTATTTTTTAGGAGACTTGTGGACTTGCATACAAACACGTGGTTATAAATTTACTGGATTTATTTGTAGCCTTGGTGTCTGGTTAGCATCACTTTGTTATTTCTCATTAAATAGGTGAGACACTTCTGTTTATAGCTCAGATTTATGTCTATTGTCTTACATCTTCATAGTTTTATTTATTTATTTATTTGACAGGGAGAAAGTCGGGGGTGGGGGAGAGAATTGGGCGCACCAGGGCTCCAGCCACTGCAAACGAACTCCAGACGTGTACGCTCCCTTGTGCATATGGCTTATGTGGGTCCTGGGGAATCGAACCTGGGTCCTTTGGCTTTGCAGACAAACGCCTTTACTGCTAAGCCATCCCTCCAGTTCCCACATCATAGTTTTATATTTTATTTATTTATTTATTTGAGAGAGAGATTGAGAGAAAGAGGCAGCTAGAGAGAGAGAGAGGGAATGGGTGTGCCAGAGCCACCAGATGCTGCAAAATAACTCCAGATGCATTTGCTACCTTGTGCATCTTTTCTTACATGGGTCTTGTGGAATTGAACCTGGGTCCTTTGGCTTTGCAGGGGTCCTTTGGCTTTCCAGGCAAATGCCTTAACCGCTAAGCCATCTCTCCAACCTTTATCTTCACATTTTCACATGTGTTCCTTAGGCTCTTATTCAGATGTTAATGAAATATTTTCATACTGAAGGCAACAAGTGTTTGACATTAGCTGTATGGCAGTAAAAGGTGGAAAAACTAAGTAAAACTAATAAGGGAGTGTTGAGGAATGGCCAAGACATTCCCTTCCTGAATTTTGCCAATATCACCTTTCCTTGCTAAAAGTGAGGTCTAGTAAGTCTAAAAGGGACAAAACAAGTTTTAAAGTACTTGTAGAATTTTTGACATGTAAGGATGCAAATAATGTTTATATCCCATCTGAGGACACAAATTGGGTTGAATGCATCACTTAAAAATCTTTTTTTTTGTTTTTTTTTTTTTTTTTTTTTGTTTTTTTGAGGTAGGTTTTCACTCTAGCTCAGGCTGTCCTGGAATTAACTATGTAGTCTCAGGGTGGCCTCGAACTCATGGCGATTCTTTGTTTTTTAAGGTAGGGTTTCACTCTAGCCCAGGCTGACCTGGAATTCACTATGTAATCTCAGGCTGGCCTGTAACTCACAGCGATCCTTCTGCCTCTGCCTTCTGAGTGCTGGGACTAAAGGTGTGCGCCACCACTCCCGGCTCTTTTTTTTTTAAAAAATATTTTAAATATGTTTTTATTTACGAGAGCGAGAATGGGCATGCCAGGGCTTCCATCCACTGCAAATGAGCTCCAGTGGGTTCTGGGTGATCAAACCTGGCTCCTTAGGCTTCACAGGCAAGCACCTTAGCCGCCAAGCCTTATCTCCAGCCCCCTTGTTGACATTCTTGCCTTAGAACCTTTGCACTTGCTATACTGTCTGTTTAGCATGCTTTCCTAAGATATCCACATTCGTGGCTCCTTCATGTCCCCGAGAACTCTGACTACAAGGTCTTCCACCTTGAGTAGATAGAAAAACTTCTTTTTCTTTTTTTAAAATTTTTTTTGGTTTATTTTTATTTATTTATATGTGAGCAACAGACAGAGAGATCTGGAGGGAGAGAGAGAATGGGCGCATCAGCACCTCCAGCCTCTGCAAACGAACTCCAGACGTATGTGCCCTCTTGTGCATTTGGCTTATATGGGTCCTGGGGAATCGAACCTGGGTCCTTCGGCTTCGCAGGCAAATGCTTTAACCGCTAAGCCATCTCTCCAGCCCCTAGAAAAACTTCTTTAGCACTCTCTACCCTCTTTTACTTACTTGATTTTTCCCCCATAGGCTTACCATCTGAGAGTGTGTATTTATTCATCTGTTTATCTTTCCTACAGTGTAAGCTCTAGATAGGAACTTTTGACTGCTGTGTTTAGTGCTCTCTCCAAGGCATAGAACATAAGTGGCCACTCTGTACAGTGGATTTTTTTTTGTTTGCTTTCTTTTGTTTTATTTAAAATTTTATTTATGAGAGAGAGAATTGATGCGCCAGGGCCTCTAGCTACTGCAAATCGAACTCCAGACATGCTTGTGCCATCTTGTGCATGCATGACCTTGTGTTTATGCATTGCCTTGTGTGTCTGGCTTACATGGGATCTGGGGAGCTGAACCTGGGTCCTTAGGCTATGCAGTCAAGCACCTTAACTACTAAGCCATCTCTTCAGCCCTCTGGTTTTGTTTTTTTTTTTTTTTTTTTTTTTGAGTGACTGGATTTGCCTTTTAAAACTTTATTATGGCAGCATGGTAGATAATGAAGTTAGAGGAGAATGTTATTTGATACTTGGAACTGAAATATTCCAGTCAAGAGATTTGGAGGGCATGGAGTCAAGAAGTCCTTGGGAAGGAGAGCTGACAGTGTACTGGACAGGGACAGTGAAGGGATTAGGACGCCCAGATTTCTAGCTTGGGTGGTGTGAACAAATGATGATGATGTCAGTGAGCAGATGAAGCCACAGGGGTGAATAAAACAGGCCAGTACTAGAATGACCAAGCACGTCCCATGTCCCTCAGCTGCCGGCAGCCTGGGATGGTTTTCACAGTAGCTCATAAAATGAGAAGTTAAAGAAAGGAGGATGCAGAGAAGTGTGTGTAGGAAATAGAGCCAAGGCAGTTGGAAGGACAGCGGGAGACTCACTGGGTCATGGTTTCATGGGAGATAGGAGGAGGTTCTTTGAGAAAGACTGATCAACAGTGAGGGTGAGTTTCTCTTGGCATTTTTGAGTTTCTGGCTGTCTTTGAGGTATGACAATATAGAGCCTGATAATTTTTTTTTTTTTTTTTTTTTTTTTTGGTTTTTCAAGGTAGGGTTTAATTCTAGCCCAGGCTGACCTGGAATTCACTATGTAGTCTCAGGGTGGCCTTGAACTCTCGGTGATGGTGATCCTCCTACCTCTGCCTCCTGAGTGTTGTGTTACCTCACCGTCACCACGCCCCAGCGATAAATAGTTCTTAAAGTACGAGACAAAGGATTTGCATCTTTATTGTTAAACTAAATTTATTGAGAGGAGTCAACTTCTAATACTTGCTGGATGATAGAGATGGAAATGAAAGCTGGGCATGGTGGCTCACGCCTTTAGTTCCAGCACTCGGGGAGGCAGAGGTAGGATCCCCGTGAGTTCGAGGCCACCCTGAGAATACATAGTAAATTCCAGGTCAGCCTGGGCCAGAGTAAGACTCTACCTCAAAAAACCAAACAACAACAACAACAACAAAAATGAATTTAAGGTTCAATTCCCCAGTACCCACTAAGCCAGATGCACAAGGTGGTGCATGCATCTGGAATTCGTTTGCAGTGGTTAGAGGCCCTGGCATGCCTATTATCTGTGTCTGCCCCTCCTTTCTCTTTCAATTGTATAAATAAAAATATTTTTAAATAAATGAACTTAAGTATTTATTAAAAACATTTCTGCAGTTAGTGTGTAGCCAGGTTACTGAATGTTTTGGATGCTGGGTGATGTCACTAAGCTGTGAAATTCCCTGCTGTGAAACAGTTGAAGGTGGGGATTATAATACTGGAAGAGCGGAGCTGGTTATTTGTCGTCATGACTAGTAGCTTGAAATGTGTCAGAGTCGTGGACTCAGGATCTTCTGAAAACCCCAAGTCTTTGTCTCCCAGAAAAGCTCACGCATAGTTGCTGTTATGTGAGATTGGAGGGTTGTGGATGATCGTGAATTCCAGGTGATGAGAATTGCTAACATAGTACTCCCCTCCTGGTTTATCCCTCATGACATTAAGAGGCCTAGCAGGTTAATTCTAGATCCACAGCTAGATAATGACTGAGCTTACACTTTTTTTTTTTTTGAGGTAGGGTCTTGCTCTAGCCTGGGTTGACCTGGAATTCTTTATGTAGTCTCAGGGTGGCCTCAAACTCAAGGCAATCCTCCTACCTCTGCCTCCCAAGTGCTGGGATTAAAGGCATGCATCACCATGCCTGCTTATTACTTTTTTTTTTATGAACTATTTTATTTATTTGCACACACAGAGAGAATGATAGCACTAGAGCCTCCAGCCATTGCAAATGAACTCCAGATGCATGTGCAACTTTGGTATCTGGCTTCTTGTGGGTACTGAGAAATCGAACCTGGGTTGTTAGGTTTTACAGGCAAGTGCCTTAACCACTGAGCCATCTCCCTGCCCTTGAGCTTACTCTTGGTATGACTCTTTTGTGTATGTTACTTCCTGTCACTGTTTTAATGCAGGTCTATTACTAGACTTTTCCCAGTTAGTTACTGGCTCACGTTGCGTGCTCAAACAGGTTGACTAGTCTTCGTGCCCCCTCTGAAGACCACCTTTCTTTCAGAGGTCAGGAGTGTTTGGGGTATAGCTGTAGATGAGATCATCCTTTTTTCAAAACTCTGTTTATACACTGAACACAATTTCTGCTGTTCAGAACGTTTGCTGGACTTTCAGATTTATATAAGTCATGAATTGAGAGTTAACGAAAGTAAAAACACTTGATGAATGAATTACTTTTGCTTTTGGAACAGGATGCTGTATGATTATGTTGAAAGGAAGCGGAAGGAAAACTCAGGAGCTCAGCTGCATGTCACCTATCTGGTGTCTGGCAGTCTTATGCAGAATGGACATTCCGTAAGTCCTCAGTCTTCTAATGAACTTAAATGTGTTTGAGCTGTAAGCAGTATTATAACGTAACATGGGGAAGAAACAAGATTCAGTATTGAGGAAAACGTTGTTTAACTGACTTCATTTGAATCTTGAGCACCCGTCTTGGCAGGTGGGCGATGTGGCTGTAGCTGAGCTGCTGATGCAAGGACACAGACATGGGCCTGGGAACACCTTTATTCTCCTGCATCTTGTTATATTCAAGTCCCGTCTGGTATCTTTCACCCATCAGTGCAGCCTAGCTGCTTCATTTCCATCGTCCCAGCAACAGAGATTTCTCAGGTCTGCTTTAAAGCTCTCAGCTGCCTCCACGTCCTGCTCAGGGCCAGCCACAGGGTCCTCTCCTCATGCGCTGGGGACACCGGAAGCTCTGCAGAGTTATCTTTTTCCATCTCCAGTAGCAGATGGAGCCCTGTTCTGGGTTCCCATCAAAAGTCTGGCACCCCTGACCTGGTCTCAGCTTCTTGGAGCTTCTCTCAAGGCGTTTGCTTCACTACCACTGGCCGTGGCAGCTGCCCCGAGGATCAGGGTCTCTTCTCAGCAAGCCGCTGAAATGTGTTTTCTTTATTTTTTGACTTCCTATCAGAAATCATAGGTTTAGAATCCTCATTTGCCAAATTACTGACTGGGTTGTTTTTTAACAAGAGTCCTAAGCATGAGAGAGTAAAAACTGGAATGTTGTGGGGCATGGTGGTGCACACCTTTAATCCCAGCACTTGGGAGGCAGAGGTAGGAAGATCGCTGTGAGTTCAAGGCCACCCTGAGACTACATAGTGAAGTCCAGGTCATTCTGGGCTAGAGTGAAACCATACCTCAAAAAGACAAAAAACAAAGCAAAATCCCGGAGTGTTAATGTAGCATTTCATGAGGAGAGACACGACTGGTGGGATCAGATCCCTGTGTTCTCAAGCCAGCATTTTCTTTCCTTGTTGGCCAGCAATGTGGCAGACCGAAATACACATCCAGACAGTTACAAGTGTGGGATCAGGTGTCATTAGATATCAGAAACAAAACTGAGTAGACCTGTTTCATTTCCTCTTAGAGATAAACCTGCCACTGGAATTCTCTCTGTGTCATTTCAGTGGGTAACTGTCAAAGTGTGCAGCTGCACACCATTCTTTCTGTTTCTAGGTTTTTGGTGTAGCTTTTTTTTTTTTTGAAACAGGCTGTCATGGAGCCCCAGGTGCTGGGACTGTCTGTTTATTGCAGTCTGTTTATAGGTTTCATTAACTCCCTTTTCTTCCTTTAGTTATGTTAATATCTTCAATTTAGTTTTCAAATATTTACTTGGGAATTATATTCAGTACAGGTTGAGTGTGACTTATCCCTTATTTGAAATGCTTAGGACCTAGAAGTATTTAGGATTTGGGAATTTTTTTTCCAATTTTGAAATATTTACACATAATAAGACTAAACAAGAGATTCTTTTAGGTTTCATATTTGCCTTATAGGTACAACCTAGATATAATGTTAAATAATATTTTTGGTTTTTTGCATGAGTTCCATGATATAGAATTTCAACTTTTGGCACCACTATCAGTGTTTTAAAAGTTCCAGAGTTTGAAGCCGGTTGTGGTGGCACACACTTTTAATTCCAGTACTCAGGAGGCAGAGGTAGGAGGACCTCCATGAGTTCGAGGCCACCCTGAGACTACATAGTGAATTCCAGGTCAGCCTGAGGAGCTAGAGAGAGACTCTACCTCGAAAAGCCAAAAAAAAAAAAAAAAAAAAAAAAAAAAAGGTTCCAGTTTGGAGCACTTCAGATTTTGGATTAGGGATAGTTATTCAACCTGCAGTTGATGTCTTGGTCACTAATCATTTTGGGAATCTGAAAGAGAAATTCATGTGTTAACATTCTTAAGTCTTGAGAGTTCACAGATCTGGTTTAGTGAAGCTATGTTTTAAGGTAATGTAGATTTTCTGTAATTCATTATGACATGGATTCTTCAGGATCCTTAGGTGATTTTCATGGTTAGTCTTTAGAGTTAATGATATCCTTGGGTAAATCCTGAAAATGCATTCATGTTGTGGTTTTCAGTGCTTTTTAAAAAATTTTTTTGAGGGCTAGAGATATGGTTTAGCAATTAAGGCACTTGCCTGCAAAGCCTAAGGGTGCAGGTTTGGTTCCCTAGTACTCATGGAAGCCAGATATACAAGGTGGTACATGTATCTGAAGTTCCTTTACAGTGGCTAAAGACCCTGGCGCACCCCATTCTCTCTCTGCCTCTTTCTCTTTCTCAAAAAAACAAAAAACAAAAAACAAATAACAAAAAACAAAACCTATTAAAATGAAAAGGAATGGGAATTCTTTAAAATTTTTTTTGAATATTTTTTGGGGGTGTGGTTTTGAGGTAGGGTCTCATTCTAGCTCAGGCTGACCAGGAATTCTTTTCTTTTTCTTTTTCTTTCCTTTTCTTTTCTTTTTTTTTTTTTTGAGGTAGGTTTCACTCTAGTCCATGCTGACCTGCAATTCACAATGTAGTCTCAGGGTGGCCTCAAACTCATGGTGATCCTACCTCTGCCTCCTGAATGCTGGGATTAAAGGCCTGTGCCACCACCTGGAATTTTCTCTATTTCTCAGGCTGGCCTCAAACTCATAGAATCTTCCTCCCTTGCCTCCCAGGTACTGGGATTAAAGGTGTATGCCACCACACCCAGCTGAGAGAAAGAGATTGAGAAAGAGAGAATGGGTGTGCCAGGACCTTTAGCCACTGCAAATGAACTCCAGCACATGTACCACCTTGTGCATATGGCTTTACATGGGCACTGGGGAATTGAACTTGGGGTAGTTAGGCTCTGAAGGCAAGTGCCTTAAGTGCTGAGTCATCTCTCCAGCCCATGACTTTGTGTGTGTGTGTGTGTGTGTGTGTAGAAGTCAAAGGACAACTTTGAGGTGTCTGTGCTGCTCTACTTTCTTTGAGAAGAGTCTCTTGACACTGCAAACATACATCAAATTGGCTGTCAGACTAGCTGGCCTGGGAGCTTCGTATTCTCCTGGCTCTGCCTTCCACTGTCATAGGCCTGTTGGGAAAATAGATGCATCCAGGGCTAGAGAGATGGCTTACTGGTTAAGGCATTTGCCAGTGAAGCCTAAGGACTCATGTTTGACTCTCCAGGTCCCACATAAGCCAGATGCACATAGACACAAGTGTTCAATGTTGCACATATGTACAGGGAGCGCACATGTCTGGAGTTTGATTGCAGTGGCTGGAGGGCTGGAGGCCCTGGTGTGCCAATTCTTTCATTAAAAAACAAAAGTCCAGTCTGTTGGGCTTGCCTCAAAAAAAGGGGGGGGGGTGCCACCTCACCCAGCTTAAAAAAATAAGAAAGAAAATAGATGCATCCAACTTTATGTGAGTGCTGGGGAATTGGACCTGGGCCCACAGGCTTTGAAAGCAAGCCTTGAGTCATCTCTTCAGCCCCTTAAGTACATCTTTCTGAGAACTTTTTCCCCTAATATAATAAACTTCTAGAAGTTGTTTTGGTCACCTTTCTGCCTTGTAACAAAACACCTGAAACTCAAGCTAGTGAGATGGCTCAGTGGTAAAAGTCCTTTGCTTGCAAAGTTTGACAGCCTGAGTTCAATTCCTCAGTACCCACACAAAGCCAGACACACAAAGTGATGCATGCATCTGAAGTTTGTTTGCAGTGGCAAGAGCCCCTGGCCCGCTCATTCTCCTTTGTCTCTCCCCCCTCCCAAATATATATATACATATATATATTTGCTTTTTTTGAGGTAGGGTCTTACTCTAGCCCAGGCTGACCTGGAATTCACTATGTAGTCTCAGGGTGGCCTTGAACTCATGGCGATCGATCCTCCTACCTCTGCCTCCCGAGTGCTGGGATTAAAGGTGTGCACCACCATGACCCACTAATAAATAATATTTTTAAGAAATACCTGAAACTCCCATAAAAGTTACCAGTCTGGGTTTCTAGATGATTTTTCCCACTCTGGGAGCTCCCTCCGGCTATTCTTTCCTTTTCTTAAGCTCTATGTAATAAGATCTTTCTAAACTTAAAAATAAAAAGAGGGATGGGGAATACGGGTAACCCCACTGAGGAGGGTCCCTTGTGGAAATCACTGAGTGTGGATGCTAGCTCATACTTTATTTGAATGGTGTCCTCTTCTGCAAGGACATTTTATTAAGCATAATATTATGTGTTATTCTGATAATTTCATTTTAAGTGTTTTCAAGGAAAAAGAAAAACAGTATAGACTTAATGGAGTTTTTTTTAAGATCATTTTTTATTTTTCCAATAATTGTGATTCTTGTAAAATATGTTTAGCAGTACACAGGAGGTAAAATCTTTTTTCTAATCTTATTGGGCTGGGAAGAAGCTCAGTGGATAAAGCACTTGCCATGTAAGCTTTTGAGTATCTGAGTTCAAAACCCTAAGCCCCATATACAAACCAGAAGGCATGGCAGACTTCTGTAATCCTTGCATGCTGCTGATAGCAAGATGGGAAGCAGACCAGAACATTTTCCCAAAGCTTGCATGCCAGCTAGCCTGAGGAACATAACCAGGGTGGACAGCAACAAAAAACAAGAGACCTTACCCCCAAACAAGATGGAAGGCAAGGACTGATCCCAGAAAGTTCTACTCTGACCTCCATGCGCGCACCATGGTACACATGTGCCCACACTCACACATATAAACATGCATACACACAGGGGTTTGAGGAGAACTTTCAATGAAACCAGGCATGGTCATACATGCCTATAATTTTTGCACTTGGGAGGCTAAGTCTGGAAAGTCATAATTTTGAGGTAAACCTGGTCTATATAGCAAGGCTCTGTCTCAAACAAAACAAAACAAATAAAAAACCCTTCAGAATTAATAAACCAACAAAAGCTCAAGAACTTGCCTTTGTCATGCTGGGTGCTTGTGAACCCGCTCTTAGGCACACCCTGGCAGGAGCTCTGCTGTCATTTGCATTGTTTTTGAATCCTCAGGCTGCCATTTCCAGTTTCCATTCCAATATCCTAAAGCAGCACTTAGCCATACTGAACTGTCTGGCTGTCCAGACCTTCTCTTAGGCCTGGACATTACTGTTTCTAGGGCTCTTCTGCATAGTATTTGAATGGTTAGTTCCTAATGTTCTTTTTCTCATAAGCTCTGTACATTTTATTATACAGTTTTGCAGAGTGTGACCTTTTTAAGAATGGCTTTGTTTTAAGAGAAAACATGAGAAACATGAGTATTCTTTTTTTTAAATTTATTTATATATTTATTTTTTTGGTTTTCGGAGGTAGGGTCTCACTCCAGCCCAGGCAGACCTGGAATTCACTATGTAGTCTCAGGGTGGCCTTGAACTCACAAGATCCTCCTACTTCTGCTTCCCAAATGCTGGGATTAAAGGCATGCGCCACCACACCCAGCTATGAGTATTCTTAACTCAGATTTACGAAAAACTTTTTCTGAAGGGGGTGTAGCTCGTTGATAGAACACGTGTCTAGCATGTGTAAGACCCTAGGTTTGACCCCTAGTACTGAAACAAAACAGAATAACTTGCTTGGAGCCCGGTATGGTGTTTCACACTCATAATCCCAGCCCTTGGGAAGCTGGGGCAGGAGGATTGTAAGTATTTTATTGTATTTTTTCTGTAGGTTATATACTGGTAAAATCATTCAGAATAATTCCTCATCATGGTAATTTACCAATTCAGTATCTACCTAAATTCAGGGATTTTTTTTTCTCCATTTTGTTGCCTCCCTCCTTTCCTTTGTAGAGAATTATTACATTGGGTTAGGCTTTTTTTTTTTTTTTTTTTTTTTTTTTTTTTTTTGAGGTAGGGTCTTGCTCTAGTCCAGGCTGACCTTGAACTCACAGGGATCCTCCTACCTCTACCTCTTCCTTCCGAGTGTTGGGATTAAAGGCATGCACCACCATGCCCAGCTTGTTGTATGTTTTTAGTATAAACACTTACATAGTCATATTACCCCCTTCCTCTGATAAAAGTTTCTGTCCCCCACCCCCCAAGTAGGGTCTTGCTCTAACCCAGGCTGACTTAGAATTCACTATGTTGTCTTAGGGTGGCCTTGAACTCATGGTAATCCTCCTACCTCTCGAGTGCTGGGATTAAAGACATATGCCTCCATGCCTGGCTTTTAAAATTGTAGATCCTGATTATTCAGTTACAGAAATATTCCTCTTTCCTTATTATAGCCACATAGGGCTCCATTGGTACACATACCTTAGTTGATTCAGCAGTCCCTAGCTGAGTTATTTACAATCTTTGGCTGTTACAGGTAGTGTCACAGTGAATAGCTCTGTGTCTGTGGGTTTTGGAAGGTTTTGCCAGTGTGTTTTAGGGCTACATTCCTAGAAGTCGGCTTGCTGGGCCAAAGGATAAATGTATATTTACTCTCGTATTAATCACCTCTGCTTTCCTCTCAGCAGCACTGCGCGTCTCGCCTGCTTCCCTCCCTCGCCTTTGTCGTGTGTCAGGACCATTTCCATGACTTCTGCTGTATATTGTTCATACCTCTTGCCCGTTTTTCTGAAAGGGCTTTCTTTTCATTACTCTGCCTTTATTTTTAGAAGTGCTACTAGCCTTTTATGACAGAGGTAGCAGATACTTTTTCTTTGTAGTTTCGTTAAAGTTTGTTTTAACCAAAAAGTTATTAATTTTATTATTCCTAGATACTGAATTATACTAAGAAACTTCTTGTCCTTAGGTTATAGGAGTAATCATAGGCTTTTTCCTATTGCATATATATTTTCACTGTTTACATTTAAATCTCTGATCCATTTAGAATTTATGCTGGCACGTGGTATAAGGAGCAGATCTAAATTTTATCTAGTCCATAGATTATATAGTAATGCTCATTAATCACTCACTAAAACCTTCTTCACGCTGGTTGAGATGCTGTTTACTTCCTTGGAGCACTGGTTCTTAGATTCTCATTGTCCTTAGCCCTTTTAGAAGCTGCAAAATATGCAAATTAAAAATGAGTCAGACTTTTAAAATCTGTAACATATATTAAGAGTACCCGTTTTCCTAATTTCACATCTAAGCACAGTTGAATTATTGAATTATTGGCAAGGAAACATTAAATTTGTAAGTTTTACTTCTTTACCAGTAATGAAGTGCTGTTTCCTTGTAGTGCCACAAGGTTGCAGTAGTGAGAGAAGATAAATTGGAAGGTAAGGACTTCAGCAAGTTTTTCTTTCCTCTAATGGCATGGATATAAGTACAGTTAAAAAAAAAAAAAAGTCTACCACCAGCATCTGCATATAGTATATTTGTCTATTTAACTGAAGAGGAGCCCTGTGTTTGTTTTATTAGTAATTTCTGAAATGTTAACGTCTGCCTACACCTGTGTGACTTCCCATTTTTAAGGCCAGTAACTGCTGACGTCACAGGATTTCAAGGCTCAGGACAGACGTACAGTAACAATCGGGAATATGGCACAGCCCCTTAAAGTGGGTTGCAATCCCGTAGGGGTTGTGTAACTGAATCAGGGGATTGCAAAAACTTTGGCAACAGTAAAAGGTTTTTGAACACGTAACAGCCAACAATTAATTCAAGAATGAAATGAGTGATGGACGCAAGCTGTTGACGCAGTGCTCAGCCGTGTTGCATTGCATGGCTTCACTGCAGCCTTAGATCGGAACACAGAACATGTGCTCTTTGAACTGTACAAGCTGTCATGCTACTCTGCCCCAAACACCGGGCCCCTCAGGTTTGGGACTGTGTAGGAATGCTGTATGTTAGGAATTGCAGTGTTTTTATTGTACATGCAGAGTTTCATGTTCTATAGAAACATAATGGAGGGCCTGAGATGTGGCTCAGTGGTTAAAGGCATTTGCTTACAAAGCCTAATGGCCTGGGTTCGATTTCCCAGTAACCACATAAAAGCCAGATACAGAAAGTGGCTGGAGTTGTTTGCAGTGGCAAGAGGCTCTGATGTGCCCATTCTCTCTCTCAAATAAATAAAAAATATTTTAAAAAGGAAACGCAATGGAAACAAAGACTTAATATTTTCTCATATAACTCCTTAGCATATTAGCGAATCAGTATACCTTTGGATCATATTATGTAAGAGTGTTTGATTCCAAAAATTGCTGTTTGAGTTTCAAAAAAATTTTTCAATTAATTTTGGGTTGGATTAGGACGGGATTTCTAAAAATTTCTCTAATGGCCATAAACATGCTTCTGCTAATTTTTACATTGTATTTATACAAAGTACAGTCTTAGCATTAACTGTTATAAGGTCAAAATAGCAATTCTCAAAAATGTTGAGGATACTATGTGACCTACAGCATCAAATTTTCAGCAAAGATTTCTTTGTATAAAAACAAACAAGCACAGTATATCACAGTTATGCAAGTTTGCTTTTATCTTTAATATATGGCAAAATTATGTGCATGTCAAAGAATTGGAGTTTCTTCTTTGGTTTTGTTTTTCTTTTCTTTTTTAATATTTTATTTTTATTTGAGAAAGAGAGGGAGGGAAAGAGAGAGAAAGAGGCAGAGAGAATGGGCACATCAGGGCCTCCATCCACTGCAAATGAACTCTAGATGCATGCTCCACCTTATGCATCTGGCTTACATAGATCTTGGGGAGTTGAACCTGGGTCCTTTGGATTTGCAAGCAAGCGCCTTAACAACTAAGCCATCTCTCCAGCCCTTATTTTCTTTTTTCAAAGCAGTGTCTCACTCTAGCCCAGGATGGCCTTGAACTCAGGGCAGTTCTTCTACCTTTGCCCCCCAGTGCTGGGATTAAAGGCATGTACCACCATATCAAGCTAAGAATTATTTTATGATAACTTTCTGTATGATTTATTACCAGCAAATTTTATAAACCTACATACACAAGGTTTCATAACAATTTCTTAGATGAAGATGGCTCACAAGTGGAGAATGCCAAGAGGACCTGCTTTTATTAGAGACATGAGTCTCTAAATAATGTGTTTGTGTATTGTAAAAGTGTGGGGTTTTTTAAAGGAAACTAAAGATTTTTTTGTTTGTTTTTCGAGGTAGAGTCTCACTCTAGCCCAGGCTGAGCTGCAGTTCACTAGGTAGTCTCAGGCTGGCCTTGAACTCACAGCGATCCTCCCACCTCAGCTTCTCCAGTGCTGGGATTAAAGGCGTGCACCACCACACCTGGCTAAAGAATGTTTTTCTAAATGTTAGACTTCTAAATTCAATAATTTCAGCTATTTCAAGCTTATTAATGCTACTCTTATCTAAAACTCCAGTTAAAATAGATAAATTTTATAGGGGTCCCCCTGCTCTTGGGCCTATGTCTCAAAGCCTTACTGTCTCACACCCTGTATCTGAAGGCTCTTGCCAACAGGCTGGTGTGGGATTCTTACCAACTTAGTTTTGGAGTATTCACAATTATAGAATGTTCACAGTTTTCTTTCTGAACTTAAGTGATGGGCACAGCATGATCCCTTCATTTTTGTGGCTACATAGCTACACTTTGTACCAGGCTCTTCAAAGCACTGGGACATGGAACAAGTTAGGCAAAGTGCCTTCCCTTGTGGGACTTAAAATTTGTCCCTGTGATACTGTTATTTTGTTTGTCCTCCGTAGACTTACCTCACTTGTCATGATTTTATTGTGAGCTGCTTTCTCTAAACTGAAATTGGAATACATAAATAAGTCTTCTCAGGTAGCGATCACTACTTAGTTTTCTTTAACTGTATGCGAACGTAAGGTTCTTCTCTGACTGAAAAATTGACCATCAGGCCGGGCGTGGTGGCACACGCCTTTAATCCCAGCACTGGGGAGGCAGAGGTAGGTGGATGGCCATGAGTTCAAGGCCAGCCTGAGACTACATAGTGAATTCCAGGTCAGCCTGGGCTAGAGTGAGACCCTGCCTTGAAAAACCAAAAAAAAAAAAAAAAAAAAAAAAAAGACCATCAATCATTAGTTAATATTTGCTGAGTGTCACTGAGTGAATGAGTGATGCCTTCACAGGTACTGTACTTAGAAATGACTCACCACCACTACCTTGTCATAATGTCTCACTGCAGACAGAAGGGTTGATGTGCTGTATATGTACTGTTTGGTCTTTTAGAATTTGGGGACCCCCACAGATTGCAGTGGTTGTTGTAATGCAGGCGAGTTTCTTGTTAAAGTCCCCACATACTATGAAGTTTGTGTATTAACAGACCGCTTTTCCTGTTGACTTGCAGCAGTGAAGTCCAAGCTAGCCGTGACTGCCAGCGTCCATGTGTACAGCATCCAGAAAGCTATGCTAAAGGACAGTGGGCCTCTGTTCAATACCGACTATGACATCCTTAAAAGCAACTTGCAGAACTGCAGCAAGTAAGCTCCTTAATGTTCCTGTGGGCTTCTTTACGAATTGATTTTGTAAGATGTTTACACAGTGGCTGCCTCTTAAGAGTGAATGCCAAGTCTAGTAAAACCCCATTTATCTTGCAGTGAGACACATGCCTAGTTTTATTAGTACATCATAGGTGAAAAATAGCAGCTACAACCCATATTGAAAACCCCAGTGGGCTCCCCATAAATCTATTTCTCATATATTTATCCTGTCAGCACTACCAAAAATGTTTGCTGTGCCCCCTTGCTACTCCCTAACCCTAGTCTCAGCTTGTGTAAACCTCACCCATCCCAGCTGCTAGTTGAAATGTTGTCCTTCAAAACACTGTTCCTGATTTGATAGCCCTCCACTTTCCATCCAAAAGCAGCATGTCCTTGAAGCTCCATAGCCGAGATCAGAGCTGGTAACTCTTCTTTTCCCCTTGCACTGTGCGGGGGTGATGGACTGTTGTGCACACACGGTAGACACTGGCCTTCATAGGCTTCAGTTGCACTTGGCCCCTCACTAGCCCAGTGGCTTTGGATACATCACTTCACACTCTGAGCCTTGGGTTGTTCATCTCTAAACCAGCTCCATCACTTCTGCTCTGTGGGACTGTGCTGAGGGTTCTAGTCAGTTCAAAATAATTTGAATTTATCTAGCAAATACCTTACAAATGCTGTCGACCTGCCACATACTTTAGAGAATATGGCCCAATAACTGCTCCTGGGATTGGTGGCATGTTGGGAGACAAGCAGTTCTAGTACATTGTGGCGGTGCTGTTAAGGAGGAAGAAAATAAAATGTTGAGGACAGGCTTCTGTTAGGTAGGATGAGGGGTCAAGATAGGCTTCTTAAAGGTTAGGACATGAGACCAGGTAAAGAAGTGGGAGTTTAGAGACAGAGCTCAGATAGAGAACATGATGCTTATGTAGAATCATGATAATTGTGTATGGCTTGAAGTTAGAGTGAGATTGTGTGTGGTTGGAGTACTAGCATAGAGCTTAATTTAATTCTGGAAATACTAAAGAACCACTGAAAAAATTTAAGCAAATGGAGTAAAATGATAAGAAGTGCTCTTTAGGGAGATGTCTTTGGCAGGGTCTGGTGGCACATCTGTAATCCTAGCACTTGGAAAGTGGGAGGCTGAAGGTTGATGAGTTCAAGGTCATCTTCAGTTTCATAGGGAGTTTGAAAGCAGCCTGGTTTACATGAGATCCCCTCTCAGAAAGAGGGGCAGGGGCCCTGGAGAGATGGCTTAGCAGTTGTTTGCCTGCAAAGCCAAAGGACCTCGGTTTGATTCTCCAGGACCCATGTGAGCCAGATGCACAAGGTGGCGTGGGCGTCTGGAGTTCCCTTGCAGTGGCTGGAGGCCCTGGCATGCCCATTGTCTCTCTGTCTGCTTCTTTCTCTCTTGCTCTCTCAAATAAATAAATTAAATCAAATTAAAAAAAAAAAGTGGGGCAGGGGAGGGAGAGAAAGGGAAAAGAGATGTAAATAACTTATCGGCAAGAAAGAAGTTTGTGTTTGGTCTTAAGAATTATGGGCCAATTGAGATCTGGTTCATGGTTTTGTATTTTAAGATGAAAAGGTGACATTTCAGGATTGAACAGATTTTTGCTGTTAGAACAGGCTCCAGCTGAACGTGGTTTCTTCCAGCTGCTGGTTTTGACCCTAAGGTGTGGAATGCAGACCAAATAGAGAAAGAGTTGTCCCAGGGCCAACTTGAGATGCTGACAATGAAATTAAACATTGCCCTTTCCCTTGTGCGTGGAAGCACTGCAGGGCCAGAGAGGAGCACCATGGGTCAAAGTAAACGATCTCCATCTGTTCTTAGCTCTGGTGCACCAAAGGCTGAGTTACTGCAAAGTTTTTTGCCGGGGACCATAATGAATCAGTGGAAGATTTTTGTTGTTCATGGCTAAAGTTCTTTCTGAAATGAAAGAGTAGCTAGGAACCATTTTTTCTTAAGCCGGTTATTCTAGCTAGTCTCGAAATTGTACCTGTGGTCTCTGAAATTTCCTATCTCCATATAGTTTGTAAATCTCTCTCCATCTCCCACCCCAATTTGAGGTGATATTCTAGAGAAGGGAGAGAAGCCAGAAGACTCCCCTTGAGTCACTGAAGTAGTAATCATTCCTTCAACATCTTTTTCCTGACACTTGCTATGTGCTGGGTCTTACACTGAATGTCTGTAGTATAAAGGATGAATAAGACCTTCAAGGAAATCTAACGATCCCCAGTAAGCAAAACACTGTGGGAAGCAAGATGTTTTTCTTTGTTAGAGAATGTTGGGGGGCTTTGCTTTCTGCATAACCCTTTGAGAAGGCTGAATCCGTTTCCCATTCACAATGTAGAACACTACATAACAGCTTTGTCTGAAACAGGCAAATTAGAGAATAACAGGTGAGTGTTCCCTTTGCTACATCATGCAACTGTCCACTGAATGTTTTCACTGGGCCTTCAGCATAATGACTTTCTTGGTGCTGTAAATTGTTATTAGAAATTAGGAATAAATGGCTGTAAGGACCAAAGTTATAGGAACCAGTGGCCCCGTTCCTTGCTTCTTCCATATTTTTATTTATTTATTTTTTTCTTTAAGGTAGGGTCTCACTCTAGCTCAGGCTGACCTGGAATTCACTATGTAGTCTTAGGGTGGCCTTGAACTCATGGTGATCCTCCTACCTCTGCCTCCCGAGTGCTGGTATTAAAGGTGTGAGCCACCACGCCTGGCTTCTTCCATGTTTTTTTTTTTTTTTTTTTTTTTTTTTGTTATCTGAGGTAGGGTTTCACTCTAGCATAGGCTGACCTGGAATTTACTATGTAGTCTCAGCGTGGCCTTGAACTCACAGCAATCCCCCTACTTCTGCCTCCCGAGTACTGGGATTAAAGGCATGTGCCAACACGCCTGGCTTCTTCCATGTTTTAAAACATGATCCACTCTGGCTAGGAAAGTTGCCAAGAAATAGCTTAAAATTTTTAAAGCTTTCAGTTTTGATTCAGTCAATATTTACTGCCTATCTGAGTGCTATAAAAGGAATGGCTTTAAATAAAGGTTAACCATTTGGTTTCCCAAGGATGGGAAAACACCTAATCATTTATTATAAGAAATAATTGTATTCAATATGGTGTGTTATATTGAAGGATTTTATTTATTTATTTATTTGTTTGTTTGAAGTTGGTCTCACTGTAGCTTGGACTAGCCTTGAACTCATGGTGATCCTTCTACCTCAGTGCTGGGATCAAAGGTGTGAGCTACTACATCTGGCCTCAATAATGTGTGTTAAAGACTAATGACTACAAGCCTAGCTTTTGCTAGATGTATAGCCTAGGAGAGGTTACTTCTCCCAGTTTGGTGTTTTTTTTTTTTTTTTTTTTTTTTTGGTTTTTCAGTTTTTCGAGGTAGGGTCTCACTCTATCTAGCCCAGGCTGATCTGGAATTCACTATGTATTCTCAGGGTAGCCTGGAACTCACAGCAATCCTCCTATCTCTGCTTCCTAAGTGCTGGGATTAAAGGCGTGCACCACCATATATATATTTTAACCTAAATAAGAGTTTTGTATAAAATTTTTTTATCAAAGATAACATGGATGGTACAGAAGTTTGATCATAAGGTTTGATACTGACGTAATGTTAATACACTATTTCTGTCCTTAGGTTTAGTGCCATTCACTGTGCAGCTGCTGTTCCTAGAGCTCCTGCGGAGTCTGCATCTTCCAGAAGGTTTGAGCAGTCCAGTCTTCAGCCAAATGAGACACAAACCAGTAATGAGCTGACTACCAATGGCCATGGCCCACCTGCCTCCAAACAGGTTTCCCAGCAGCCCAAAGGAATTCTGGGAATGTTTGTCGCTAAAGCTGCCACCAAGACCCAAGACAGCAACAAGGAGACCAAAACAGGAGCCAAAGAAGTAACACAGGTGAGTCTTCTTAGATGCCTCCATTCCAGGCCAGGGTGGGCCTAGGAAAGCACGAGTAGTTTCACTTCTCCCAAGTTCTAATACTCTCCTCTGGTTATTTCTACTTTAGTTTGAGCCATTTATGAAGATTTGCTTCAGGTAGGGTCTGGTTATGTAATCCAGTCTGGCTTCAAACTTGTGATCCTTTAACCTTTCCCCTTATGTGCTGAGGTTACAGATATAAGCTACCAGGTTTGGCCTAGTTTTAAACCCTTTAATACTTGATGAAATAATCTGAATTCTCTTTCTTTCTTTTCTTCTTTTTGTTATTATTTATTTTAAAGCACAGAGAGAAGAGAGACAGACAGCTGGACATTCCAGGGCCTCCAGCCACTGTAAATGAACTCCAGATGCATGTGCCACCATACGCATCTGGCTTTACATGAGCACTTTTCTCTACCTCTCTCTGCTTGCAAATAAATTTAAAAAATTATTTTTATTGATTTATTTGAGAGAGAGAGAGAGAAAGAGGCATAGACAGAGAAAGTTAAATTTTTTATTTGTTTATTTGAAAGAGTGAGAGAATGCGCATGCCAAGGCCTTCTGCCAATGCAAACAAAGTCCAGACGCATGGGCCATCTTGTGAATCTGCCTTACGTGGGTCCTGGGGAATCAAACCTGGGTCCTTCGGCTTTGCAGGCAAGCACCTTAAGTCCTAAACCATTTTGCCAGCCCCAAAAATCTTTTCGAAAAGAAAAATCCCTCCTGGTTTGTTGGTGTATGTCAGTATTATTCCCTGCATTGAAAAGGCTGAGGTGGAGAATTGTGAGTTTGAGGTTGGCCTAGAGTACAAAGTGAGTTCTGTCTACATAACAAGATGCAGTTACTGCTTTAAAGATCCAGAAAATCAGAGCCAGGCACAGTGGCGCACGCCTTTAATCCCAGCACTTGGGAGCCAGAGGTAGGAGGATTGCCATGAGTTCGAGGCACCCTGAGACTACATAGTGAATTCCAGGTCAGCCTAGGCTAGAGTGAGACCCTACCTCAAAAAACACAAAACAGAAGCGGGACGTGGGGCGCACGCCTTTAATCCCAGCACTTGGGAGGATCGCTGTAAGTTCAAGGCCACCCTGAGACTACATAGTGAGTTTCAGGTCAGCCTGGGCTAGAGTGAGGCCCTACCTCGAAAAACCAAAAAAAAAAAAAAGGAAAGAAAGAAAATTGGCCTGAGAGATGGCTTTGTGATTAAGGTGCTTGCCTGCAAAGCCTACGGACCCATGCTCAATTCCCTAGATCCCACGTAAGCCAGAAACACAAGGTGACCCATGTGCAAGGTTGCACATGTGCACAACGTGGTGTATGCACCTGGAGTTTGATTACAATGGCTGGAGGCCCTGGCACACCAATTCTCTCTCTTGCTCTCTCATTAGAAAATGTACTTACAACTATTAATTCTTACATCCTTTTCATTTTTAAGTGTTTGCTTTAGAAAAGAGGGAAGGAAGGGAATCATTTGTTGAATTCTTTGATCTTAGTTAAAATTTTCTTAACAGTTCTGTGTGGATCTTACCATTTTTATTTTGTATGTGACAAAGCTGTGGCCCAGACTTGTTAAATAATTTGTTTGCAGGTCACATTGCAGTAATGGTAAGACCAGCAATTAAATTCACTTCCGATAATTAAAAATATTTTATCCACACCCATTGTTTCCCATACCAACTCTGATTTGTTTTAATTCTGGTAAGCTAGAAAGTTTTATTAAAAAAAAAATTTATTTGCAGACTGACTCCAAACTGGCCACTTTGTCCATCTGGCTTTTCATGGGTACTGGGGAATTGAACCCAGGCCAGCAGGCTTTTAACTGCTAAGCTGTCTCTCCAGCCCCCTAACTTGTTTTTAAATGTGCTCAAGAAGGTATTAGCCATATACACGGATAATAATTTGTAAAAATGATGAGAAACAAGGCTTTGGAAATGAACATCAAATACTATCTACCCTAGATTACTGTTGTAGGTTAGTTATTATGTCTGAACTACACATTTTGACATTTGACATGATGATGAAGAGATGATGCCATCACAGCAGTGTGATTTTGAACTTTAGTTTTTCTTGAGATAGCCCATATTGGCCTCAAACTTGCTGTGTACCTGAGGATGACCTTAATTTAACTTGCTACTATCCTCCTGCCTCCCCCTCCAAGTGGTGGGGTCATAGGCATATGCTGCCATTCCCAACTCTTTTTTTTTTTAATTTTATTTTTGTTTTTTTATTATTGACAGCTTCCATAATTATAGACAATAAGCCATGATAATTTCCTCCCCCACTTCCGCTTTCCCTACACAACTCCAGTCTCCATCATAACGCCCCCCCCATCAGTCTCTCTTTTATTTTGATGTCATCATCTTTTCCTCCTATTATACTGGTCTTGTGAAGATAGTGTCAGGCACTGCGAGGTCATGGATATCCAGGCCATTTTGTGTCTGGAGGAGTATATTGTAAGGAGTCCTACCCTTCCTCTGGCTCTTACATCCTTTCTGCCACCTCTTCTGCAATGGGCCCTGAGCCTTGGAAAGTGTGATAGAGATATTGCAATGCTGAGCACTCCTCTGTCACTTCTCAACACTATGGTACCTTCTGAGTCATCCCAGAGGTCACCGCCATCTGAAAAGAGAAGCTTCTCTAACCAAAAGTGAGAGTAGCAATCACATATGGGTATGAATGTTGCGAGAAGTGCTTACCGGCACCATGCCCAGCTCTTCGTGTGCTCTGTCATTGAAGCGATTGTTTGAGGCAGAGCAGTCCAGCACTAGGCCAGAACCATGGTGTGTTTCTTTCCTATGCTTTAGGTGTCTTCTGCGGGAAGCAAAGCACCAGGAAAAGGGAACGTGATGAGCAATTTTTTTGGAAAAGCTGCCCTGAGTGAGTATGTTTTTAATTTCTTCTAGCTAGCAAGTGAATGTTATTGTAATACCATATCATACTTGAGGCAAAGCCCACTTTACCTAGTTTTTGCCCACCCTAACATATATTTGCAGTGTATTGACCAATGTATCAATGAAGAAACCAACTGGCCCAGTGGACTTTCTGGGTGAACCTGAGTGCAATTAAGATTTCTTGTAGGGTAAATGAGGAAGGCCTCTTCAGAAAAGGGGCAGGGAGGAGGGAAAGGATGATGCCAACATGTGATGTTTGCATACAAAACATGCCCATATCTGATAACAACAACAACAAAAGACAACAGCAGTCTCTGCTGAATATGGTAGATGAATACAACACATATTTATTGATTCATTCTTTTGGAGTCCAGAAATCTAAAATAAAGTTTTCAACACATTAAAAAAAAAGTCTCTTGTAGGTTAGCTTATACTATTTTTGCTTTTGGATTCTGCCGTGGAAAGAGAATGAAGTATTTGCTTCATGGGGCCCTTGAAAATGGGTAATTAAATAAGGAGTAATACAGAGTTGCAGTTACTATCATGGATGCCAATGTCAGTTTGCCTGGTGTGGCCTTAACTACTCCCTGTCTCCCTGGGGGCAAAAAAAACAAATCTTTTCCCTTCTCTTTAGTTTTCAAAGATTATAGCACTGTATTGAATTAGGTAGTAATGAACATCTTTTGAGGAAGCAGAAATCTCTTTTATTAAAAATATTTAACGGGCTGGAGAGATGGCTTAGCAGTTGAAGGCACTTGCTTACAAAGTCTGACAGCCCTGGTTCAATTTCCTAGTACTCATGTAGGGTCAGATGCAAAGTAGCTCATGCCTCTGGAGTTGTTTGCAGTGGCAAGAGGCCTTGGCATACCCTTATATACACACACACCTCTCTTTTTGTCTCTTTCTGTCTCTCCTTACAAGTAAATAATAATAATAAAAAAAAAGCCAGGCAGGGTAGCACATGGTTTAATCCTAGCACTTGGAAGACAGAAGTTGGAGGAGCTCTGTGAGTTCAAGGCCAGCCTGAGACTACAGAGTGAGTTCCAGGTCCTAAAAAAAAAAAAAAGGTTTTCTTTGTTTGTTTGTTTTTGTTTTTGTTTTTTTGAGGTAGGGTCTCACTGTAGCCCAGGGCTGACCTGGAATTCACTATGGAATCTCAGGGTGGCCTTGAACTCACGGTGATCCTCTTACCTCTGCCTCCCGAGTGCTGGGATTAAAGGCGTGCGCCACCATGCCTGGCTAATTTTTTTTTTTTAATAAGACTTCTTTCTTATGGAAAGAACCAATAGTTTTGTCTTTTATTCTCATATCAGATACACGTTCCCTGAGGGTATGTGGCAGGACCAGGGAGAGTGCACAGCTGCAGGGTAGTTATTGTGTACTTTCTTGGAGCATCAGTTTTGCAGAGTTTTGTAGCATTTTGGTGCATGTTTATCCAAGCAAAATTGGTCTGAATTCTGCCTTTCTGTGGTGATCCAACTGGTACGCAAAAGCTGGGGTGCAGTCCTGGTGCTTCACTTGCCAGGGAAGCTCTCTGAAGAACACTTTTGTGTTCTGAAAGTGGATAGAAAAGGTGGTCCTCGGGCTGGAGAGAGATGGCTCAGCGGTTAAGGCACTTGCTTGCAAAGCCGAAGGACCCAGGTTTGCTTCCTCAGGACCCACGTAAGCCAGGTGCACAAGGGGGTGCACATGTCTGGAGTTTGTTTGCAGTGGCTGAAAGCCCTGGCATACCCATTCTCTCCCTCTCTCTTTCCCCTTCCTATTTCTCTCAAATAAATAAATAAAAATAAAATATTTTTTAAAAAATGAAAAGATGGTCCTCCAAGGTTACGAGAGCCGTGCTTGTATCATAGGAGTAGTAGTGCACAGGAGGGCTTCCTCTGTGAAGACACATCATGTTGATGTCTCTGGCTGGTGTGGCTGGTCCTAGCCCATTCTACCCGGTCCAGAATGGCTTCTTGGCAGTTTTGATGGGGAGCATGTATTGTTTTATTTTAAGCTTGTGAACTTAAGAACCAATGAATGGTTTAATTATTATTAATTTTTTAAAAATTTTTTATAGATTTTTATTTATTTACTTATTTGAGAGAGAAAGAGGGTTCAGATAGGTAGATAGGGAGACTGAGAGAGAGAGAGAGAGAATGGACACTCCAAGGCCTCTACCCACTGCAAACAAACTTCATATGCATTTGCCACCTAGTGCATGTGGATTACATGGGTACTGGGGAATCCAACCTGGGCCTTAGGCTACACAGGCAAGTGCCTTAACTGCTAAGCCATCTCTCTAGCCCTTAATTATTATTATTAAAATATATGAGACATGTTAATGTTTGCTGTTATTGAAAATGTCACATTATAGGGCCTACATCAGAGGTCAGTGTCTTCCTCGCTCTCCACCTAATTTATTGAGGCAGGGTCTCTTACTGAACCCACAGCTCACTGATTCAGCTAGTCTAGCTGGCCAGCCTGCCCTCAGGATCCACTTTTTCCAAGCACTGGAATTATAGTTGTGTGCTGCCACACTGGCATTCTCATGGGTGCTGGGGATCAGAACATGGACCCTCGTGCCTGCATGGCAAATGCTTTACCCAGTTTTTTTTTTTTTTTTCATTAGAACACGAAACAAGACAGGATATTGACAGGATTATTGCTCTGAAATGGAGCTTGAGAATTGGTTGAAGAATGCTCATTGTGGGAGCTTAAGCCATTTAAACTTCCTGCTAGACAATAGCAAGCAGTGGCAAGGATGTGGAGACATGGAGCGTCCATGCACTGCTGTGAACCATGTTCCGAACTAGAATCATTCTGGAAAATGAAAGTTGAGTCACGTAGTGATTCCACCCTAAACCTCTCCCGTAAATTAAAGCTGCATATGTTCACATAAAAACTTGTACAAAATGTTCATAGCAGCACTTTTTATAGTAACCTAAAAGTAGAAACAACTCACATGTCCATCTAATGAGTGGATAAACAAAATGTGGCATAGCCAGACAATGAAAGATTTTGTTGCTGTTTTGTTTAATATTTTATTTTTTATTATTTGAGAGAGAGAGAGAGAGAGAGAGAGAATGGGTGCACCCGGGCTGCTAGGCACTGCAAATGAAATCCACATGCGTGTACCACCTTGTGCATTTGGCTTACATGGGACCTGGGGAATCAAACCTGGGCCCTTTGGCTTTGCAGGCAAGTGACTTACTGCTAAGCCACTTCTCCAGCCCTTGTTTTTTTTTTTTTTTCCCCCCATGATAGAGTCGCTCTAGCCCAGGCTGACCTGGAATTCACTATGTAGTCTCAGGCTGGCCTCAAACTCCCAGCTGTCCTCTTATCTTGGCCTCCTGAGTACTGGGATTAAAGGCATGCACCACCACGCCAGCTTCAATGAAAGGGTTTTTTAAATTCATAAGCAAGGAATGAAATTCTGTCATTTGCAACATGTTTATTTTTCTATTCAATCTGGGATAGTTTGGTGGGAACCTTGAAAAGTATAGATAGTTGAGATAAACTAGCATTTTCAATTCCATCATTTCATACCATCATTGGACTTGTGGACTCCATCATTTAGGTTTCCAGTAAAGTCTTAAAAAATATAAACATATTGCCAGCACTCAGGAGGCAGAGGCAGGAGAATCGCTATGAGTTTGAGGCCACCCTGAAACTACATAGCGAATTCTAGCCTGGGCTAGAGCGAGACTCTACCTCGAAAAACCAAAATAAATAAACAGCATTTCATACTCTGATCCATTATCTATTTAAAATAATACATGTGATTTTTTAAAAGTTACTGTACATAACACTAAGGTAAAAGTTCTTCCTAAATAGTAGATGGGTTAAGCTAATAGAGTTATAGAACATGTAACCAAAATGACTTATTCAGGAGTCTTCTGATATCTCCAGATTTCTGATTGTATTTTATGACTTTGCTTGTAAACAGTTACCACTTAGTACAGTGTGATGACTAAATTACATGCCTCTAGGTTCTCAGGTTACTTGGCCCATTCTGCTTACATTTCTTGTGTGTTTCAGTTTAGGGACTAGGGTGAAAATTTTGAAGAATTAAATTCACTTAGGTCATATCTGTGCCCTTTTCCTCTCAGTGTTCATCTTGGACAAGTCACTAACCCTCACATCATTTATTTCTTATGATAATCTGGTAAATATTAATCCCAGATTTTACAGACTTTTAGACTTTCCCAGAGGGAAGCAGGATTTGAACCAAATTCAGTTTTTTCATTAAAGGTAGTCGTGATATAGAGTGTCCACACAGTACAAGGTAGAATATTCCAGGAAAGATCTTACATGGATACTAAGTTGTATACTCTTGGGAAACATCTTTTAATCCCTGCAACTCTTAGGTTTTCTCATCTGAAAAATGAGGTTGCTCGTACCTTGTGAAGTTGTATTTGCTTTTTCTGAGTCTTGCTTTTACTATCATTTGGGGCTGTGATGTAAGAAATGAGTGGGAAACAGAGATCAAAAGTTGTTCCTAGAGTAGTAATTGGAAAGGAGAAATGTTTTCTGAATCGACCACGAAGGCTTAGGACAGGGACTATTTTTTATCCGTATAACCCTTGCTCCTCACATTACCTGGCACGTCATGGACTGTCAGTAGAGTGATGGATTCATATTACATGATGGGATCATATGTCATCTGCTATACTTTATTTGTAGATAAACTCAAAGGCAGTTTGGATTCAGAACAAGCAGTGAAAGAAGAAAAAACAGTAGAGCAACCTCCAGTGTCTGTCACTGAACCAAAGCTGGCAGCTCCCACAGGCCTGAAGAAATCCAGCAAAAAGGCAGAGCCTGTTAAGATGCAGCAGAAGGAAAAAAAATGGTAGGAAAATTTTGTCCACAGGGGTTAGGGTGGGGAGGAAGAGTGTCTCCTGGGGGTGAGAAGGTCTGTTTGGGCTTACTGACAGGCAGTTTTCAGTTCAGTACTAAATCCTAGTTAATGCCTTAGGGATATAACTGTACGGCTAACATGAAGAGAGAAGCTCCGTAGTTGACCTAGTGAAGTAGGACTGGAGAATCAGCCAGCTTGGGTGATTTAAGACCCAAAGTTGTATTCTGTCCCTGTTGACTTCAAGTGATTGTCTTTCCCCCTTCAGCTTAAATTTGTGGACATGGTGTAAGTGTGCCTGAGTGTACGTGTGCCTGTGTGTGTTTCACTTCAAATTACCAGATGAGAAGTTACTGTTTCCAGTCCAATTTAAGAGAAAAAGTTCTTTGTTTTCTTTTTATATCAATGAGTTTATTTTTCAAGTGGTAAAATGTAATTAGAAAAGAAAATAAAAAGCACACAAGCTGTTAAAAATGGATCCAGGAGTTTGAGACACTACCTCATAGTTGGTAGGAATTAGTCTGTTGAAAGAAATTCTACAAGACACTGTCAGCACTGATAGCTCCACAAAGAACTGACTTTTGTGGCAGAATTGGGGCAACTTTAGTAGAACACATCAGCAAAATGGTGACATTTCAGAGTGTTAAGACTAACCAGTGGCCTTACCTTCTGGGCATGTATGATATAGATGGATTAAAAGGTCCCAAACATGCTTACAACATGGTTATTGTTGGGAGTATATTACTGTTTCACTAGTAAATATAATGTTAAATGTAGGGTTTTAGTAGATACCTTTTACAAGTGGTCTTTTACAAGCTTGCTGAGTTTTATGAATTGGTTTTGAAATTTTTTTAATTTTTTAATTTATATATTTGTAAGCAGAAAGAGACAGAGAAGAGAGATAGAGAGGGAATGAGAACGGGGGCATGCCAGGACCTCTAGCCGCTGCAAACAAACTCCAGATGCATGTGCCACTTTGTGCCTCTGGCTTTACATGGGTACTGGGGATTCGAACCCCGGTTGTTAGGCTTTGTAGGCAAGGTCTTAACCACTGTGCCACCTCTCCAGCCCTGGTTTTAAATTTTAAGATGTTTTTCTTCAGTTTTTGAGATGTCCAAAAACTGTTTCTGTTAATGTGATGGGTTACACTCGTCGATATTTAAAATGTTCCACTAGCCTTGCATTCTCGAGATCATCCCCACTTGGTCTTACGTTACTCTTTACATATTGCTGGATTCGATTTGTTAGTATTGCACTAAGGAATTTTCTTTCTGTTTTTTTTTTTCTTCTTCTGTGTTTTGAGGACTGTAGGTCAGGTTTTATTTTGTTTTTATTTTTTTCATGGTAAGTGTCTAGTAGTGTCAAACTTGAGCTAACTTCATAAACTTGGTTTGGAGGAGTTTTTCTTATTTTCCAAAGGAGTTTGTAGCTAAATATGTGTTATAATTCATCAGTGACTCTGGACCTGTACACTCGGGAGGCAGAGCTGGAAGGATCACCCTGAGTTCAAGGCTACCCTGAGACTACACAGTGAACTCAAGGTTAACCTGGGCTAGAGCAAGACCCTATCTTGAAAAGAAAAAAAAAGAGGCACCCATGCATTGAGCTAGGGATTAAAGGCATGTACCACACCATGCCCAGCTAATAAGTCTTTTGTAAAACTAATAAAAATGAGGCAGCCATATATTACTAATAAGAATCTGTACTTATAATTACAGATTGATCCAAGAACTAGGAAGTATAAATAGCAGTATGCAGAGAAATCAAATGTACAATTAAAAACTTTCCTTTAAAGTGTCTTTATTTATTTATTTTGGTTTTTGGAGGTAGGGTCTCACTCTAGCCCAGGCTGCCCTGGAATTCACTAGGTAGTCTCAGGCTAGACTCGAATTTATGATAATCCTTCTACCTCTGCCTCCCAAGTGCTGGGATTAAAGGTGTGTGCCAACACACCCAGCCTCTGTTTTTATTTTATTTTTTTTATTAGAGAGAGAGAGAATGGGCATGCTAGGGCCTTCAGCTGCTAGAAATGAACTCCAGATGTGTGCGTCCCCTTTTGCAGTTGTTTGACATTGTATGCTTGTGTCACTGTGTCTGGGTTATGTGGAACCTGGAGATTCAAAAATGAGTTCTTGGTCTTCATAGACAAGCACCTTAAGTTCTAAGCCATTTCTCCAGCCCGTGTTTCTCTCTTTTTTTAAATGCTGTTTTTTTTAAATACTGTTTTTATTTTTATTTTTATTTTATTTTTTGGGTTTTTTTTTTTTTGAGGTAGGGTCTCGCTCTAGTCAAGGCTGACCTGGAATTCACTATGTAGTCTCAGGGTGGCCTCAAACTCATTGTGATCCTCTTAACCTCTGCCTCCTGAGTGCTGGGATTAAAGGTGTGAGCAACCACACCTGGCCATTTTTTATTTTTTATTTGAGAAAGAAGGAGGCAGAGAGAGAGAAGTGGGCGTTCTAGGGTCTCTCCAGCCCCTATTCTCTCTTTTTTTGAGACAGGGTCTCATGTTGCCTGGCTGACTTTGAACTTTATGTGTAGCTAAGGTTGGCCTTGAACCTCTGATCTTCCTGCTTTCACCTCCTCGATGTTGGGATTATAGGCCTGTGCCAGTATTATACCTGGTTTACATGGGGCTAGGGTTGACTTCAGGACTTCATGCATCCTAGGCAAGCACTCTACAACTGACCTACGTCACCAGCCCTTATATTCATCCACTATTACCATGTTGTATAATAGCTAGCGCTGTTGGCCAGAGCATTTTGTTTTTAGGCAGGTTCTCACCTTGTAGCCCAGACTGGCCTCATTCTCACAGTCCTATCTCTCAGCTTCTTGAATGCTAAAATTAATAGACATGTGCCACCACATCTAGCTGGGAATAATATTTTGTTCCTGATTTTTGTTGCCTCAGTGTTTAGCAAAGAGCCTTGTGTGTCGGAAGGTGCTATTTATCTAGTGTTTGTTGAATGATTGAAAGGCCAGTGGAGATAATTAAAAGGCAGTAAGCTCCGGGCATGGTGGCTCACTCCTTTAATCCCAGCACCTGGGAGGCAGAGGTAGGAGGATCACTATGAGTTCGAGGTCAGCCTGAGCTAGAGTGAGACCCTACTTTGGGGGAAAAAGAAAGGCAGCAAGAGGCTTCTAGGTAGTCCAGTCTATAGACAGAAATCTTTTATGGGGTCTCCCTTTGAAGTGGTGTTCTGGTGGGTAGCTTGCAGCGCATCCCTAAGAAGACTTTTCTTTTTTTTTTTAATTAAAAAAAAAATTTTTATTTGAAAGTGACAGAGAGAGAGAGAGAGAGGCAGATAGAGAGAGAGAATGGGTGCGCCAGGGCCTCCAGCCACTGCAAACGAACTCCAGATGCGTGCGCCCCCTTGTGTATCTGGCTACCGTGGGACCTGGGGAATCGAGCCTCGAACCGGGGTCCTTAGGCGTCACAGGCAAGTGCTTAATCGCTAACCCATCTCTCCAGCCCAGAAGACTCTTTTCTTTGTCTACTTTGACTGTTTAGTTTTTCTGCCCTCTGAGATTAAGACTATGAGTTATAACAAGATGCATAGGAGTGTACAGATACTTAAATTTTTGTTGTGTATAATATGCACTGTTTATTCCTGGATGGCAACAGGGGGAAGAGAGTAGATTTATCTGATGAAGAAACAAAGGAAACTGAAAACACGAAGAAAAAAAGGAGAAGAATCAAGCTGCCTCAGTCTGATAGCAGCGAAGATGAAGGTAGGCGTTGCTGTGGGGACCTAAAACTTGGCCTGTTTGAATTACACTGAGGGTGGCACTGTTAGTATTGAGAAGCTTTCTCACCTCGCTCTTTGAAATCAACTTTATCCTTTTGATCAGAATCATGAGCATTTGGTAACTTAGGAAAACAACGCAAAGAAAAAGGATAAATACTGTCAGAAGACGTTTTCTCTCTTAAGGCTAGTATTCCTTTGGTTACCTTCATGTGCATCTTGTAAGAATTGCGGTATTCAGGTCTGGGGAGACAGCTCAGTGGGTAAAGCAGCTGCTGTACAATTCTGAGTACCTGAGTTCAGATCCCCAGACCCCATGAAAACTCATGTGCCGTGCAGTGGCATGAATATACAGATTTTAAAATATATTTACTTATTTATTTGAGAGAGAATGGATGCACCAGGGCCCTCCAGCTGCTGTAAGCAAATTCCAGACACATGCTCCACCTTGTGCATCTGGCTTATATGAGTCTTGGGGAATCAAACCTGGGTTCTTATGCATCACAGGCAAGTGCCTTAATCATTAAGCCATTTTGTGAGCACTTCTTTAATCCTTTTAGATATCAGCTTATTGGCACTGTCAATATACGTTTATGTGATACTGAATTCCTTTGGACTTCATTTCCCTCAACCACTTAAAATGGTCCACAGGCATTACGCCATGGACTTGAAGACTAGTTGAAGACTTTCATCTCCAGTTATCAGAGCATGCTTTCCAGGGTGGGTCAGTTCAGCCCAAGAACTTCCTCTTTAGCCTCTTTCTATATACTTGACATGACTTGAGATAAGATCTTAGCTCTCAAGAATATTTGATATTCTTTTGAAAAACTTACTGGTTTTCCTGGCCACACTCCTATGCTTATTGTATGACACTGTCCCCAGCCTAGAATGGACAGATTCATAGTGTCATTCCCTCTCAACAGTGACACTTTAGATTCTTCCAGTTTTACCATTCTTTTACTTATGAGGCTTTCCTAGAATACCACATTTTAAAAATGTATTTATTTAGGAATCAGGTATGATGGCTCATGCCTATAATCCAAACACTTGAAGGATGAGGTAGGAAGATCAAACCATGAGTTCAAGGTCAACCTAGACTGGAGTGAGATGATACCTCAAAAAAAAAAAATAAAATAAAATAAAATCTAGGGGCTGCATAGATGGCTTAGTACCTATGTAAACCAGATGCCAAGGTGGTGCATGCATCTGGAGTTTGTTTGCAATGGCTAGAGGCCCTGGTGCACCCATTCTTCCCTCTCTTATCTGCCTCTTTCTCTCTCTTTCAAATAAATAAATAAATGGATTAAAGAACAAGGGCCGGGTGTGGTGGCACACGCCTTTAATCCCAGCACTCGGGAGGCAGAGAGGTAGGAGGATTGCCATGAGTTCGAGGCTACCCTGAGACTACATAGTGAATTCCAAGTCAGCCTGAGCTAGAGTGAAACCCTACCTCAAGAAAACAAAACAAAACAAAAAGAAGAAAACAAGGGCACATGCCTTTAATCCCAGCACTTGGGAGGCTGGGGTAGTAGGAGGATTGTTGTGAGTTTGAGGACAGCCTGGGACTACATAGTGAATTCCAGATCAGCCTGAGCTAGAGTGAGACTACTTGGGGCAGTGGGGGAGGGAAGCGGGGGAGGAAGAAGGAAAAGAAAACATGCAAAATAAGGAGCCTTAAAGAATAAAACTAAAGGGCTGGACAGATGGCTTAGCAGTTAAGGTGCTTTACTACAAAGCCTAAGGACACAGGTTCAGTTCCCCAGAACCCATGTAAGCCAGATGCACAAGGTGGCATATATGTCTGGAATTTGTTTGCAGTGGGTGGAGACCCTCATGAGCCTATTCTTTCTCTGTCTTCCTCTCTCTCTCTCTCCCTCTCTCTGCAGATTTCTCTCTCTCAAATGAATAAAAATTAAAAATGAATAAAACTAAAAATATAAGAGTTTTTCCAGAAACTGCTATTGAAATACATGAAAATGGTAACCAAGGCTCTCCTAAAAGGGTACTCACAAGCGGGGTGGGGGGGAGATGTTACACATGCAGATGATTGTAATACTGAAAAACTGAACAGATAGAGAAATAGTACCAAGAGGCTGAATCTCTCTGCTTAGAAGTGCCATTTTCACTAATCAGTAGATTTCGATCTTACTGTTCATGGGGAAATGTTAGGGATTATAGCCTCTGCTGTCCTGTTGGGGGAATAGTACTCTTCATAGGTGTTTTAATGGCTCTTTGGAATGAGTTGGGGCAGAGTATCTCAGAGGAGCAGTTGATATATTTTCATTCTTTGTCATTCATGAAAATGCTTCGGCCAAGATTACTGGAAAGAAGTCCTCAAATATGTGAATGAAACAAATACCATCAAGGAATACCTGACCAATTAAGAACTGAAATACAGGCAACTCTGTAGACATGGGGAGATAATTAGGAAGTAAACTCAGGAATACATGGGAACTGAAGTAGTCTTCTAGTCCCAATCAGGAAAAGAAGTTGAGGAGATTTTGGAAAGGCTTTAAAGTCATGGGCCTGATAATATATGTTAAAAACATAAAACTAGAGCTGGGGAGAAGTGGCGCATGGTCGGTAATCCCGATGCAGTACTGCAGCGGCAGGCAGCGGCACTAGAATCCGGAGTCTCACCAGTAGCAGCAGTGGCAGGAGAGACCTTGTCTCAAAGGGGTGGAAGGAGAAGTACCCTGAGGTTGTCACCTGACCTCCACAAACACCATAGCCAGCACATACACATATATCATACATATATACAAGTAAATCACTGGGGCTGGAGAGATGCCTTTGCAGTTAAGGCGGTTGTGTGCAAAGCCAAAGGACCCAGGTTCGATTCCCCAGGACCCACGTAAGCCAGATGCACAGGGTGGCGCACGCGTCTGGACTTTGTTTACAGCAGCTGGAGGCCCTGGCTTGCCCATTCTCTCTTTCTCCTTTCCCTCTCTCTCTCTGCCTCTTTCTCTCAAATAAATAAAAATATTTAAAAAACCATAAATGGGAAAAAGATTAAAGGTTAAACTAGATTTGCTGTTATTAGTGAGTTATCTGCCAATCAAAGAATTACTATGGTAGTTGAACACCATCACATTCTTGTGAAGTATTCTGTCTTGTTCTGAACCATAGTCTACAGAAATAATACCGTGGGTGATTAGAAATAAGAGTGGGGCTTAATTTGAAAAGGAATGTGATGGAGGAGAGCAACTTCTAGAACAGATGGTAGAGAGCAGAGGGCCTGTTTTTTCCCTGGCAGAGATAAGTCTTGGCATCTAGCAGAATGTATAAACTGCTGTAATTTTTTGTTGTTGTTTTGTTTTTTGTTTTATTCAAGGTAGAGTCTCGCTGTAGCCCAGGCTGACCTGGAATTCACTATGTAGTCTCAAGCCCTCCTTGAACTCACAGTGATCCTCCTGTCTTGGCCTCATGAGTGCTGGGATTAAAGATGTATTCCACCGTGCGTGGCCCCATAGTTTTTCTTAAATGTCTCTGTCTGAAAGCCACACTGTGTCTAACTTACTATTTTACTTGTGTTGCACAGGTTAGAATAGCCAGCTCAATCTGCTGTCTTAAGCTAGCAGTCAGTGGGGGAAGTGGCGAGGACTTTGGAGCCAGGCAGACCTGGCTTTAAATCATTCCTCACTACTTACTATGTGGCCTTAGGTAGATGACGTCAAGTCCTTGTTTGCTCCTCTGAAACGGATGTTTTCACAAACTGTATGGGCTTTTTTGAACAGCAAGGTAATGTGTCTGAAGTGCCAAGCTACATAGTAGCCTTTCTCATTGCCCCTCACTCTCTTTCTGTGTTGTGTCAGAAGTGTTTTACAGTGGTGTATGTGCCTACAAGAACCTCCATGGAACATTCCCCTCAGCTTCAGATTGGGAAGTCTACCCTGGGCTGCTCTTGTCTTGTCAGTCTGGGAGGGGCATCAGCACCTTTAGCAGTTCTTTGTATTCTCTTTTTTAAAAAATAAAAGGCTACACCCAGAAAAATAAATTAATACCTACGTTGCTAGGAAGAGCTAGAGGTTTTATGGATATGGTAAGTATTTACTAACATTTCACATTTTAAGCCCCTGCAAATTGGTATGGAGAATGTTAAACAAATGATCCCTGTTTTTCAAGGTAAGGATAGGTATTTAAAATAAAAACATTGAGTCCCAAGAAGCGGTGAATGCTTTCCAGGAATTCTAATTACTCTGCTCTGCCAGGGGACACTTGACAAATAAGCAGTGACATTGCTTGTGGCTGAAATTAGTTTTACCACAGTTCCTATTCTGCACAGACAAAAGTTGCTTTCCTGGGATGATGTTTCACTACTTAAATATTTTTCATCTGAAGAACTCCAGGTTTACTCCAGATCTATTTAAAATACACTGATGCATCAAGCATTCCTTATGCTTACGTCAGTAAAAAATGTGTTGAGTCAGAATGCTTGATGTAATGGTAAAGACTGAATGTAGGCAAGTTTTTAAAAAATTGCCTTGAACCTCAGTTGTACAAGACAAGCAATAGTGATTTGTGGGGTCATTATGAGAATGAACAATTAATGTTTATATAGTAGAAAATATTGGTGGTTTTTTCTATCCTTAAATTTTTTTTTTTTTTTTTTTTTTTTTTTTTTTTTTGTCTTTTGAGGTAGGATCTCACTCTAACCCAGGCTGACCTGGAATTCACTATGTAGTTTCAGGGTGTCCTCGAACTCATGGCCATCCTCCTATCTCTGCATCCTGAATGCTGGAATTAAAGGTGTGCACCACCACGTCCAGACTTAAAATCATTAAGTTTAACGTAGTAGTAGATAATGATTTTTAAAATATTTTTATTTACTTATTTATTGGAGAGAGAGAGAAGAACAGATAGAATGGGGACATCAGGGCCTCCAGCTACTGCATATGAATCTAGATGCATGTGCCACCTTGTGCATCTGGGGAATCGAACCTGGGTCCTTAGGCCTTGCAGGCAAGCATTTCAACTTCTGAGCCATCACTTCATCTCAGTAAATACGATTTTTTTTCAAGGTAGGGTTTTACTCTATCCCAGGCTGGCCCTGAATTTACTATGTAGTCTCAGGGTGGCCTCAAACTCACTGCAGTTCTCCTACCTCTGCCTCCCAAGTGCTGGGACTAAAGGCGTGCGCCATCACACCTGGCTCTAGTAGATAAGATGTTAAAGTCAGATATGACAAAGTTTATAATTGTAATCTCTGTCATTGGAATCATTTAATCGAATTCTTTTGTCAGCCTTCTCCTATCTGGTATCCATCTTTCAAGGATTTGTGAAATTTTTCCTCATTAAGAACCATTGACTTCTCTGTTCTTTGCCTTTGTGGGAAGTTTATAATATTTTATCCCTTTATTATGTTTCTTTTGGAGCACTTGTGAAAGGAAACAGAAAGTATATGCTGAGTCAGTCTTGACCTGGAAGTGATATTTTCCTTCATCTAAAAGTTACTGTTGTTCTGTGTTCAGTAGCAGGTGAATTGTGGCAGCTCTGCCTCTTTGAGTAGTTTGAGGCAGGGATGTGGGTAAACAAATAGTTACATGCTGTACCCTGAGAGGGGCCTGAGCAGGCACCACAAGTGGTTGCAGAACTGGAAATAGAGGAAGAACACCTACATTTATTACTGTGAGTGCTCAGCACTTTTTCCCTTAGCCTCATTGCCTAAAATCATCTTGGACCACAGTAACCCATCTACCACTGTGGCCCACCTTTCTGAACAGCTCTTCTTTCTCTTGGTTCAGGGCTGTGACGCTTCCCTTGCTTAAGCTCTCATAGTGTGCTAACCTTCTGGGGCTGGGTTAATAGCAAGACTTGAGCTGGACTTCGTTCCTTTTATGTTTCTGTCTCGTTTCCCTGAGTTTATGTTGGGGGCCATTTCATATTTGAAGTGTGTGATTTACTGTGTCAGGCTGGCTCTCCATTGTGCTTCAACTCCTTAGGCCATTTGGCCTTGAACCCTCCACTGTCATCATTTTTTTTTTTTAAAGCCATGTGCCGCCATGCCCAGCTTTCTTTTTTTTTTTTTTAATTTTTTTCTTCATTTTTTATTTATTTATTTGAGAGTGACAGACACAGAGAAAGAGGCAGATAGAGAGAGAGAGGGAATGGGCACGCCAGGGCTTCCAGCCACTGTAAGAGGAACTCCAGACGCGTGCACCCCCTTGTGCTTCTGGCTAACGTGGGTCCTGGGGAATCGAGCCTTGAACCGGGGTCCTTAGGCTTCACAGGCAAGTCTTAACCGCTAAGCCATCTCTCCAGCCCACTGTCATCATTTTTAACACCAACCTAATCAGTTGAGAGAATTTCAGATCCAAGACTTGTCCTAAGAACTTGAATGTAGCCGGGAGGGAGCCAGTGAGGCTAAGCAGCTCCTGGTCGCTTGACCAGCATTTGCGTTGTGCTGAGTGAGCAACGGGTCAGCTGAGGGTTTTCCTGCCTGCTAATGGGCCTTCTGCCAGGACCACTGTTCCTTAACTAAGCAGGACGGGATCCCATCGGGGCTGGTCTCTTCTCAAGCACCACGTCCATGGCATTATTCTGTCCTCATTTTTTTCCTCAGCTACTCTCAGTGTGGCAAAACAGACCTTATCAGTGAAAGGCCTTGTCGGGCAATCTCTAGAAATAGTCCATGCAAACTGTTGAGTCCTCGTGAAAACCATCTCGGAGTGCGCTCTTTCATAGCTCGTGCTCAGGAGATTTCAGTCTCCAGCATCCTAGTAGCTGTGAGTAACTTCCTCAGATCACAGTAACAAAGACTGATGTGGGGCGTCTGATTTGAGAGAAAATGTCTCAAGAGTGGTTAGGCAGCGTGGATAGTTGGAAGGCTGCAGAGTCACACTGACATGCTCAGTACCTCCTGTCTGTGACTAGGGCGTGCCTTTATCAAGTGGAAGAATCTCTTTGCACTTCTGTTTGCTGGACTGAAATGTGGGAATGAGACCTGTCTTTCTCCCAGGTTGGGGACAAAGTGAAATACATGACACATGGCAGGTGATCAGAATTTGTAAACCGACTTAATGTCCTGACTTAGCTGTAAAATAGAACATTTGACAAAGATGATCTCGAAGGTATATTTTCAACTCTAGTACTTCTTGATTCTCTGATTTTAATTATAAGTATATAAAATAATATATATATATTTTTTTGGGGGGGGAGGGGGTTCGAGGTAAGATCTCACTGTAGCCCAGGCTGATCTGGAATTCACTGTGTAGTCTCAGGGTGGCCTTGAATTCTTGGCAATTCTCCTACCTCTGTCTCTCAAGGGCTGGGATTAAAGGCATGTTCCACCACTGCCCAGAAAAATTAATCATATTTTTTAATTAATTAATTAATTTATTTTTTCGAGGTAGGGTCTCACTCTGGCACAGGCTGACCTGGAATTCATTTTGTAGTCTCGGGGTGGCCTTGAACTCACGGTGATCCTTCTACCTCTGCCTTCCGAGTGCTTGGGATTAAAGGCGTGCGCCACCACGCCTGGCTTTAATTATATTTTCAAGATAACTCTGTAACTGCCAAGTCTTCTTGGTTGTCACAGACACCCACCACTTGCATAGTGCCCTTTGCTGAACCTGGAAGTTAGTGAGACATGCCAGTGGAGAAGGCGTTGTAGCTCTTATCTAAGCATGTTCCATTTTCCAGTCTTCCCAGACTCTCCTGGGACTTATGAAGCTGAGTCACCATCCCCACCACCTCCCGTGTCCCCACCTCCTGATCCAGTGCCGAAGACCGAGCCTCCTCCAAGCAAGGTAAAACCTCACCAGGATGCATGTCCATCCTTTGTCTCTGGGAATCTAAGTTAGAATGCTGAATTGTGTGGGACTCTTGCTGTCGCAAGCGCCGGGTCGACGGGGCGACGTTCTGTCTCCTGTCTCATTCTCCCCTAAGGTTCATCAGAACGGGCATTCTCTGTTTCTTACCTGAGGGAGATGTTGTAGGGCTAGTCTCAGAGGTTGGGGTGGGGAGCTGTTCTGTTTTTCATGACCCTCACTGTCAGGGCTGCCCTGCTACACACTGCAGATGAAGTTTTAAGAAGGGATCCTGCCTGATCCAGGGAAAACTGAAAGAGAAGGGAACACAGAACTCACAGATGTTGCTCTTCAGGGCAAGGACTAGATGAGAAAACCGGCAACAAATGGCAAAATCCAGTTTTCAGTGCTCTCAACTGTGTCTCGTCTATGTTAGTGTAGAGTAGTTCATGAAATGTTGAAAAATGAGTGCTGATAGGGTTTCCTTTTTCTTCGTTACCTGGTAGTTTTCTTTAATTCCTTAAGTCTTATTTAAATCTTACAGTGATCTTATCATTAGTCAAAGAGATGGGATGAAAGAGACCAGTGGAGAGAAAAGGGAAGTGATATTACAAATGTGTTTCACACTAAGCTAGTTGAGTGTAACGTTGAAATGCCAGGGCTGACACAGCAAGTATTGACAGCAGGGCATATGCTGAGAACTCTCTGGTTTGGCTTAGGGGGCATTCCTGTGGGCTCAGCCCCAGTGCTCCCTTAAAGCCCTGACATAGTCTGTTGTCTGCGTCCCTTGTATGTTCCCTCCACTACGGTCCTTGTTCTGGTGTGTGTGTGTGACAGGAAGTGTGGTGTTTGTGTGCATTGTGATAGGAAGTGAGATGTGTATGTATGTGTGATATAAGTATGCGTGTGTGTGAGAGATGTGATATGAAGTATGTGTGTATATGATAGTATGTATGTATGTGTGATATGATATGAAGTGTGTGAGAGAGAGATGTGATATGAAGTGTGGTGTGTGTGTAATAGGATATGAAGTTTATGTGTGTGATACGGAGTATGATGTGTGTGTAAGAGAGAGGGAGAGATGCTGCCCTACCAGTTCTCTGATCTTGCTCTCTTCAGGATTGGGGTTCAGATGTGTACGGCCTTGCCCAGCTGTGAGTGTCAGTCTGGTGGTCTCAGCCCTTGTGCAGCAAGCACTCTTCACTGCTGAGCCATCTCCCCAGCCCCTTGCTTGTCTTTGCAGCCGTGCTGCTTGCACATCCACCAGGAGCTTGTTGACAGTAGGAACTGATCTTTCCTTAACACGCTGCTCTCCTTTTCCTAAGCAGGGAGGAAGCAAGCCTGTATTTACAGTGAGCATAACTCATCTGTGGCGGAGGATTGGTAGAGTCCTCTTTCAACTTAAAAAAAAAATTTAGCTATTTATTTGAGAGAGGGAGAGAGTGGAAAGAAAGGAAAGAAGGAAGAAAGGGTGCACCACAGCCTCCAGCCACTGCAAATGAACTCCAGACACATGCACTATCTTGTGCGTCTGGCTTACATGGGTACTGTGGAATTGAACCTGGGTCCTTAGGCTTCGCAGGCAAGCGCCTTAACTGCTAAGCCACCTCTCCAGTCCCTCTTCCGATTTTTTTCCATGAGGGAATGTTGGGAATGAGGTGTTGTAGATACAATAGCTTTTGTTATTTTCCCCTATAGTTTCATTGGTCAACTTAATCTCATACCCTTCTGATCTTCCTTTCTTCTTTTAGAGTTCAAATGGAGAAAGCAGAAGAAAACGAAAACGAGTATTGAAATCTAAAGCCTTTGTGGATGAAGAAGGCTGCATAGGTAAGATGGATCTTTGGCTTGGACCCTGAGGTAGAATTCTTACCAGAGAGGAACACTGAAATCCCCAGAGGCAGCTGGCGTCAGGCGTGAATGTGCATGGTACTTGTCCCCACATCGTGCAGCTGCTGGTATGGCCTGCCTTGCTTGGAGCATCCTAATACACAGGGCACTGCAGCAAAGTCAGCGTATCGGGGTTCATGTGGGCAAGCTCCCCCCCCCCCATGAAACTCAGCACTGAGGTCTTTGCAGAGTCAGGTCAACTCTGATGAGGATTTTCATCTGTGGAATAGAAGGAATAAATCTGTCTATGTTGTCTATGAGGGGTTGTTAGGAAGACAGATGAAGCAGTTATCTAAAAATACTTTGATGGGGCTGGAGAGATGGCTTAGCGGTGAAGGCGTTTGCCTGCAAAGCCAAAGGAGCCAGGTTCGATTCCCCAGGACCCACATTAGCTAGATGCACAAGGGGACGCACATGTCTGGAGTTCAATTGCAGTGGCTGGAGGCCCTGGCACGCCCATTCTCTCTCTCTCATTATCTTTCTCTCTCTCTCATTATCTTTCTCTCTCTCTCCCTCTCATTAATTATCTCTCTGTCCCTCCCTCTTTCTCTGTCAAATAAATAAATAAGTAAAATAATTTAAAAATACTTTGATGTCTCAAAGATGTTGAGAAGCACTTGTTTTTTTTTGAGCTAAGCCCAACAGACTGGCCAATTTTTAATGAGAGCACAAGAGAGAGAAAACCAGGGCCTCCAGCCACTGCAATCGAGCTCCAGATGTGTGCGCCCTTGGGTGCTTGCATCATCTTGTGCGTCTGGTTTATGTGGGACCTGGAGAGTCAAACATGGGTCCTTAGGCTTCTCAGGCAAGCGCCTTAACCACTGAGCCATCTCTCCAGCCCTAGAAGCCCTTCTTTTTTTAGACCGTTCATAAATTTGCTTTATTTTCTTACTTGTGTGTGTATCATTGTGGAGTAGTGTATGTGGATGTAGCGTGTGTAATACGTGTGTGTGCAGCTGTGTGCAGACATGTGGAGGCAGGAGGCGGGTGTCAAGTGCCTTCTCTTGCCCTTTTACTCTCTCTCCTTGGCACAGGCTCTCTAACTGACTCTGGAATTTGCTGTCTTTCAGCTAGACTGGCTGGCCAGTGAGCCCCAGGATCTTGTCTCTGCCCCTTCAGCATTGGGTTACAGGCATCTGCAGCCTTGCCTGACTTCTTTTATTTTTTTTATATGGGTGCTGGGGATTGAACTCAGGTCCTCTTGCTTATACAGCAATGTCTCTTACCCTCTGTAGCTCTGTTTATAAATTTGAACAGTAGAGGGCTGGAGAGATGGCTTAGCAGTTAAGTGCTTGCCTGTGAAGCCTAAGGACCCCGGTTCGAGGCTCGACTCCCCAGGACCCACATTAGCCAGATGCACAAGGGGGCGCTCGTGTCTGGAGTTCGTTTGCAGTGGCTGGAGGCCCTGGCGCGCCCATTCTTCCTCCCCCTCTCTATCTGCCTCTTTCTCTCTCTGTCGCTCTCAAATAAATAAATAAAAATAACCAAAAAAATTAAAAAAATTTTGAACAGTAGAAATGAAGCACTTAGAGATGACTAGAGTCTGCAGAGAGCAGCAGGCATCCTGTCCGAGATGCGTGTGACTTGAGTCACCTGTCACACTGCTTCCTTTATGCTTCTGCCAGCCAGGTCAGGTCAGTGCGCGCCTGTTGGGAGGCCGTGAGTCACTGTCTGTTCTTCCGGTGCATGGCAGAGGTTCTTCTCTCGTTTTCACAGTGAAACCAGACTTCTGTGAGACAGGATTTAGCACGTGAGGCTGATTGACATATTCAGGTCCCAATACTATGCTTTTGTGTCTGGAAACAGTTAAGGATTGGGGACTTTAAACCTCTTGTTGGTCAGAGCACCTGTTATTGTTTGTCTTTTCCTTTAAAAAAAAAAAAACACACCTATTTATTTATTTGCAAGCAGAGGGAGAGAGAGAGAATGAATGAATGAATGGATAGGTGCACCTGGACCTCTAGCCACTGCAGACGAACTCCAGATATATGCACCACATTGTGCATCTGGCTTTATGTGGGTCTTGGGGAACTGAGCCCTGGTCATTAGGCTTTGCAGGTAAGTTCCTTAACCACTGAGCCATCTCTCCAGCCCTTGTCTTTTGTTAGGGCAGCTGCCATAGCCAGAACTCCTAGAGAAGGCTTTCCCTACCCCCTTTCTCTCTCTCTCTCTCTCTCTCTCTCTCTCTCTATCTCTATCTCTCTCTCTCTCTCTCTTTTTTTTTTCGAGGTAGGGTCTTGCTCTGGCCCAGGCTGACCCGGAATTCACTATGTAGTTTCAGGGTGGCCTCGAACTCAGTGATCCTCCTGCCTCTGCCTCCCAAGTGCTGGGATTAAAGGCGTGTACTACCACGCCCAGTTCCTACCCCCTTTCTTGACTTTCCTTTTCTAATTTAGTCTTCAAAATATTGGTAGAAGCCTGTATGTTAGAAACGCCTTGCGCCCCCCACCCCCCCAGTTAAAGGAGAATTGCTGTGAATTTGAGGCTCCCCTGGGGCTGCAGTGAGTTCCAGGTCAGCTTAGACTACAGTGAGATCCTTCCTCGAAGGAAAAAGATCGTGGCTGGAAAGACATTAAAGGTAGTTGCGTGAAAAGCCTTCCCGCCTGGGCTCAGCTCCTAAGCCCCCGCGCAGGCAGGGCACAGGATGTGGTGCAAGTGTCTGGTGTTTTAGCCTGCCCGTACACACATGCACAAATCAATAAGTCAAAATTAATAACAATAGATTCATAACAAAAGATTGATTGGCTAAAGAATCAGCTTTTCCCAGGTAAGGTGGTCATTAAAGCTCATGAAGACATGGTAGTGTTTGGGGGGCTCCATCCTGTCATTACCTGCCTCCTCCTCTTCTGACAGGGCCTCTGCCATTTTTAAAAACATTTTGTTGACACTTCCATAAGTATAGACAATATACCTTGATCATAATCACCTAACACTCCCTTTTCCAACTGCTCTCTTCTATTTTGATGCTGTTATTTTTGCTCCTATATGCAGGTCTTGTGTAGGTAGTGTCAGCCACTGTGAGGTCATGAATATCAAGGCCCCTTTGTGTCTGGAAGACAGTATTGTGAGCACTCCTCCCCTTCCTTTGGCTCTTACATTCTTTCCACTACCTCTTCCACAGTGGTCCCTGAGCTTTGGAGGGTGTGCTAGGCGTCTCAGTGCTGAGCACTCCTCTGATGCTTCTTTTCAGCACTTTAAGCCTCTGCCATGTTGACTATAACACAGTTGGGGAAAAGCTTACCTTAGATGTGGAGATTCTGTCTTTGCATACCAAATTTCTTATGAATCTGTGAATTGTGAGCAGGGAGTTTTTTTTGTGTGTGTTATTTTTTTTCTCTCTCTGTAGGCTTATAGTGTTCATTTCCAAGACAATGGTTTGGCCATGGGTGATGTGTGTATTTACTATTGAATTTCTTGTTTTTCTTTTAATTGGAAGAGTACTTTCAGTTTTTGCACTAGTTTCCCCCCTTCCCTGTATCTTCAAACAAGTAGGGAAAGGCTAGCTCTATGAAAGTTCATTAGGAATTTATAGTAATTTATTGATTTGTTTCAGACAAAGTGTCCAGGTTTTGGCCAGGTGTAGGATATGGACTTTTTTTGCACATCTCTCTCCAGACAGAGTCATTAAGAGCTTGGATGCAGTAATGAACACAGCTCACATAGCACTCTTTTCTAAGGTTGTTAGGCCAAGTGCAACCTAATGAGTCTTGGCTCTGATTAGCAGCAAAGAGTTCTGCTTGCCTCGGTCTGCTCAGACTTTTCCAAAGGTACCAGCACAGCGGCTGGCCCTGTCCTCCTGTGCTAGATCACACTTGTCCTGTGGGTTTACCAAGCTAACCTTTTCTTTTCTATGAACTTATAGCAGGGCCTAGTGCATTGGGCCTCTCAGGTAACTTTGAGGTGAATTTCTGAACAAAGTGGGCATTTCTAAGAGAAAGAAGTTGTAGAAAAGAAATATGATATTTACACATAAGGCAACTTTTTTGTGATGGTAGCCAGGGCATGTGGCATGTTCAGTTTAAAAATAAAGGCCTGACCAGGCCTAGTGGCTCATGCCTTTAATCTCAGCATTTAGGAGGCTGATATAGGAGGATTGCTGTGAGCTCAAGTACAGCTTGGACCATAGAGTGAGTTCCAGGTCATCCTAGGTTAGATTGAGAAACTGCCTTAAAATAAAATAGAATAAAATACAATACAGAATATAAATAATAAAATAAAATAATGAAAAATAAAATAGTCCTGTATTTTTAAGTTGAAATTGCCTTTGTCCAATAGTTTGAAGTAGCTATAGCTTTGAATATAGAAACACTCTTCACTTTTGAAACATACTAAATGAGCTGCTGTAGACATTTTGACAGTACTACCAACTGTTTAATCCCCCCTCATGTATTATACAAATTGGCAAAGAGATAGCAAGTGGTTTCATTGGGAAGTAATGAAATAATGAGGTATTGAGCTGGATGTATGATATTGTAGACGTGCTGCCATTTAAATACAGAATTAGTTTAGGAAGCAGTGAAGACTTACATTACCTAGTTAGTCACTTCTTTTCTATAGACAGTTCTTCAGATCTTCCTAACTTAGCATATGAATAATTAACGGCTTATGATTTTGTTTTATTAATCCAGTAACATAGTACTTTTGAAGACGCATGTGAGATGGCGTGGTGTTCTGGGATGGTGCATTCTGAGCTAATAAGTATCCCATGTTAATCTCCTAAGTATCTTCTTAAAACAATTGATAGGTTTCTCAAACCTTGCTGGCTGTGAAATTCTTGTTCTGTAGGACAGAGGTAAGACCTGAGATTCTGTATGTCTTCCCCCACCCCTTCCCTCCATTCCCACCCAATCCTCCCATTCCAGACCAGCTGAGTCTGAAACTTTGGAAGTAGAATCCAGCAGTCAGTGCTTTGTACTAAACTCTCCGGGTGGTTCTATGCATGCTGAAATTTAAACAGAGTAAGTCTTAGAACCTAGGTATATTTACTTTTAGTGCCCATGCCTCTGGAACAGTTTGACTGTATTTTTTATTTTAATTTAATTAATTTATTATTATTATTATTGTTTTGGTTTTTTGAGGTAGGGCCTCACTGTAGCCCAGGCTGACCTGGAATTCACTTGGTAGTCTCAGGGTGCCCTTGATCCTCCTATCTTTGCCCTTCAAGTGCTGGGATTAAAAGTGTGCGCCATGATGCCTGGCTTTGACTAATATATTTTAATCATAAAGAATTCTCTGGGCCGGGCGTGGTGGTGCACGCCTTTAATCCCAGCACTTGGGAGGCAGAGGTAGGTGGACTGCCGAGAGTTCAAGGCCACCCTGAGATTATATAGTGAATTCCAGGTCAGCCTGGGCTAGAGTGAGACCCTACCTCGAAAAACCAAAAATAAAAGAATTATCTGGGTTGGAGAGATGGCTCAGCAGTTAATGCACTTGCCTGTAAAGCTTAACAACCCAGGTTTGATTCCCTAGTACCCACATAAAGCCAGATGCACAAAGTGATGCATGCATTTGGAGTTCATTTGCAGTGGCAAGAGGCCCTGGCATGCCCATTCTCTCTGTCTCTCTCTCTCTCTCTTTTTTTTTTTATCTCTCTGCTTGCAAATAAATAATATTTTTTTAAAAAAATTATCAATAAATAAGGGTTTGTTCTTTAGTGGGAAAAATAACTTTTACTTTAGTTTTTTGAGCATTCATTATACATACGTGGTTATTTGCTTTTAAGGAAGATGTGTTTCTTTCACTGTTTCTGCATCACTTGCTAAATTCACAAAGACTGAGAAAGAATTTAATAGTGTTTCTTCTACAGCCCTAAAATCACAGGAAGATGGCATCGTACTGTGATGTGTGGTTGGGGTCTGTAATGCAATAGTGTTGAAGGGTCTCCTCATCTGTTCTGTGTTCACAGGGCTGTCCTGCCTGCACCCTCTGGGGCTTGCTTCTGTTGACCATTCCCTGGAGTAGTTCTTTTCCTTCTTTCCCTTGGGAAGGATTCAGGGAGTTTTAATGGCCTTTGGCTGGTAGGGAGGGAGAAAATCGGTCTCTTTTTATTTCATTTTATCATTGTCCTTCCATAAAACTAGTCATCTAGTACTGTTCGCTTGGGACAGTAATCTCCTATCTTGTAGAGTACAACTAAATCTTGGGTTAATTAGTAGTCATTCAGAACTAAGAACTGAATAATTCTCTGTACCTAGGGTGTGTAGAGAGTGCTTGACACCAGTTAGCTAGCTGAAAGAGCCTCACAGGACTCTGGTAGGCCAAAGATTTACGACTAGGAACATGAGTGGAAGACATGGGCAAGCACTGTGGGTCACAAGAATAAGACTTGGAAAGCAAGTCAAAGCATGAAGTTATGAGAATGTGTGGGAGATATAAACAGTTCATATGCAGAGCTCAGGAAGTTGGCTAGCATAGATCAGAACCCCAATAACAGGTCTGGGTAAGGAGATGGTGAAGGCTTGTTTGATGAGGCTTAGTGGAGGAGGAAGGAGAAGTGTTCAGGCCCAGGCCCACCTGGGGTTGTGTGAGCTCAAGTCGCCTGTCAGAGTCTAGGTGTGATCTCCCAGTAGGAGAAAGGGTCAGGACCTGATGAGCAAGGGATCTCATCTTCTTGGTTTTCTCAACTCACCCATGTTCCCCTTTTTTATAACTTAATTCTAGTTACGGAAAAGGTCTACGAGAGTGAATCTTGCACAGACAGTGAAGAGGAACTTAAGGTGAAGACCCCTTCTGTACACAGACCCCCTGCCACAGCTGTGAAAAAAGAGCCCAAAGAAGAGCGAAAGGGCCCCAAGAAAGGGACTGCTGCTCTGGGCAAAGCCAACAGACAAGTGTCCATCACCGGCTTCTTCCAGAAGAAATGAATGCCATCTCTGACAGGACTTGGGGTGGCCAAGGGCGAAGGCCAAGAAGTATAGACTGTCACTTACTGTGTAAGTTCACCTGGCTCCTCGCCCCACCTATATCAAAAGACTGTTCTTCCATCCTGTGACGCTTCTCTGTTTCTGTCCTGGCCCCCCCCTCCCACCTCCCCAGACAGTCTCACTCTAGGCCAGGCTGACCTGGAATTCACTATGTCGTCTCAGGCTGGCCTCAAACTCACAGTGATCCTCCTACCTCTGCCTCCCAGGTGCTGGGATTAAAGGCGTGTGCCACCATACCCAGCTTCTTTCTGTTTTTTTTTTTTTTTTTTTTTTGAGGTAGGATCTCACTCTAGCCGAGGCTGACCTGGAGTTCACTATGTAATCTCAGGGTGGCCTTGAACTCACGGCAATCCTCCTACCTCTGCCTCCCAAGTGCTGGAATTAAAGGCGTGCGCCACCACGCCTGGCTTGTTTCTGGTTTTTAACCAAAAAGGAGTCATATGGAAGCAGGCAGCACAAGAATATTTAAAGAACTGTTACTATCTTTTCTTTTTTGTTTTTTGTGGTTTTTGAGGTAGAGTTTTGCTCTAGCCCAGGCTGACCTGGAATTCACTATATAGTCTCAGGCTGGCCTTGAACTCACAGCGATCCTCCTACCTCAGCCTCCCAAGTGCTAGGATTAAAGGTGTGCACCACCGTGCCCGGCTCTAATGACATTTTTAAAGCACAATCTTTGACCTGTCTTGGAGAACCCATTCCAGCATTCAGTTGGAACAGGTTTTAGAATGATCACTGTGGCCCCGCCCACTCTGCACCATGAGTCTCCTGAGGTTCAGGAAGTGTCCCTGCGTGGTCCTCTGCATCCTGTGAACTTGTGAGAATGTTTTATCCATGAATTCTACTGGATGTATTCCCCCATCCTCCTCTCCCCACAACCACCCTTCTGTCCCCTAACCCCATAAAGCCGTTTTCTGTAAGCCTTTTATATCTTGATTGGACTAAACGCTGAAACAGCCATCTTCCCGTAATCTTCTTCCCCCATTATGCAGTACCTGACATCTGGCTCCAGACCAGGACATCACTTATTTTCTACCCTTTCACAAAAGCTCTCTAGACCTGAGCTCACAATTAGTGGTTAGGGAAGAGCTTCAGACCAAGCACAAATAGAAATCTGATGATGTATCTGGCTCCTCAGGAAATGACCTGAGTAGATAGCTTGCGTGACATTAAAGGAGTTGTGCTGCTGACACAGGCTTGTGGTACCTTGGGCTCTCTGTGGTTTCTTGCTCCCCACCTTCCCATTCTCAGTGCTGGAGTGAAACCCAGTGAGAAGACCAAAAAGAAAATCGCTTCCCACGTACCGGGCACAAGTTACACAGACCACACAGACCGTATCATTTCAAGAAAACGGGAGTCAAGAAATGACAGCTTCCCAGGATTCTAGTAAGAACTTAATGGCACATGTTTAGACACAGAAGTTGCTCCTGTGTGATTTTTTTTCTTTTTCTTTTTCTTTTTTTTTTTTTTTTTGGTTTTTTGAGGTAGGGTCTCACTCTTGCCCAGGCTGGCTTGGAATTAACTATGTACAGTTTCAGGGTGGCCTTGAACTCACAGCTATCCTCCTACCTCTGCCTCCCAAGTGCTGAGATTAAAGGCATGTGCCGCTGTGCCCAGCTTTCTTTTCCCCTTTCCTTTTCCTTTCCCCTTCCTTTTTTTTTTAGAGAGAGAGAATTGGCATTCCAGGGCCTCAGCCACTGCAATTGAATGTCAGACGTTTGCGTCACCTAGTGGGCATGTGTGACCTTGAGCTTGCCTCATCATTGTGTATGGCTCATGTGGGATCTGGAGAATAGAACATGGGTCCTTAGGCTTCACAGGCAAGCGCCTTAACTGCTAAGCCATCTCTCCATCCCACTCCTGTGTATTTTCAACTTCCCCATTTGTCTCACAGTGTAGGCTGCCCAAGAAGAGATGGTCAGGGCCTGAATGGTTAGTGGATCTAAGCAGTAAACAAAATATTTGGGTTTTTTTGTTTGTTTTTGTTTTTTTGAGGTAGGGTCTTATTCTGGCCCAGGCTGACCTGGGATTCACTATGTAGTGTCAGGGGGCCTCGAACTCACAGCTATCCTTCTACCTCTGCCTCCCAAGTATTGGGTAGGTTTTTTTTGTTATTGTTTTTGTACTTAAAGAAGTCATCTGTTCCTGTAATTTCCAAGCTCCTTCCATTATGGCTGGGTAGGTGGTGGGTCCATGATCTTGTCCACTGAGCTCTGAGGCATGACTGCTAATGTGACTCACCCATGGCAGACAAGGGATGTCTGACCTTCCACTTCAGCCTAGCCTGTGTTGTAAGAGATGCAGTCAGCCACCTACTGCTGAAGGGTAAGATTGTGACTGAATTTGGGATTAACACAAGCTTCTTGAGCAACCAAACACGGACTTGATTAAGACCAGTAGCTTGGGAGATGAGTCCTGGCATTATGTCTGGGGCTGGAGAAGGCTGAGTCTTTGTATAGCAAGCTAAGTAAACACTGATGCACTCCAAAGCCTTTCTTTTTTAAACTGAAGGATGGAAAGCCTGGACTTAAAGCTTGACAAAAAAAAAAAAAAAAAAAATCTGGAGACTCCCTTATTTTAAGTGGTTATTTTTGTCATTGCCTCTAGTCATTTTTTCTAAATAGGAATGGAAAATTAAAAAGCAACAATTCAGTCTTTTTTTTTTAAAACTGTTTTGCTGGGATCTCTAATAAAACCGAATTGGAATTGGAAAAATCTGGTGCTCGTTGCAGTTCCATCTTTCAAGGGATACTGCAAGCCCTGTGATCTTTCTGCCCAACATGCTGCCCACATTCTGAGCTGGCTGCAAAGCCGAGGAAGTCCTGAGTGGCAACTTTTTTTCTGTCATTGTGTAGTGCTCCATTATGTTATGCACATGAGTTAAGTAAATTTGAGGAGTTGTTTTAAAACAGTGCTCTAAGCCCAGGATCTGATGAGCCTGTTATTTGACAGGCCGGCTACAGTGTGTGCAGTTATCTAAACTCTGAGTGGGAACAACCTGGCCTTCAGTTTACGTTGTTAAAGCACACGCCCACAGTCTTCAGTTTACACTGTTAAAGCGCACGCCCACAGTCTGAGATGGACAAGTTCTTTGCTGTCTTCATCTGGTTTTTCAGCCCTGTGGGAAATCTAAATTTGAGCCAACCTCATTTTTCAGTTCATTTGAAAGAATCTAGTCCTTTTCCTGGCACGCTGTTAGTCTGGTTTCATGACTATCTAGCCTGGGCAGACTTGTGAGCCTGCGGTTCCTGATCAAAGCACACGGAACACAAGCTACTCCGAGTTGTCAGAAATGCACTAGTGCGGATGTAGCATGACTTTGGTACGTATCGTCAGGTACACAGTTGCTCCGCAGATGCTGGCTTCCTTTCTGATGTCTTAAGAGATACAGTCAGCTATCAGCTTCTTGAAATGTCATCCGGGATATGACCCAGATGACATACCTTTTAGAGACCTTCTGGCTGTACATCTGATCAAAAGGGGAGGATAGATAACTTATTTTATGAAAGGTTTTAAAGTGTGGATTTTTTTTTTATTTATTGAAAGAAACATTCACAGATGGCAGTACTCACTATTCATTAAACATTTATTGTGCATGTAACATGTGCCAGACCTTGGACCTGGGCGCTAGAAGAGCTAATGGAAACCGTAAACTTTATCTCTTGGGTTCAGAATCCAATGGAGGAGACAGTGCAGTAAATGAAGTTATGGGGCTGTTTGTGAGTGCATTGACAGGCCAGCACAGGTCTTGGAGACCTCCTTGCAGAGTGGTCTTCCAGGGAGAGAGAACCAAGTAGGTCTGTGAAGGATGAGTAGGATTTTTTCAGGGAAAGCGAAGGAAAGGGTTTTCCAGGCAGAAGAGCATGGCTTTGGGGGGAGGGGAGTAGATTGGAAGTAAAGAGGGAAATATATTGGGATCTAAAGTTGGAGTAACTGCTAAATAGTTTAGATTTGACTTGTAGATGAAGGGGGCTTAGCTGAAAGAGTGGTAAGCAGAGTTAGAGGAAGCACTTCTCAGTTAAGAGTGACAGGTGGCATGTACTGTGAGCGTGTGTGCTCTGTGGTGCTTCTATCCATACATGCCGTTGTGACTAAGTGCTAATGGAATTAAAGCTGTCATGGTTAAACACTGCATTGAATCCTGGAAGCCCATGCTTTCCCCTTCATCTTAGACGTCTTTAGCAAAATTAAATTTTTTTTTTGTTTGTTTTTTTGAGGTATGGTCTCACTCCAGCTCAGGCTGACCTGGAATTCACTATGTAGTCTCAGGGTGGCCTTGAACTCACGGCAATCCTCCTACCTCTGTCTCCCGAGTGCTGGGATCAAAGGCGTGTATTACTACGCCCAGCTTCAATTTGTTTTTTCAAAGTGATTTCAAATGCTGGTAGTTCCCTGACATTCTCAATGATAGGAGCCTCCACTCGCTGCCCTAAAAGCACTGAGGGAGTGGGGTGGGGGTAAGATAGGTGGAGCAGTTCTCGTTTCTATCTTTGTTTCTTTAAGAAGACATTAGTTATTATACAGGGGAGAGCTGAAGAGAAGAGCCTTATAAGGAAACTAAATAGTTTCTTTAGGACATGAGTAGAATGAGTGCCTAATAATGTATTTGCCAGAAACGTACTCTGTGTCAAGGCTCGTTTTGGTAAACTTGTCTGCTTTCATTGGTTCCGGGATCTCAGTATGCTGTAATGCAGCTTTTACCACCGTGAAACGTTCAGGGGCCGCCTCGTTTTGTTGTGAGAAGGCAGTGTTGCTTTCTGAGTTATTACCCTGGCGGCTCTGTAAATTAGTAGCCCATGCTGTCACCATGCCCTCTCTGAAGGGCACATTGTACCCAAATAACTGCATTTAGGATTGACTCTTGCCACTCCCTCCTGTGTGACACTTCTCTCCTCTTGTATCTGTGTCCAGTTTTTTTCCTTTTTTTTTTTTTGGTGTGTGTGTGTTCTCAAGTGTGGGCCACCCACAGATTTACCACCCAGGCTCCTTAGCCAGAGAAACTTGGTAAGGCTTCTGATCCAATAATTTTCCATTGGACCAGAACCCACCTGAACTCCAGAATTGCCCTTCCATTTCAAACCCTAAATGCTGTGTGGCTGTCCACACTCCCCTCATCTATTTCTCTCTTTTTCTGTTGCCAGGCTGCTTGTTTCTTAAGGCCTCCCGCTGGCTCCCACCGTCTTCTTTTTAAGGCTCAGAGTCCTCTGGGGCCAGGCCTTCTTCAGTTTCTCTCTTCTGTCCTTCCAAGCTCGCTTGCTCAAGGCTCCTCACGTGGCTTGTCTCTCTCTTCCTGGGCTGCTGTTGAGGACTGGAGAAACCACCGTGCTTAGTGTGGGCTTCAGATCACTGAAGTCCAAAGCACCGAGTCCTTGTTGAATGCTGGTGGAGGCGGTTCTGGACAAAGTGCTCTGGGGAGTGTAAGCGCCATTTTGGAGAGCAGGACCTACGTCCTGAGCCACCTGTAGCGGTGGAGACGGAGCTTGGGTGGGTGGTAGGGGAGGAACTTAATTCAGAAGAGATCTGGGCTCGTCCCAGTGGGCAAGATTGCTTAGTGCTGTGCAGAGAACACAGGGTTTAAGACGAGAAGCAGCTTGAACAGTTCACCAGCTCAGTGGGTCTGGCTGAGCTTCCTTCATCGTGAGGCACCGTGATTAGTGTGAGTAAGCCGTGATACATGAGCCTCTAATGGAGTCATTCCTTTTCGATTCCGAGACTGGGATGGTTATGAACAAAAGCGAGCAGACACCATTATTATTTCAGAAGGCAGTTTGTAAGATCCTAGTTTTTTTTAATAAGTTCAACTCTATTTTGTACATGTTCAGCAGTGTTGGCATACTGAGGTAGCAGGGTGTAGTGACACAGACAGCGTAGACACAGCACTCTGAGCCTCGGCTCTCTCACCTTTTTTTTTTTCTTTAAGTTTTTTTAAAAAAATATATTTTATTTATTTGAGAGAGAGAGAATGGGCACACCAGGCCCTCCAGCCACTGCAAACGAACTCCAGATGCATGCACCCCCTTGTGCATCTGGCTTATGTGGGTCCTGGGGAATTGAACCTGGGTCCTTCGGCTTTGTAGGCAAACGCCTTAACAGCTAAGCCATTTCTCCAGCCCCCATCCACCATTTATTTTTTAATTTTTATTTTTTGGATTTTGAGGTAGGGTCTCACTCTAGTCCAGGCTGACCTGGAATTCACTATGTAGTCTCAGGGTGGCCTTGAACTCACGGTGATCCTCCTACCTCTGCCTCCCAAGTGCTGGCTCCATCCACCATTTAAAAAAATATATATTTATTATTTAGAGAGAGAGAGAGAATGAGCACACCGGTGCCTGTAGCCACTGCAAATGAACTCCAGACACATGCGCCACCCTGTGCGTCCAGCTTACAAGGCTACTGGGGAATCGGATCTTGGTCTGTAGGCTTCCCAGGCAAGAGCCTTAACTGCTAAGCCATCTCTCTCGCCCCCATCAGTTATTTTTTTGAGAAGGGTCTTTCGCTGGCCTGGAGCTCACCAGTTAGGCTAGAGTGACTAGCCAGAGCCTTAGGGGAGGGCTGTTTCCACCTCCCCAGCATAGGGATTACTGGGTCACCACACCCCACATTTTTTATGTAGGCACCTGTAACGTTTCCCTTGTCCCTTTTATGTAGAGTCTACATCTACCTGTGTGACGTCTGTCTTCTTTTGTCCTCACCTGCGAGGTCTTCTGTGTCATATTTTACAGAAAACCCAGACTGTTGCGGAAGTTGGGGCCAGTGTGAGGGTGTGCATTAAGGAGAGCCAGGTCTTTAGATTTTTGCATTGAGTGACCTTTCCACGGTAGACCCCCTCTATGAAGACCCCCTCTATGAAGAAGCACTTCGACTTCTTGGCTGCTTACTGATGTGCCCAGCGGTCACAATGGCTTCTGAGGAGGCTTTAAATGAAGCACCCAAGTTTTCTGGCTTCCTTGGGCTGCCAGTTTGTTGAAAAGACAAAGCATGTGCCTATCTCTGTATTTCATGAATTTATATTAAGACCCTACTGTGTGCCTAGCACAAGCATGAATTTTTATTTACCTCTGTTGAATTTACTGTCTAGTAGAGGGAAAGATAGATCATTATAATGTGCTATATTAATATGGATGCATACCATTTGTAATAGATAATTCAAGACATTTTTTCTCATCCTCATGACAGGTGTTTTTACAAAGACAGGAAGGTTCAGAGAGTTTAAATGGTTTACCCTACAAGGAGCAAAGGTGAGACATTTAGTAATAAATGTGTGGGGGCTGGCTCAGTGGGTTACGTGTTTACCATGAAAGTGTGAGGATCTGAGTCCAGATCCCCAGCATCCACATAAAAATGGGGTGTGGTGGCACGTGCCTATAATTCTAGCACTGGGGAGGCAGGGACAGGAAGATCCCTAGGGCTTGCTGCCTAGCTAGCCTAGCTGCATTAGTGAGCGCTAGGTTCAGTTCAGTGTGAGACTCTCGCTCCAAAACTAAGATAGAGGGTTGGGGGTGGCTGAGTGATTGGAAGTGTGTGCTGTCAGGCTGGGCAGATGGCTCAGTGGTTAAAGGTGCTTGCTTGTAAAGCCTGTCAATCTGGGTTCAATTCCCCAGCACCCATGTAAAGCCAGATGAACAAAGTGGCACGTGTGTCTGGAGTTTGTTTGTAGTGGCACTAGGCTCTGGCGTGCCCATTTTCTCTCTCTCTAAAATAAATACAAGTTTAAATTTTTAGTTTTTAAAAATTCATTTATTTATGAGAGAGAAAGAAGCAGAGAGACAGTGGCCCGTACCAGGGCCTATAGCCACTGCAAATAAATTCCAGACACATGCACCACCTTGTGCATCTGGCTTGTGTGGGTTCTGGGGAGTCAAACCTGGGTCCTTAGGTTTCGCAAGCAAGTGCCTTAACCACTTAACCATCTCTCCATCCCCCCCAAAATTTATTTTTTTAAAAAGTGCGTGCCATGCAAGCCTGACAACTGGAATTCAGAACCAACACAAGTAGCACTTGTGTTTGTAATCCTAGTACCGCAGCAGTGGGAGGTGAAGTCTGAAATATCCAGAAGCTCGCAGGCCAACTAGTCTGGCATTCACAACAGTAAAAATAAGAGAGACCCTGTCTCAAACAAGGTGGCAGACAGGAACCGACACCCCCGAGATGATCCTCTGACCTGCATGTGTGCATCTGGCTTATGTGGGTCCTGGGGAATCGAACCTGGGTCCTTTGGCTTTGCAGGCAAGCACCTTAACCACTAAGCCATCTCTCCAGCTCAGTCTCTAGGCTTTCTGATGCAAAGCCCAAATGTCTTTTCCTACTAGCCAGGTCTGTTGTGTAAAGGAGGTATATGTCCGCAGCGATTGAGGAAAGGTTTACACAGGAAAAAATGCTGAAGTTGAAATCTTGAAAAAACAGAAGTTTGTCACTTGGAAAAGGCAAAAGGGCATTTCCCAGCAGAAACAGGACAATGAGAAAGCATCGTGTCTAGAGTCGTGAGTGACTTAATGACTTAGTGAATGATGGGTTGTGAGGCCAAATAAGTAAGCAGGGGCCAGATCACAGAGGCCTTGGCTAGTTTAAACCTCGTACTACAGGTAACAAAGATTTTGAACATGTCAGATTTGGACATTTTAGAAAACCCACCTTTCATCATCTAATGAGAACCATGGTGTAAGTCAGAGCCAACTTGCATCTGCATCTTGACAGGACAAGCAGAGCAAAGGAATTTGAAGTTGGATTTTGTTCTGTCTTAGGCAAATGCCTCCCTTGATCCTGTTGGAAACTCGGGACAGGAGAGCTTCTGCAGTGACTTCAGCGTGGAATGATGAGCCCTGGCTGGGTCTCCTCATGCTTGGAACTCCTCTGGCTCTTGTCTGAGCCATGGTCCCCGTTAAAGCATGGCGATGGGATTGGTTCCACAGTTCCACCCAGGAGCAGTAGGCCCTTCTCTGACGCACATGCACACACTCTGACCTAGACCTGGAAGTGACCACATCTCTCTGGAATTCTTTGGGCCAAAGTGACCCATACTCACACTGGTCAACTAAATCCTCAAGTCACCATACACCTATTGTATTGCCCGGAGCTTCCGTACACTGTATATCATTGAGTCATTAATAATGTGTGGTGCAGTCAGCCCAGTTTCGTGAATGAAGAAATCCGGTGGCAGAGGGACAGTCCAGCTGGAACGGGATTTGAGAGGCAGACGAAGTGTCCTCTTGTCATCACTTTTTTTTTTTCCCGAGGTAGGATCTAACTCTAGCCTAGGCTGACCTGGAATTCACTATGTAGTCTCAGGGTGGCCTTGAACTCATGGCAATCCTCCTACCTCTGCCTCCCAAGTGCTGGGATTAAAGGCATGTGCCGCCATGCCCGGCTTAAAATTGATTAGTTATTTGGGGGGAAGGGATGGCATATGCCAGGGACTTTGGCCACTGCACAGGAACACCAGATGGTTGCTCTGCTGTTTGCATCCGGCTTACGTGGGTGGCTTAGGAATTGAACCCAGGCCAACAGGCTTTACAAACAAGCGTCTTTTAACTGCTGAGCCATCTTCCCACCTCTTGTCATCTGTTCTTGATGTCAGTGGTGTGACATGCAGTGAACAGCCCTGATTTTCAGAATTGGTGTTAGTAGCAGGTACTCACAGAACAGCCATTGTACTTGAGGATGTGTCATAATACAATGTTTCTTGAACATAAGGGTTTTCTCTGCTGTGAACACCAAAGTTAAAACATGAGAACCGGGCTAGAGAGATGGCTTAGCAGTTAAGGCACTTACCTGCAAAGCCTAAGAACCCAGGCTGGTCTCCCCAGAACCTATGTAAGCCAGGCACACAAGGTCACACATGCACAAGATGGCACATGTGTCTGGAGTTCTACTGCAGTGGCTAGAGGCCCTGGCGTGCCAATTCTCTCTTCTTTTTTCTCTCTCTCTCTCTGGCTCATAAATAAAAAGGAAATAAAAATATGGGACCAGCCATCCTAAAGGTCCTGGTGCATGATCCCTTTATGCTGTTGTGGCTCCCCAGTCTTCACAGTTGAGAAGCAGCAGCTCTCTTCTGCTAGAGACACACTCTGAGGTTTTGTAAAAAGTACTTGACCTTTAGAGTCCCTTGAATGTAGTGCATATTTATTACCAATGTAACAAGATCTCAGGTAGCCCAGGCTGGCCTTGAACTTCTGACCCTCCTGCTTTCACCTCCTGAGCACTGGGATTATGGGTTCACCACCATACCTGCTTTATGTGGTGCTAGGAACCAAACCTAGGACCTTGCGCATGGTAGGCAATCACTCTGCTGACTAAGCTATGTGTCCAGCCCCAGTGTTCCTTTCACAAAGTACCTGAGTGTCTGCTCATGTGCACGATGAAGCCAGTACTTCCCTCATCAGAGGTCATCAATGGAACGTGGCCAGCTCATAGTGGTTGCTCAGCAAATGCTGTTATTAGGACCAATCCTTTGAGCATTAATCTCACCCATTTAAGATGGATTGTCATACTTCCTTAGTTCACTTGAATTATTAGAGTCCCTACTTAATATGATAGAGAACACACCAGACTCTCAAAACTGCTGTCGTAACAACACAAGGACAGAGGGCCAGTGGGGCCAGTGCTGCCTTGTGTATCTTTATCACTTGTCAATTCCTTGACTCCCCCGGTCCACTAGCATGGCTGCCTTTTAGCTGGGCTGTGTGTGTGATTCTGTGTGCATCCTGAAGACACTTGTTTCAGCCACATTTCTACCTCAGAGGAAAGTCAGTGGTCTGAGAGTCCATTCTGTTTCCCCAAGTGCAGACACCAGAGGATGCCTTTATTAATGAAATAAACAGCAGTGGGCGGGAGAGATGGCCTAGTGGTTAAAGTGCTTGCCTGTGAAGCCTGACGACCCAGTTTCGATTCCTCAGGACCCACGTAAGCCAGATGCACAAGATGGCACATGTGTCTGGAGTTTGCAGCGGCTGGCGTCCCTGGTGCACCCATTCTCTGTCTGCCTCTTCCTCTCTCAAATAAATAATGTTTTAGAAATAAACAGCAGTGAAGAGGCCTCCCCTGGTAATATATGGGGTGCTCGGGCAGTAGTCACGCCTGCAGTTTGAGCCCATCTGTGTTCTCCCTTCCGTCCTGAGTGCTCTCCCCTTGCGGTTTGCATCATTCCCAGGACCAGCCAAACTCCAGCCCTCCTCCATACCCTGGCTCACTAGCTGTCTTATTCAAGCACACTCCCTCGCTCTTTGGGTGCCAGATGTGAAGTTTCAAGGCGGCAGAGGCCAGGCTGGCTAGTGCTGGGACACCTGCTTTAGCAGGCAGGCCGGTCGGCCGCTGCTTGTGATGATGTTGGCCCGCTTTCACGGACAGCGTGGGGTTTCACCCCACCAAGTGCACACACGGGCAGCCGAGGGACACTCATAAATTATGGCTGTGTTTGTTTACTTCGGGCAGACAGCGTGGTGTAGTGGAAAGAGCCTTCTTGCACTTGGAAGCTGAAAGCAAGGGTTTGAGCGCTCCCTGGTTCTGTGACTTCTTGTCTACTGACTGCCTCTTTCTCCATAGCACTTAGTTACCCCAGCCGTGACAAATCTATTTACCTGCTTACTGGCTGCCTCTACCACTGCAAAACAAGTTTCCAGGAAATCAAGGACCGTCTTGCCTTATCATTTTATCTCCAGCAGCTGGGACAGTGCCTGGAGCATAGCAGAAAACTGAATGAATGAATGCATGCATGCACACATACATTTCAAAACTCGCTGGCATGTGATCCCGGGAAAGCCATTTCTCTGGGCTTCAGTTTGGTCAAGTCTAAAATGAAGGATGTTTGGTCTCTTCCTGATAACAAGATTTTAAAGGATTTATTCAAGAATGAACTACTTGTGTCTCTGTACTGGACACTGCCAAACCTTAAAAATACAGTCATGACAAAGTCAGAAGCAGGACCTGCCTCGGAGTTCCCCTCTCCCCCACCCCCTCCCCCAGGTAGGGTCTCGCTCTAGCTCAGGCTGACCTGGAATTCATTATGTAGCCTCAGGGTGGGCTCGAACTCACGGTTATCCTCCTACCTCTGCCTCCCGAGTGCTGGGATTAAAGGCGTGCGCTACCATGCCGGGCTCGCCCTCGGAGTTTTGAAAGAGACACAGTCAAGTGAGTGAGTGACCACTGTGGTGAACCTTTCAGGGCACCGTGAGACACTAGTGGGGCCTAGCCATGCTGGAGGTTGTAAGTGAAGATTTCCTAGATCGACATAAGCTCAGACTTCTCAGGTAAATGGATATTGCCCAGGCTAAATGAGTTCGGCATTTCAGGTGGAGCAATAGTGTGTGTGTAGATAGATCCAGGGTAGGGACAGCACAGTGATCAACGGGGAGATTGTGCCCAAGATGAGGTCAGAGAAGATAGGGGCTGTGGTTAGGGTTCACCATTACTAAGGCACATGGAAGTCACTGGAGATAATTCCTGTCATACAGAGTCCTCACTAGAGCAGAAATAGAAAGGCTGAAAGAAAACAGCCCCAGGGAAGTTTGTCCTGAATTGGATTCCCCAGCGCTCATAAACTCATAAAGCTGGGTGTGGCTGCGCAGGCCTGTGGGAGTGAAAATCAGGGAATCGCTGGGGCTTGTTGATCAACCGAAGCTGCTGCAGGTTCAGGGAGAGACTCGGTCTCAAGGAAGCAGGAGGGTGAGCAGTGGAGGAGCGGCCTACTTTCTTCTCAGGCCTCTGCGGGCACACATTTAACCTGTCCCTCTCAGTGCTCTGACGGGGCACAGCCAACGTCCCCCACTTCACTTTCTTCATACAGCTGAGTTTTGAACCTAAATTGCCTTGTAATAAGAACTCTTCTGGCTGGGCGTGGTGGCTCACGTCTTGAGTTTGAGGCCACCCTGAGATACATAGTGAATTCCAGGTCAGCCTGGGCTAGAGTGGTGAGACCCTACTTCAAAAAAAAAAAAAAAAAAAAAGAAAAGAAAAGAAAAGAAAGAAATCTTCTAAAAACTGAATATCCTATAAGAAACTTTAAAAAACAAATCTGATAAGAACTGAGTGTGATGCTCAGGGAAACTACAACCTGATCTTGGAAGCTTTTATTCTCAGCTTAGAGCCTTACTCAAGAAATGACTCTGCTTTCAGAAACTCTTGGTACCTGTTGCAAATTGTCCTTCCAAAGCATGATGGGTTAGAATGATTGTCAACAAGACCTAGAATCTAGATGATGTAGATTAGGTTAGCCTCCTGGCACGCCTGTGAGGTGTTACCTTGATTGGGCTAATTTTGGTAGGAAGACCCACCTTAGCTATGGGCAGCACCGTTCCAAGGGCTGGGGTCCTGGACTGTGTGAAAAGGAGAGAGCTGAGCGAGCAGCAGCCTTCATCTCTCTCAGGACTGACTGTGAGCAGCCCCTGCCACCACGCCTTCTCTGCTATGGTGGATTGTCACCTGGAGCTGTCAGTGGAAATAACCTTCCTCGATGATAAGACTGTCAGGCATTCCATCCCAGCTTAAAGATGATGACCACCACACATGGATTGCATCCACTGAGTACATGAGAATGATTTCCTTACAGCCTCAAGTCATGGAGACCAAATCTAATTTAAGCACTGAATAGAGCTGAGTTTCTCATCCTTACTTTGTTCATTTAGAACCACAGATTACAGCCAGGCTTTGATGATTAAAAAAATTTTTTTTCTCATTTATTTGACAGAGAAATAGCGCGAGAGAGATAGGGAGGGAGGGAGAGAATGGGCACGCCAGGGCTGTCAGCCGCTGCCAGTGAACTCCAGATGCATGCGCCACCTTGTGCATCTGGCTTATGTGGGTCCTGGGGAATTGAACCTGGGTCCTTTGGCTTCGCAGGCAAGTGCCTTAACTGCTAAACCACCCCTCCAGCCCTTTGATGATTTTAATAAGAAAAAGCCTGGGCTCTCTCCCTCTTTCTCTCTCAAATAAAATACAAAAGGAAAAGCTCTGGAGATAGTCTCCAAGGTCAGCGGAAGATGCACCTAGGGGTGGAGAGGTACTTGCTTCGAGGGGGTCTGGCTGTCCCCAGGCTGGGGAGGCATTGTGTGTGCGGCTGCTGCCACTCAGAACTTGATGTGTGTCTTAAAGTTAAGTAGGGGCGCTAAAACTGATAGAAGTCTTTACTTGGGGGCCTTAAAAGCACCTACGAAAGGAGAAGACTGACAGCGGCTTAGTGGGGAGAGCGGTGGTGATGGGCACTGCCAGCAGAACGGAGGGTTGCCATTGGCCCAACAGTAGACACGGGGACCGAACCAGAGCTCCTGGGGGCTGCATTCAGCCTTGCATGTCTCCAGGGCTGGTGTAATGCCATTTCTTTGTCACCCACGGTGCCTTGCCTAACAGTGGGCGCTCTGCTGTGGCCAAGCTATTTTCAGACGTTTGTTGCTCGTCCAACACATATTTAAAACTTTTTTATATTTTGCTTTTATTTATTTCAGAGAGCAATAGAGAGAATGGGTGCTCCAGGGCGTTCAGCTGCTGCAAATGAACTCCACGTGCATGTGCCACCTTGTGCATCTTGCCTTACGTGGGTCCTGGGGAATTGAACCTGGGTCCTTCGGCTTTGCAGACAAGCACTTTAACCACTAAGCCATCTCTCCAGCCCAAATTCAACAAATATTTTAATATGCAAGGCAGTAGGGATGAAGTGAGGATTGGGATGATTCTGGTCTTATAATCTAGTGAGGGTTACTTGTGGGGAAATAAGTGCTATAAGGTGAGAGAAGAGCTATGAGAGGAGACTATGGACTCTATGAAAGCATATGGCACGGGGCCCCATATCCTGCCTTGCCAAGTATGATAGAGTTAATGCATACATTTCTGTGACAGCGGGGACTCTCTATATTGTGTTCACTGGCAGCTGTCTAAGTGTCTGGCACATGTGACTTCTCTACAGACATTTATGAGCGAATGAACTAAAGGACAGATGGATAAAGTGATGTTTAAACTAGTAGGCCGAATCAAGGATAAGAAGAATGTTCCATACAGAGGCCTGGATAGATTAATATAATCCAATGGGGCTGAAATGAAACTCAAAGAGATCCAGACTGGTTAAGATTCATGGCTGCAAAGGTAGAAAGAGATCAGGTCATGGGGCTCTTGAAATACAAAAGGAAGTTTGAGTTTTATCTGGTGGGAAATAAGAAATCAGAAATAATTTAGATAAGTGATAAAATCAGATGTTAGAAATAATAGTCGTTATTGAGTGTCAGCTAGATTTTAAAATCTTTACAAATATTCCCTTAGTTCAAAGCAACTTTTTTTTTTTTTTTCAAGGTAGGGTCTCACTCTAGCTCAGGCTGACCAGGAATTCACTATGTAGTCTCCTTTTAAGGCATATATTATCTTCTGGTTTATAGACAAGATTATGTGGCTTACCTAAAATTAAATCACACACGTGAGATTGAAGACTTGAGACTTGAGATTTGAGACTCCAAAGCTTGGGAAGTTGGAGGTAAATGACACTCTACCAGTGTTTGCAGAGAACTGAGGTGTATCTGAATTGGGACTAAGTGTGGAGACCTCACTAAGGACCCCCAGCATGCAGGAGAACTCAGGAAGGCTTCTAGGGACAGGCAAAGCCAACTGGGGTGGAGGCCCCTCTAGGTGCGCCCAGCCGAGCTTAGAAGCCAGTCTCAAGCAGGTGAGGCTCATTTGCAGGTAAGTTACAAACCCAGCGTCTGTCAGAGAAGACCTCAAAATCAGGACACCCAAACTGACACATTCACCATGCCCAGCACAAACAATATTAGTAAACATGGCAGGATGTTTCAAATAAGATGTTATCAGAAGAAAAATCATTCAACAAGAGTAGATCCTTCTCCTCTTTGTCTGCTTGCAAATAAATCAAAACGATTTTTAAAAAATGGACTGATGGGGGCTGGAGGGATAGCATAGCGGTTAAGGCGCTTGCCCACAAAGCCCAAGGACCCAGGTTCAGTTCCCCAGAATCCACGTGAGCCAGATGCACAGGGTGGCGCATGTGTCTGGCGTTCGTTTGCAGTGGCTGAAAGCCCTGGCATGCCCATTCTCTCTCTTTCTGTTTCTCTTCGATCTTTCTCTGCTTCCAAATAAATAAAGAAAAAAAAATTTTTTTTTTAAAAAAAGGAATAGGCCCATAGCTGGGCGTGATGGTGCATGCCTTTAATCCCAGCACTCAGGAGGCAGATGTAGGAGGCTTGCTGTGAACTCGAGGACAGCCTGAGACTACATAGTGAATTCCAGGTCAGCCTGGGCTAGAGCAAGACCCTACCTCGCAAAGCCAAAATAATGATAATTATAAAATAAAAAAGAATAGGGCTGGAGAGATGGCTTAGAGGTTAAGCGCTTGACTGTGAAGCCTAAAGACCCCAGTTCAAGGCTCGACTCTCCAGAACCCACGTTAGCCAGATGCACAAGGGAGCGCACGCATCTGGAGTTCGTCTGCAGTGGCTAGAAGCCCTGGTGCGCCCATTCTCTTTCTCTCTGCCTCTCTCTCTCTCTCTCTTTTGCTCTCAAATAAATAAATAAAAATAAACAAAAAATCTAAAAAATAAAAATAAAAAAGAATTAACCCATAAATGGCATTAATGATGAAATTAGCAGAAAAGGAGTTTAAAATAGTTATACTCTTAGCCGGGCGTGGTGGTGCACACCTTTATCCCAGCAGTTGGGAGGCAGAGGTAGGAAGATTGCCATGAGTTCGAGGCCACCCTGAGACTCCATAGTGAATTCCAGGTCAGCCTGAGCTAGAGTGAGACCCTACCTCGGAAAACCAAAAAAAAAAAAAAAAAAAAAAAAAAAAAAATTTTACTCTTTTTTACTTTAGAGCAATGAATAAACAAAATAGAGGAAAATAAAGAATTTCAAGAGAGAATCTCAAATCAGGACGGGCAAGTAGCTCATAGAGTGCTTGCCTAGCAGGTGCAAAGCCCCGGGTTCAATCCCCAGCAGTGCAGAAAATGAGGCATGCAGGCGCGTGCCTGTGTTCACCACCGCACAGGAAGTGGAAACAGGAGGATCAGTACTCGAAGTGAGCCTCAGCTGCATAGTAAGTTCAAGGCCAGGTTGGGCTAGAGAACCTGTCAGAAAGAAAAGGGACAGAGGGAGGGAACATGATGAATGAAAAACATCTACGATATCATCCTGAGCAGACTTAAAAATTAAAGAAAACAAGGCATTCCACGCAAAAGTTAAGAGGGTTTGTTACCAGCAGAGCTGTGCTGGAAGCAATGTGCAAAGGGAGGCACTGGGGAGAAGGCTTATTTGGTAAAGGGCTTGTCACACAAGCAAGAAGACCTGAGTTCAGTTCCTCAGTGCTCATGTAAAAGCTGGATACGGTGGTATGCACTGTATTCCCGTGCTAGATGGAAGGTGGAGACAAGAGGAGCCCCAGGGTCTGCTGGTTAGCTAATCTAGCCTACTCAGGCTCAGTGAGGAGAGTCTGTCGCAAAAACAAGGTGGTAGGCTGGAGAGATGGCTTAGCGGTTAAGGTGCTTGCCTACAAAGCCCAAGAACCCAGGTTCGATTCCCCAGGACACACATAAAGCCAGATGCACAAGTGGCACATGTGTCTGGAGTTGGTTTGCAGTGGCTGAAGGCCCTGGCGTGCCCATTCTCTATCTGCTTCTCGCTCGCTCTCTTAAATAAATAATAAAGTGGAGGGGCTGGACAGATTGCTCAGTGGCTAAAGGTGCTTGCTTGCCAAGCCTGTCACCCCACGTTCAGTTCTCCAGCACCCACATAAAGCTGGTGGTACATGGGCTAGAGAGACAGCTTAACAGTTAAGGCACTTCCCTGTAAAGCCTAAGGACCCATGTTTGACTCTGCAGATCCCACATTAGCCAGATGCACAAAGGTGAGGCAAGTGCAAGGTTGCACATGCCCACTAGGTGGCAGAAGCATCTGGAGTTTGATTGCAGTGGCTGAGGCCCTGGCATGCCAATTTTCTCTCTCTAAAATAAATTTAAAAATAAATTAAAAAATAAAATTAAAAATGAATTTAAAATGTCTTGAGTTTTTTGCATCAGCAAGAAGAGATCCTGGTACAGCCCTTCACACACACACACACACACACACACACGTGTGCAAATTAAACTTTTTAAGAAGGTGGAAGGTTGAGAATGACAAATCAATATCAACCTGTGGCCTCCACGTGCACACTCAAGTGCACGGGTACCCCCCCACACACAGATACAAATATCCATGCACAGCACACAGTAAACTTATATATATATATATATTTTTTTTTTTTCATATGCCCACATAGCGGTATAAATGCTAAAGAGGCTGGGAACATAGCTCATTTGGTAAAGAGTTTGCCCTGCAAGCATAAGGACTTGAGTTCCATCCCCAGAACCCTACTGGAGCCCCAGAGTGTGATGGCATGTGTTTGTAGTCTCAGCCCTGGGGAGGTGGAGACAGGCAGATCCCTGGGGCCTGACTGACCAGTTAGTCTAGCCTGCTTGGTGAGCTCCAGGCCAATGAGAGACCTTGTTTCCAAAAAGGTGGATGGGGATGTCCATGACCTCATAGTGCCTGACACTACCTACACAAGACCATCATAAGAGGAGGAAAAGATCATGGCATCAAAATAAAAGACTGATTGAGATGGGGAGGGGATATGATGGAGAATGGAATTTCAAAGGGGAAAGTGGGGGAGGGAGGGTAGTACCATGGGGTATTTTTTATAATCATGGAAAATGTTTAAAAAATTGAGAAAAGGAAAAAAAATCACAGATGTGATTCAAGGGTCAGAAAAAAATAAACAAATAATAAAATAATTTTTAAAAGAAAAAAAAGTTTAAACATTCATGTTTCTTATGGTCCAGAAATTCCACTCCTAGGTATATACCCAGAAGAAATGAAGCATACGCCCACACAGAAACTCATGAGCTAATGTTCCCAGCACCATTATGCATCTGGGAAATAGGAATAATACAGGCCTGGCGTGGTGGCGCATGCCTTTAATCCCAGCACTCGGGAGGCAGAGGTAGGAGGATCGCCGTGAGTTCGAGGCCACCCTGAGACTCCACAGTGAATTCCAGGTCAGCCTGAGCTAGGGTGAGACCCTACCTTGAGAATCCAAAAAAGAAAGAGAAAGAGAGAAATATAAATAACACAAAAGCTCATCAAATGAGGAATGCATAAACAAAACGGGTTATGTCTTATTCAGTGGAATATCCAGCTCCAGAAAGCGATGAAGTACTGATTCCCGTTACGAAAGCGATGAAGTACTGATTCCCGTTACCCAGGAGCAGAGCTTGCTGGCACTCTGCTAAGTGGAAGGAGTCAGGTACACAGAGCACATGTCACACAGCAATGGGATATGGAGCAGATTGGGGAGATGCGGTACACAATGGTATCTTCTGGATGAAGAAGTGAAGGATGTGTAAGCAAAATGCCCAGAACCTGACTAACTGGGTTTTAAAAGGTGAAGGGAAAATTAGGCTAAGGTACTGCTTGCTTTTCTAAACTAGGACTGGCAGGCAGGTAGGTGGGCATATTAAAGAGCCCTGGAGCATTGAGAAGAGAATCAGGTGAGGAAGAATTGGGGGGAGGGCAGATGAGGAGCACACAGACTTTTTGTTTTTCTGTCCTTTTTGAGCTGGTGCTGAACACTTGGTCCCATTCACTAGGCACTTGGAAATACGAAGTGGAACTGCCCAGCCATTAGTTTGAGAGGCAGAGAAGGGTCTAAACATAGGAAAAATAAAATATTTACAAAGGCGGCGGGGGGGGGGGGGTGTGCTGCAGGGATGGCTTAGTGGTTAAGACGCTTGCCTGCAAAGCCAAAGGACTCAGGTTCAATTCCCCAGGACCCACATAAACTGATGTATAAGGTGACGCATGCTTCTGGAGTTCACTTGCAGTGGCTCGAGGCCCTGGAGAACCCATTCTTTTTCTCTACCTCTTTTATCTTTCTCTCTCTCTCTCTCAAATAAATAAAAATAAATTATTTTTTAAAAGATCTTAGGCTGCAGAGGGAAGCATAGACTTGGAAGTTCTTGGTTTAGAAGTGATGGTTTCAGGTGAGGTGATGGTTAAGTTCACTGGAGGAAGAAGTATAGAAATTAAAAAAAAAGAAAACCCTAGGGTAGGCAGCCAAGACTTCTGCCCATTCTCTTGTAGCCCACACTGGACTCAAACTCCCTATGTATCCAAGGATGACCTTGAACTCCTGATCCTCCTGTCTTTACCTCTCAAAATGCTGGGATTATAGATGTGTGGTGCCATGCTAGGTTTCTTCTGCCCTTTCTTGGTTTTAGAAAAGGGATCTATGATGGTTCATCTTCAGCGTTAACTTGAACTGGATCTAGAATCATCCTGAAGACATACCTCTGAGAGTGTCTGGGAGGGCATTTCCAGAGAGATTTAACTGAGGAGAGAGGAGCCACCGTGAACGTGAGTGGCATCATCTCATGGGCTGGGGGCTGGGACTGAATACCAAGGAGAACGCATCAGCATTCGCCTCACTCTGCTTCCGGACTAGACACCCGGCATGACTAGCTGCCCCACGCTCCTGCCGCCATGCCTGATCCTCGTGAACTGTAAAGCAAAATAAGCCCTCCTTCCCTCAAGTTGCTTCTTGTCAGGTATTTGGTCACAGCAATAAGAAACTAACTGAGGCACCGTCTAAGACCCTGAGCACTCCAGCGGAGGTAGAGGTGTGTGGAGCCAGAGGACTTCGAGTCTTTGAGTTGGCTCCGTGCTTACTGTTCCGCCGTGGGCAGCTGAAGTTCTTGTCTGCGCCTTGGTCCTCCTCACCTACAATCAGGGCCGATGCTGTCCAACCTCTGCCTTTCCAAAGTCGTCACAGAACCAGAAAAGGAGAACGCATGAATGAGAAAGTGTTTGTGAAATAATAAACAGCCCATGGAATGCTGTGGGAGATGTAGTAAACACAGGAAAGAAAGAAAGAAAGAAATTTTCTGGGGCTGGAGAGATAGCTCAGCGGTTAAGCACTTGCCTGTGAAGCCTAAGGATCTCAGTTTTAGGCTCGATTCCCCAGGACCCACATAAGCCAGATGCACAAGGTGGCACATGCACCTGGAGTTTGTTTGCAGTGGCTGGAGGCCCTGGTGCACCCATTCTCTCTCTCTCTCTGCCTCTTTCTCTCTCTCTGTCTGTCGCTCTCAAATAAATAAAAATAAACAAAAAAAAAAAATTAAAAAAAAAAGAAAGAAACTTTCTGTTTCTTTCTTTAAAAAAGAAGGAAAGAGGGCTGGAGACATGGCTTAGCAGTTAAGGCATTTGATTGCAAAGCCAAAAGACCAAGGTTCGATTCCCCAGAGGCACAAGGTGGCACATGCACCTGGAGTTTGTTTGCAGTGGCTGCAGGCCCTGGCACACCCATTCTCTCTCTCTTCTCCCTCTTTCTCTCTCAAATAAATAAATAAAAATAAAATATTTTTTTTTTAAAAAAAAGAAGGAAAGAAGAAAGAGAAAGAAAAGGAAAGAAAGAAAGGCAGTAAGGAAAAAAAAAAACCCAGAAGAGGCAAGACTGCCAGGTGCACAACAGTTTTTCCAACTTTGAGACGCAAATAACAGAGAGGGGCCAACTGGCTCATCCAGGAGGCCTGTCTTCACCAATTGACTCTGCAGTCACAGCCCAGGGAATGGCTGCAGGCACTGGCCCAGGACAGCAGGCTCTCTGCTGGTGGGGCAGGACCTGAGAAGTACAGGGCCAAAAGAGGTTGTCCACATGGCCAGAGACCTGGTCCCCGGGCCCCTGCGGCTTGGAACTGCCACCAGGCCCCGCCCTGCCAGATGTGTTTCTGAGAATCCCAGGTGGCCCGTGAAGAGCGCTGCCCAGTCCCCAGGCCCCATTCAGCAGCGTTGCCTCAGGGTTAGGCAGAGAAGTGACATGGCTGCACCCCAACATAGGCCAGGCCGGGTTTCTAGGGCTTCTCAGGTAGACAGTCTCATTAGTGCTGAAGGTCACGTTGGGCTGGCCAGTTGAACTGCTTCCAGTTCTTTCCAGGCCCACAGATACGTGCCCCCAAATGCTTGGCTAGATAGGAAGCCTTTGTCATTGGTGTGGAGCCTGGACACAGTCCCCTCAAAGGCAACTGTAAGGTGGCCTCACTCTTTCCATATCTTCCTGGCCAGGGCCTCAGAGGCCCTTAGCGAACGTGTGGTCCAGCCCCTTTGTGTTCAGGTTGAGGAACCTGAGGCCCAGAAGGGGATGGAAGTTGCTAATGGTTAGCCTGGAAGAGACTCTTGAGGCCTGACAATGGACCTGAGAGCAGATAGATGGTTTCTAGTCTCCCATCTGCCCTCCCTGCTCTCTCTCTTCCTTAGTGGTCTTTTCCAGCCTCTTTCCCTCGGGGCTGCTACCATCTCTCCATAGGTTCATGGACAGCTCTGCCAGCTCCCAGGTCCCTACCTGAGGCTAAGGCTGCCGGCTCTCAATCAGCCAGCTTTAGGTGGTGCAAATGATGGGGAGGTGTCGTGAAGGTTTGGGCAGAAGTTGCAAATCCAGGCAAATCCAGCTTGCCATGAACAGATTCAAAAGGGCGTAAAATATGTCCTTCTGGAAAACAACTTTTCTCTTTAAAATATTTTTACTTATTAAAAATTTTTTTGTTTATTTTTATTTATTTGAGAGCAACAGACAGAGAGAAAGAGGCAGAGAGAGAGAGAGAGAGAGAGAGAGAGAGAGAGAGAGAGAGAGAATGGGCATGGCAGGGCCTCCAGCCACTGCAAACGAGCTCCAGATGCATGTGTCGCCTTGTGCATTGGCTAACGTGGGTCCTGGGAAATCAAGCCTCGAACTGGGGTCCTTAGGTTTCACAGGCAAGCGCTTAACCACTAAGCCATCTCTCCAGCCCTTTACTTTACTTATTTATTTGAGAGGGAGAGGGAAAGAGAGAGAGAGAGAGAGAGAGAGAGAGAGAGAGAAAGTGGCAGATAGAATGAGTATGGGCATGACAGAGTCTCTAGTCACTACAAACAAACTCCAGATGACACATGTGCCACTTTGTGCATCTGGCTTTACATGGGTACTAGGGAATTGAACTTAGGCTGATAGGCTTTATAAGCAAGTGCCTTTAGCCACTGAGCAATCTCTCCAGCCTGAAAATGACTTTTTCCCCTTTTAGTTTTTTTTTGTTGTTGTTGTTGTTTATTTTTGAGGTAGGGTCTCACTATTGTCCAGGCTGACCTGGAATTCACTATGTAGTCTCAGGGTGGCCTTGAACTCATGGTGATCCTCCTACCTCTGTCTCCAAGTGCTGGGATTAAAGGCATGCGCCACCACACCTGGCTAAAAACAACTTATTGGGGCTTCTTTTGGCCCTCCTAGAGTATCCCAGCAATCTTCCCTTTAAGTTGCATAGCCTTGCTGAGGATCTGGGCTCTGTACCGAGCCTCCTCACCCTCATGGGCTCCAAGTCTAGTGGAGACATGAGAATGGACATTTTTCACCAGTGTGATTAACACTGTGACAGAGAAGCATAGAGGATGCCAGGGGCTCAGGAGATGGCCCTTGTCCCAGCAGCTGGAGACCTCGTTGAGTTAAAATGGCTGGCGGGCAGGTCCGAAATGCATCCTGGGAAGTCTGGGTGGAGAACAGAAAGGATGTCAGTGTGGAGGAGCAGTGCTGGGTTTGGTGTGGCCTAAACCACTGGCTGGCAGGGTTGAGGGGGGAGAGGAAGCCGGGTAAGGCTTGGGCCTGGTAGAGGCTGCATGTGAAGGGCAGCGAAAGCAGGTCAGTGTTTAGATTTGATCCTAACGATGGAGAAGCCCTTGGAAAGCTTTGAAGAGAGAAGCTGTGATCTAATGATATTCTAGAAACATCCTTGTGGGCTGAAGAGATAGCTCAGTTAGTAAAGTATATACCTAGCAAGTACAAGGACCTGAATTTGAGATCCAGAACCCACAGTGTGTGGTGGCGCACGCCTTTAATCTCAGCACTCGGGAGGCAGAGGGCGGAGGATCACCGTGAGTTCGAGGCCACCCTGAGACTCCATAGTGAATTCCAGGTCAGCCTGAGCTACAGCGAGACCCTACCTTGAAAAACCAAAGAAGGGCCAAGGCACGTCCAACAGGTTCAGTCTTTTGTGGCAGGCCAGGGCCAGAATTCCTGTTCCTCACTGGGCCTGAGGCTTTCTAGGTAGAAATGAGCAAGATGAGACCCAGTCACATCGCAGGGGAGATCACCCAAAGGTGAGCCAGAATCAACCACAGAACGTTCTCAATGACAAATAAATGCCTGCGACACTTACCCAGCACACACCGCGTGTCAGGCCTGGGCAAAGTCCCGTCCTCATGGAGCTCACTCTGAGTCCCTGTCTGCTTTGAGAAGAGCTCCCCTGGTGACCCCAGAGCCCAACATCATGGGCTGAACTCTGGCCACCCCAGAATTCCTACCTTGAACTGCTAACCCCAGTACAGAAAGTGACCATATTTGGACATAGGGTCTTTAAAGAATAATTATGAATAATGATGCCATTATTAGATGCCAGCCCAATATGGCTGGTGTTCTTATAAGATAAAATCAGGACACAGGAAGGCCCTATGAAGACACAGGGGACAAGTGGCCATCTACAAGTCAAGGTGAGAGGACTCAGGAAAAAAAAAAAAAAGTTTAGCTTCCAGAAATGTGAGCAAACAAAAATTTTTAACTTTTTATTTTCGAGGTAGGGTCTCACTCTGGCCCAGGCTGACCTGGAATTCTCTATGGAGTCTCAGGGTGGCCTCGAACTCATGGCGATCCTCCTACCTCTGCCTCCCGAAAAAAATTTTAACTTTAAAAATTTTTATTTTTACTTATTTATTTGACAGGGAGAGAGAGAGAGAATGGGCACACTAGGGCCTCTAGCCACTGCAAAAGAACTCCAGATATATGTGCCACCTTGTGACCTTGTGCATCTGGCTTACATGGGTACTGGGGAATTGGGCCTTGAACCAGGGTCCTTAGGCTTCACAGGCAAGTGCTTGACCACTAAGCCATCTGTCCAGCCACGAGAAAACAAATTTGTTATAGAAGCCACCAGTCTGTGATACTTTGTTCTAGAAGCTTTAGAAAACTTATGCACCCAGGAGTTATTACATAAGAATATTGGCTAAGAATGCAGCTTGGAGATAAGGAATATATGGAGACTCTGGACCAAGAGACCCACCTATAGATTTCTCCCGACAGGAGCCAGTTAGCCTAACCCGTGTTCCCAGAGTGTGACTGTCACAGAAGGACATATGGATGCTTCAGACCAACCTCCAGCCCTGATGGGCACAAGGGTTCACTTGAACCCACAGTGAGCTGTATGCACAGAAATGGCCAGAAAGCCCCTTGGTTGTGTCCTCTATACGGAGGCTCCCACTACATCAAGACCAGTGGTGCCCAGCGAGACCCAGATTGGACAGGGACCTGGTCTAAAGTCACCCAGCGTGCTGGGTGGCATCCAGTGCAGCCTTAAACTCCCTGCTGGTCCCAGTTGCTGCTTACTCCTGTCCCCGGCACCTCGTCCAAGCTTTCCAGCCACCCGCTCTGTTTTCCCATCTTCTCCTCCCCACCTCTCTGGCTTTGACTAAGGCCAGGAGCATGATTTCAGAATGATGAAACCCAGCTCCTGAGGTCACGCCGGCCTCTTTGCAGTGGCTATAATTTTGCATGGTCCCATTCCCCGCACCCCTCCCCTCCAGTAGACTGGGGGAGCTGCCAGGTCTTTGGCACATGTCTGAGGGAATATGAGGATTAGACACCCGAAAGGCTCACTTCTGTCCAGGTCAAGAGGAATTTTCTGTTACAGACCATCTTCTGACCCATCACTGGTCTTTGGTGGGGGGGGGGGGGACACACAGGCTGGACACAGACACGCATGCCTCCATCCATCATCCCACCTAATCCCTTTATAGTCATGCTTCCCAAGTCAATGCCACCCAACTGCCTGTACCTCTGTCTTTTTCAACACTGACTCATGGCTCTGGGGGTTTCCTTTGATGTTCCCTCTGCTAGGATCACACTGTCTTCCTCCCACCCCCTTGGCTGCTTTGCCTAACTCCTACTCATCCTTTAAAGTCCACCTCTGACCATGACCCCAGCAGGTGGGCCCCATATTTCTCTCCGTATTCACATGGTAGTCTGTCTTTACGTTCATCACGTATGTGAATTCCTCCCGACTTACATGGCTATCTGGTTCCCCAACAAGAATGGAAGCATCTCAAGATTGGGGATGGGTTGGGACAAGGTCTGATTCACCTTGTGTTCCAGGGCAGAGCTCATTAGACAATGAGTTAGTAAGGGTTCATTGAGTGCTGGACATCTCCCCACAACACACACACACACACACACACAGCGAGAAACATTAATGCCTTGTTTTGCAAAGAAAAACTGAAGTCCAAATGGAAGTACTTGACCTGCTCAAGGTCTCAGGGTAAACTGGTATCAAGTAGGGACTAGAATCCCATCTTTCTGTTGTTTAGACCAATCTCTGTTATGTGCCAAAGACAGCACTTACAAAGCATCCAGCCAGCAGAGTCCTCTCAGCATAGCTATATTTTCTTTCTTTCTTTTTTAAAATTTATTTTATTTATTTATTAGAGACAGAGAGAAGGAGAGATAGAGATAGAGAGACAGAGAGAGAGAGAGACACCAGGGCCTTTAGCCACTGCAAATGAACTCCAGACACCTGTGCCACCTTGTGCATCTGGCTTACATGGGACCTGGAGAATCGAACCTGGGTCCTTAGGCTTCACAGGTGAGTGCCTTAACCACTAAGCCATCTCTCCAGCCCACTATATTAATTTCTAATTGCTGCCATATTGAACTGCCATCAACTTTGTGGCTTAAGAACAACACATTCATTATCTTTATTATTCTGGGGATCATAAATTCAAAGTGGATCTCACTGGATCAAAATCAAGACATGAGCTGTTCTGAATTCCTTCCTGAAAGTTCTAGGTGTGACTTCATATTCCATCTTTTCCAGTTTCTATGGGCTGCCTGCTTTCCTTCGTTCACGGCCCCCTTCCACCTTCAAAGCCAAAATGGTTGCTTGGGTCTTCCAACACTTCCTCTTCTCCTCCCTCTTCAATTTATTAGGACCCCTGCCATTATGCCATTATGTGTGTCACCTATATAATCCAGGATAATGCCTTTATCTCAAGGTCATCTGACCTGCAACCTTAATTCTCTTTGCCAGGTGATCTGATATAGCCTCAGGCTCTAAGGACTGGAGGCCACCATGAGTTAGAACATAGGACCTTATGCTGTCTACCATGCTGGTGGGCAAGGAGGCAATGGAATGGATCTGTTGAATGTGAGTGGCCAGCCTCCCAGGATGCCCACACTGTCCTGGCTTAAACCCGCCACCCTGTGAGTAACAGCACCCTCCTTTTATTCGCAAACACATTCTGAGTTGAGGATAGATTAGATGATGACCCCAGTGACAGACTATAGGACAGGGAGCCCATCTTGCCAGTGAGGACTCTGAGACACAGAGAAGGGAAGGAACTTGCCAGTCGTCCCAAAGTTAATGACAGAGGGGAGCCTAGAACCTAAATCCTTTGCCAAGACATGAAGACCAGGCTCGTGCCCTATTGAGACTGAAATATGCTTTCTTCAAGTCAGGAAGACAGTCGTCAGTGATGATAATAAAACAGTTGACAGTGATGATAATGCTGAAGAAATTGATGATGACAGTTGTTAAACACTTACCGTGTGCCAGGCACTGCTAACACTCAGTATTTTATGAGGTCCTCACTGCCAGTGCATGAGTGCTTTAGTGATAGAATTCTCATTTTGTCCTCACAAAAATCATGTATCCTTAGGAAAATAGATTCATGGTACTACAGTGACCAACCAGAAGGTGGGGAAGCTAAGTTTCAAACACAGATGCCTCCTGCTATGAAGCATCTATCTTTCCTCTGTCCTCAGAGCATCACCAGGCTTGAGACACTGAGAGAAGTAGGAGATTCGCTTTGGAGACTCAGGTGGAGGGTAGAAATGGAGAATGACAGAGGCAGTCAGCAGTCAGAAGTTATGAAGCCCATGAATCTGTAAGGCAGGGTGAGAATGCAGCGGCTCAACCAGTTGTGGTTAATTTAGTGCAGATTCACATTGTGGTCATACTAGAGTTTATCTTAAAACATTAGTTTTTTTTCCTATACCTTCTTAGTATAGACTATCTGGAAAACTACAAGGTAAAAAGAAGATGTAGCAGACAAAACACCTGAGCAGGAGAAGCTTATGGAAGAAAAGGATAAGCCTTTTCTTTCTTTCTTTTTTTTTTAAACAATATTTTCCAGCTTCAGGGCTATTTTTTTTTTTTTTCAAGGTAGGGTCTCACTCTAGCTCAGGCTGACCTGGAATTCACTATGTAGTCTCAGGGTGGCTTCAAACTCACTGCATTCCTCCTACCTCTGCCTCCCAAGTGCTGGGATTAAAGGCTTGCGCCACCATTCCAGCTCAGTTTACAGATTTGAAGGGAAGTTTCCTGATGGCAGGGAAGGCATGGCGTGAGCAGGAAGTTGGGTGTCACATCTTATCAGCAGAGAGGAAGCAGCAAGAATGAGCTGGCTAGCACTAGCAAACAGAGCTGGACTATAAAAATCCCAAGACTCACCCCTAGTGACACACCTCCTCCAGCAGGGCTCCACCTCCCAGTGACACATCTCCTCCAGCAGGACTCCACCTCCCAGTGACACATCTCCTCCAGTGACACATCTCCTCCAGCAGGACTCCACCTCCAGTGACACACCTCCTCCAGCAGGACTCCACCTCCCAGTGACACATCTCCTCCAGTGACACATCTCCTCCAGCAGGACTCCACCTCCCAGTGACACATCTCCTCCAGTGACACATCTCCTCCAGCAGGGCTCCACCTCCCAGTGACACACATCTCCTCCAGTGACACATCTCCTCCAGCAGGACTCCACCTCCCAGTGACACATCTCCTCCAGTGACACATCTCCTCCAGCAGGACTCCACCTCCCAGTGACACACATCTCCTCCAGTGACACATCTCCTCCAGCAGGACTCCACCTCCCAGTGACACATCTCCTCCAGTGACACATCTCCTCCAGCAGGACTCCACCTCCCAAAGGCTCCACCAGCTAGAGACCAAATATGAGGCTTAATCACAAATACATGAGACTATGGGGACACTTTACATCCAAACACATGAGGCTATGGGGGACACTTTGCATCCAAACTACCACAAATAATAACAACAATCATGAAAATGCCACACTCCCAGAGAACCATAATTAATGTGCTGGCAACATTTTTTACAGCTGTTTTTGTTTGTTTGTTTTTGCATGGTGTGTGTGTGTGTGTGTGTGTGTGTTTAGAATGTGTAGTATAGTGTTTTGTGTGTGGTATATGCATGTGTCTGCAAAGTTCCCTATGTGCATGTATGTGGTGGCCAGAGGAGAGCGTTGGGTGTCTTCCTCTATCACACATCAACATGTTTCTTTCAGATGGAGTCTCACTGAACCTGGAGCCACCATTTTCAGATAGGTTGGCTGACCAGTGAGCCCCAGCAATTCTCCTGTCTCTGCTCCCCACAGGACTGGGGTTACAGGCATGTGTGGCCATGCCCAGCTGTTCTGAGCACAGTGAAAACAGGCTTGGCTAAACAAGGCTGTTTGGTGGGCTAGGTGCATTATAGACAAGTTCCTCTTGTGACGTTTGCAACCTTTGGATGGGTTAATGGGAAGGCCACTCCATAGTAAGATGAGGAACATCTGAAGTCAAAGTCTGGTGTGTCTGTGAGCCAGGAAACCCTGTGTCTGCCAAGGGTTCCCTTTAAACCTTCTCTATGCTCCTTGCTTCTGCTTCCATGATATCACTATGATTTTACAAGTTTGTGCCACAAGAGTTCAGGAAAGACATCAGAGGGTCCCCATGAACCCAGTAGTTGGTTTTCTCCAAGGCTTTAAAAAATTTCTTTGGGCTGGAGAGATGGCTTACCAGTTAAGGTGCTTGCCTGCAAAGGCCAAGGACCCAGGTTTGATTCCCCAGGACCCACATAAGCCAGATGTACAGGGTGGTGCATGCATCTGGAGTTCATTTGCAGGGCTAGAGACCCTGATGCACCCATGCACCCATTCTCTCTCTCTCTTTCTCCTTCCTTCTCTCTCTCAAATAAATAAATAAAATAATTTTTTTTTTTGGTTTTTTGAGGTAGCGTCTTGCTCTAGCCCAGGCTGATCTGGAATTCACTATTTAGTCTCCGGATGGCCTTGAACTCATGGCGATCCTCCTCCCTCTGCCTCCCGAGTGCTGGGATTAAAGGCATGCACCACCACGCCCAGCTTATTAACGTTATTGCTTAACTTTGCCATGAACATAGTCCTGTTCTTTTATTTTATTATTATTTTTTTGAGGTGTGCACTACCATGCCTGGCTTAAAATAAAATATTTTTTAAAAAAATTTATTTAGTTATTTATTTTATTTGAGAGAGAGAAAGAGTCAGAAAGAGAGAGAGAATGGATACTCCAGGACCTCTAGCCACTGCAAACGAACATGCCATCTTGTGCATCTGGCTTATGTGTGTGGGTACTGGGGAATCAAACCTGGGTCCTTAGGCTTCACAGGCAAGCACTTTAACCACTAAGCCACCTCTCCAAGAGGAGAATGGAGAGATTTCTCAGTGGTTAAGGCACTTGCCAGCAAAGCCTAAGGACCCAGGTTCAATTCCCCAGTACCCACGCAAAGTTGGATGCACAAGGTGGTGTATTCATCTGGAGTTTGCAGCATGCCCATATTCTCTCTCTCCTGTGCTTGCAAATAAATAAATAAATAAATAAATAAATAAATAAAAGATTTTAAAAAGAAAAGGTAAACAAGCTCCTCCTTCACACATCTAGCTTCCAGTGACTCAGCTATATCATTCCACCCTAGGTGTGCAGCTGTGACGTGGCTGGGTGCAATCCCTCTGCGGGCCCCCTCTCACCATGTGATTCTCTGCTCTGCCCACCTCCCCATCTCGCCTGTCTCATCAGTCCCCGCCTCTCCGCTCCTTCCTCCCTCCAACTCTCCCCTCCCCCCATCATCTCTGTGCTACCATTCCTCAAGATGGGAACGGATGGGGACGAAGTAGGTGGGTGGAGGGAGCAGGTCTGCTTGGGTATCATGAGGTGAGACACCAGTCTGATGGCTTCGAGGTCTTCTTGCAATGTCTCGAATGCCAGCTGAAGAATTTTTGTTCCTTTTTTTTGTTTTTTTTTGAGGTAGAGTCTCACTCTAGGTCAGGCTGACCTGGAATTTTCGCTATGTAGTCTCAGGCTGGCCTCGAACTCACAGCGATCCTCCTACCTCTGCCTCCCGAGTGCTGGGATTAATAAGGCGTGCGCCACCACACTTGGCTCAGATGAAGAATTTTGATCGCTACGTAATAGGATGAGGGTAGAGGCCTTCCCTGCACCACCACTCACTAATGTGTGGCCCTGGGCAAGTCACTAAACCTCCTTGAGCTGCCATATCCTCCCTATAAAGTCGGCTAACAGTGTAATGTGTGTATGTAATGTGTGGATGGAATAAGACAATGTGGGGAGAGTGCCTAGCGCGGAGCACAACACACACATTTATCCATGACAAATGGCATTGATGTGATTCCTACTGATGTCCTGTGTTTCCCCCCAACACACAACCTGGGGGGACTCTACAGCCACCTCACTGAGCCTCCACCTGTGTTTGAGTCCATGGAAGGTCAAAGGTGAGGAGGAGCCATGCTCTAAATTGTCAAAAGCAAACCTCAGTCCGTGCACATGGTGCGCTGCTGTTCTCTCTCGTGAAGGGTCAAAGGTACCAGCGTGGGAGGCACCGAGGGGGGCACTGAGCTGCGGGTTGAGACCACTGTGGCCACCCCGTATGTTCTTCAGGGGCCAAAGTTCAAGGCCCAGCACGAGCCAGTACACACAGTTCAGGGAGTGCCAGCTGGGCAGCCCCACACCACAACCCCCTCAGCCACATCGCAGGCAACAAGGGCCAGCCATGGACTCGGCCCATCCTGGTCTCCTGCCACTGACAGTGATGTTGGACCATCCAACAGGAGCCTCCCTAGGGCTCAGTTGGCTCACCTGAAGTCTGAGGACTGAGGCAAAACCCCTCGCCAATGAGGCTGACCTGTGAACAGAATTATGTATCTGGCACCAAGCGCAGGGGTGGCACGATAAAGGTGCCCGGGGAAAATGGTGCTGACCATGTCTGCGAATCTTCTGCCCAAGACAGGGAGCCCCTGGCGACTTCTGCTAGGGTCTTTTTCAGTTGTTCCCAATTACCCCACATGGTGTCAGTTACCCAAGAAGGGGATTTTCTGTGTACACTGACTGAATGACTGGGTCATCTAAACCCGGGGAAGGGCAGAGGACGAGGACTTGCCATTTGCTGTTTTCGCACGGGTGAGGTCATAAATGATGACTCACTTGTAATTGGATGCTGAGTGCCCGTGTGGTTTCCAGTGTGTGATCTCATTTTATTCTCACAACCCCCGCCCCCTGCCAACATCACATCTCGTGGGTGGACACGGAGAAGCTGGAAATTGCTCTCCCCAGTTTTCAGATGGGAAAATGGAGCTTCGGGAGAGGCTCCGTGAATTTATCTAGGTCACCCTGAAAGTGAAGGCAACGGCTGGGGCTCCTCCGTTCCAGTTCAGGGGGTTTCGCCAGAGTCCAGTGGTGTATGCGTGGAGCAGAGAGCCACTGAGGTCCTGGGGAGGCGTGGGGACAGCAGGGAACACAGAAGGACTTCTGGGGCAGCGTGGTCAGGGTCTGAAGAGCAGCCTTACTGGTCAAACTGTGGCCCCTCCAGTGCTCTCCGAAGAGTAGTCCCAGTTCCTCCCTCAGTGTCTCCTTCTGCTGTCCTCTGCCCCAGAGCTCCGAGGCAGTCCCAGTCCACAGCTCTGCAAAGGCTGGGCCCACCATCTCCCTGGTGGACCCTCCTAAGAGGCCAGTTACCACGAGGGCTTAGGGAGCCTATGAGCTGCTCTTCTCCTCACTTCGGCCCAAGCAGTGGCCTGTCCTGGGCAACGGCCTGCCCAGCCCTGCTTGAAGAAGTCGGGGAGCTGTTTTATGAGAAACCAAACAGTGGACAAGAGAGAAATGGTTGCCGCACCCTTCATGCCTTCAAACTGGGTTTTGCTTCGACTGGTTCTGGGTGTTCCTGAGCCGGCCGACCTCACAGATTCTGAGGTTCTCGTGGGTCCAGCCTAGAGCTGGGTTCTTAGGTATGGCTACTTGGAAGGGGCGTATACTCCAAAGGGACACCGTGTGTCCAGACTGACTCCCTGCATCAGAGGATGCTGTGCAGGGAGGGGCATGCCCCACCAGGGTCAGCGAAGAGAGTGGGACAGCTGGTTGGTCTCAGGTCTGTGGTCAGAGCCCTGGCAGCCCATGAGGTGTGTGACAGATGGGTAGACTTGAGACAAGGATTGCATCATGGTGTTCTGGCAAGTTCTGGGAGGCAAGGAGGGAGGTATGGATGGGGTGATGTGCCAGTGTGGGTGTTGGGGGGGGATGGTTAGAGCAGACGTGCTATAAGACCACCTTGGGTGAGTCCCCTGCAGAGGAGAATTCAATGTGAAAGAGAAAGAATGGTACCCAGGTCCTCACCCAGCATGAGTCTGGGCTCTATTAGATGACAGTGGGCCATCCCCAGGGTTGCTGGAAGGGACTCAACACAGCCTGGGACCCTTGAGAGAGGTCACATGTCTTTATATCTACTGGCCTACTCTGGAGCCCTGAACAGGGCCTGTGTGAGGGTGGAGATCATAGCCCGAGCTTTATCCCCCGTGCTAGGGAAGGCATTTGTGTCAGCATTAGTGGATTCCTAGGGGCAGCTGGGGAGATGCTATCTAATAGGGGGTGGCCAGTGGAGCAAGAGGACCTAGCTATGTCCAGAGAATACAAGTGATACTGTCTAGGGTGTGTTGGCCTCATTTTCTCCACCAATTAAAGAATCAAAAGGGTTACAAAGAGAAAAGTTGGAGCTGATGAGATGTTTCAGCTTGCAAAGCCTGACTGCTGAGGTTCAATTCCCCAGTACCCACATAAAGCTGGATGCACAAAGTGATGCATGCATCTGAGTTTGTTTTCAGTGGCAAGAGACCCTGGTGTGCCCATTCTCTCTCTTTCTTTCTCCCCTTGCAAATAAATAGAAATTTAAAAAATAAAGTTTATTTCAAAATAAGAGGTAAAGAAAGCAGAGAGAACACAGATTCCACAGCTGGAGAATCTGCCCTCCCGCTTGGAAGCTGGTCTTTTATAGAATGCGGGAAGTCCACCCATCCATCCAGAGTCCATGATTGGTCATCTTAAACAAAGATGAAGGTGCTGATTGGTCCACGGTGCATCCAGCTCTGTGCGTGTTCCAGAAAGCCCCCCAAGGCCATGGGAAAATCCACTTAGGCCAGGAGAAGTGGGTCATCTTCTTCACCACCTTGGGTTAGAATATAACCACCTGTCTGTCTGTCTGTCTGTCTGTCTGTCTGTCTAGCTGAGGAAACTGTCTAGCTCCTGGAGTGTTTCAGTAGCAGCCCCACCCAGCCCAATTCTCTCCAGGGGGACAATATCACCCATGGGGACTCCAGTGTCCTTGCAGCTCACGGGGATACAGGGAGTAGGAAGCTTCCAGAAGCAAGTGACTGGCCTCCTACAAGCCTGTTAAAAAGCCAGCATGGAGGGAGCCCAGGACCTCCAGAGTCAACACGGGGAAGGCTTCATAGTAGGTGACCTTGGACATGTTATGAGCTCCCCTGAGCATTGGCATCCCCCACTGTAACCTGGGTGTGTTAATTGTTTCTCATTGCTGCGACAAAATAACTAACAAAGGCCACTTAAAGAAGGACGGGTTTCACTGGGCTTACGTTTAAAGGGTATATATCAACGCATGAACGTCATTGTGGCATAAGCATAAGGCAGCTAGCTGGTCACATTGCACCCATAGTCAGGAAACAGAGAGCTGAGTGCTGGTGGTCGGCTTTCTTCTTTTTATTCACTCTAGGACCCCAGTCCACGGGATGGCAACCACGCATATTCAGGGTGGAGCCGTGCCTCCTCAGCTAGCCTTTCTGGAAACGCTTTTGCAGACACACCCACGGACATGTTACCACGATGGTTCTAAATTCAGTCAAGTTCACCATGAAGATTACCACCTCCCACTGAAAAACACAATAGTCGGTCTGTTTATGCAAAAGCTCACGAGCACACGGAGCTCTGGGCACTCCTGATCCAGCCTTGCCATTAGACTGCAATGGAACTTACTGGAAAGCAGGGGCCTTGCCTGTCCAGTTCACCTTTGTGAGCCCAGTGTCTGGCATGCGTTAGGTATTCAGTAAATCTTTTCTCAACAAACTGATGATGGAGAAGGAGCACTTTAAAACTCATTATTAATGATGACCACTCGATCTTCCAGCAGAGAGGGAGGCCAAAGGGGCCTGGTTGGGAATGGCATCAGGCCAGCGGACCCAAGTTCTAGCCCAGCCCTGCCTCTGGCTCGCTACAGGACCTGGCAAGTCACATAGGCAGCCCGAGCCTCGGTTTTCTCTCTTGCTTAATGAAAGCATTGGACAAGACGAACTCTCTGGTTTCTTCTTGGCTCTGAGGTCCCGGGGCTGGGGTGAGGCATCCCACACCATCTGGGTCTATAATGACCATGAACCAGCCGTTTCCCCTCCTGCCTTGTCTTTATCTTCTGGGTACTCTCTACTCTGATTGGATCATTTTCATTTGTAGTGTTTAAACACTGCTTTGGTCCTTTTGAGACACCCCCACTTCATTTTAGGCATTCCCTGTAGGTAGGCAGTGGCACCATCTACCCCCCGCCCCCCACTATAGACAAGATGTCTCCTCTGTCTCTCAGTTTGGGACAAGTCTCACCTTCATGAGGGTCTCTCTCTTGAACTCATCCCAGGGTTGTGGCCATCGCTGACCGTGGGTGGGGGAGGGCAGAGTGACATGTTTGCTGACAGACTGGTGACCGGTGAGTGGCGGGGAAAGAGCCAGGAGCCGCAAAGGTGCAGTGTGTGCCAGGTGGGCCTTGCCAGCCTGAGCTATTTTTAGAAGCCATGTTTGCAAATTTTGTGTTAATAGTGTCTCTGTCCAAGCTCTGGCTCTCAGGGCTTAGGGAGGGGAAGAGCTCTTGAGAAGGCCTCCCTCCCTCTCCCTCCCTCCCTCCCCTAGTCTATCTCTCTCCTCCTCCTCCTATGCGCCCCTCCTCACAGGTGGCTGGGATCGCAGCCCTCCCCAGCCAGCCATCTGCAGACACCGGGCTAGTGGGGAGGCGGGGCGGGGGGTGCAGAGGCATAGCGCTGAAGTTGCTAGAGGCCCAGCTTCATGGTGGGGGTGGGTGGGTGCAGAGCCCTAGCAGGGGACACCTGTGTCACTGGAACTGTCATTTGCTTTGGCTGTTATCTCCTTCCACAATGAACTTGGGCCCCCAGTAGGCTTCTGTAATTGTCTGAGGTTACCCACCCTGGCCTGAAGCCCCCGAGTCGGAGACCCTGGCTCCAGAGGAAACACATCCCAATGCATCTTCCTGAGGCAGCTAATGAAGGGAGGGAATTGGCCACAGATAGAGAGAGGGAGGAGTCGCTCATAGTCCCGTCCTTGGGGTCTTCCCAGTCTGGAACAAGAGGCAACAAGGTCTTGAGCATGTCATTCATTATCCCAGCATGGGTATACTCAGGGAAGCGGTGTGTGGGGGTGAGGGTGGGGGTGGGGTGGGGTATAACCTGCTCTGAGCTAAGAACTGAAGGGTGAGTAGAAGCGAAGTTAAAAGCAGGTGGACGAGGGCTAGAGGGATGCTCAGTGGTTAAGGCGCTTGCCTGCAAAGCCAAAGGAAGCACAAAGTGGCTGGTGCGTCTGGAGTTCATCTCCAGCAGGTGGAGGCCCTGGCATGACCATTCTCTCTCTCTCTCTGTCAAAGAAAAATAATAAAAATAAAATATATACAAAAAAAAAAAAGTAGGTGGACACGAGAGCCACAGAGACAAGAGAGAGAGCCCCAGAGTCAGTGATTACAGTAGCAGGGGTATCACTGGAACAATGGGGGCTCCCAGCGATTTCTGGTTCCTAACCCATCCACACAGATAAACTCCTGAAAAGGACCCTTAACTCCTCTTCACCCAGCACCGAGGAAGAGGGGCTCCCTCTGCAGAGCAGAGATGCCCAAGTAGTTGTTCTGGTCCCCTCTGGAACACACCCCCCGGGAGTTGCTTACTGTGATGGGGCTGTGAGCAGTCTCTGACCATTTGAGAGACAGAATGGGTGCACCAGGGCCACAATGTGCTAACATGGGACCTGGAGATTCGAACCTGGGTCCTTAGGCTTCACAGGCAAGCGCCTTAACCGCTGAGCCGTCTCTCCAGCCCTCTGTAGCCCATCTTCTTGTGACCACGTGGCCCTTCCTGGCTCTCCCTCTTCAGAGAGGGACCTCCCGTGGCCCCAGGAGTCCTGGGCTTCCAGGGCTGGCTCTTGCATTTAGAACTGGGTGACCCTCGCCGGGGTTCCTCTGCACAGCTGGGAGGATTAAGTTTGGAGCTCAGGTCAATTAGCCAGACTACGTTACCGTCATCATCACCACCGTGCAAAGTGGAGGGAAACTGAGGCCTGGAGCCGGGAGGGCCTTTTGCTCCGGGAAGCCCCGGGCTGGCGGGACGCGACGGGCATCCGTGGCCTCAGGGGCCCTCGCCAGGCTCCCGCCGCCCCCGCCGCCCGCCCGGGCTCAGCTCCGCGGCCGGCCGCGCTTTACGAGCGAAAACAAACACGGCCCACAGGCCGGCGCTGCGCGGCGGGCCGGTCAAAGCCGGCTTTGTGCCCGCCGCCCCCGCGGCCCCCGCCGCCCCGAGACTTTAATTAGCGTCTGGGTCTCTGCGCCCGCAGCCGCGAATCAAAGCCCGGCTTCTTCCAGCGCCCCGGCCCCGACCCCGGCCCGGCGCTTCCCCGGGGCTCCGGGACCTCTGCTGGCAGCCGCGGGCTCCCGAGTTCGAGTCTCCCCCGGGGCGAGGGACCGGTGCTCTGAGCCTCAGTTTCCCCAGGCGAGTTCGAGTCTCCCCCGGGGCCAGGCAATGGTGCTCTGAGCCTCAGTTTCCCCATGCGAGTTCGAGTCTCCCCTGGGGCGAGGGATCGGTGCTCTGAGCCTCAGTTTCCCCATTCCAGCGATCACTGCAGCCAGCCGAGCCCTGGGAGGTTCATGTAGGAAAACAGGTGTTGGCGCTGGGGACGAGGCAGCCTGGGCAGAGGGAAGAAGGGAGCAAGTTGGTGCTTGGTGAGGAGGCAGGGCGAGGGAGGTGGGGGCATGGGCCGGTCAGCAGGGGGGGAGTGAGAAGGTCAGAGCCGAAGTCCCCGTGCCTTACTTGGTCATGGAAGCCTGGAGGGGTGTGATGAGATCTGAGAGGGACTGGGGCAGCCTCCAAGGATAGGCAGCATTAACCTGGGTTTGGACCATTGTGCTCTTGAAGGGTAGGTAGCGGGACACCTGGGCTGTGTTTAAAAAGCCAGTTCAAGCCGGGCGTGGTGGCGCATGCCTTTAATCCCAGCACTTGGGAGGCAGAGGTAGGAGGATTGCCGTGAGTTCGAGGCCACCCTGAGACTCCATAGTGAATTCCAGGTCAGCCTGGGCTAGAATGAGACCCTACCTCGAAAAACCAAAAAAAAAAAAAAAAAAAAAAAAAGAAAAGCCAGTTCAGGCCTGGAGAGATGGCTTCCCCCTTAAGGCGCTTGCTTGCAAAGCCAAAGGACTCAGATTTGATTCCCCAGTACTCATGTAAAACATAAGGTGGTGCATGCATCTGGAGTTCATCTGCAGTGGCTGTAGACACTGGCATGCCCATTTTTTTTCTTTCTCTCTTTAAAAAAGAAAAAAAAACAGAAAAAATATTAAAAATAAAATAAAGTAATATATTTAAAAAGCAGTTCATAGCTAGGTTTTCTGATGAATCAGAACTTTGTGGGGTGGAGGTGGGGGACTGACATTCTAATTCTGCTCATGAGTATGGGATATTCAGAAGGTAAATGAGCCTGGATTCATAGAAAAAGATACACTCCCTAAAGTGCTTGCCTAGCATGGGCCAGGCCCTAGGTTCAATCCCCATTATTCTAGAGGGAAAAAAAGAAGAGAAAAGAGAAAAGAGAAAAGAAAAGAAAGACCTATATCCTCAAACAGACCCCCTAAAGGTGTGTTTTACTAATCTCATGGAGTGATATTTCTATATGATCAATGGAGGGAGCAGGAGAAAGGGAAGAAGGAAGGGCTTTCATCAAACCAAATACAGCACCATCACTCCAGGCATTCACACCAGCACCATCACTCCAGGCATTCACACCAGCACCATCACTCTTCAGCATTCACACTGGCACCGTCACTCTTCAGCATTCACACCAGCGCTGTCACTCTTCAGCATTCACACCAGCACGGTCACTCTTCAGCATTCACACCAGCACCATCACTCTTCAGCATTCACACCAGCGCTGTCACACCTCAGCATTCACACCAGCACCGTCACTCTTCAGCATTCACACCAGCACCATCACTTCAGCATTCATACCAGCACCATCTCTTCAGCATTCACACCAGCACCATCACTCTTCAGCATTCACACCAGCACCATCACTCCTCACCATTCACACCAGCACCATCACTTCAGCATTCACACCAGCACCGTCACTGCTCAGCATTCACACCAGCACCGTCACTCCTCAGCTCTTCAGTCCAACACAAGGGAGATGATTACCCGTGACCACCTTCAGTCACCAGCTAAGGGCTGTCAGTGTTGGGGTGGGGTGGGGTGGGCATTTCCAGCCTCTTCTGGTTGTCCATACTGGGGTGTAACATCCAATGTTGGGAGCCAGTGCATATAAGGGGATGAGAGGCACCATGAGTGGGTCATGTCTATAGCATGTCCACAGTGGTGTGAGCTGCAGGGACATCTGCTATCTTAAGAAAGGTAAGGTGGTTACCATGTCTAACTCACTTCTGTTAACTCTACCCTTTAAATATCTCAGAAGCCCATCTGTTTCCATCTCTATGGCCATGTCCTGGTAGAGACTGTCACCATCCCTGTCACTGAACGCTTAGGGTAATTTATTAATCCACATTGTGGCTTCCATCTTTGACTCCTTCCACAGATGCTTAATAGCTTTTTGCGGGCTGGAGAGATGGCTTAGCGGTTAAGCACTTGCCTGTGAAGCCTAAGGACCCTGGTTTGAGGCTCGATTCCCCAGGACCCACGTTAGCCAGATGCACAAGGGGGCGCACGCGTCTGGAGTTCGTTTACAGAGGCTGGAAGCTCTGGCACGCCCATTCTCTCTCTCTCTCTCTCTCTCTGCCTCCTTCTCTCTGTCGCTGTCAAATAAATAAATAAACAAACAAAAAATTTAAAAAAATAGCTTTTTGCAAAACACACATCTGATGAGCTACTCCAGTGTTGCAGATCCTTCCAGCCTCAAAAATAGTGGAGGTGAAATTCAAGGTAACTGCTGTTTTGGAACAGACCCCAGAGAGTCAGTACTGGCTCCGCCATTGACAGCCATGCCAGCAGCTCCTCCTTCCGTGCCTGGGTGTTCCGGGCCCTGGAGCACCTTCTCCAGCTCTTGTAGACACCATGCCCCTTGCCCTCTGCCCCTGTTCGACATTCTTCTTTTGCCAAGCTGAGCTTCTTGTAGGTTGCCAGACGTCCCCTCACTACACTTTGTCACTAGGTCTCTGGCATGCTGGTTTCTAGGTCTGCAACATGATCTCCATTTTCCCCAGGAAATTTCCCTGGGGAATTCTTTAAAATTTCTACTTAGGTGTCCCCTCCTCTGGGAAGTTTGTTTTTACTCCCCTCTCTTTCCACCGGAGCCTTCTTCTGAATGACACTCTCTTTTTTAAAAAAAATCATTATTATTATTATTATTATTAGTTTACTTATTTATTTGAGACACACACATGGGGGGGGGGAGAGGGAGAGAGAATGGGCCTCCAACCACTGCAAATGAACTCCAGATGCATGTGTCACCTTGTGCATCTGGCTTACGTGGGACCTAGAGAATCAAACGTGGGTCCTTTAGGCTTCACAGGCATGTGCCTTAATTGCTAAGCCATCTCTCCAGCCCTGTCTTTTGTCATTGTTTATTTCTCTCTCTCTCTCACACTCACTGCTTTGCTTTTTTAAAAAATTATTATTTAGCCGGGTGTGGTGGCGCACGTCTTTAATCCCAGCACTCGGGAGGCAGAGGTAGGAGGATTGCCGTGAGTTCGAGGCCACCCTGAGACTCCACAGTGAATTCCAGGTCAGCCTGGGCTAGAATGAGACCCTACCTCAAAAAACAAACAAAAAAAAATTATTACTTATTTGCAAAGAAAGAAAGACACAGAGAGAGATAGAGAGATGGAGAATGGGTGCACCAGGACCTTTTGCCACTGCAAACAAACTCTCAATGCATGTACCAGTTGGTGTATATGGCTTTACATGGGTACTGGGGCATTGAACCCAGGCCAACAGAGTTTGCAAGCAAGTACCTTTAACTGCTGACCCATCTCTCCAGCCTTGTTTTATTTTATTATTTTTTTGAGGCAATGACTGGCCTTTTTTTTTTTTAAAATGCAAGAACAAAAGCAAGAGACAGAGAGAATTGGTGTGCCATGGCCTCCAGCCACTGTAATCAAACTCCAGATGTGTGTGCCTCCTTGTGCACATGTGTGACCTTGCATCACCTTGTGCATCTGGCTTACGTGGGATCTGAAGAGTTAAACATGAGTTCTTAGGCTTTGCAGGCAAGCGCCTTAACCACTAAACCATCCCTTCAGCCCTGTGTGTGTGTGTTTTATTTTTAAATAGGGTCTCATGCTACTCAGGCGATACTCTAGGTACCTCCCACTGCCCACTGTTCCTTTGTTTGTTTGGTTGGTTTTGGTTTTGGTTTGTCAAGGGAGGGTCTTGCTGTAGCCCAGGCTGAACTGGAATTCACTCTGTAGTCTCAGGCTGGCTTCATATGCACAGCGATCCTCCTACCTAGGCCTCCTAAATGCTGGGATTAAAGGTGTGAGCTTCCATGCCCAGCATCACTGTTCCTTTGTAGTACACACGAAACTATTTTTTTATGCATGTATGTGTGTGTGTTTGGGTATGAGATGCAAATGTGCGCATGTGCATTTGAAGTCCAAAGGACAACCTCCGGTGTTGTTCTCAGGAACACCATCCCCGCTCTTTGAGACAGGGTCTCTCATTGGCCTGGAGTCCACCAGTTAAACTAGATGAGCTGGCCAGCAATCCTCAAGGATCCTCCTGTCTCCACCTCCTCAACACTGGGGTTACAGGAGCACCCCACCATGCCTTACACTTTATATGGCTACTGAGAACCCAACTCAGAGTTTCATGCTTCTGAGACAAGCATTTTAGTGACTGAGCCGTCTCCCAGCCCTCAAAACTATTCCCTGAAAAAGAAATATGGGGGCCGGGCGTGGTGGCACACGCCTTTAATCCCAGTACTTGGGAGGCTGAGGTAGGAGGATGGCTGTGAGTTCGAGGCCACCCTGAGACTACATAGTGAGTTCCAGGGCCACCTGGGCTTGGGCTGGAGCAAGACCCTACCTTGATAAACAAACAAACAAACAAACAAAAAAAAAAAAAAGAAAGAAAGAAAGAAAGAAAAGAAAAAGAAAGAAAGGAATATGGGGTCTCACTCTATATAGCCCACGCTAGACTCTACAGGTGTGTCCTACCATGCCTGGCTTAGACTGGGAACTTTTATTATTATTATTATTTTGTGTGTGTGTGTGTGTGTGTGTGTGTGTGTGTGTGACAGTGGAATGGCATACATGTGGTGGTTAAGGTGTAGGCCCTCTCCTTCCACCTTGTTTAAAGCAAGGTCCTTGGGCTGGAGAGATGGCTTAGTGGCTAAGGCATTTGCCTGAAAAGCTTAAGGACCCAGGTTCAACTCTCCAGAATCCACATAAGCCAGATGCACATGGTGGTGCATGGTTCATTTGTAGTGGTCGGAGGCCCTGGCACACCCATTCTCTCCCTCCCTGCCTCTTTCTCTCATAAATAAATAAATAAAATATTTAAAGCAATGTCTTTTGTTTGCTGCCATGTACTCCAGGCTAGCTGGTCTGCAGTCTTCTAAGGGATTCTCTCTCTCTCTCTTTTTTTTTTTTGGTTTTTCAAGGTAGGGTCTCACTCTAGCCCAGGTTGACCTGGAATTCACTGTGGAGTCTCAGGGTGGCCTTGAACTCATGGCGATCCTCCTACCTCTGCCTCCCGAGTGCTGGGATTAAAGGCGTGCGCCACCATGCCCGGTTCCAAGGGATTCTCTTGTCTCTATCTCCCATCTTTTTTTTTTTTTAATGTTATTTATTTATTTGAGAGAGAGAAAGAGGCAGATAGAGAGCGAATGGGCACACCAGGGCCTCTAGCCACTGCAAACAAACTCCAAATGCATGTGACACCTTGTGCATCTGGCTTATGTGGTTATCAAGGAATTGAACCTGGGTTCTTAGGTTCCACTGGCAAGTGCCTTAACCACTGAGCCATCTGTCCAGCCCTCCATCTCCCACGTTGCTGTGGGAGAGCTGGGATTGCAGACATGCGCTACTGTGTCTGGCTTTCTGGGTATCCAAAACCGGATCCTCGCACCTGCATGGCCAGCACTTTACCCAGCGAGCCATCCATCTCTCCAGCCCCAACACTGGAGACTCTGAGGACGGGGTTGGACGCAGAGGTTGTTGCCCCGCCTGTGCTGGTTGTAATAAGTGATGATGGGGGAGAGCGGGACCCCTTGGGCTCTGGCAGGAGACCCCCCCCACTCCAGGCCCCATGCTGATCTTTGCTCACCTGCACATAGCACGAAGAGCTTATTCAATGCACGTGTGACCCCGCCCGCTTGAAGACCACATTCAGAAACTGGGGAGCCAGGAACTCCAGAAAGCAGAGTTTACACATAGGATGGAGTCATCTTCATCCTTGGTCCCTTAGCCTGAAGGACTGTTTGCCACAACAGGGGGATCTGGGCAGGTTCTACTTATCTCTGCTTCATAGCAAATCCCACCCCCCTCCAACTGCTTTTGAAGCAATTATTCCAAAATTTATTTGTGTATGTATATGTGCGTGGGCATGCATGCCACGGGGCACAAGTGGGTGGTCAGAGGTCAACTTTGAGGAGTCTGTGCTCCATCTTCTTTGAGACAGAGTGTCTTGCCACTGTAAATGAGCGCCAGACTAGCTGGACCATGAACTTCAGATGCTCCTAGCTCCACCTCCTGTTGTTGTAGGAGCATTGGGATCACTGGCTTTACGTGGGTGCTGGGGAATTGAACCCAGGCAGGAAGGTTTTACAAGCAAGTGCCTTTAACCACTGAACCATCTCCCTGACCCCTCCCAGCTTCTTCTTTTTTTTTTTTTTTTCTGAGGTAGGGTCTCACTCTAGCCCAGGCTGAAGTGGAATTTACTATGTAGTCTCAGGGTGGCCTCAAACTCACGGCGATCCTCCTACCTCTGCCTCCCAAATGCTGGGATTAAAGGCGTGCGCCACCACGCCCAGCTGCTGCTGCTGCTGCTGCTTCTTCTTCTTCTTCTTCTTCTTTTTCTTCTTCTTTTTTTAAGAGAGAGAGAAAGAAGCAGAGAGAGAGAGAGAGAGAGAGAGAGAGAGAGAGAGAGAGAGATGATAATGGGCATGCCAGGGCCTTTAATCACTGCAAACAAACTCCAGATGCATGTGCCAATTTGTGCATCATCTGGATTTCATGGGGCCTGGAGAATCAAACCTGGGTCCTTAGGTTTCACAGGCAAGCACCTTAACCACTTAACTCAGATATCTACTGTGTCTGGAGTAGTTTGCAGTGGCAGGAGGCCCTGGTGTACCCATATTCACTCTCTTTCTGTCTGCCTCTTTCTCTCCATCTTTCTCTCAAATAAATAAATAAAAATATAAAGGAGAGGATATGGATTACACCTGACAATGGGAGAAACCATCGTGAATGTGTTCTGAACTCACAGGCACATTCAATCTCCAGGCCACATGGGGCTGAGGAGAGCTCTGAAGGTGTCCCACAAAAGTCCTGAATTTACTTAAAACATTATGAAAATTGTTTCTGCAATGTTTTGTAACTCAGTTGCAGGATTGAGCACATAATTGTAGATGACAATGTCATGTCACGTTTTAAAAGACTGGACATAGGGGGCTGGAGAAATGGCTTAGTGATTAAGGCGTATGCCTGCAAAGCCTAAGGATCCAGGTTCAATTCTCCAGGTCCCACGTAAGCCAGATGCACATGGTGGCACCTGCATCTGGAGTTCGTTTGCAGTGGCTAGGACCCTGGAACGCCCATTCTCTCTCTCTCTCTCTCTCTCTGTCTCTGTCTCTGTCTCTAATAAATAAATAAAAATAAATTAAAAAAAGACTGGACATAAAGCCATCATAGGCACACAAGCTAGGGGTCTGCATGTGTGTGTACAAGGCTCTCCCAGGACAGAACAGAGCTAGAACAAGAAGAAAGAGGAGCCAGGCATTGCTCCTGCATTCCTGTAATCCCAGCACTTGGGAAGACAAGGCAGGAAGATTGTGAGTTTGAGGCCAATCTTGGCCTACACAGGAAGAAGGAGGAGGAAGGGGGGAGGGGAGGGAAGAAGGCAAGACAGAGGAGGAAGATATAAGTGAGGTGGAGGAGGCCAGGTCCAAGGGTTGGTTCTCCTCCATGCTACCAAAGAATTCATAGAAATCAGAGATAACTTATATTTAACTTGGCCTTAAAGGTTATTAGAAAAGCTCTATTTGTTAAGGTAGGACGATTGAACATATGTAACAGTTTGTTAGTTTGACTTACTGCCTTTAAATATTTGAGCTATAACATCTTGACTCCATTTTATATTCTTCTTTTCTTTTGTTTGGTGTTTCGAGGTAGGGTCTCACTCTAGCTCAGGCTGACCTGGAATTCACTATGTAGTTTCAGAGTGGCCTCGAACTCAGGGAGATCCACCTACTTCTGCCTCCCGAGGTCTGGGATTAAAGGCGTGTGCCACCACACCTGGCTATTGACTTCATTTATGTTCTTGTCTGGGCCCTGCAAATGTGAGGGGTGGTCTCAGTTGTAGAGATGGCGATGGTACTGATAATGATGGTAGGGGTGATAATTCAAGAGCTCAACAACCATTTAGTGAGTATCTATGATATGTCAAGAGTCAACTCCAAGCCGAGTGTTGTCAACTTCAAGCTGGACATTGTGACGCACACCTTTAATCCCAGCACTCAGGAGGCAGAGGTAGGAGGATCGCTGTGAATTTTGAGTTCGAGGCCACCCTGAGACTACATAGTGAATTCCAGGTCAGCCTGGGCTAGAGTGAGACCCTACATCGAAAAACCAAAGGAAAAAAAAAAGAGTCAACTCCATTTCACTATCGTTACTTACATTGGCCTGTCAATCTTTCTTCTTTCATTCCTTCTTTGATCAGTATTTATTAAATGCCTCCTCTGGGACACAGAATGAGCACAGAGAGATGACAGTATGCGCCTCTAGTGCAAGAGACACATGTTGTAGTGGGAAGTCACTAAAGTATACAAGAGTAAGTTCCACTATGGAAGACTATGCAATCCTGGAGAAGGCTTCCTCTGCGATAGTCTTGAGGAATAACCTGGGATAGGATGGGCGTTCTGGAAAAGGGAATAGCATGTCAAAAATATTTCATATGTGTGTGGAAGTGAAAGAGGGGAGGGAGAGACAGCTCAGTTGGTAGAGTACTTGACACGCAAGCCTGAGGACCTGAGCTTGAATTCCCAGCGGCCACACCAGAGCCAGGTGCAGTGGTGCCCATCTGGGAGGTGGAGATAGGAGCATGCTGGCTAGCTAGTCTAGCCAAATCAGTGAGCTCTGAGTTCAGGGAGAGTGACCCTGCTTCAAAAAATAAGGTCAAGAGCTGGAGAGATGGCTTAATGGTTAAGGTGCTTGCCTGTAAAGCCAAAGGACTCGGGTTCAATTCCCCAGGACCCATCCTTCAACACTATAGCCCTGGGGCACCCTTCCAATCATGTGATAAAGGTTCCTCATCCTTCACTCCCCATGCTGATTCTACATCACCCAGTATGGACCAATTAGAACCTCCTGTTGTAGAACTCTACCCTCTGGGCATGCCACGGCCATTGACACCTTGAAATCGGAACTGCAATTATTACCCTCACAAATCCCTCACAAGATTGGCATTGCTTCATGGAGGGGAGGGACGGTTCATGAGCACTACATGGGGTCTGCCTTTCCCCTGCTGAGTATATGTAAGTTATGGATTGTTGCAGAGGAAGGACTTTTTTTTAAGAAAAATTATTTATTTATTAGAGACAGAGCGAGGGGGAGGGAGGAAAGAGGGATATAGAGAGAATAGGCACACCAGGGCCTCCAGCCACTGCAAACGAACTCCAGATGCATGTGCCACCATGTGCATCTGGCTTACGTGGGACCTGGAGAATCAAACCTAGGTCCTTAGGCTTCACAGGCATGCACCTTAACCACTAGGCCATCTCTCCAGCCCTGGAGGAAGGACTTTTGTTCAGTGGTGTAGCCACCTATAAGTTTCCTGTGTGAAACCCTAACTAAACTCATAGATAGACTAAGCTAGATTTGGGCTGGATTGTTTCTTTGGTCCATCCTTGGTGCCATTATCTGTTCACTTCCCCAGGAAAAGTTCATCCAACAGTTGGCACCCAAAAAGGGACCCAGTGGAACCAAAGATAAGATGGGAAGGAGCCATCACATTGTCCCTGCTGTGGATGGTGAAACACGCAACAGAAGCTCAACTGTGTGAGGGTGGAAGGTGTGCAGGGGCCACGCTTACCCGGCTGCCCGTCCCTGTGTGGTATGGAGTGACATGCCTTCTTGCGGCAGTAGCAGTTGCATTGTTCCCTGCTACGGGTGAAAAGACATGCAACTAAGGCTGCTCTGCCTGAAGGTAGAGTGTGCATGGGTGGAATCCTGGAGCGGCCATATTCCTGTATGTGGCACGGAGTGCCTGCCACCCGAGTGTGGGGATGTCCCCCAAATGACCCATATGCTAGAGAATGCATTACAGCCCTTGAAAGTGGCACGTATGGAACCAGATCATCATCAGGCTGTGATGCCAGTTCCCTGGCCCTTTCCTCTCGGTGACAGTGTATGCAACTGAGGCTAAGCTAGCTATCTGCCCGGGAAGATTCGAGCCAGATGAGTACACACAGCTGCTGTTGTCTGCATTAGTCTCTGAATTGACAGGGCAAGCGGAAATAATGGAGGATGAGATAGAGATGGTGGCTGGTTGCTTTTTAAATCTGAGGTGCTGAAGTATTTAGAGAAAGAGTAAAAATTAGACCTGTGCTGAATAGTCCCACCTAGGATTCAAAGACTTAGAATCTGGGGGCTGGAGAGATGGCTTAGCAGTTAAGGTGCTTGCTTCTGAAGCCTAAGGACCCAGGTTCGATTCCCCAGGACCCACATAAACCGGATACACAAGGTGGCACATGCATCTGGAGTTCATTCGCAGTGGCTATACGCCCTGGCATGCCCATTCTCTCTCTCTCATAAATAACCCACAAGAAGAATCAGACAGTGAGGAGGGGATAGAAGTGATGGAAGATTCCTCAAGTCTGACATTTAGTAGACAGCAAAATAGTCCATGAGACCATATACACATGTGGGCCTTAATAATGGTAGAGAACAGGAAACTATGATAATCAGGGAATGTTCTGCCTTTGAGCTGCTTGAATTGGGAAAGATTTTTTTTTTTAATTTATTTTTGGTGATTTTTTTTTTTTTTTTTTTTTGGTAGGGTCTCACAATGTAGTAGTCTCATGGTGGCCTCAAACTCAAGGCGCATCCTCCTACTTCTGCCTCCCGAGTGCTGGGATTAAAGGCATGCTCTACCACGCCCAGCGGGAAAGATTTTTAAATAAGAAAGAGCCTCTCATAGCCTGGCTTGTGAGGCTGTGGGACTTGGGCACAGATGGGGTAAGTCTGGGTGCTGTGGAGAAACCATAATATAACTAACTGTCCCTGCTGAAGGCAATGACTGACTAATCTGAGGCAGTATGAGGGAAGTCAGTCCCCACGGACTGGCTCATATGGACCATTGGGGACACCTGGCTGTCTCCAGCTGAGGTCCCCACAAATACCAGGGACCGGAAGACAATAGAGGAATCTGAGTATGTGAGAAGTAGTGTTTGATGACCAGTTCACTGATCTGGGTAGGACTGTGTTCACAGCTGAGCATGGTGGCTCATGCTATAAATCCTGGTGCTTTGGAGGCCAAGGTAGGAGGATCACTATGAGTTTGAGGCCAGCTTGGGCTACATCGTGAGTTCTAGCTCAGCCTGGGCTCGAGTTGAGACATTGCCTCAAAATAAAAATAAAAATAAACTGGGTGTGGTGGTGCATGCCTTTAATCCCAGCACTTGGGAGGCAGAGGTAGGAGGATTGCTGTGAGTTTGAGGCCACCCTGAGACTACAGAGTGAATTCCAGGTCAGCCTGAGCTAGAGCGAGACCCTACTTCAAAAAAAAAATAATAATAATAAAATAAAAAACAGGACTACGTTCATGGCAAAGTTAAGAAATAACGTTAATAAGCTGGGCATGGTGGTGCACGCCTTTAATCCCAGCACTCGGGAGGCAGAGGTAGGAGGATCGCCATGAGTTCAAGGCCACCCTGAGGCTACATAGTGAATTCCAGGTCAGCCTGGGCTAGAGTGAGACCCTACCTCGAAAAACCAGAAGAAAAAAAAGAAAGAAAGAAAGAGCGTTAGTACAGCAGAGACCTCAAGACTGCTAAGGGTCTTTAGTGGCTTTGCTGAGGCCCGTGGAGGCACACGATCTTTATGAAGCAGGGGAGGCTCCAGCAGATCTGAATGCTTTAGGCTGGCATGGAAATCAAGTGCTAAAGAAATCAAGGAGGAATGAGAACAAGAGGAAGCAGAGAAGGGAGCCTGTTTGGGTCACTTGAAATCAAATGTGGCAGGATTTATATCAAGCCAGAGTTCTTGGGGAAGAAATTGGCAGAAAGCCACATTCAGTGCTTGTAAGCCTCTGGAAGGCTTTAAAGTCTGAGCAAAAGTTCAGTGGAGGTAGTCATGCTAGACCAGTACAGATGAGAAAACAGGAAGCTCATCCCAGGGATGGCTGATTATCATCCCAGAGTAACCTATATACATTTCTTTCCTGCAAGAAAGTATATTGGGGTGTGTGTGTGTGTGTGTGGAAATTGTTCACCCAGTTTCGAGGTCCTCTAAGCAGCTGTGCCTCAACCACAGCACCAGCTCGGAGCCTATCAGACCTGGGAGAGCAGCTCAGATATCAAGATGCAGGAGTGTGGTCCTGCATCCCCTTGGCCCTGGGCTGGCCTGAGGGACTTAAACTGGGTATTACCAGGCCTGTCAGAGGTGGTGGATGCCTGGAAATCCCATGGCAAAGGCCCAGGCTAAGGAAGTGAGATGACTCATGGGAAGTGACTATGTATTATGAAGGGATAAGTAAGATATAGCTCCCATTTATGCTGCTGCACCCAACACTGATCTTGTGAAGAACTAGATACAAGCTATGGGATCTTTTCACGCTCTGTTGTTGGACCTTGCTAGCATTTTCTGTAGCATTTCCTAACTGTTGACTCCTGAAATCAATTGGGACTTGCTTGAAATGGTGGGTGGTGGGCCTTCAGAGCTCCTGACACCCTTTGCAGAAAGGTTTCATTTCGTGGATGATATAATGCCAATCTCTGAGTGTTTTACAGATTTAGAAAAACATCTGAAAGATATATGAGCACACCTAGAGGAAGAGGATGGGAAGTCAATTCACACGTGGTGTCAGGGTCAGGCACAACAACGTGTCTCGGGTGTTTCATGGTTGGGTCAGGAGCAGATTATACTGAACAAGATCATTAAGAAAATCCTACAGTAGCTGGTGTCTGTAAATATTAAAATAATGGTTAAAGAGTTTGAACAGCAGGCTGGAGACATGGCTTAGTGGTTAAGGCGCTTGCCTGCAAAGCCAAAGGACCTTGGTTTGATTGCCCAGGACCCACGTAAGCCAGATGTACAAGGTGGCACATGTGTCTGGAGTTCGTTTGCAGTGCCTGGAAGCCTGATGCACCCATTCTCTCTGTCTCTCTCTCCCCTTCTTTCCCTCTCTCAAATAAAATAAATAAATAACTAAGAAATTGAACAAAAGAACCCTGCATGGGTATAACTTAAAATCCCAAATGCCAGGGGTTGGCTCCCTCCCTATGAGTTGTTGGCCAGATAGGCTCCTTAAGCCCCCCCAAAACAATATAAACGGTCTCAACTGCTGTTGGTTACCCACCAGAAATAGATGGTAAGACTCTATTGTTGAAGACATGAGTTCTGGTTTCAGGATACATAGGAATCAAGCTGGGGACTAAGCTATAAGTTTCCTCCTTGTTGACTAGCATTAGTAGCACACAAAGGCAGTAGGCAGTTGCCCTACTTGGCTGTGGACCCTGAGTGCTACACTATCAAGATGTCAGTTGGGGCACATCTTTAACCCCAGCATTCGGGAGGCAGAGGTAGGAGGATCACAGTGAGTTTGAGGCCAGCCTGAGACTACATAGTGAATTCTAGGTCAGCCTTGGATAGAGTGAGACCTTACCTCAAAAAAACCATGATATATATCAGATAAGATGTAGCCATTGGTGCAATAGTGGTATAGCTGTTATATGTACAACCAACTACTTTCTGATTGAATGCAGTGCCCACTCCACAGGAGAGGAACTGATGTCTGATATGTAAACTTAGTTAAAAGCTTGTGGCTAGGGTAGTCAAAGGCCCTGATGGGTAATCTACTACTTTTGTTAAATGAATGTAATGTGCCTGTCAAATTGCCTTCTAAACATTACTATATATAAGCCTTTAACGTTTGGGGAGGAGCTTTCCTTCAGTGCTTATAGCTGCCTATAAGTTCCTTATGCTCCTGTAGGCGACCCCCTCACCTCCTGTAGGTAATCCTAACTCAACACTGATTCACCAGACTGGACTAGGATGGAATCGTTTCCTTGGTCTGTCACTGGTGCCCTATCTGGAGTGAATGGGTGTTTGCTCTTGTTTCTCCAGGAAGAGTTCACATAATACTTCCCCACTGCGTTTCTTTCTTCTCCTCCTCCCCCTCCTCCTCCACCTTCTTTTTTTCAGAGTGAAAGCAAGACAAAGAGAGAGAATTGGCACACCAGGGCCTTCAGCCACTACAATGAAATTCCAGATGTTTGCCCCACCTAGTGGGCATGTGTGACCTTGCACTTGCCTCACCTTTGTGGGTCTGGCTTACATGGGATCTGGAGAGTAGAACATGGGTCCTTAGGCTTCGCAGGCAAGCGCCTTAACCGCTGAGCAATCTCTCCAGCCCTCCTTCCCCACTGCATTTCTTTTTTTTTTTTTTTTTTGTTTTTTCAAGGTAGGGTCTCACTGTAGCCCAGGCTGACCTGGAATTCACTATGGAGTCTCAGGGTGGCCTCAAACTCACGGCGATCCTCCTACCTCTGCCTCCCAAGTGCTGGGATTAAAGGCGTGCGCCACCATGCCCGGCTCCCACTGCATTTCTACTGCATTGAAAGGAAGACCCTTTGTCCCTGAGCAGTTTCCTGCTATTAGAATGCTGGGCAGACCTTAGTGTGCTGACTACTTCTAGAAAGAGAGTTGGTCAGAAATAAAGTGCTGACATTCAGGTACAACAGAATTGAGATGAGATGGACTATCTCTGCTGCTATTAGAGGCTATTAGAGTCTGATTCAGGTCTTCAAAGAGCCCCAGTCCATCCTAATTTGGTCAATGGGTACGGCCTGTATAAACTGTTCCTGGGAGAACAGGAGGGAGACTGTGTTGAAGCAGTAGCAGAAGACATCAGGAAGGGTCAGGACAGGGAGATTTGTCGGTGTCACCCCAAGGGCAGGTGGGGAGACATGGCCAGAGAGCCCATGGGATGGTGGTTTTGAAAGGTCGTTCTGGGCTGAGAGACAGAACTTCCTGGGAGAAGCAGGGGGGAAGGGAGAGGTTGACGATAGGGGAACTTGAGCAGCCTTCTCTCATTTTTGTCCTAGAAATTATGGGGTGGGAGAAACTCAAAACTCACAGTCAGACACCGAGGCTTCCAGCCACAGCTCCAACTCTCAGTTGTTCAGTTGACGTTAGGCAAGTTGTGTGACTTGTGCTGGAGGAGGACAAAGGTGGCCCTGGGGAGCGAGATCAGATTTCACCTAGTCGTTAAATCAGCCCAGAACAGAGACCCAGGTACATGTCCCAACTCTGGAGAGCCTGTGTGCACTTCCCTCTGCAGAGAGATGCGTACACAGAGAGACCTGTACCAAGCCAGCCCCTTCCAATCTCAGCTCCCTACAGCAGTTCCTCCAGGCACGGACCCTGAGGAAAAGAGGTCAGGTATGGATGTCTTCCAGGGACCAGGGAGAGGGAAGGAGGATTGCTGAACCAGTCCTAGAGAGAGATGCCATTGTGCACCCAGTAGAGCCTCAGGCCTTCCCTCGCCCCCAGGCTGGCTCCAAACCACAGGCTACTTTTTTTTTTTTTTTTCTCAGAAATTCTGCCATTTCCCAGAGCCCAAGGTCCTTGGAGAGGGTGGGTGGGAGAAGGTGGCTTCATAGCTACCAGAGAAACAGCAGGAGGAAGCATCCCCAGGAAACCCAGAGGCCAAGCTGACGCAGGTCTGGGACCAGGAAGCTACCTGGGAAGGTCAAATACAATAGCGGTTCTGGGCCGGGAGAGATGGCTCAGTGGTTAAGGTGCTTGCCTGAAAAGCCTAAGAACCTGGGATCAATTCCTCAGTACCCACGTAAAGCCAGATGCACATGCATCTGGAGTTTGTTTGCAGTGGCTAGAGGCCTTGGTGTACCCATTTTCTTTTCTTTTCTTTTTTCTTTTTGGTTTTTCAAGGTTGGGTCTCACTCTGGTCCAGGCTGACCTGGAATTCACTATGTAGTCTCAGGGTGGCTTTGAACTCATAGCGATCCTCCTACCTGTGCCTCCCAAGTGCTGGGATTAAAGGCATGCACCACCATGCCTGGCAGCTTTTTTTTTCCTAATATTTTTATTTACTTATTTGAGAGAGAGAGAATGGGCACACCAGGGCCTCCAGCCACTGCAAAGGAACTCCAGATGCATGTGCCACCTTGTGCATCTGGCTTACGTGGGTCCTGGGGAATCAAACCTGGGTCCTTTGGCTTTGCAGATCAGCACTTTTAACCACTAAGCCATCTCTCCAGCCCTGTACCCATTTTCCTTCTCTCTCTTTCCCTCCCCCTCTTTCTTACTCTCTCCTAAATAAATAAAATAAAAAAGGAATAGAGGTTCTGAGCCTGGGTCTGCTACACCTGACAGAACCTGAAGAAACCTGGGTTTCTTCAGTGCTCTGGGCTCCATCACGATACAACATCATGGGCCTCAGCTTCTCCATCTACACTGGGTCACCATCATTGATTTTTTCCCATTGGTGTGACATGATTAATAACCCACACCACACCGGGGTCTCCTGAGGAGCAAAGGAGACAAAGTATTTGAACATGCAGAATGGTAGAGGGGATGTCACTGGCCACCAGGTAGGACAGTGGGCCCTCGAGACTCCCTGCTGGAGCCTTGGGGAACTCTAGAGACGGCCTCATTCTTCTCTCTCCTCACCCTTATTACCTAGGCCAGGGTGACACTGTGAATGTGTGGCCAAACAAGAATGCATTTTATCCCCTCCCGGCATGCTTCCTTCCTCTCTCCTGTCTCTTCACCTTTCTCTCTCATCTTGGCAATGTCTTCTCACCTAGCCTGGCTTGAATGTCTCCCATCCAAAAACCTCTTCCATCCCACACCAGCCACTCCGCTCCCTTTCCCCCACCCCTCCTTTTTTTGTTTGGTTTTTCAAGGTAGGGTCTCACTCTAGCCCAGGCTGACCTGGAATTCATTATGGAGTCTCAGGCTGGCCTCGAACTCGCAGCAATCCTCCTACCTCTGCCTCCGGAGTGCTGGGATTAAAGGCGTGCGCCACCACACCCAGCACTTTCTCCTTTTTACTGCCAAATTTTCGAAGTCTTCTTCCTTACTTCCCAGGTACCTCAGCTCCCCTGAAATCCAGCTTCTGCCTCTCAGCTCTCTTGACATTGCTAGTTTCCATGGTTACCAAAAATTCCTCCTCTGTCTTCTTCACAGTGGGCGCTTCACTTGTCCTACCTTTTGGTGGGTGGCTTCCTACCTTCCCTCTGAACTCCTTGGTCCCCCCCCTTGCTGATGCCGCAGGCCTCTGTCCTGGTCCCCCTGGTCTTTTTACTCTAAAATCTAGCTAGGCCAAGCTCCCTCCTCTCCTGGCTCTCCGCACCATCTATAAACCAACAGCTGCCGCTCCCCCATCTCTAGCCGGGACCTTAAAATACCCAGAGCTATGGCCATCTCCCCCAGACTCCAAGTATGCTTGGCTGCAATGCTTTCTAGGAGTCACCAGGTACACACTGCCTCCTTCCTTTCCCTGAACTCTATATCCAAGTCAGTCCCCTCTGCCTTCTCCATGGCCTCCCTCCTACCCAGGCCATTGTCGGCAGTCACATGAATTCTCTCAGTGGTTGCTACCCCAGCCTCAGCCCCATCTGCCAGACCATTCTTGGGCAGCTGGTGGAGGCAGCTATCTAAATCACAGATTGACCTCAGCACTGAGGCCCTGCCAGGGCTCCCCACTCTCCTTGGGGTAAAGCCAGAGCCTCTGGTAGAGGCAGCCTTGCCTCCCTGTCACGTGCTCCTCTCCTCTATAGTGTTCCCATGCCATCACCTACCCCATCTCTCTCCCTCCACCATCTTCTTTCTTTTCTTTTTCGAGGTAGGGTCTCACTCTGGCCCAGGCTGACCTGGAGTTCATTATGTAGTCTCAGGGTGGCCTTGAATTCACAGTGATCCTCCTACCTCTGCCTCCTGAGTACTGGGATTAAAGGCGTGCACCACCATGCCCGGCCTCCTCCGCCTTCTTTTTAAACCTCCTTGCCCATCCTTCAGAGTCTGCATGAAGCATCTCTGGTCACTGTTGGGGGTTTGTGCCTCCCACAGTCCCGCCATCACCACCACCCTCAGAAGTTAGGTTGTTGTGACGCCTCTGTCTTCTCTTTCTTTTCTCTAGGACCTGGGGCTCCCTTGGGACAGGAGGGGCAATAATGAGCTCCTTGCTCCGTGTTCGGGGGCAGGGGGTCTAGCATAAGGCTCACCTGCCCTAGAGTGGCTCAGAAGATGTCGTAGTGAATGGTGGAGACAGCATGCAATGGTGTGAAACTAGTGGAGCTGCTTAGATTCACACGTGACCCTTGAAATGACTGGACCTAAGTAAGGAGGACTTGATGTGCTCGATGGGGAGCGGGTTTGGGACGGACATCATGGGTTTCAGATCATGCCACTAAAGAGGCCAGGGTGGCATTTCAGCCAGCAGCATACGGAAGAGGATGCCTGGCGTCCCACTCCTGTCCCGAGCCCCTGGCGCTGCCTGTGACTACAGAGCCCTACTTTCAACACGGTTCTCCAGCCTTGGATAGGGTGAGATAAGGGTGGTGGTGGTGGGGGGGGGGTGCAGGGAAAGTTTCACTGAGAACAGAGCGCAGCCATCTGGAAAGATGACCGGATCCGAGCTCAGCTGTGAATGGCTGAGTTTGCAGATTCCCGAGGGGCTCAGAACAACCCCTGTGGTGAACCAGCAGGGTAGAAAAGGTGAAGTCTTCTGCAGGACAGGTAAAGGCTGTTCTTTCTAGGTGCCGGATGCTTTCCGGTTCATGGGATGAAAGAGAAGTCCTGGCCATGTTCCTCTGACCTCAGATTCTCAAAGGAGACCCTTAACCGTGCCTCTCGCGACTATACACAGCTGGCAAAGGCAATTTGAAGTAGGTGACACCCATCCCTGCCTAGTGAAGGGGACAGACTTTCTGGACCTTAGGAATGGTAGCATGGAGAACAAGGCAGTGAGGACAATAGCTGGGGACCTCTAGGTGAATGACAGGTACAGCCAACAGGCCCCTGTCCACCATCCTTTTGGAACTCCAGTAAAGACCTGGGTGGGGAGAGATGGGAGCTGGGGGTGCTGCTGGTTGACCCCTGGGCTTCCCTAGGGCCCCATCAGGGATGCTGAAGGCCTGAGTTCAGGTCCCACTTCATCCATTGATCACAGTGAGACACAGGAAGACATCACTTTTCTTGAGTCTCTGCGTCCTCCTTCGTAAGTGTGGGTAAATCCTGTTTTGTTCCATGTAAGTGAAGTCATGGGCCATGAAAAGATCTTTGGTTCCCCTGGAGAGATAGATGGCTTAGTGTTTAAGGTGCTTGCCTGCAAAGCCAAAGGACTCAGGTTTTTTTAAAAAAATATTTTATTTATTAGAGAGAGAGAGAGAGAATGGGCATGATGTCAGGGCCTCTAGCCACTCACTGCAAAGGAACTCCAGATGCATGTGTCACCTAGTGCATCTGGCTTTACATGGGTGCTGGGGAATCAAACTTGGGTCCTTAGGCTTAGCAGGCAAGCACCTTAACCACTAAGCCATCCCTCCAGCCCAGGACCCAGTTTTAATTCCCCAAGACCCACATAAGCTAGATGCACATGTGTCTGGAGTTCATTTGCAGTGGCTAGAGGCCCCTGGTGCATCTCTCTCTCTCTCTCTCTCTCTCAAATAAATAAATAAAAAATTTAAAATCTCTGGCATTACAAGGACTTGAACATGTGGGCAGGATAAATGATCGATTTGTTTTTAATTGTAAAGGTTAGGCCTTCTGAGACCATGGGCCAAGTTGGCAGTCTAACTGCAGTCTTGGATCCCCCTGGAGGCGAGGATGTTAGGGGTGTTTAACTCTGATGGCAGCAGGAACTGGAGAAGGAGTGGTAGCCTGGAGCCAGACCCTGGCTTTCAGTTCCAGCTCCGTTAGTAACCCCTCTGTGCCTTCAGAAAAATTACTGCTAATGCTCTTCCCTGAACTCATTTCCTCACTGTGAGATGGTGGACAATAGTGAGGGCCCCAGGCTCATGGGAAAGTGCTCTGAAGCTCCAATGACCAACCCCCTGGCTAACTAAGGTTAGTCCCTAGTGCCATGAAGCCATTAGAGGAGATTCTTAAGAGCTGTTGTCGGGTGGGGGAGGGCTGGAGAGATGGCTTAGTGGTTAAGGTGCTTGCCTGTGAAGCCTAAGGGCCAGGTTCGATTCCCCAGTACCCACGTAAGCCATACACACAAGGTTGCACATGCTTCTGGAGTTCATTTGCAGTGTCTGAAGGCCCTGGTGTGCCCATTCTCTCTCTCTCAAGTAATAAATAAATAAAATCTTTTTTAAAACTTTGAAAAGAAAAGCTGTTGTAAGGGGCTAGAGAGATGGCTCAGAGGTTAAAAGTCCTTGCTTGGTAACCAGGTTCAAATCCCCAATACCCACGGAAAGCCAGATGCACAAAGTAGTGCATGCATCTGGAGTTTGTTTGCAGTGGCAAGAGGCCCTGGCAGGTGCCTATTCCCTCTCTCGTTCATTCTGTCTCTCTGTTTGCAAGTAAATAAATTAAAAAAAAATTTTTTTAAGCTGTTGTATTTCGGGTCTTGGGATAAGGTCACTGCGGCAGACAAGGGCCTGGGTGAGGAGGCAGAGGGCCGTCTCCTTGGCTCTGAAGACAAACCACCATGAGGTCTAGGCTTCTGGCTCTGCTTCCACTCGTCTAAAGTCAGAATGAGGGGACCAGCCTTGCAAAAGCCTGGGGAGCACACGGGAGAGTGGATGTGAACACAACAGGCCTGGCTGAGGGGTGACGTAACTTTATTAATATATAATAACAAAAACGATAGAGTTCATATCTGCAACTGTTTAGATTCTCGTTATAAGGTCTTTGTCACTTTGTCTGGACTGGCTGTGACTTTCAGCTCCGAAGTCTGGGCTAGGAAGACATTCCAGTGACCTGCAAGGAGGGAGGCAGAACAGAGAAGGTTGTGTGCGTGCGTGCGTGAGTGCGTGCACGTCCATGCATATGCCTGTATGCCTGGGCATGCAGACAACAGTAGCAGAGATGGGGAGCAGTTAAAGGGTTTCCCAGGGACCGTGTGGGCCAGGGTCAGAGCCCTCTGGGCATAGTTGATTTTCCTCATCATACACTTGTGCATGACCCAGACTTCAGACAGCCTGCATTTTGGGGCTGGGCTGGTCCTGCCTGACTCCTGTGGGTCCCTCTCCCCCAAACCCCTCTCAAAGCCCCACCTGGGCTCATCTTCCTGAGAGCAGATGCAGAGCAAGGGTGCCAAGTACTTTGGGAAGGCCTCAGGGGAGATGGGCAGTAGACAGGGGAGTAGGCAGCACCAGGGGTTGGGGATTCAGACTCACCCCCAGTGCCCCATCTCCCCTCAATTCCAAGACCAAAGCCAGCTGCTCCACTTCACCTTCTCTCTCCCATTTACGGGTTGGGAAATCTCTGGCCCAACCACCCACTGGATTCCTATGCTGGGAACTGACGTCTGTGGCCTGACAGTTCCGACCCCCCCCACCCCCCACCGTCCTGGCACCAGCAGCTTGGGAACTCCCCCAAAAGGTCCCGCCTTGTCCCTGCTCTCCTCCCCGGCTCCATTCCTCAGCCCAAAGTCCCACCTTCGTGGGCGCCAGTGAGCAGCCGGAAGTTCTGTGCCTCTTTCTGGAAGTCTTGCTTCTGGACTCTCTTGATCTGAATCAAGTGGAAGATTCCTGAAGGCAGAGACAAAGGCGTGAGGCAGGAAGACAGGACTCGTCAGCGACGTAGACTCAGAATTAACCTGGCCACTTCCCTCCCTGCCCCCATTCTGATCAGACAACGAACCCAGTGGAATAAATAAATCTACTCTCGCTTCCAGCCTGTTCTCCTATCTCACTTCCTTCTCGCTCCCGCCCGGTTGTCTTGTCTGGGTCACTACACTAGACCCCCCCCCCCTGCTAAAAAGTAACCCTAGGGGTGGTCATTGGAGATGTGCATCTTCCCCGACCTCCCCTCGCCTCTGCAATACAATAAACCCATTCCTTTAGCCTCTCCTCTCCGAGCACTATCTGCTCACCTGTCCACAGTGCGGGGAGGGAGGGAGAGAAGGAAGAGACGGGAAAGAAGGGAGGGCTGGTCCATGTAGACTGGTCAAACTTTTCTCTGGCATAGAACGCAAGATAAAAACCCACAGCTGTGCTTATTCAGACACCAAAACACGTGGAGTGATCGTGCCTCCAGTGTGGCCCGGCTGGGATGCTCGCAGTCCCCTGAGGAGGCCAGGCATTTACAAATGCAGGTTCTCCTGCTGTTGTCTTCCACATCTGCCGTGCCTGCCCATCTACCAAGTCTGGCGATGGGATGCCGTCTTCTACTAAAGTAGTTAGAACGTTCTTCTTGGGGCACCTATATATAGTACTTGGGTTCTGTTGACCATCATACCCATTTAAAAGGTGTCATCTGAGCCATGCGTGGTGGCACACGCCTTTAATCCCAGCACTGGGGAGGCAGAGGTAGGAGGATCGCAGTGAGTTCGAGGTCACCCTGAGACTACATAGTGAATTCCAGGTCAGCCTGAGCTAGAGTGAGACCCTACCTCGAAAAAAGGTGCCATCATTATGCCTGTTCCTGCCAACTAGCAGACTTGGGTTCTGAGCTTGATCCACATGAGACAAATGGGATGGATGAATTCCTGGATGGATGGATGGATGGATGGATGGATGGATGAGTAGGTGGGTGGGAGAATGGATGTATGGATGGACGGATGAGTAGATGGGTGGGTGGGTGGGTAGATGCATGGATGAATAGGTGAGTGGGTTGGGTGGATGGATGGATGAGTAGGTGGGTGGGTTGAATGGATGGACGGATGGATGAGTAGATGGGTGGATGGATGGTGGGTGGAAGGGTGGATCTATGGAAGGATAAAGATACAAGTGTCCATCCAGTGAGGCTCTAAGAAGGAATGAGGTATTGGCTGGATCCCCTGGTGTTTGCATCTCCTGGGGATCTGGCACCACACGTGACACTGAGGCTCCGAGCATGTGGGCTATGTGGTGGCACCAGTTGTTACCCACCAAGGCCTCTGGCCAGAAAGAACAGATGTAGTAGGGCCTTGAAGAGCACCAAGAACCAGACCTGTGCCTGGGACACGTAAGGGGGCCCATCAGGGGGAACAGAAACCATGGATCCTGGGACCGAGTTTCAGGACTCTGGAAATAGTTAGCACTGTCCTCAGAGTCCCAACCCACATGCCAAGGACCAGCGCATAGCTCTAAAGGCCTGGTGTCGGTGTCACAGTGGCAAGCAGCAAGTACAGTGAGTTCGGGACAAGTCCCACACAGACTTGCCACTGCACACTCATACACGAGCTGAGGGCAGCTGAACCCTATGGTGCCCAGGGCAGAGATGGTGCTTCTGGGCGAGTTCCAAGCAACAGGCCAGTTCAGCTCACCGTAAAGCCAGACTTCTCTGGGCTGAGCTGTTTAGGGCTGGGACAGAGGTACCTGTCATGGTAGGCAGGGCAGGGAGCACCAGGACGCTATGGAGGGTGGTGTGGGAGGTTCTTTCCTAGAAAGACTTGTAATTGAGGTCCTTGAGGTTGTTTCTTTTTTAAAAAAATATATTTTATTTTACTTATTTATTTGAGAGAGAGAGAATGGGCACACCAAGGCCTCCAGCCACTGCAAATGAGCTCCAGATGCACGCGCCCCCTTGTGCATGTGGCTTACATGGGTCCTAGGGAATTGAACCTAGGTCCTTTGGCTTTCCAGGCAAGTGCCTTAACTGCTAAGCTGTCTCTCCAGCCCTCTGAGGTCGTTTCTACCCAGAAACTCCAGGCCCTTAAGTCAGCTCTGGCCAGATTCCGGTGCCTGAAGCTGACCCTAATGGAGATTCAGTGGCCAGAGCTGACCTTGTGTTCACCCCTTTGAGGGGTGAGTGGCACCTCTGACAGTGATCCCTTGGGAGGATTTGTTTTGACACCTTTGGTCTGGGGCTGGAGGGAAGGATGGGCATTGAGGCAACCCAGGGGGCCAGCAGATGGGGAACACTGCTAGGGATAGGACAATAGGACAGTAGGGCCTGGCATGGTCTAACCGAAGAGTCCCTCCCACCTTCACCTCAGTTCTTTTCTACTGGGTCAGGGACGATCAGATGGGAAACAAGGCCCCTCTCCATCCTTTTCCATGCCATTCGGGCCCTCCTTGGCCTTCTGCAGGCATCTCCCTAAAGGCACAAGGTCACCTTTGTGGAAGGGGCCCTGGGAACAGTCATTCCTGGCTTTGAGGATTTTGCTTTACTGTTTAAGCACTGTGACTTTGAGCAAGTCATTGGACTTCTTAGACTTAGTTTTCTTTTTCCTTTTTCTTAATTTTTTTCCCCAAATACTTTATTTCAGAGAAAGAGAGAGAGAGAGAGAGGGAATATGAGTGTGCCAGGGCCTCCAGTCACTGCAAGTGAACTTCAGACGCATCGTGCATCTGACTTTCCGTGGGTACTGGAGAATCGAACCCGGGTGCTTTGCTTTTGCCAGCAAGCACTTTAACCACTAAGCCATCTCTCCAGCCCTCTTTTCGCTTTTGAACTCTTTCTTTCCTCCCTTCCTTTGTCCCTCCCTCTCTCTCTCCCTCTGGGGTCTCATATAGCTCAGGCTGACCTCAAGCTTTCAAAGGAGCTAAGGATGGCCTTGAACTTCTGATCCTCCTACCTCTACCTCCCAAGTGCTAGAATTACAGGTATGTGCCATGATGCCCGGTTTTACTCAGTACTGGGGATGAAACCCAGGCAAGTGCTCTATCAACTGAGTTACATCCTTAGCGCCTCAGGCTCAGTTTTCCTATGCAAAAAAATGGGGCACAGATACATACCGTTGGCTTTCTCATGGGTTAACTGATACACTGCACATGTTGCCTGAGGCGTACAGATCACAGTGCACAGGGCTACTCCTGCCATCCTGTCTATAAAGCTCCCTTGGGCTCTCAAAGGTCCTCCCACCTCTCTGAGCCTCAGTTTCCTCATCTGTAAAATGGGGACAATAATACCTACCCCTCAGGATTGGAGGGGGTCAAATGAAATCGTAAACGGGGAAGCACTTTGCAAACTCTGAAGTGCTACACACAGCAGTTGTTATTATCATTGTCCCTCATTCTTATCACCTCCCCTCTTCCTCTTCCACCCCATGTCCCCAGCCAAACCCACTGGAGGAAGAATGCAGCCTTGTTTCTTAATTCACATCCAGAGTTGAGTTTTGGGCTGGAGAGATGGCTTAGTGGTTGAGGTGTTTGTCTGGAAAGCCAAAGGACCCAGGTTCGAATCCCCAGGACCCACATAAGCCAGATGCACAAGGTGGTGCATGCATTTGGAGTTTGTTTGCAGCAGTTAAAAGCCCTGGTGCGCCCATTCTCTCTCTCTCTCTCTCTTTCTCTCTCTCTCTCTTAAATAAATAAATAAAATACAACAGAGTTGAGTTTGGATTACGGTTTAATGATTCTGCCTGGGGGGGGGAGGTTATGTTTTACAAGTTGAGTTACAACACCAACCTCTCAGTAACCCGATTGTCCATGAAATCTCTTTGACCTTCACTGAGTGACACGAGCAATCTCCGACATGTACTTTGATGTCACTTTGCAGTGGAGTGACAGGATCCACTGAAGAGAAAAGGCCAGGTGAAACTAGACTCTGGCCTCCTGCCTGGGAAGATGTCCCCTCTGGGGTGCTGAAATCCTACCATTAGCCTGAGAGATTTCACCAGGGGCGGCTCCTGGCAGGGTGCAGTAACCCTTTGTGCCCAGGAGAGGGAGTACGTGGAGACCTTGCCTTGTCAGACTGAACGAGCTTATCAGAACTGTCAGAGCATCTCAGATGGAGTAGGGATTGATAAAACATCCTTAAGGCCACTGTGAGGTCTGAGGACAGGAAAGACACAGGCCAGAGGTACACCCAGGTGGGAGCAGGAGCTGGTCCCTCACCTTTCACCAGCTTCCAGAGGTAGATCTCCACCTGGTCGGAGGCTTCGTGCTCAAGGGCGAAGCGGTGCAGGCTGTCTGGGCTTGGGGACACTGCTGTGTGCACGAAGACCTGGGCTGGCACCTTGGGACATCTGGTAGAACTGATCTCACTGTGGCCAGGGTCTGTTTTGTCCTCTGAGAAAAGTTTAAGACATGTTCAGTTAATATTAGCAATTCCTCTAGAAGGTTCCAGTGTTTCCATATGTTATATGACTCCATGGAGGCCAGAACATCATCTGAGTCCATGTCTATGTCGGGAGCCTTTGAGTCTATCATATACATGGTTCCTTTTGCTGGACATGGTAGCGCATGACTTTAATCCCAGCACTAAGGAGGACGAGATAGGATCACTGGGAGATTGAAGCTAGTCGGAGACAGTTCAGCCTGGGCTAGAGCAAGACCCCACCTCGAAAGACTAAACAAACCAACAAATAAATAAAGTCTGACACTTTCCATTCCTGTGTTTCAAGTGGTCTGGGCACCCAGTGTCCCGTGGCTGAGTGCAAGCGCTCGAGGTCCCAGAGGCTCGCGGGGGGCCCCATCGCTCCTCCTACCTGGACAGATCTTGCAGCATTTCCCTTCCACTTTCTCGGGGTGTTGGCAGGGGTACTCGCTGGGGCAGATCATGCGCTGGCAGTCCAGGCGGCCATCCTGACATGTGCAAAGGATGCAGGGCAGGGGGCCAAAGGAGCGGAAGGCCGGGTGCCACACCTCCCCGTGGGAGTACGTCTTCCCACTGTGCACGCAGGCTGGAACAAGGAGGACGGGGAGGACGGGGGGGGGGGCGGTCAGTGCCTCCAGCCTGGTCAGAGTCTCCTGCCCAACAGTGTGCGGAGTGGGTCCTGACGGAACCCCTCCCCAACCCGGCCCAACCACACTGCCTGCAAAAATGCAGGCCAAGGCACAAAAAAAGCCAGATGGCTTAGCATTTAAGGCACTTGCCTGCAAAGCCAAAGGACCTCGGTTTGATTCCCCAGGACCCACATACACCCAGATACACGAGGTGTGGTACATGCGTCTAGAGTTCGTTTGCAGTTGCTGGAAGCCCTGGCTCACCCATTCTCTCTCTCTCTCTCTCTCTCTCTCTTTCTCTGCCTCTTTCAAATTAATAAATAAAAATAAAATATTTTTTTTAAAAAAGCCAGTCCCCTGTCTCTGTTATTTCCCCTTCTCAGCACCTCAGGTCTTACTGAAGATAGAGTCCTCTTGGCCTCAGGAACAAGGCCTTACCTGTCACCGTGCTATCCCTAACCTCGCTGTCCCCAGGTCACTTACGTTCCCCTCTTCTACAGCCTGTTCCTGCCCCTCAGTCTCGCAGTGAGCTCTTCCACGGCTTGGTAGAATGAGGAGACCCCTACCCTAACGCATGCGCCCTGAGATCAACCTGTTACCACCGGGCAGCCCTTTCCCTTCCCCTCCATCCACACTGTCTCATCTGCACAGCAGCTCAGAGCCAGTAGCCCCACTGCTGTTCTTCTACCAGTCGAGGAGCCCCACTGTGAGGCCCTGTCTTCCCCTACTGCAGCTCAGCTGCCCCCGGCCCATCCCCACCGTCCTCCCGCGGCCCCTTTGACAGACTTCCCTTCTGCCCCATCTTTAGTCTGAGGGCAGAGACAAGAAAAAAAAAGACTCTGTTAGGTTTTCCCCGCTTCCTAGTGACGACGTTGCAGATGCTCGGTAAAATACTACTGCTTGGGAAACAGAGGCAGGAGGAGCCCGGCGCTGGAGCTGGGCTGGAGCGCACAGTGAGACTCCCCAACTCCCAACATCAAAACCAGGGCTGGCTCTCTCTCTGTCTCTGACTCAATGCTCGGAGCACCTCGGGGTTGTCATCTGTCAAATGGGGGCCAGGCCCCATGGCCCTCAAGGGCATGTTCAGTTTTGATAGATTTACAAGATAAGCTCATGGCCAGGCTGATATTGGGGAGCCAGAGTAGCGGGTATAGGAGGTAAAGGGCAGTTGGGGCCTCTTCCCCATTCATAGACTGGAGGAGGGTCCTGTCCCACCTTTCTTAGGTTTCTCCTTCAGGACAATCTTGACAGTTGTGCTGCCTGCCCCCTTGGGTCGGAAGTGGTGAGGGATGAAGCCCAGAGGAGAGCTGAGGCCTGTTGGGGGTGGAGTGCCTGGGCCTCTCCTCCTTGCGTCCCCCGGACATGGCTCCTGGGGATGTCTCTGCAAACGGCAGGTAGGATGCAAATGTGACTGGACGAGACAGATCACAGACGGGGCTACAAACCAGTCTGCAGCAGGAGTCCTGAGAGCGGAAAGCTGACTTTCGGGGGGCGGGGTGGGCACAGGCTAGAACCATCCTGGATGGGTTCCAAGACCTATTCAGACAGCAGATCTTTGAAAACTTTCAGAGGATGGGGATTTGGCAACGTAGCCTCCACCAAACCTTTCCCAGGCCTTGTCAGAGCTCAGCCTTAGGGCTGGGGTGGGCAGAGGGACATAGGCTAATCAGGGATATTGGAAACTTAATGCTTGGCGCTAGGGAGATGGCAGACCAGAGTTCAAATCCTTAGCACCCACATGAAGCCGGGTGCAAAGTGATGCGCGCCTCTATAATTCCAGTACTGCTTGATGCTTACAGCAATGTCAGGGGAATTCTGAAGCTTGTGGGGCTTGAGAGCGAGAGCGAGAAAGAGGGAGGGAGAGAGAGAGAGACCTTATCTCCAAAATAAAAGGTAGAAGGAGAGTGCCAACACCCCGAGGTTTTCCTCTAATCTCCACAAGCACACTTACACATGCATGGCCAAACATACACACACACAAATAATAATAATAATAATAATAATAATAATAATAGAAAAAAAACAATGCTAAGAATTGAATAAGAAGAGTGAGGTGAGAGAAAAAAAGAAGAGTGAGGTGATGGGACAACAGCATGGAATTCTGAAGATTCCAGAAAGCCCCAGAATACACCAGGATGGAGAAGCTAAGAGCTGGCTTCATACAGAGATAAAAGATCTTCAGAACTCAGGCCTTCTTTCCTAAATTCCCAGAACCCAGGATCCCAAGACCCTTTGGGGTCTCAGTGTAGCTGACCCGGGAGCAAAGGAACGGTGTGGACAACAACTGGTGTGGCCTGCTTGAGAGTCAGGCAGACAAGGGTCTTGTGTGGCAGCTCCTGTCCCAGCCTGGCCGCAGAGCGCGCTCTCACCCCACGCTGTGACTGTGCAGGGTCCTCTTCCTCTGACCTCTCACTTGCTCCGTCTGAAAACTCAAGAGGAAGATGGGTCAGCCTTGTGCTCCTCAGCCTTGCGGCCACGGCCTTGAGGCCTCCAGCTATAGGATCTGCCCCAGCCTACCCACAGACCTTATACCTCATGGGGTGAGGGTGTGGGGGAAGCTTACTTCCACCTCTCCTTTATGACCTCTCCTCTCTCTGTTGAATTGTTAAAGTTTCCACAAGTGGGTTGCATCAGCAGTGACCTGCTGATCACAATTGGGACTGATCTGCATGGCTGGGCATCTTGTTTAGTTTTCTTTTGTTTTTGTTTATGTTTTTGTTTTTTTCAAGGTAGGGTTTCACTCTAGTCCAGGCTGACCTGGAATTCACTATGTAGTCTCAGGGCGGCCTTGAACTCATGGCAGTCCTCCTACCTCTGCCTCCCAAGTACTGGGATTAAAGGCGTTTGCCACCATGGCAGGCTTTTGTTTAGTTTTTATTGAAGTCACCACTCTGGGACACTGGGCATCTCTGCAGTGCCCATCAGGGATGGCCCAGGATCCCAGAAGCCCATGCCTAAGCATGCACGGCTATTCAACCCAGCTGGATGTGATGTCACCAGGCCATGGTTTTCACCACATATTACTAGGGTCCTACTCTCCAGCCCCTCTGCCCCTCCAGGCAGAGCCACTCCCGGGGAACAAGCACATAAACTCCTTGGGGCCTGCCTCTCTGAGCACAGTTCTCTCTCCCAGCTCCTTGCCTCACTATACCACGTGGTTCACACTGAACATTCCTGCTTCCCAGTACCAGAGCACAGGAATCAGACTTAGAAACCACCGAGGTCAAGATGGCTCGGTGGGTAAGAGTTTGACACACGGTGTCCAGATAAACAGCTGGTGGCGGCCACGCATGTCTACAACCCCAGTCCCACAGGGGAACAGAGACCTGAGAATCAATCGTACGAACTTATGGAAAACAAACAAACAAACAAATAAAGAGGGGCTGGAGAGATGGCTTGGCAGTTAAGGCACCTGCCTTTGTAGCCTAAGGACCCAGGTTTGCTTCCTCAGATCCCACGTAAGCCAGATGCATATGGTGGCACATGCATCTGGAGTTCATTTGCAGTGGCTAGAGGCCCTGGTGTACTATTCTCTCTCTCTCTCTAATGAATAAATATATAAAAATAAAAATTTAAAAATATAGGGAAAAAAATGCAGCAAGCTCCAGGATCACTAAGGGACTCTCACAAATGAACAGGTGAGCGAGCACTGGAGCAGGACACCCAACATTTCACTCTGGCCACTGCAGGTGAGTCCCCACATAGGCACAGACACAGCCATCCACCACACATAATATACATACCTTACAAGCAAAAAAACCAAAAAAAAAAAAAAAAAAGGCTGGCAAAATCATCAAGGCCAACCTTTGTAGTGGGCATGGCACAGCTGATGCCCAGAGAGCGCAAGGAATTTGTGGCACCGTATGCAAGAACCAGAACTGGAGTGTGCCTTCCAAGATGCCAATACCCGGGGCTCGTTCCATTGGGAAACACTTCTCTGCCTGAGTGCTACCTCCTCCCGGAAGGACACGGACAGTCCAGTGGCTTCTCTCTGCTCAAGCCCAGCCTGCCCTTCACCGGCCCTTGCTCTGGCCTCAGTTTGATACGGAGATTTTCGACTCGGGGAGGCCCATCCTGTGCCCCACTCTTTCACGCAGATAGGAGGAGACGTGGTCCCAGTGTTTGCCCTGCTCAGCCTCATTGAATTGTAGGGACTGGGCCCAATCATTGCAGGCTGGGTGGGAGCACCCCTTCCGCCCCTACCAACTTAACTGCCCTCAGCCTTGATCAGCCCAGCAGCACCTCTTGGCCACGTCCACAGCCATGCTTCCCCCATCCCTCTGCCTGGTGCTCCCAGGGCTGCCTGGCACCTGTGTGTGCATGGGCACTGGGGACACTCAGGGGGATTAACGGCTGTGGGATGAGTGGTGGATAGCCTTCCCCTTGTTTCTCTCCCACCCCCAGACTTCCCTGAGAAAACTTTCCCTCTCCCCATCGTGAGCTTCCTGCGATTGCAATAATGACAGAAGTAGCACAGGCAGTTTTTGCGGTGGGCGTCGGACTAAGTCACTAGTACCCCGCAGGAAGGGACCATGTGCGCCAACGGTGACTGTCCCCGAGGCCCCTCCCAACAGTCCATGAGGTCACTGCTGTGGGGACCTGGCAGACGCTGGGGCAGACTCACCTTTGCAGGTCTGGCAGCACGAGTCAGGCAGCGGGAATGGGGCAGGGCAGCCGGGCTCAGGGCAGGTCATGAGGCCGCAGTAGATCTGGCCCTCCTGCGGACAGAGCACACAGGGCCGGGGATGAGCTCTGGTGAGGACCAGTCTGGGTTTGGGGGGGGGGCCCTGGACAGCAAAAGGCTTCAAAGTCTCCCCTGAGGGAGGGGAGGGACAACGCAGCATGTAGCTCTTGGAAAAGGCCCGGCCAGTTCAGGAGGGTCCCCTGGACCTCCCACTTCCACTTCAGGCCCTGAAGGAAACTCAGGGTCTCCTTCCTCAGGCTCTCTTGGCAACCTGTGAGGTGGACTTCTCCCCATCCTACAGATGAGGGGGACGAGGCAGGCTTGTGCTATCCAATTCCAATTAGAGAGACCGTAGAGAGGAGGGACCAGAGCTTAGACGGCAGGCTTTTCCTACTGAAATCACTGTCTTCTGGGTCAGGAGCAGGGACACTGGATGGATTGACACCCGAACTTACGCTCTTACTGAAAAGCCTCTGGCCCCCAACCTTAGGACCTGCCTCTAAAGACTGCAGGGCACAGCGCCCTTTGTGAGGTTCGTGGTGGGGGCAAGAGCCTCTGCTTGGACTCCTCTCTGGGCCTAAGTTTTGTGTGCTGAGTGAGGAGCACACCCCTCTGTTGTGAAGGTCAGCTGAGCGCATGTCTATGAAAACCAGCAGTTCCTACAGGAAGCGAGGCGATCCTGGATCCTCTTTTCTCCTTCCCCATGAGACTAAGAAACAAGGATCGTATTTCCTGAGGAGAGGCCAAGAGTCAAGCCAGTTCCATAAACCAAGGTGAAAAGAAAGGAGGGGAGCCACACATCCAGGGAGATTGCACAAAGGAACCACTAGAATGTTCTCCCAGCCCACCCCCCTTTCTGCCTCTTCCCATGGCCTTGTGCTAATCCAGGCATCTCCCCTCACGGGAAGCAGCCTACTACAGGGAAAAGAACATGGGTTTGGGGCCCAAGGCAAGCCACTTAGCTGTTCTGAACTCCAATGTGCTCATCTAAAAGTCAGGGCAAGTGAGATCCCTCTCCTGGGGCCACTGGGATACTGTGTGTAGACGCGATGGTACCATACTCTAGAGCACATCAAGAGGCTCAGGCCCTGCAAACAGTAGTCGCTCAGTAGACTGGTAGGCAGTCTCTCCATGAGGGTAGGTTGTTCCCCCTGACACATGGACACTTTCGGAGTCAGAGCGTTCCACTAATGGGAAGGGACAAGAGGGGAGGCAGGCCTGAAGAAGTAACTCCCCGAGGTCATACAGGGAATCAAATCCTGTCCCTCTTTCCTCTGGAATGAAACCGTCTCTCCTGGAGGAGGGAAGCTCGCCAAACTTCCAAGGCCTTGAAAAGTCAGAAAGTTACAAGATCTGCTGGGGAGATGACTCGGCAGTCAAAGGCATTTGCTTGTCCTGCTACCCTGGTTCGACTCCCCAGGACCCATGTAAAACCAGAGGCACAAAGTGGAGCATGTGACTGGAGTTCATGTATAGCAGCAGAGGTCCTTCTAGGCCCATAGTGTGTCTGTCTTCCTCATTCTCTCTCTCTCTCTCAAATAATTAAAATACATTCTAAATTTTTAATATATAAAGCTAAGCATGGAACACGTTCTTCAATATTTATTTATTTATGTCCCTGGTCCTCCTCTGACCACAAGCAGGGGCCGTCTACACAACTCCAGATTGAATCCTGTTTGCTACTGTCAGGCTCTGTCTGTCCCAGGACTGAATGATCCTTCAGTAATTCATTCTGCACTGACCACAGGTGTCCTCTGTTTACAGGCCCTGGTCCAGGAACAATGGAGGACATCAAGTCAAAATAAATGAATAGGGCTGGAGAGATGGCTTAGCGGTTAAGGCGCTTGTCTACAAAGCCAAAGGGCCCAGGTTTGATGCCCCCAGGCCCCATGTAAGCCAGACACACAAGGTGGCATATGTGTCTGGAATTCATTTGCAGCAATTGAGGCCCTGGTGCACCCATATTCTCTCTCTCTCTCTCAAATAAATAAAAAAATCATTATAAAAAATAAGTGGGGGCTAGAGAGAGAGCTTAGTAGTTAAGGCGCTTGCCTCCAAAGCCAAAGGACCTCGGTTTGATTCCCCAGGACCCACGTAAGCCAGATGCACTAGGTGGCACATGCATCTGAAATTTGTTTGCAGTGGCTGGAGGCCCTGGCTTGCCCATTCTCTCTCTCTCTTTCTCAGCCTCTTTCCCTCGCTTAAATAAATAAATAAAAATAAATAAAATAAATGGGAATACTCTCTCCTGTTGAGGAGTGCAGTGTCCACTGGGCGAGGGACAAAAATGGGCCACTGTCAGTACCCAGGAACCCGTGCTGTAAGAAGTTTGGGAGGGTGTGGAGACCTACAGAAAGGCCTCCTCACTTAGCTAGAGGCAGGAACATTCTGGACCCCAGATGACCCCTTCCCTCCAGGCTCCCTCGTTCTCGTTTAAGTGGCCCCCTCCGTATCGCTGTGCTCTTGGCTGGTGGGACACTCGCGTGGGCCGCAGGGACAACGGGAAGTCTTACTGTACAGCTGCAGAGCACACACTGATTGGGCAGGCGGGAGGGGAACAGCTCCCGGGCACCGAAGATCTCCCCGTGTTGGTACGTGGTTCCATTGTGCTGGCAGGACTTTGGGGGAGCCCGGAGTCCAGACGGGGTATGTGGTTCTGCAGGTGGGGAGAGGCAGGAGAAAGAAGAAAATGAGGTTTGGCACGGTTTTAAGATCATTGCCAGGGCTGGAGAGATAGCTTAGTGGTTAAGGCACTTGCCTGCAAGGCCAGGTTCAATTCCCCAGTGCCCATGTGAGCCAGATGCAAAAGGTGGCGCAGCATGCGTCCAGAGGTTGTTTGCAGTGCCTGGAGACCCCTGGTGTGCACATTATCTCCCTCCCTCCCTCCCTCCCCCTCCCACCTTTTTCCTCTCTCTCTCTCTCTCTCTCAGATAAATACAAATTAAAAAAAATCTTTGCCAGAATTAAGCAGGCTACTTTTCTGAAGATTTGAATTTCCCCCCTCTTGGCATTTAAAAGAGCCGTCTTTGGTTTTCCCAGCCATTCCCCACGTCGGCTGACCACGAGGCCCTGCTGACACTGACATCTGACTGCAAGCCTTCCTCCCACAGCCCCCGCCTCAGTGTAGCTGCCCCTCAGTGTCTGAAGCCCACGAGCATCCACAGAGCACCTCCCTGGGCCAGGAACCAAGGGCTGCAGCTGGGGAAACCCGAGTTCCCACCTTCATGATCGCATTGTCAGAGAGTCAGCGGGGATGATCCACCTCTCCTGTCCTTCACTGGCCACTGAGTCCCTCTTCCCGCTACCTGCCAGTCAGTCCTCATCCTTCCAGATAGAGGAGGGCAGCCTCCCACCCTAGGACACCCCCATTTTTGCTTTTGTTTTTTTGGTTTTTCGAGGTAGGGTCTCACTCTGGCCCATGCTGACCTGGAATTCACTATGGAGTCTCAGGGTGGCCTTGAACTCACGGTGATCCTCCCACCTCTGCCTCCCCAGTGCTGGGATTAAAGGCGTGCGCCACCACACCCGGTTTAGGACACCCCTTTTATTCCTTCACAACACCTTCACTAAGTCCCCTTCCTGCCCCAGATCCCAGGCTAGGCTGCTGGGAATGAAATGATGACCAAGACTTAGCCCTGCCGTTAAGAAGCTCTCAAATGGGCGGGAGAGATGATGGCTCAGTGGTCAAAGGTGCTTGCTTGCAAAGCCTGGGTTCAGTTTCCCCAGCACTCATGTAAAGCCAGATGCACTAAGTGGTGCACACATCTGGAGTCTGCAGCAGCTAGGGGCCCTGGCATGCCCAGGTACTTTCTCTCCTTGCAAATAAATAAAAATTAAAAAAATAAACAGACATGTAAAAAATATTTTATTTGAAGCTGGGTGTGGTGGCACACGCCTTTAATCCCAGCACTTGGGAGGCAGAGGTGGGAGGATCGCTATAAGTTTCAGGCCACCCTGAGAATACAGAGTGAATTTCAGGTCAGCCCATGCTACAGTGAGACCTTACCTTAAAAAACAAACAAACAAAAAATATTCATTTGAGAGAAAGAGAGGGAGGGAGATTGAAAGAGAGAGAGAAAGAGAGAGAATGAGCATGGTAGGGCCTCCAGCCACTGACTGGGGAATCAAACCTGGGTCCTTAGGCTTTGCAAACAAGGACCTTAACTGCTGAGCCATCTCTCCTACCCAACAAATGTTTCTTTTAAAAAGCTCCCTATCTAATGGGTAGAGAGAGATAAGGCATACAGCAAAGACGCAGTGAAAAGGCCACAGTGACAAAAAAAAAAAGATGTTTGGACAGCCCAGAGGAGGAGCCCCTAACTTGGCCTGTGGGGGGGGTGCTTCCTGAAGGACTGACAGTGACGAGTATTTGTGGAAGAAGGTGCCAGGCCCAGGCACAGGGGCAAAATCCAGCCATCTTGGAGAGGGAAGGACCCTGGGATGAAATGACAGCCTTTGCTCTCTCAGGGCACCAGAGCCAGCGCTCTCTACGACCCATGTCGCACCCACAGGCTGACAAACCCTGGGCTTCTACTAAGAAGATGGGCCCCATTACACACATCCTCCGCCACCGTGCACCAGCACAGCCTCGCTCTGAGCCCCAGAGCTGAGGCCAGAGTCAGGAGAGCCCTTTCTTATCACCTTGTTACCGGACATAGATTCTCATCTCAACATGTCTCCTCGCTTCTAAGTCGGACCCCGCCTGGCTGCTCTTCCCAAGGCTACTTGGTCATGCTAGGTTCTTCTTGGGCCCTCGGACCTCTCTCTGCTGTCTGCTTCCTAGAATCGTAGTCTCACGGGCTCTTAAAACTTTAAAATCATGGCATTAGACACCAAACTTTGGCATAGGGAGGACTCTCAGCGCACGGGGAGGACTCCCAGAGCACAGGCATCGAGTTCTTTAGCCACGCCCAGCCCCGGGGCAGTTCACATGGAGGACTTCCATGGCTTGGACACAGCTAGAGTGTGTTCGCCCAGAGGCTCACACGCTGAAAGCTTGCTCCCCCTGTGGTGGTCTGGGGAAGCGGGTGACAGAAAAGGTGGAAGTTGGTAGGTCACTGGGACACTGTCCTTGGAAGAGAACAATACAGGCCCTGTGGGACCCTGGTTAGCTCTTCTGCGTGAGCTGTTCGTTACAGAGCAAGTCAATCTTGTGCTCTGGCCTCCTGCACACAGCCAGGTCCCCTTCCAGTTCCCTGCCACATTGTGATCCTGCTGAGAACCCACCTAGAGGCCGAGCTGATGGGGCCACCAGATCTTAGACTTGCAGCTTCCAAACCTGTGAGCTCAATAAACTTTTTCTTTTCTTTTCTGAATAAGTACCCAGTTTGAGGTATTCTGTAAAAATCCACTCATTCAAAGGGTTCCCAGCCCAAGATCACCCACCTTCACTTCCCAGAATAGGTCACCCCCCCACCCCCGCCACACGTCTGGCTGGCTAGAGAGACTAGAGCCCAGGTGTGCAGCCTGCAGGCCAGGTCACCCCCATCTCCTGCAGTCGGTGTCTACTTCCGTCTCCTCTTGCCATGAGTGCCAACTTCAGTACCAGAAGTTCGCTGCTACCCCTGCCTGCCTGCACGGGGTACTCGGGAGTACATGTGTGTCTCCACATCTCTGATGGGCAGAGATTGCCCCCTCCTCCTGGCATCTTTTCTCAGCAAGGGGCCTCCGTGGGCACTGAGGTGGAGGTCAGAGGGCAAAGGGGAGGTCAGTGTCAAAAGAGGAGGAGGGGGCTTACTTACCCACACACCTGGGGCAGCACTGCTGCGGCTCCGTCACAGGATGCGGGCAGTGGATGGGTGGGCAGCGGAGGCGGTAACAGTTCACGTGGGCAGTCTGAAGGGGACACAAGGGTCAGCCCTGGTTCCAAGGAGCCACCGCCTCCCACCTATAGGGCTTCTCTCCCAAAGCGTCCACCTCGGCTGCAGAATTCCTCTCTGTCATAGCCGGGATGGGATCAAAAACAAACTCAAGCGGGCTCAGTCCCTGCCTGCCCTTCCCACTAAGTGGCCTCACTCGGGCCACTCATGGCATCTGCTGTCACTCTGGGGAAGGGACACAGCCGGTTCATGGATGGCTCAGATGACTGACTCCTTTAGGGGTGCGAGGGAAACAAGTAAAAGCTTTGGAGAAGTTTTGATTGTTGAGCTTAGTATGTTGACTGATGTGTGTGTGTGTGCATGCGTACGTGTGTGCATGCATACGTGCGTGGTATATTAGTATGTGTGTATGCCCATGCAAGCGCCCCATTGCTCACCTTTGGTAGCCAGAGCAGAACATTATGTCTGGCTCCATTGCTTTTCTGCCTGTTCTCACTGGAGCAAGAGTCTCATACTGATCCTGGAGCTCGTCTCCCTCTTTCTCTGTCTCTCTCTCTCTCTTTCTTTTTAAAATTTTGTTTTTTATTTATTTACTTTATTTATTTGAAAGAGACATAGAGGCAAATAATAGATAGAGAATGGGCTTGCCAGGGCCTTCAGCTGCTGCAAACAAACTCTAGATGTATGTGCTACTTTGTGCATCTGGTCTACATGGGTCCTGGGGAATTGAACCTAGGTTCTTCGGCTTTGCAGGCAAGTGCCTTAACTGCTAAGCCATCTCTCCAGCACCCCCCTTTTTGATTTTTAAAAAATATGTATATATATTAAAAATATATTTATTTATTTGAGAGAAAAAGGCAGATAAAGAGAGAAAGAATGGCATTCCAGGGCCTCTAGCTGCTGCAAGTGAACTCCAGATGCATACACCACCTTGTGCATCTGGCTTTACATGAGTACTAGGGAATTGAACCTGGGTCCTTTGGCCTTGCAGACAAGCACCTTAACCACTAAGCCATCTCTCCAACCTTATTTATGTTTCTTATTTTGTGTGTGACCTCCAGTCTGCTCCCTTAGGCAACTGGGTTATGGACCACACCCAGCTTTTTGTTTTGTTTCTTTTTTTTTTTTTTTTTTTTTTTTTTTTTTTTTTGAGGTAGGGCCTCACTCTAGTCCAAGCAGACCTAGAATTCACTAAGCAGTCTCAGGGTGGCCTCGAACTCATGGTGATCCTCCTACCTTGGCCTCTTAAGTGCTGGGATTAAAGGAGTGCCCAACCATGCCTGGCTCACACCCAGCTTTTATGTGGGTCCTGGGGATTAAACTCAGGCAATCTCTAAGGCTTCCTCAGTCTCTCATGCTTGCACAGGAAGTGCTATTAACCACTGAGCAATCTCTCCAACCCTGGTATTTTTATTTAGAGAGAGAGAGAAAGAGAGTGGGTGTGCCAGGGCCTCTAGCCACTGCAAATGAACTCCATACACATGCACCACCACCTGGCTTAAGTGGATTCTGGGGAATCGAACCTGGGTCCTTAGGCTTCTCAGGCAAGTGACTTAACAGCTAAGCCATCTCTCCAGCCCAGTTTTATTCTTTCAATGCTGACTTGTGATCAAGGAAGGAATGAGGGCAGATGACCCAGATGGGACAAGACTAAAAGCCTGATGTGGAAAAGACTCAGGGCTTTGAGATCCCACTCCCCAAGTCTCCAGGTCTGAATAACCCTGAAGGAAGCCTTTGGAGTTGGCACTAGAGAAGAAGGGAACCGAAACAGGTGAGAGAGAGTTGGGCAGAGAAACATGCATACAAAAGATGAGTAGAAGCCAGGGGTGGTGGTTCACACCTTTAATCCCAGCACTGGGGAGGCAGAGGTAGGAGGATCACTATGAGTTCGAGGCCATAGTGAATTCCAGGTCAGCCTGCACTAGAGTGAGACCCTACCTTGAAAAAAAAAAAGTGACGGCTGGAGAGATGGCTTTGTGGTTAAGGTGTTTGCCTGCAAAGCCAAAGGATCCCAGTTCGATTCTCCAGGACCCATGTAAGCCAGAGGCACAAGCGAGCGCATGCATCTGGGATTTGTTTGCAGTGGCTGGAGGCCCTGGCACACCCATTCTCTCCCTCTCTGTCTCTCAAATAAATAACATACATTTTTAAAAATGAGCAGAAGAGAGTAGTGCCACTGTTGTTTTTGGAGGCTTTCCCACTATCTCCCAGGCTGCCCTTAGTGTTCCCATACCTTGCTATTCACCATCATGAGCTGTCTCCCCTATCCAACCATGAGCTCCAAAGTAAGTGTCAGCACGGGGTCTGGCTCCAAGCAAAGGTCTGCTGGTGTCCAAATGAACACATAAGTGAGTGATGAGTGAGAGCAAGAGACAGGCATAGGGATTGTCAAATAAGTAGAGCCAGCATGGTCCAAAACTCTGAAGTTGGAGCTGGGCGTGGTGGTGCATGCCTTTAATCCCAGCACTTGGAAGGCAATTGGTAGGGGGATTGCCATGAGTTCAAGGCCACCCTGAGACTACAGAGTGAATTCCAGGTCAGCCTGGGCTAGAGTGAGACCCTCCCTCGAAAAACCAAAACATTTTTCAAAAAAGAAAAAAAAAATTTTTTTGACATGGTACGTAGTATGCGCAGTATTTGCATGTGTGTGTGCGGTGTATGCATGTGCGTGCAGCTCACATATGAGTACACCGTGTGTGTGTGTGTGTGTACATGTGTGTGGAGGCCACAGCAGAATGCCTGGGGCCTCCTCCATCAGTCTACCACCTTACTTCCTTGAGAAGAGTTTCTCGCTGAACCTGGAGCTCACCATTTTTTGGTTAGACTCACTGACTAGAAGGTCCCAGTAATCCTCCCGCCCGCACCCCCTCATCAATGGAGTTATAGGTTTGCACAGCCACGTGCAGCCTCTTACGTGGGTGCTCGGGATCGAACTCAGATCCTCATGCTTGCGCAGCAGGTGCTCTTGCCCACTGAGCCATCTCCCCAGCCCTGAAACTTTTCTCTTGAGTCTGGTTTTGGGAAAGCCACAGGTTGAGGCAATCAACCGTGAACAGAAGGAAATCAGGGAGGGGCACAGGCTGGGGGTGAAAGGATGGCACAAAGCCCATGGCAGAGCCCTTTGTTGCCAAAAGGGACCTCTCAGGAAAGTCACAGCCACCGTGTATGGTGTGGCTTCACATAGGTAGATGACCTGGTTTCTTGCTCTCAGCAGCCCATGAGGTAAGTTCTAGCACTCATCCTTTCAATCCTTGAGGGAGGTTGACAGCCTGAGATCACACAGCAGCGCACTTCTGTCACCAGCCTCACCAGGGTGCTAAACTATCTCTGACACATGGCATGTGGGTTACTCACTCACTCACTCAGCCACTCAATCACTCGGCATGTACTGAATATCTACCTGGTGCCTCTCTCGGTTCAGCAGATCACAAGTTCAACATCACTGTTGGCTACGTAAATTCAAAGGCCAGCCTAGCCTACGTGAGGCCCTATCTCCAAATAGAACAAGCTGGGCTGGAGAGATGGCTTGGCGGTTAAAGCACTTGCCCGTGAAGCCTAAGGACTCATGTTCGACTCTCCAGATCCCACGTGATCCAGATGCACAAAGGTGAGGCAAGCGCAAGGGTCACACATGCCCACTAGGTGGCACAAGCATTGGGAGGTCGATTGCAGTGGCTGAGGTCTTGGCATGCCAATTGTCTCTCATTCTGTCTGACCCTCTCTCTAAAATAAAAAAATTTAAAATAACCTAGCCATTGTGTTTAAAAAAAAAAAAAAGCTGTTGACTGGTTTTAAGAGTAGAATGACACCATCAGTCTTACAATCATTCTAGCTGTCGCATGTAGGACGGATTATTATTATTATTATTATGGTTTTTTGAGGTAGGGTCTCACTCTAGCTCAGGCTGACCTGGAATTCACTATGTAGTCTCAGGGTGGCCTTGAACTCACAACGATCCTCCTACCTCTGCCTGCAAAGTGCTGGGATTAAAGGCGTGTGCCACCACGCCTGTTTGTAGGATGGATTTTTGAGGGATGAGCAGAGAGGCCTCCTGTGAGCACAGGGAACATGGGAAGGAGTGACAAGCCTTCTGTTCTCACAGAGCCTACATCTTAGTGGCAGAAAGTAGACTTAAAAAAAAAAAAAAAAAAAAAGCAGGCAAGCAGAAACAAAGCAATTTGGAATGTCGTGTTCATGGCAATGATCAAAGCAGGTTGATGTGATTAGATTGACACATTCAGAAACAGCAGTGAGGGAAGACCTTCTACGGAGGTGACATTCACATTATGAATGGAGAAAGAAGAAGCCATTCGTGACAAGCCCTGGAGAAGACCTGTTCCAGTGGAGGGAATAAGGTCAAGTGTTTGAGGAACACAAAGAAGGTGGGCACGGCTGCGGTGGACCATGCAGGTAGGAAGAGCAGTTGGAGAATAAAGCAGATGTTGGACCACATAGAGCTCCCAGCAGGGAATTCCAGTTTTATTGAAGGAGGAATGAAAAGACACTGGAGAAGGCTGGAGGGGGGGCGCAGCTCAGTGGGGACAGTGCTTGCTTAGCCTGTCCGAAGCCCTGGGTTCAAGCCTCGGGACCACATAGACTGGGCACGATAGCACACTTCTATAATCCCCACACTTGGCAAGCAGGAGGCAGGAAGATCACAAGTTCAACATCATCCTTGGCTACATAGTATGTTCAAAGGCCAGCTAGACCACGTGAGACCCTATCACAAAAAAAGAACAAGCTGTTGAAGGGTTTTAGGAGTGGAATGACACCATCAGTCTTATGATTGTTCTAGCTATTGTATAGAGGATGGATTTTTTTTTTAAAGTTTTTTGAGGTAGGGTCTCACTCTAGCGCAGGCTGACCTGGAATCCACTATGTAGTCTCAGGGTGGCCTCGAACTCATGGCGATCCTTCCTACCTCTGCCTCCTGAGTGCTGGGATTAAAGGCGTGCGCCACCACGCCTGGCAAGATGGATTGTTTTTTGAGGGAGGAGCAGAGAGGCCTCTGGGGAGGCTTCTGTAGCAGTCCAAGTGAGAGATGAAGGTGGCTTAGGTAGAGAGGAGGGGGGTGATGGTGGAGAGAGGTGGAGGGCTTCAGGGTAACTCTTGGGGAAAATGGGCAACAGTCCTTTGGGTTGAGGAAACTGTGTGTGTGAAGTCTGGGGAAGGAGACATGAATTCGCTCCAGTGGGCCACAAAACTTGGACTTTGTCAACTGGACCACGTGATACGTCTGGAATTTTCTGTTATGGTTTCCTTTCTGTTCTCTGGCTATATTTCATAGAGTTCTTGTTGAAACGACTGATTGGCCTCAGATGTGCTAAGGAAAATCGAAGGGAGGCAGCCACGGAGGTGGGGGGGGAGGCTTGTGTCCCTGTTTGTGTCAGAGCCGTGCGTGAAGCCAGCATGTCAGGAGCACTGGAGAGAGAGCCAGAGGGAAGGACCCCAGGAAGATGGAGTTCCGTGTGTGCATGAGGAGAGGGGCCTGCCTGCTCCCCACCTCAGGGTCTCCTCAGGAACTCTTCCCTGCCCCCAAGGGTTCTGCCTCCACCGGGGAGGCCCTTATAGCCTCGGCCGTCCTCTCGATCCATGAGAGGCAGAAGTTTACCAAGCACCTGTACCCAAATGAGGCAAGAACTGGAGCCATCTCGACTTGGTCCTGGCTGGTTGGGCGCCTCCTCAGCACCTCCTTTTTCTCCTGCCTGATACCTCCCTGGAGAGTTCTCGACTGCGTGGGGGCTCATGTACGCCACCTAGGTGAGCACATCAGACCTTGTGGAGATGCTGGCTCGGTGCTACAGTTTGGATATCGAATGTCCCCAAAGGCCACATGTTAAAGGCTTGGTCCCCAGGATGGTGCTGTTGGGAGATCTTTAGCATCACTGGGCTCGAGGCCTTGAAGCGACTGTGGGACACTCTTTCTTTGGCTTCCTGGCCTTGAAGTGAGCAATTCTATCCTGCCACATGCACCTACTGCCACAATGCTGCCTCACCACAGGGCCAACTGATCATGGAATAGAACCTCCAGAACTATAAGCTGGAATCAACCTTTTCTCTTCCTGGGTTTGGTATCAGGTGTTTTGTTATAGCGATGGAGACCGAAGTGAAGACAAAGACATTGCTCCCTGCCTCAAGTGGTTCAGGGCCATCATACTGGACATAAGTGAGACCTATTCTTGGGGATTCCATCTAGAAGATGCAGACAACTGGGACTAGAAAAATGGGACAGAGAAACACATGTGAGATTCCCAGAAGAACGACTTCTAGGCAGTGGTCATCTGGCCACTTGGTCCAAGCCTTGAAGAGGAAAGATTTGGGGCCAGCCGAGCTGGGAGTACGCATTGTGAGGCAGGGCATAGATCATGGCCGAAGACCGGACGGGGATTCCGTGGAAAGGAAGGGGCGAGGGGGAAGTCACAAAGTCTCCGTGGGGGCCGTTGGGAGGCACCGGCTCCGGCTGGAATATGGGAGACAGGAGCCACTGAGCCATGGCTGCCGCCGACAGCACCACTTTAGGGCAGTAGTTCCTGGGTGCCTGGACCTCAAGTCCAGCTGTCCTCCTGCCCCGTGGGGTGAGCTCTCAGGAGTTTTCCCAGACATACCTGATGTAGGTGGCCTGGTGGCCAGGGGGGGACCTACCTCAGAGCAGGTACAGCGCAGACAGTACATCAGGCCTTGTGGCTCCAAGTAGGGGTGCCAGCTCTCACCGGGGGAGTACCTCTTTCCATTGAAAAGGCAGAACATGCTTGGGCCTGGCAAGCCAACAAGGACTATTAGTCCCGGCAGGCTTCAGCCCCAAGAACCTGCCTCATTCTTGCCCCCAGAATGTCTGAGTGTGGACCACACGCTTGCTGTGTGACGCTGGGCACGTTCCTCTCTCTCTCTCTCTCTCTCTCCCTCTCTCTCTCTCTCGGCCCTAACACATCTCTCAGGGCAGCTAGGGCATCAAGTGGTGAAAATGCTCTACAGAGAGCCGGGCATGGTGGCGCATGCCTTTAATCCCAGCACTCGGGAGGCAGAGGTAGGAGGATCGCCGAGAGTTCGAGGCCACCCTGAGACTCCATAGTGAATTCCAGGTCAGCCTGAGCTAGAGTGAGACCCTACCTCGGAAAACCAAAAAAAAAAAAAAAAAAAAAAAAAAAAAAAAAAAAAAAGAAAATGCTCTACAGATTAAAGCTGTGGTATAAATGTTAGTTCTCACGAATAGATGGGTGCTATGAGGATACATTACACACGCTAAGGCCACAGAGCAGGTCAGATGCTAAACTGGATTGATGATCTTTGTCTTCGGACTCTCAGTTCAGTACTCCTTCTGCCTCACAATGGAAAATGGGTTTTCTTTTTTTTTATTTATTTATTTGAGAGCAACAGACAGAGAGAGAAAGGGGGAGAGAGAGAGAATGGGCACGCCAGGGCCTCCAGCCACTGCAAACGGACTCCAGATGTGTGCAGCCCCTTGTGCATCTGGCTAATGTGGGTCCTGGGGAATCCAGCCTGGAACCCGGGTCCTTAGGCTTCACAGGCAAGCGCTTAACTGCTAATCCATCTCTCCAGCCCCCAGAAAATGGGTTTTCTTTTTTCCTTTTTTTTTTAAGATTTATCTATTTATTTATTAGAGACAGAGAGAGGGTGAGAGAAAGAGAGAGAGACAGAGAGAGAGAGAATGGGTGCATCAGGGCCTCTAGTCACAGCAAGTGAACTCCAGATGTATGCGCCACCATGTGCATCTGGCTAATGTGGGACCTGGAGAATTGAACCTGGGTTGTTAAGCTTCGCAGGCAAGCACCTTAACTGCTAAGCCATCTCTCCAGCCCTCTTTTTTCCTTTTCAAAATGACTTAAAATTTTTTTTGTTTAGTTTTATTTATTTATTTGAGAGCAACAGACAGAGAGAAAGAGGCAGAGAGAGAGAGAGAGAGAAAACGGGCACACCAGGGCCTCCAGCCACTGCAAACGAACTCCAGACGCATGTGCCCCCTTGTGCATCTGGCTAACGTGGGTCCTGGAGAATTGAGCCTCAAACTGGGGTCCTTAGGCTTCACAGGCAAGCGCTTAACTGCTAAGCTGTCTCTCCAGACCTAAAATGATTTTTTAAATAACATTTTGTTTATTTATTTGCAAGCAGAGAGAGAGATAGATAGTAGAGAGACAGAGAGAATGGCGGAGTCAGGTCCTCCAGCTTATGCAAATAAACTCTAGACACACGCGCCACTTTGTGCATCTGGCTTTATTGTGGGTGCTGGGGCATTGAACCTAGGTCATTCATTAGGCTTTGCAGGCAAGTGCTTTAGCTGCTGAGCCATCCCTCCAGCCCCTGGGTTTCCTTTTCTTTAGTCTCAATTCTCCTGCTCTGTTCTGTCCCTGCTCCCAACACACATGCACACTCTGACGCACGCGTACGCACGCACTCACGCCTACACACACGGGATCACTCTGCATTTTGAATAAAGCCACTCCAGCACTTTCCCTCCGCACTAGACCCTGTATGTCACCCACCATGCTGGAAAGATGATTAGGAGCTTGGCTTTCAGGGCTGGAGAGGTGGCTCAGTGGTTAAAGGTACTTGTTTGCAAAACCTGATAGCCTGGGTTCAGTTCCCCAGTACCTCCCCAGTGCTGGGATTAAAGGTGTGCATGACCACACCTGGCTGAAAAGATAATTAAAAAAAATTTTTTTGTTACATTTATTTATTTATTTATTTATTTATTTATTTATTTGAGAGCGACAGACAGACAGAGAGAGAAAGAGGCAGAGAGAGAGAGAGAGAGAGAGAGAGAATGGGCGTGCCAGGGCCTCCAGCCACTGCAAGTGAACTCCAGATGCATGCGTTCCCTTGTGCATCTGGCTAACGTGGGTCCTGGGGAATCGAGCCTCAAACCAGGGTCCTTAGGCTTCACAGGTAAGCGTTTAACCACTAAGCCATCTCTCTAGCCCTGAAAAGATCATTTTTAATTACTGGTGAAAGTCAACTTCTTTTTTAAATATTTTTTCAATTTATCATCTTTATTATTGTGCAAAACAGATTTTTAATAATATTTTTATAAAATAAATTATTTTTAATAAAATTTTTATAATATTTTAAAAATATTTATATTTATTTATTTGCAAGCAGAGGAAGAGAGAGAATGAGTGAGGGAATGAATGAGTGGGTGCTCCAGGGCCTGCAAACAAACTCCAGATGTATGCACCCCTTTCACATGTGGCTTGACATTGGGTACCTCAGTGACCAGAGTGCTGGGATTAAAGATGTGAGCACTCAGTCATATCTGTTGCTGGTCACTGAGGTAGGGGGAATGGCATGAGTTTCAGTCCAGCCTGGGCTACTGAGTGAGTTCCAGTCAGCCTGGCCTAGAGTGATACCTGCCTCAGGGAAAAAAAAAAAAGGAATGATTGATATATGAGTTTGTTTTACAAGGTAGATTAAACACCTTTCCTGCTCCCCTGCTTGCCTGCTTGCTTCCTCCCTCCCTCCCTCCCTCCCTCCCTCCCTCCCTCCCTCGCTCCCTCCCTCTCCTTCCTCCTTCCTTCCTTCCTTCCTTCCTTTCTTTCTTTCTTTCTTTCTTTCTTTCTTTCTTTCTTTCTTTCTTTCTTTCTTTCTTTCTTTCTTTCGGTTTTCAAGATAGGGTCTTGCTGTAGCTCAGACTGACCTGGAATTCACTATGTAATCTCAGGGTGGCCTCGAACTCACGGCGATCCTCCTACCTCTGCCTCCCAAGTGCTGCGATTAAAGGTGTGCACCACCATGCCTTTTGTTTTAAAATACTTTATTTGGGCTGGAGAGATTCCTTAGCAGTTAAGGTGCTTGCCTGCGAAGCCTAAGAACCCAGGTTCAATTCCCCAGAACCCATATAAACCAGATGCACATGGCGGTACATGCGTCTAGAGTTCATTTGCAGTGGCCAGAGGCCCTGGTGCCTCCCCCCATTCTCTCTCTTTAATAAATAAATAAAAATAAAGCATTAAAATATTTATTTAAGAGGGAGAAAGAGGCAGATGGAGAGAGAATGGATGTACCACAGCCTCTAGCCACTGCAAATGAACTCCAGATGCATGCTCCACCTTGGGCATCTGGCTTTTATGGGTACTGGGGAATCAAACCTGGGTCCTTAGGCTTCTCAGGCAAGTGCCTTAACTGCTAAGCCATCTCTCCAACCCTGAACTTTTTATATAAGTTCTTTAATGGGTTTGGGGATGCAACTGAGTATTAGCGTGCTTGCCTAGCATTCATGAGGCCCTGGGTTCAGTCTCCCAGCACCACATAAACCAGGCAAGGATTACACGCCTGGAATCCCGGCACTTGGAAGGCAGAGGCTGGAGAATCAGGAGTTGTGTGCCGGCCAGCCTTGGCTACATACTGAGTTTGCGGACAACCTATGCTACCTGAGACCATTTCGTACGGAAAGAAATAAGTTACTTAATGATCTCCTAAGCATTGTGTGAGAATTAAGTGGTACAATGCTTGTAAAGTGCTTGCTGAGTCCAGCTGCTGATAGTAGATGAATGGTATAATTATGGTAATTACAGTAATAAGCACAAAGCTACTGCCACGAGCACACCATGAAGGCTGAAACAGTTTGAAATGTAGGCTACATAACATCCACCCTGAAGTGCCTTGTGATTATTGTAGGAAATGGCATGAAGAAACCAAGGCTTGCCTAGAGCCCTCCAGCTAGGATTTGAAACCAGGGCCCATCACCTGTGGCTTTAAAAAAAAAAAATTTACTTTTATTTGTTAGAGGGAGAGAGAGCGAGTGAATTGGGCACACCAGGGCCTTCAGCCACTGTAAATGTACTCCAGATGCATGCATCACCTTGTGCAGCTGGCTTACGCGGGTTCTGGGGAATCGATCCTGGATCCTTAGGCTTTGCAGCCAAGCGTCTTAACCACTAAGCCATCTCTCCAGCCCTGTTTGTTTTGTTTTGTTTTATTCAAGGTAGGATCTCACTAGCTCAGGCTGACCTGGAACTCACTCTGTAGACCCAGGCTGGTCTTGAACTCATGGTGATTCTAGCTCAAACTCCCCAGTGCTGGGACTAAAGGTGTGTGCCATCATGCCTGGCTACCTATGGCTTCTAACCCAAACTCCCAGCCTCTTCCTTCCTCTCTACCCTACCAGCCACCATCACCTCCTCTTCCCCCATTCTCTGCTTCTTCCTTCTAGACTTCTGCTGGTCTAAGATCTAGAAGCTGCTGAGCTCTCTCCCTTTTCCTGATCAAGCATCTTGGAAACAAGGCTCTCGCATGTTGGGAATCTCTTTTAGCCTTTCAAGCTCACACTGAGGACAATCTTCTAGTTGAGCTGGGGTGGCGACTCACACACAAGAACTGGAGTTAGCTGGGGTGGGGCTCCTGGCATAAACCTCTAAGGAGACGGGTCATTCCTACCACTTAGGAAGTTGCTTTGAGAGGGCTGAGGAGATGGCTCAGTTGGCAAAGTGCTCACCACACAAGCACGAGGACCTGAGTTTGGATTCCTGACCCCCACGTACAAAGCAGGTGAAGCAGTGCTTGCTTGTAATCCCTGTGCTGTAATTCCAGTGTAATCCCGAGACAGAGGACATTTGGGGTTGGGGGCTAGCTAGTCTAGCCAAATTGGTGAGCTCTGTAGGGCTCAGTTAGAGATTCTGTCTCAAGATGTCAGGTAGAAGGCTGGAGATGGTTCAGTGGTTAAAGGTGCTTGCTCACAAAGCCCGACAGCCTGGGGTCAATTCCCAAGTACCCACATAAAGCCAGATGCACAAGGTCGCACACGCATCTGGAGTTCATTTGCAGCAGCTAGGGGCCCTAGGGCGCCCATCTCTACCTCTCTCTGCTTGCAAATAAATGAACAAAAATATTAATTTTTTTAGGTGGGGGTCTCTCGCTCTAGTCCAGTCTGACCTGGAGTTCACTATGTCATCTCAGTCTGTAAGTAAGCTCACCTCTCACGTGGCTGAAACACTCTCCAACTAGACCACTGTGCTGACACCCCAGACTTTTGTTTTTATTTATTTATTTGACAGAGAAAGAGGGAGAGAGGGAATGGGTGCACCAGGGCCTCCAGCCACTGCAAATGAACTCCAGATGCATGCACCCTCTTGTGCATCTGACTAACTTGAGTCCTGGGAAATCAAACCTGGGTCCTTTGGCTTTGCAGGCAAGACCTTAACCAGTAGGCAGTCCCTCCAGCCTGACTTTTGTATCTAGCATGTGCATTTATATTTCTCTCCATGGTCTTGCAGGCTCAAAATTATTGCCTCATTCTCCCACGAACTGCCGTTGGAAGCAGCATTCTCTCTCTCTTTTCTTTTGTTTTTCAAGGTAGGGTCTCGCTCTAGCTGAGGCTGACATGGAATCCACTATGTGGTCTCCGGCTGGCCTTGAACTCAAAGAGATCCTCCTACCTCTGCCTCCTGAGGGCTAGGAGTAAAGGTGTGGGCCACCACACCTAACTTAATTTTTTTTTTTTTTTTTTGAGGTAGGGTCTCATTCTGGCTAGGCTGACCTGGAATTCACTCTGTAGTCTCAGGGTGGCCTCGAACTCATGGCGATCCTCCTACCTCTGCCTCCCGAGTGCTGGGATTAAAGGCGTGCGCCACCACGCTTGGCTTCTAAAAAATTATTTCTGAAAAAATCAGATAGGGAGTGTTTGAGGAAGACACGTGAAGTTGACCTCCAGCCTTCCTAAGCACACATACACATGCACACACGTGTGCACACCACACATGACCAAGGAAGTTGCTTTGAAAGAAACCAAAATTGCCCTTCCTCTGGCTTTCACACTGCTTTTGCCAGGTCCTCTTGGGTCTCCCAGGACAGACTTGAGGCCATTGTTACGAAGCCCAGACTGGGCTTTAGTTGGCCGCTGCGAACCTTAGGAATACGCAGCTTTCCTTTTCACTCTTCCCAGCTGTCCATGGTGGACGGAGCCACCAGACAGCAGGTCCTGTCCCCCAGGAGCCAGCCAAGCCCGGCTGGCCCGTATCAAATGAGCTGTGTTTATCTCTCAGCCTCCCCTGGCAAAGTCTGGAACCCGAGCCCAGCTGGGGTGCTGGTCGGAGCCAGCCCAACTCTCCAAGGAGTGAATAATGTCTTTCTTCCTCAGACCTTCCCCTCCCAAGAGAGGGGGTGATTGCAACATCGTGGCCACCTCAAGCCTCGGCCAGTTGCTGAAGAAAGCCTGTCCTACCTTCCGTGGGATGGCCCTGGAGGCCCGGCCTCTGTGCCAGTTGGCACCTCTTCCCTTCCCTGCCTGTTCAGATCGTGAGGACGGGAGCGACTCAGCCAGGGCCCTGGCAAGGAGGTGCCTCCTCCCAACATGCCTGGCAGACACTAGGTCTGTGGGGGGCCTGGCAGGAGGCCTCTGTGGCCGCAGACCCCCACCTACCACACCCTCTAAGGTGCCCGGAGCTCTCTCTTCCTCTAGGGAGGTGAGGGTCCAAGGCCCTGTGAACACTCGGCGGGAGGGAGACTTGCCAGGCACAACCACCCTGGCTCCCACAGCCCTGGCACAAGCTCGAGGAAGGAGAGCTGACTCCTTGAGCCGCAAGCACACTGTGTGAAGCTCAGAAACAGCCCTCCTTCGCTGAGCCTCAGTTTTCCCATCTGTGAAATAAGGAGGGGTAGCAATAATTCTCTCTATATATATGATAAAGGTTTATGGTTCGTGAATCCATGATTTCTGATTCAAAGATGCCAAAGTTCTAGGCTTCTAAGATTTGAGAACTCTGTGTTTGAACATGAAGCTTCTAGATTGCTCAGTGTTGTAATTCTGATTATCCATGATCCTTGGAGGTGCCCATGGGTCACATCCACCCTAGGCTCTCAGGACCTCCTAGATAGATTATTCCAGAAGCCACTGGGGCCAATCCTGACTGACAGTAACCACCCACCTTTTGGCCTCTGTGGCCTTTGACTTCTCTCTCCTGGCCTTAGTCCTGCTTGGTTTTCTCTCGTGCCCGCCATTCACTGTCCCATTCACTGTCCCGTGCTCTCTCACCCTGAGGTGAGGATCCCAAGCCTGTCTTCTCTCCCGGACCTTCAGAGTTTGTCAAAGTTCAAATCATGGATTTAGCTTATATTATAGGCAAGCCATTTAATCATCCCAGGACTGTTTCTACAGCTGTCTTTTTTTCTTTTTCTAAAAATAAAATATTTTATTTATTTATTTGACAGAGAATGAAGAGGAGAGAGAGAGAGAATGGGTGTGCCAGGGCCTCCAGCCACTGCAAACGAACTCTACACGCATGCGCCAGCTTGTGCATCTAGCTAACGTGGGTCCTGGGAATTGAACCTGGGTCCTTAGGCTTTGCAGGGAAGCTCCTTATACCATCTCTCCAGCCCTCCACATGTGTTTAATGAGATTAGTTTAATGAGATCAGTAATATTCTCTACCTCTTGGGGTTATTGTAGAATTAAATTAGACACTATGCACAGTATGCCTAGTGCCTGACACATAGTAGATGCTCATTTAGGTGGTGGGTAAGACCAGACGGACAAAACCCAGATCTGGATGCTAGATCCACGTTTCCTTAATAGTCTTTTTCTTTCTTTCTTTTCTTTTCTTTTTTTTTTTTCTTTCTGGTTTTTCAAGTTAGGGTCACACTCTAGCCCAGGCTGACCTGGAATTCACTATGTAGCCTCAAGGTGGCCTTGAACTCACTGTGATCCTCCTACCTCTGCCTCCCAAGTGCTGGGATTAAAAGGCGTGCGCCACCACGCCTGGCCACCTTTCCTTTCTTTCTTTTGTTTTTGAAGTTGGGTCTCACTCTAGCCTAGGCTGGCCTGGCACTCACTCCAGGCTGGTCCCAAACTCTTGGTAATCCTTCTACTTCTGCCTTCTGAGTTCTGGGATTAAAGGCATGCACCACCACACACCAAGCTTAACAGTCTGTTACTTGAGATATTTCTTTTACTTCTAACTTCTCCAGAAGAGCCCCCAGCACACCCTTAGCCCATGAACATCACAGTCCCTCGGAGGTCCTAGGTTTCCTCTTTCTAGAAGCCTCCTGCATTCTTCCAGCCCTGATCAGAGCCCAGACCCATTAATCCGTCTCCCTCAATACCACACATGCCCACCTAGTAGACCTCAGGTTGGAACACAGGGATGAAAGTGGCTTAGAAGGTTGGATCCAAGGACGGGAAGGCAGGGGTGAGAGGCAAGAGCTTGGGCTGGAGAGAGAGGCAAGGCTCACCATGAGCCTTTGGAGTTAGGAGGGCAAAGAAAAGCCTTAATGGCTGGGGCGCAATGAAAACAATCATTTTTGGATTTTACAGCCATCACAGTGGCCTTCAGCCATGGAGAGCTGACTGCAGGGTGAGCCTCACAGCAAAGGCCAGGAAGGGGCTGTGGCTGTCACCCTGGTAGGCCAGTGCTGACCTCTATCTAGGGCCTGAACCCAAAGGGCAGCACAGACTGGAGGAGCACGTGGGTAGGTTCTGTGGGCGCTGTGGGCAGACTGGATAGGACATGGAGAAGCAAAAATGAGATGGTGGTTTGGTTGAACGTCATGTTGGGGCCACTCAGAACTACCCTTCTTTTGTGATGAGCTGCAAGCCAGGGTGGCAGCCTGCAGCTTTTGGCATCATGAAAGTTGGCAGAGAAGACAAGGATGGCAGCAAGTGGCCACAGTGGTGGTGTCCAGAAAAATGACATTATCAGTGACTGTGGGGCACTTGGCACAAGAGGCAATGGGCGTCATTCTCATTAGTAACAGGACTACAACTTCCTGTTATTCATTCATTCGTTTAGGGAGCATCTGTGTCTCAAGTCTGACTCCCAACCACGGGCCGGGCTCACGGGTTATGAAGAAGACAGACACATGTGTGCCACATGTGCCGTGAGAGTAAGACCTCAGATGCTCAAGTCGGGGTCTTAGAGGCATTAACAAATCCCTGGAGGGGGTGGGGGCAGGCAGCAGGAGCCACCTGCAAAGGCACCGAGTCATAGCCGTGTCTGCTGTTGCTCAGGGAGGACACGGCGGTGGTCTAAGCCCATCTTCCTTAAGAAGTATCACTTCCCCAGGCCACAGCCCAGACTTCCTGGTTGATTATCTATCTTGACAGACTCAGATAAGCGTTTGGACTCAGTCGATCTAGTTCCAACTCAGGGCAGCGGCAATATGTATCAGACAGGTTCCAAACGTCCCCGCGTCACTCCCAGGCTGCGCCGAACTGGCTCCTGGCTCTTTCGTATTACTACTGTTTTGCGGTGGCCCTGTTTTCGGCCGCATCCTGCCTGGCTAGGTTTGTCACTCTCCTTCACGCTTTTGGGTCTTTCTAATTCTGTCCCCTCTGCCTGGGACATGATGCCCCACTCCCAGCCCCCTCACTCCTCCAAAGACAGCTTACATACTACTGTTTATGCAAAGCCACCCAACCTTGCAGGGTCGGACTTCTTCAGGACTGAGTCCAACCCTGTCACGGTCCTAGTCACCGTGCGTTGGAAGTACTTGTTAAGTGAGTCCGTCTCTTCCATACGAAACTGTGGGCATGACAGAAAGGACCAGATCTCTGTGAATTTTGTGCTCCACGCAGCGTGTGTGTAAAGCTGGTGCTTGATGAATGAATGCAGAATGGAGTTAGAGAGAGAGAGAAAAAGAGAGAGAGAGAGAGTGCAGGACTGTAGGAGCAGGGCCAATTGCAGTGCTTAATCCTGGAAAACAGTCTCTTTAACAAAAAGGGAACCTCATTGCATGGAAGGCGAGCCAAGTCCCTCTCGGCAAGTATGCCTTGCCACATAACAGAAATGAGCCTTTGACCTCTCTTTCCGGTTCCTGCCACTGACTCCCAAAACCACCTGCCAAACCAAAGAACGGCATGTACGAGGGTTCAGGAGCCCAGGGCAGCCAAGGGCATGAGCGATCTCATGATCTTCATCTAGAAGTCAAAATTTACAAACTATTGCCACCCAAGCGCATCCCACAGTCTGACCCAAAACGCCAATGCATTATGAAGGTCTCGAGGGGGCGGGGGAGGGGGGGCGGAGGAGGGTGGAGAGCATATCTGGAAACGCTTCCAGTGGTAAGCAAAAATAAAATAAAATAAATAAATAAAAGCAACCAGAAAGAAGCTTCTGGGCTGGAGGGGAGACCGGAGAAAGCCATGAGTATGCACCAGGCGGGGCCAGGGTAAGAGGAGAGAGGTCTGGAGTTGTGGCAAGAACTCAGGAAACCTGAGTGAGCCCGGCTGCTCAGGAATGTGGGAGGTGGTTTACATCTCTTCACTCCTACCCACACAGCCATACTCTCTCTATTTATTTATAGTCCCCCTTTTCACACGAACAGACTCATGGCCCTCGGGGACAGAAGCTCTGCTCTGGCTCCTGATTGCGGGGGGGGGGGGGTGCGAAGGCCTCTTAAGGGAATCAGAAGATAAATCCCAGGAACGGAGCAAGCCCAGCAATCTGCTTTCATCTGGCACACGACCGACAAACAGAAGCCCGGAAGTGCCTCTGAGGATATCATCATCAAACCAAGGTCAGCTTGGTTACCTGACAAGGGGCAGGGGCAGGGGCAGAGAGGGACTGTCTGCATTCTATTCTGCCCTGCACATATCCACTTAGATTCACAGACTCCGAGAGAATTAGGGATTTGGAGGCTGTCCAGTCACCTATATTCTAGAGATGTGGAAAGTGAGCCCCGGAGAAGAATCCAGGACTTGCCCAAGATCCCTGACCCGTGCCAGCACAAACGTCAATGTCGGGTCTGGAAAGGATGTTCATAGGGACACCTGTACCCCAAGGGACAGGACCAGAAGAAATGACTTTGGCTTGCAAGAGAAAGGACCCAGGTGAGACATCATGTTCTCCTGGGTGCAAGCACGGACAACAGGCTCTTGCTCAACGCAGGAGGATGCCTAAATGATCTCAGTCCTGCATCTCCCAGGGATGCCACTGTCTTGCCAGTGCTTCTCTTCAGGAGCCTGAGAGATCCAAGGTCCTTTTCTTTCATCTGGCGCCATGGTCGGGCCGCGGGGGGAACTTGAGAGGCCAGTCCTAGAACAGGTGCAACAGCTGGAGCGACTGTGCAGCTGTCACAGACCGGGCTCAGCAGCCCGCCAGCCAGTGAGTGAGGCAGAGACCTCTACTGGTGGGAGCCGGGAGGTGCAGAACCTCCTGGCAGAGACCCAGACAGGGGGGCTGGACCTCAGGGCCTTCTTCACTCAGGTGCTACGGCGCCCGCCCTCAGGCACATCTGGACAGGTGGGTGGGGATGTGACTAAGCTGAACAGCTGGATAGCGTCCCTGCAGGTCATCCACTCCTGTCTGCAGGGCAGGAACACACCCCTACGCTCCCGCAGCTTCAGGATCAAGGCAACCACACACCCGGCTCTTAGACACTCAGCCGATTGCAAACGGTTGACGCTAGCTAGCTAGCAACGTCTGTTTGAGCAGAACCATCTCGCCTTACAAGTGGGAAACGGACAGTTGGAACCAGGAGAAGAGCCAGGGCTGCAACTCTGACCATCTGACTGCAAGGTTGCCCTCTGAAGCACGTCGTGCCATGGGGAGCTAGCCTCGTGCCCAGGCCTGCTTCTGGGGTCTGAGAGTTCATCACTTGGGAACCAAAGTGTCAATTCCTATAATACACAAGCTCTTGAAGAGAGAAGAGAGAAGTCAGTGTCTTACTTGGCAATTCTTTCCTGAACGCAGCCTGGCGGGAGGGGGAAGACGCAGTGTGCCAGGCACCCAAAGGGGGCAGTTGGCAAGAGGGGGGGGTGCCAAGAAGGGGAGCCAGTGCATGAGGAATAAGCTCTGAAGAGGGAGTAAAGGAACTAGGCCACTTCTGGATCCTAGAGGGGATGAGTGAGCACAGCAGAGCCACACGTGGATGTGGCTTAGCTTGGGGCTGGGGTCAGCGCCAGTCAGAAACCAGGCCACAGACCCAGCCTGTGTGGTGGCTCCAATCTGGGGTGGAATTTGGGTTCAGTCCATGGACAGGGTTACACAGTTAGGATTCATTCAACCTGTGGCTGGAGTTGAGACTCAGCCTGAACTGGCACCAGGGCTCAATGTATGGCTGAAAACAGAGCCAAGGCGAAAACAACCTTTGCTGAGCAACCTTGGCCTTCAACTAGAGAGCATGCTGGGAGTCTGACACCACATGAACCTGTCTGTCCACACAGACCTGAGCACTCCCATCCACTGGTACCATTTGTAAGAGTACTACAGATGTCACCAGGAGACTTCTTACCTACAAGGGTCTTGAGATCTCACTTACACTAAGATAAGACTTCTCCTAAGAGACCTTCACATAAGATGCTGGTGAAGAGCTGCAGGATGGTCGCAAGCTTCATAGATTGGCGACACCGAACATTATGAGCCTCAGAGACAGGAAGTGATGTGGTCCAATTCACAGAGCTAGTAAGTGACAGATCAGAGTCGAGGTCTCCACTCTTTCTTTCCTCCACTCTCTACTCTCTTCCTTTTCTTAACTGCTTAGTGAGCTGACTCTGGGTCACCTTCTCATTTCCTTATGTCCAGAGCCCCGTATTAACAGGGTTATCAGGGGGCTAGAAGAGTGTTCAGATGTCACCATGAACCTCTGCAACTAAGGACAGGCCAGAGTGGAAGTCTGGCAAGCCTGAAGCTCCTCAGAGGCTAAGTCTCTTGTCAGTGGACAACCCCGCAGGCCAGCAGGAAAACCCTGAGGGTTCAAGGAAGAGGAGGAGATGTGGACTGAGAGTCCTGCTGGGTATTTTAACACATTACTTGCTTTGATCCCCTCCCAAACCCTTCAGGGTCCAATTTAGTAGCAGTCTTCTGTGGATGAAATATAGGCTGAGAGAAGTTATTATGAAAAGACACACAGGTATAAGAGGCTGAGAGAAGTTATTATGCAAAATGACACAGGTATAAGATGTAGAGACAGGGTTTGAACCCCAACACTGAGCTCTTTCCAAAGTTTGTTCCTAGTTCTTTTTCTTTTTTTCTTTTCTTTTTTTTTTTTTTAGGTAGGGTCTCACTCTAGCTCAGGCTGACCTGGAATTCACTATGTAGTCTCAGGGTGGCCTCGAAGTCACAGCAATCCATCTACCTCTGCCTCCCAAGTGCTGGGATTAAAGGCGTGCGCCACCATGTCCGGCATTTTCCTCAGAATTTCTATGAGACAGACACACAGCCTTCCCCTCACCAGCACTGGTAAGATGGAGATGAAGTCCAGCTTCATCAGCTCCACAAAGTCACAGGCAAAAGAAAACCATGGAGGGCAGAGCTGAGCCCCGGGGATGGAAGGTCACCAGACTAGGAATTGGGTGGCTGGGTTCTTAATTCCAGGCTATTCCCTGTGATTTAGAACAAGCCAGATGCCCCTCCCTAGCCTGTATTTCTTTCTTTCTTTATTTTTTTTCGAGATAGGGTCTCACTCTAGCCCAGGCTGACCTGGAATTCACTATAGAGTCTCGGGGTGGCCTCGAACTCACGGCAATCCTCCTACCCAGTGCTGGAATTAAAGGGGTGTGCCACCACGCCCGGCTCCTGTATTTTATTCCTTTATCAAGGGGATGCAGAAAGCGTCTACCATCTTAGTCCATCTACTGAGGGAACTGGGGCTTGAGGCTAACACTGGATCTGGAGCGGGAAGGCAAGCTTAGGCAATGGAAACAGCCCTATGTTAATTGCGTTCATCCTCACACTAGCCTTGGGATTCTTAGCCCCACTCCATAGACGAGAAAGGTGAAGATGCGTCTCGTTCACTGTACCCTGCTTAGGGTAGCTCACTAGTCCTGCAAAGTCTAGCACCTTCTTTCTCCGTTCAGCCGGTTTTCTCATCAGTTAAATGTAAATGACAACACACCTCCCCGGAGTACGGTGACATTAAAGGAGATAAGACACTTAGCTCATCTTTCTTCCAAACGCAACGGGCCTTTCCGGCTCCATCACAACCCTTCCCCCGGCTCTCTACTAGTTATAAAGTCCCTTTCCCAGACCCCTGTCCACAGTAGCTCAAGACGAAGACTTTTGAGTCTTGCCAGCCCACACGGGCCGGTGCAGGTGCTGCCTGGAGTGAGGGATGGGATGGCTGCTGTCACCGGGTCAGGCGTCCCTCCGGGACGGGCAGGGTGGTCCTAGCACCCCCCACCCCCACCCCGCCCCCCCGCCCACCCCATCCCCTGGCATCCCACACCCAGTCGGTGCCTGGCCTCTCCTTACCGGCTCCAGCGTCCGAGTCCAACGGGAACCAGAGCAGCGCGAGTCCCAGCAAGGAGGAGAGGGTCCTCACCTCCGGAACCATCATCCTTCCTGACCGCCGGAAGAGCAGGGGGAGACGAGAAAGGGATGCCGAGGCACGGGGGACCTCCCCCCCCCCCAAGTCAGTCCCCGGAGCCTGCGGAGGACGTCCGCTGGAGGCGTCGGAGAAGCAACGATCTAAGAAGTCCAGGAGGACAGCAGGGGAGGGCTAAGGTGGACCCAGGAGGAGGACAGGGAGAGGGAGAGGAGGAGGAAGGTCCGGCCGAGCGAGAGAGGGAGAGAGAGAGAGGGAGAAGACGCCGGGCGTGCAGCGCGCGGGCCCCGCGGAGCTCGGGCGGCGGCGGGGCGGCGGGCGCGGGGGAGGCAGCGCGCGGGCCGGCGGTGCACGCCCAGGGCGCCAGGCGCCGCGCTCGGGCGCATTTGTACTTTGCCGCGGGAAGCAGGCAGCCCCGGGCTGGCGCTGGCCGGGCGCTGGCGCCTCCTCCCGAGCACCGCAGGCTCGTGGATTGGCCACCCGAGAAACAAGCCCACTGTCCCCCCCCCCCTTCTCCTCCTCCTCCCCGCTCGGGCCGGCTCTCCGGACCGACGCTCCCTCCAAGGCGCGGCGCCGAGGCCAGGCGAGGGGGCTGGGGAGAGTCGTGGGGGGGGGGCTCGGTGGAGAAGAGCCCCCCCCCGCAGGTCTCCCCGCTCCATCGGGTTATTTTAACCCCCGCCGTGCTCAGAGCGCAGGAAGGCGGAGACACCCCCCCCTACACACACACCCATCTCCCCCCACTAACGTTAGACCTCAGGTGATGGATGAGATGTCGGGGTCCGGGTGGGGAGAGAGGCTGTGGGGACCCCCGGGGGCAGCTCGGGGTCGGGCGCCTGGCAGTGCGTGCACCGAGGGAGCTCTCGGCATCTGGATGGAATCAGGACACTTGCCATTCTTAATTCAGTTTGTGGTCTCGGCACACCGCCTCGGAGTCTGTTTCCCCCTGCATTAAAGTGGGAGGGGGGGTGATGCCTTTTAATATCTTTAATATCTTCCCCCACAGTTGTTGCACGCAGCAAAGTAAGATCACGAATTTGTTAAAGCATTCAAGCCTCAGAGACAAAGCCGTCCAAATTCCAGGTGCCTAGGTGCCAGCTGTCACCCCGTCCCTCCCATCGGGTCTCGCCAAGCGCCATCCCCTGGCCGAGCGCGAGCCCAGCAAGACTCCGGTTCCCCCAAACCCGCCGCTGTCCCTCTCGCCCGCGCAGGTGAGGCGGCACCTCTGTGGATTGGTGACCATCTCAGACGTCGTCGGGGACCATCGGTGGACAAGGGGCGTCTTTCCACCCGATGAGCACCCGAGCTGATACGACTTCAAGGAAGTCAGCTCCTCCCATCCAGGCCCTCAAATCCTAAGGACCGAGTCGTGGGTCTGACTGTGTCTCCTAACTTGCTGCGCCCACTTTGGATAAAATTACAGGCATCTTGCTTTGGACCACAGCTTCTGCAGCGCTCCTGTCCCTGGCCTGGCGTTTGAAGGAGACCAAGGGAGAAGGAGAAGGGATGGTGGGCCACAGCCCCTTCTGATAGGGATTCCGATTTCCAGGTTCTAACAGTGACTGGGGTAAGGCTGGGCTCTGCATTCCACTCCTGTCGCTGCCCCCCCCTCCACACTCAAGCAGTGTCAAGAGGGAGAAACCAGTGACCCCAGTGCAACCTTTCTAGAACCTTCAGAATTGACACAGCCTGGGCTGGAGGGATGGCTTTGTGGTTAAGGCGTTTGCCTGCAAAGCCAAAGGACCCAGGTTCGATTTCCCCAGGACCCGCTTTAGCCAGATGCACAACGGGTGCACGCGCCTGGAGTTATTTGCAGTGGCTGGAGGCCCTGGGGCGCCCATTCTCTCTCTCCCTCTTTCTCTGTCAAATAAATAAATAAAGAAATAAATAACAAATAAAAGAATTGGGACAACCCGGCTGGAGAGATGGCTCAGCAGTTAAGGTGCTTGCCTGCAAAGTCTAAGGACAGTATTCCTGTAAAGCCAGATGAACAAAGTGGCACATGCATCCGGAAGTTCGTTTGCAGTGGCTGGAGGCCCTGGTGCCCCCATTCTCTCTGTCTCTTCTCTCTCTCTGCTTGCAAATAAATAAATAATTAAATATTTTTTTAAAAAAGAATTAGGACAACCATGATTTGCCCCTAGTACCCTTCAAACCTAGCTCATTTCCCCTCTCTCAAGATACCAAGATACCAGGATCTCCTTCCCTTCCTTCTTTGCTTTAAAATGGGCTGTGCACACATCTTGATGTCTGAGATTTAAGAGTTAGGTTAGAGCTGGGCATGATGGCGCACACCTTTAATCCCAGCACTTGGGAGGCAGAGGTAGGAGGATCACCTTGAGTTCAAGGCCACCCTGAGACTACATAGTGAATTCCAGGTCAGCCTGGGATAGAGTGAGACCCTACCTTGAAAGAAAAAAAAAAAAAAAGTAAAAAGAAAAAGAGATCAACTGGCCTCTCCTACATCTTGCTTCTTCTACTTCACAAAGTCTCTCTTCCTGCTCAACTCTCTTCTCTCTCCTCAGCCCCAGAGTTCAGGCCATGATCCTTGATTCTTTGCTTGGATTTTTCCACCAGCCTCTGGTCCCCTGTAATATATACATTTTTTTTCATATTTTCCATGATCTATGCTGTTAATTTCTACTACAAATCTGATCCCATCATTTTTCCACTTACAACTCTTTATGGTCTTCCTATCATTTACAGATTAAAATTAAAAATTTTTGCTCTCTGAGTTCTGGCTCAACATGGCCCAATGCACCAAGAAGGTCGCCATTGTTGGTAAGCTTGGGATCCACTGTGTTGCCTCCCTCCAGAAAATGATGAAGAAAACTGAAATCAGCCAGCACGCCAAGCACTCTTGCTCCTTCTGTGGCAAAACCAAGATGGAGCAATGGGCTGTGGACATCTGGACACTGTGGTTCCTGCATAGAAACGATGGCTGGTGGGGCCTGGACCTGCAACGTGACCTCTGCTGTCACAGTCAAGTCTGAAATTAGAAGACTGAAGGGACTGAGGGACCAGTAGGAGCCCCATCAGGTGAGACGTCCCTAGCCTGCAATTAATGGATTAACTTATGTAACAAAAAAACTTCAGGGGAGATGGCTCAGTCAGTAAAAAGCACTTGCCACGAGGACCCAAGTTCAGACCCCCAGAACCTACATAAATGATGGACACGGTAGTATATGCATGTAACCCCAGAACTTGAGAGACAGAGACAGGCAGATCCTCAGAGCAAGATGGCTAGCCAGACAATCTAAATCCATGGGCTCTGGGTTTGGTGAAAAATCCTGTCTCACTCAATAACGTGGATGGCAGTAGATCAAAACGCTCGATGTCCATCTGGCCTTCACACATATGCAACTGCACGCACACATATGCCCACAGACATACAAACGTGCATACATACATGCGTATACCACACCCCCTACACACACTTTATCACTGGATCCAAGACTGTATACATGTTGACGCCTTTCTTCCTTTTAAATGCTTTTTAAAATATTTATTTTTATTTATTTATTTATTAGAGCAAGAGAGAGAGTGTGTGTGTGAGTGAGAATGAGCGCATTAGAGCCTCTAGCCACTGCAAACGAACTCCAGACACATATGCCACCTTGTGCATCTGGCTTTACATGGATACTGGGGAACTGAATCTGGGTTTTTAGGCTTTGCAGGCTCCAAACGCTTCTATAGAATTAAAAAGCTAGGGCTGTAGAGATGGCCCAGCTGTTAAGGTACTTGCCTGCAAAGCCTAAGGACCCAAGTTCAGTTCCTCAGTACCCATGTAAAGTGCCAGATGCACAAGGTAACACATGTGTCTGGAATTCATTTGCAGTGGCTAGAGGCCCTGGAGCATAAGAAACAAGCACTTGAGGGTTGGACAGATGGCTTAGAGGTTAAGGCAATTACCTGCAAAGCCTAAGAACTCGTGTTCAAATCTCCGGATCCCACGTAGCCAGGCACACAATGATGCAAGTGTGCAATGTTGCACATGTGCACAAGGAGGCACATGCATCTGGAGTTCATTTGCAGCAGGCTGAAGGTCCTGGCATGTGCATTCTCTCTCTCTCTCTCTCAAAAAAAAAAAAAAAGAAAAGAAAAGAAAAGAAAGAAAGAAAAGAAACAGCTGGCTGTGGGGACACACACCTTTAATCCCAGCACTTGGGAGGCAGAGGTAGGAGGATTGCCATGAGTTCGAGACCACCCTGAGACTACATAGTGAATTCCAGGTCAGCCTGAGCTAGAGTGAGAGCCCCTGCCTTGAAAAAGACAGAGAGAGAGAGAGAGAGAGAAAGAAAGAAAGGAAAAAAAAGAAGAAAGAAAAAATAAAACAAAAATAATAATAATTATAAAACAAGCACTTGAGATATTTCTGGAAATTTGCAGGAATGGTATGGAAGATAGTTGTCCAGTGACTTGGGAGATGGCTCAGTGGGGTGGAGTGGTCACCATGCAAGTATGAGGAATACATACATGTACACACATACAACAAAAGAAAAAAAAAAAAAAGGAGATTTCAGTCAGGCATGGTAACACAGTGTGCCAAAGGCAGAGGTAGGAGAATCACAGCAAATTTGAGACCAGCCTGGTCTACAGAGTGAGTTCCAGGCCAACAATGGCTATATAGCAAAACACTGTCTCAACATACAAAAAAATGGCAACGCTTGCTAAAATCTAGTCCGGAAAAGCAATGCATCTACTGTGAGCAATTTGTTGCACAAAGAATCTGTGAGATACACGCTTGCTTCTCTGTTTAAGAGCTTGTTCACTGTTTCCGGAGCAGCCCATGTCATGGACGAACGATGCTGTCAGAGAGTTCTTCATGTGAACTTGACATCTGATTCTCTGTGACTTCCTACTCCTAGCTGTACTCCCACAGTTCTACAGGACAAACTTATTCCTTCTGTCTTTTTTTTTTTTTAACTATTTTTATTTATTTGCAAGGGGAGAGAGAGACAGACATCAGAATGAACTCTAGATGCATGTGCCACTTTGCGCATCTGTATTTACGTGGGTGCTGAGGAATCAAGCCCAGGTTGTTAGGCATCGCAGGCAGGCACCTTAACTGCTGAGCGACCTCTCCAGCCCCTTCTGTCTTTCGAGAGCTCTACTGAGATTTGAGACACAGAATCTTCCATCTTTCACCTTTGCCAGTCACTATGTTACATTAAGGTTTTTTCTTCAAATGTGCCAAGCTCCTTTTCCTTCATACCTCTCTACATACTATTTCTTCTCCTGGGATGACCTCCCTGAATCCACTTTATTTGTCTAGCAAGATTAGCTTTCAAAGGTCAAAGTTATCCCTACCTCCTTCCTACATGCAGCAATTATTGAATGCCCACTTTGTGCCAGGTAACGTGTTAGTTGCTGGTGCATACAGTGGAGAACAAGACAGACTTTGATGCGCAGAGTCCAGGGTTTCTTTGAAGCATCTTTGATGGTCTCTGAGGTAGTTTTCTCTTCCATACACTTTATCTCCTTTCCTCACTAGCCCCTAGCATACAGTTTTGCCCACGATAGTTAGTAAAAGTTTATTAATATCCTCATTACTGCAAACAGTCCTCTAGTGTCCAGCTATATAGAGTCACATAACTGAATGTGGGATTGCAAAAAAAAAAAAAACAACAAAAAACAAAAAACAAAAAACAAAAGCAAAACAAACTAGGGCTGGAGAGATGGCGTAGCAGTTAAGGTGCTTGCCTGAAAAGCCTAAGGATCCCGCTTTGATTCCCCAGTACCCATGTAAAGGCAGACGAACATGGTGGTACATCAGTCTGAAGTTCCTTTGCAATGGCTGGAGACCCTGGCATGCCCATTCTTTCTCTTTATGTGCTTCTCTCTCTGTCTCCATTAAAAAAATAAATACAATATTTTTAAAAAGAGAAAATGGATTCTTTTTAAAAAAAATTGGCAACAGTGAAAGGTTTTTGAATGTGCAGCAACCAAAAATTAATTCAAAATTAAATGCATAATGAGTCCGAGGTTTCTCTGGCAGCACTTGCCTGTATAAATTGCATCATGTGACTTCACTGCAGCTTTCATTCTTTTCTAAAAATATATTTTATTTATTGACATGCAACAAGATACATAGAGGAAAGAGAGAGAGAGAGAGAGAGAGAGAGAGAGAATGGGTGAATGGGTATACTAGGACCTCCAGCTGCTGCAAATGAACTCTAGATGCATGCACCACTTTGTGCATCTGGCTTTACATGGGAACTGGGGGATTAAACCTGGGTCATTAGTCTTTGCAGGCAAGTACCTTAACTGCTGAGCAATCTGTCCAGGCCCTAGTTTTCATTCTTTTTTTAAATTTCTTTTGTTTATTTTTATGTATTTATTTATTTGAGAGTGACAGAGAGAGAGAGAGAGAGAGAGAATGGGCACGCCAGGGCCTCCAGCCACTGCAAACGAACTCCAGACGTGTGTGCCCCCTTGTGCATCTGGCTAACGTGGGTCCTGGGGAATCGAGCGGGGAACGGGGGTCCTTAGGCTTCACAGGCAAGTGCTTAACCGCTAAGCCATCTCTCCAGCCCCTAGTTTTCATTCTTTAACACATTAGATGCACCATTTGCACCATGCTTGCTGTCATACAGTGCAACCTCAATAAATACTGCCTGAAATACCTTAGCTCTGATTAGAGAATTATTATAGTTTGCAGTATTTTTACTGTACTAATAACGTTTTCTGCTTATCTACAAACATAATTGTTTGATTATGGTAAACAAAGACTTGATATTTTCCTACCATCATTTCTCAGCATGTAAGTGTCATATTACTATACCTTAAGACTGGGTTGTGTTAGAAAGTTTAATTTTAAAAAATGTTACTTGAGTTTCTGACTTGAATTTCATAAAAAAAATTGTTCACTGAATTTTGGTTTGAGATTAGGACAGAATTTCCAACAATACCTGAAATGGTCCTATGAACATAATTCTACCATTTTGTATTACTTGTGCAAAGCAACATTTTCTGTGTTGATGATTATACATCAAAATATCAGGCTGAGTATGGTGCTCAGTTGGTAGGGTACTTGCCTCACACGCAAAAGGCCCTGGGTTTGATCCTGACCCAGTACTACATAAACTGTGTATGGTGGATGCACATCTGTAATCCCAGCACTCTGGAGGCAGAGGCAGGAGGATCAGCAGCTCAAGGGCATTCTCAGCCTCAGAGACCATGTCTCAAAATATAATTCAAAATTTTGATCAAGTCTGAGAAACTTTGAAGATATACTATTTCCTGCAGTATAAAATGCTCAGCAGTGATTTCTTTCTTGGGGCTGGAGAAATGGCTCAGTGGTTAAAAGTGCTTATTTGCAAACCTGCTGACCCAGATTCAGTTCCCCAGTACCCACATAAAGCTGGACACACAAAAAGGCACAAGCATCTGGTGTTCATTTGCAGTGACAAGTGACACCATTCCCTTCCTCTCTCTTGCCCAACAAATAAAAATTCTAAAAGGTTTCCTTTTCTAAGTTTTGTTGTTTTATGTTTATTTATTTGAGAGAGAGAGAGAGAGAGAGAGAGAGAGAGGGAGAGAATGGGTGTTCTAGGGCCTTTAGCTTCTGCAGACAAACTCCAGATGCATATACCACCTTGTGCATCTGGCTTACATGGGTCCTGGGGAATCAAACCTGGGTCCTTTGGCTTTGCAGGCAAGCACTTTAACCACTAAGCCATCTCTCCAGGCCCTCCCTTTTTAATTTTTATTTATTTTAAAATATTTTATTTATTTATTTATTTATCAGAGAGAGAGAGAGAGAGTGAGAGAGTGTGCCAGGGCCTCTAGCCACTGCAAACGAACTCCACACATATGTGCCACCTTGTGCATCTGGCTTATGTGGGACCTGGAGAATTGAACCTGGATCCTTAGGCTTCGCAGGCAAGTGCCTTAACTGCTAAGCCATCTCTCCAGCCCCCATTTTTATTTATTTATTTGAGAGAGGGAAAGAGGGAGAGAGAGAGGGAGAGAGAGAATGGGCGCGTCCATGGCTTCCAGCCACTGTAAACTAACTCTAGATGCATGCGCTACCTTGTGCATCTGGCTTACTTGGGTACTGGGGAATCAAGCCGAGGTCCTTTGGCTTTGGAGGCAAGCGCCTTAACCGCTAAGCCATCTCTCCAGCCCAACCCCTTTTTTTGCTTGTGTAATGTGATGCGTGTGTGTGTGTGCGTGTGTGTAGTGTATGCACACATATGTGCCCTTGCATGGCCCCATACACTCACCTACGGTGAGACATGCCTACTTGCCTGCAAAAGCCCCAGCAGAAGTTGGTATGTCACTCCATTGCTCTCTTGCCAGTTTTTATTTGAGTCAGAGTCTCCTACTGATACCAGAGCTAGCTGGTTTTTTTTTGTTTGTTTGTTTTATTTTATTTTCTAAATTTTTATTAACAACTTCCATGATTATAAAAGATACCCCATGGTAATACCGCCCTCCCACTTTCCCCTTTGAAACTCCATTCTCCATCATACCCCTTCCCCATGAATCAGTCTCTCTTTTATTTTGATATCATGATCTTTTCCTTCTCTTATGATGGCCTTCTGCAGGTAGTGTCAGGCACTGTGAGGCCATGGATATCCAGGCCATTTTGTGTCTGGAGACAGCATGTTGTATGGAGTCCTGCCCTTCCTTTGGCTCTTACATTCTTTCTGCCACCTCTTCCGCATTAGACCCTGAGCCTTGGAAGGTGTGATACAGATATTGCAGTACTGAGCACCGTGGTCACTTCTTTCCAGCACCATGATATCTTCTGAGTCGTCCCAAGGTCACTGCCATCTGAAAAGAGAAGATTCTCTACCAAAAGTGAGAGTAGCATTAATATAAGGGTGTGAACATTAACAGAAGTGCTTACTGGGCAGTTTGATAACTAGCTTTTTTTTTTTTTTTTTTTTTTTTTTAAATTCTGGGGATTCCCTGGGGTCTGCTCCTCTTTGTGGGACTGGGGTTACAGATTACACCCAGCTGTTTCCCTGGGTTCTGGAGATTCAAACTGGGGTGATTACAGACCCTTTCAGGCTCTCGTGTTTGTTCAGGAAGCTCACTTACCCTCTGAGCCATCTCTTTAGCCCCAGCCAAGATTTCTTTACTCACAAGGGCTGGGGAGATGGCTCAGTTAATGAAGTGCTTGCCACAAGCATGAGGACTTGAGTTCGGATACCAGCACCCAGGTAAATGACGGGCGTGGTGGTGGATGCCCGCAATCCCAGAAGGTAGAGACAGAGGATCTCCAGAGCAAGCTGACCAGCTAGACGAGCTGAATTAGTGAGCTCTGGGTGCATTAGAGACCCTGTCTCAATAGAATAAGGGAGAGATGATTGAGGGGGGCACCTGACATTGACCTCTGGCCTCCACAGCATGCACATATCAACACAACTGCACATATGTACACCACACACACATACGTACCCGCAAAATAAATAAGTACATCTATTTCATTATTATGCATATTTTCCTTTGTCTTTAGTAAATGGTAAAAGTATGTATACCGAAGAATTGTTTTAAAATAAATGCATTTGAGATTTATCATCAGTGAATGTTTGATTTGTATACCTAGTGTCTATACCTATGTACACTAGAGCAGTAAAAATGACTTGGGGCGGGGAGGAATGGATCACAAGTGGAAAAAGTTCAGGCTCTACTGTAGTGACCTATCACTTCTGGCTAAAAGGCCTCCCGCTAGACTGCCATGCAGGTCATAGGGAGCAGGATCAAGGAACCATGTTGCACTCTAGTTCACTTAATTTTGTCAGTGGGATTCTAAAAGGAGACTCACACAAGACAGTGAATCTAAGAGGACTACATAACAGAGTGTGTACCAGTGGTGTGCTCATGAATGTCTAAACAATCCGCTTGGTGGCAATTTTTTGTGGTATAACTATCCCTAACTATGACCAATTCAAGTGACTAACTTGATGGCAGTGAATAAACAGTTGAGAGAGATGCACAGTAGTGTGGAATATTTCCTCTATACAGATACAATGGACAAGGATGAGCTCAAGAACAGTAGTAGTACGATAATTAGGAAGTAATGTGAGTGCTTATTATCTCTGATTTAAAAAATATTTTATTTATTTGAGAGATAGAGAGAGGGGCAGATAGAGAATGGGCACGTCAGGGCCTCGAGCCACTGAAAACTTCAGATACATGTGCCACCTTGTGCATCTGGCTTTATGTGGGTACTGGGGAATCAAACCCAGGTCCTTAGGCTTCGCAGGCAAGCTCCTTAACTATTCAGCCATCTCTCCAGCCCTATTATCTCTGTTTTAGATTGAATTTATTTAACTGTATGTTTATGTAATTGAATTTTTGGTAATAACTAGTTACTAAACAGCTTGCAAAATTTCTGGAAATTTCACCCTTGGCTCTCCTGAACTGACTCCAGTTCCATCAGTATCCACAGATTCAACCAACTGTAGATCCAAGATACCCAGAAAAACATGCATTAAATATATGCAGGCTCTTGTTATCTTGTCAATATTCTCTAAACACTTCAGCTTAACAATTATTTACACACTTAACATTATTTACACTGTGGTAGTAGGTGGAAGTAGTCTAGAGGGGATTAAAGGTACATGCACAGGATGATATGTGAAGATTATATGTGATGTTATGTCATTTTATATAAGGGATTAGGACATTCACCACAGTCCTGGAACTGATCTTCCATAGACAGTGAGGGCCAACTGCTTTTATTTGATTATGTCCTAAAAGAAATTAACAAATTGACTCTTTAAGCCAGGACCACTTAATATACATTGGAAAGAAAATATGACTTAAAGGGGCTATCAGAGTTAATTTATTTGTAAAGTGAACAGTGCCCATCCTACTCCCATTGCTCAGCCAGGTCAGTCATTTACCTGTGTAATAACTATTAACTTACTTAGCACCGGAGATTGAACCTGGGGCTTTGCACTATATCAACAATCCTATATTTAAAACCCACTGTTATTCTAGGCCTGTAATTCCAGTGACTAGGAGAGCTATGGCAAGAGAACTGCAAATTTGAGACTAGCCTGGGTTACATAGCATATCCTATCTCAAATAAATAAATAACTGCCAGGCTTAGTGGCACATGCCTTTAGTCCCAGCGCTCGGGAGGCAGAGGTAGGAGGATTCCATGAGTTCAAGGCCAGCCTGAGACTATATGGTGAATTCCTGGTCAGCCTGAGCTAGAGAGAGACCCTACCTTGAAAAACCAAAACAAACTAGCAAACAAACAAAAACACTAAATAAGCAAATGTCTTAGTCAGCTCCAAAGCTGCTGGGATGAACCTCCAAACCAGACACGATTTATTTCAGGCTTACCGATCCAGTGTAAGTTCCATAATGGTAAAAGAAGCTGGTGCCCTTTGCCAAATCATGCAGAGAGAAAGGCCACCAACAGGACCACAAGCAAGCACACTCTGGAAAACTCCAGGCAGAGCTCAAGCACTCTGCATGCCTTCGGGCTGGAATTCAGATCCTCCCCTAGTAACACCTTAGGGCTGGACAGCAGGATCCACCCACAGTGGCAAGCCCCCACCCCACTGTAGCAGGAGTCTCCCTGTTAGGCGCAGAAGCTGCAAACTCTATTTTAATAACACCTGAGTCTATTAGGGGACATACGTTCAAAGTACCACTGTAAACAAAGTAAATTCCACCATCACTTTAGGCCATGTTTATCTGGGTCTCCAGACATTGTGCATAGTGTTCACCCAGATGAATGTAGAGTGGCTGAATGAATTCTCAACAAATCAAATAGTACATGGTGCCTTGTGAGCACTCCCGAAATGTCTACGATAATGAGTGCATGCTTCTTTCTAACACGACACTTGCTGTATTTATTTGTATGGGTTTTATGTGACCATGAGAATATTCCTTTCTCTTCCCCTCCTGTGGACTCTCTCTAGGAAAGGCCAACTAAAGAGCGTGGTGGAGGAAGTATCAAGAAAACCAGGTCGAGGGGCTGGAGAGATGGCTCAGCGGGTTAAGGCACTTGCCTGCAAATGCCTGAATGACTCTGGTTCAATTCCCCAGTCCCCATGTAAAGCTAGATGCACAAAGTGGCATATTCATCTGGTGTTTGTTTGAAAGTGGCTAAAGACCCTCGCATGCCCATTCTCTCTCTCTCTCCTTATAAAATACAATACAATACAATACAATACAATACAATACAATACAATACAATACAATAAAAAGAAACCAGGGTGAGCCAGGCATGGTGGTCCACGTCATTAATCCCAGTCCTCCAGAGGCTGAGGTAGGAAGATCACTGGGGATTCAAGACAAGCCTGGAGCTACAGAGTGAGTTCCAGATCATCCTGAGCTACATTGAGACACTGCTTCAGAAAAGCCAAACCAAACCAAACCAAAAAAGAAACCAGGGTGGATGACACATTGCTGTCATGAGGGAAACAGGGTGAGGACCAAGTCGGTAAAGGGTGCATGGAACAAGCAGGTCCTTCCGCTGCCACCCTGGCAGGAAGGCCTCCTGTGCACAGTCTTATTACCTGCCATGGAGGAGGGACCCTCTGCTTCTGCTTCCTCCACTCTCAGGGGGACATTAGGAAAGCCATTGTCCTCTTACTTCTTTCAGTTGGTCTGTGAAGATGCAGGTGCAGTGTCAGAAAGAGTGGTGTCATAACTTGAGCCCCTCAGCCAGATGGCAGCAGGCACCGGATCTATCCACCCTAAGGTAGGACTCGGAGCCCTTAGAGTTATTTTCTAGGAACACAAATCAGAAGTTGCTTAACTTTCTACCTGCTTAAACCTCCTGTTGCAGTCAGGTTCACATTGCTGGCAGAAATCACCCGACCAAGAGCAGCTTGTGGGAAAAAAGAAAAAAGGGTTTATTTTGGCTTACAGGCTAGAGGGGCAGCTCCATGATGGCAGGGGAAAATGATGGCACCAGCAGAGGGTGGACATCACCTCCTCACCAACATCAAGTGGACAACAACAACAGAAGAGTGTGCCAAACACCGACAAGGGGAAACTGACTATAATACCTGCCCGGCCCTCCAGGAGGCGTTAAGTCATAAATCTCCATCATATGGGAACCTAACATTCAGCCCACCTAAGTTTATGGGGGACACCTGAATCAAACCACCACATCTCCCCATTGCTCTTCACCACCTTTGCAAAGCCTTCCATGAGCTTCCCCTGCCTTCCTGCCAGCTTCACACCTCTATCCCTTGTGCTGTAGCCTCTGGACTGTCTGTTCTACACCAAGCTCCCTGTCCCTCCTCAGGGTCTTTAGTTTGCTATTTCTCCTGCTTGGGATGCTTTTCTTCAGCTTTCTTCATAGCAAACACTTCAGTTTCTCAAATGTCTCTTCTGCAGTGAGCTCCCCCACCCAACCTTCCTGCCAGTGCCTGTCCTCTAGTCACTATCTTTCTTATTTGTTTTACTTCTTCTGCATCACTTCCTGTTGTGGTTTGATTCAGGTGTCCACCATGAACTGAGGTGTTCTGAATGCTAGGTTCCCAGCTGATGGAGATTTGGGAATTAATGCCTCCTAGAGGGAGTGTATTGTTGGGTCAGCTTATGGGTGTTATAGCCAGTTTCCCCTTGCCAGTGTTTGGCACACTCTCCTGTTTCTGTTGTCCACCAGATGTGGGCCATGGGGTGATGTCCACCCTCCGCTCATGCCATCGTTTTCCCCTGCCATCGTGGAGCTTCCCCTCAAGCCTGTAAGCCAAAATAAACCTCTTTTTCCCACAAGCTGCCTTGGTTGGGTGATTTCTACCAGCAATGTGAACCTGACTGCAACAGTAAAGTGGTACCAGGAGTGGGGTTGCTGCTAGCTACTGGACTATGTGGCTTTGGCCTTTGGAGCTGATTTTCAAGAGGAATGTAGGAGGATTTGAAACCTTGGCCTAAGAGATGCCTTGCAGTGCTGTAAGTACAGCTTGATGGACTATTCTGGTCAGAGTTGAAAGACCTGAATGCAGTAAGAACTATGGACTATGAGGTTTGGCTTATGAGGGTGAGAAAGAGCTTTGCCTGGACTGGGATGTAGTTTGTGTGGGAAGTTTGCTGTTATGTCTGGGTCCTGAGAAGTTGTGCAGTGTTGTTTTGCGTAGAAATGAACTGGTGTGAGCAGAGGGATATGGCACTGAAAGAAAAATCTTTGGGTAAACTGCTGCCCATTCACCTGCAAATTGTTTGAGAGATTACAACCTTTGAGGTTAAGACAGCTGACCTGCACTGGGGCAACAGGAAGAATGTAGACTCTTTTGAAGGGGCCTGAGTGCTCATGGAATGTCCCGTTCTTCAAAATTTGCTTTATTGCCCCCCTGGATGAAAAAATTGGCACCCTACCTGGTATTATGGAGTATAAGAAATGCAGGAAAGAGAGGGTCATTGACAACATGGGCTTGTGTTTTGGAAATGGCCATAGGCAGTGTGAAGCAGGTTTGATGGATGCCTGCATGGAGACCCCATGGAGCCATGAGGATGAACTGTGGATTGCAGTGGAGACCCAGTGGAGGTGCTGGGACCATGAGATGGCTGCTAAGAAAAGCTGTCAGCCCCAGATGAAGTTTTCCAGGCCTGTAAGTAGCCTAGCTGGAGGGGCGGAATTGGAATACAAGAGACTTGTTGCTGGTTAGAATTACTGGACTTGAAGATTTGTCACTGACTAGCATTGTTGGACTTGAAGCTACAGAGTTTTATGTTTGCCCTGGTTGTTTTAAATCTTATATTGGCTGAATATTTCTTTGCTATGCCCAATGACATCTTTTGCACTGTGAATGTTTATTCTGTGCCATTATGGGTTTTGGGGGGATTTTTTTTTTTTTTTGGTATTATGGCTCAGTTAAAAGATCTTGGACTATGGGGATGTTTGAACATCATTGGGATTGATAAAAACTATGGGGACTTTTAAAGTTGGACTGAATGCATTGTGTTTTACAACATGTATGGATATCAGTTTATTGGGGAAAGGGGTGGAATGTGGTGGTTTGGTTCAGGTGTCCCCCATTAACTTAGGTGTTCTGAATGCTAGGTTCCCAGCTGATGAAGATTTGGGAATTAAAGCCTCCTGGAGGGAGTGTATTGTTGGGGGCGGGCTTATGGGTGTTATAGCCAGTGTCCCCTTGCCAGTGTTTGGCACACTCTCCTGTTCCTATTGTCCACCTTATGTGGACCAGGGGCTGATGTCCACCCTCTGCTCATGTCATCGTTTTCCCCTGCCATCATGAAGCTTCCCCTTGAGTCTGTAAGCCAAAATAAATCCTTCTTTTCCCCACAAGCTGCTCTTAGTTGGGTGATTTCTACCAGCAATGCGGACCTGACTACAACACTTCCTATCTGATATGCCTTTACTTGTATATCATCTGTGGTTGCTGAGCTTGAAAAGTCGAGGACAAGAGGGGCCTTACTTGTTTAATTTTTTTTTAGTTGACATACAAAGAAATGAGTTTCATTTTAGCATTTTCATATGTGTTCATCATTGTATCTAGTTGTGGTGGTTTGATTCAGGTGTCCCTCTGTCCTTCATAAACTTATGTGTTCTGAATGCTTGATCACAAGCTGATAATTTGGGAATTGGAACCTAGTTGGAGGTGTGTTCATGGGGGCAGGCTTGTGCGTATTATAGCCAGCTTCCCCTTGCCAGTGTTTGGCACACTCTCCTGCTACTGTCGTCCACCTGATATTGGCCAGGAGGTGATGTCCACTCTCTGCTCATGCCATCATTTCCCCCTGCCACTGTGGAGTTTCCCATCCAGTCTGTAAGCTAAAATTAACCCTTTCCTTTCACAAGCTGCTTTTGGTTGGGTGCTTTGCATCAGCAATGGGAAGTTAAGTGCAACACTAATTCTTATGCAATTCTCACTCCTCCCTCTTCTGTCCCTTCATCTTATTGGTGCCCTTCTATTATTTTATTTATTTTCAGGCAAGCCCAACAGACTGCCTCTTTTTTTTTTTTTTTTTTTAAATGAGAGGGTGTGGGATAGAGAGAGAATTGGCATGCCAGGGCCTCTAGCCACTGCAATCAACGTGTGCCCCTTTGTGCACGTGTGTGAGCTTGCGTCACTTGGTTCATCTGGCTTATGTGGGACCTGGAGAGTCAAACTAGTGGACCCTCCAATTAAATATGAGACAAGAGAAAGCTTAGCGGGTGAATATGTATGGATTGGAGTTTTCAAAAGTCTTGGAGTCCAGTTTCTATAACTCACTGCAAAGCTTTGAAAAATTATTGCCTCTTTTTCAACCTTAATTTTTTTTTTTTTTTCTGTAAACAAGAAGGTGTGATCAGAAGCCTCAGTTAATTTCTAAAGCCTGCTCCAGCTCTGATCTCCTGAATTTGCCTCCATGGAAACTGGGTGGGAGAGACTGTATAGTCTCCGTTCGCCTCCTGGTGGTCACATAGCGACATCACAGTCATGGGAGACCAGTCAGCTGCCCAAAGATGGGAAAGCAGAGAGAGCTCAACACCCAGAGCCCAGCAAACAGATAGTAGACAAAGAACTGGCCTACAATGATCATTCTAGAACAGAAAAACCAGGCTTGTCATTGATCACTGGTAGATTGGTTAAGAATCCCGTCTTTCTTCAGGACAAAGGAATGGGAAAATATGTTATCTGTTTTCAGACTTTGGTTGAACCCAAGCTGTACCAGCTTATTCCCAAACTAGAGAAAGTCAGTCTCGGTGAGCCTATGTGATCACTCCCCTGACATTCTCCGCTGAAGTAAATTCATCATCACCACTAGTATTACCATCCATCCATTCATTTATAATATGATGAGGCCTTCCTGGAAGAAGAGCATGACCCCCCTTTTCTTGGAGACTTGCTCTAGGCAAAGGAGGTAGGATTGCTTTGGTGAGATTGGTACGAGCACACTTCATGAGAAAAAGAAATGTGATTTACACTCCAAACAATGACCAATATTACCACAGTATGTTTTTAAGTGTTTCACTCTGAAATGGAGTTGCTCATTTTCCCTTCTTTATAGCTGCTTTAAAATGACTGTGTGTGTGTGTGTGTGTGTGTGTGTGTGTGTGTGTGTGTGGGTGTCAGAGGACAAGCTCAGGGTGTTTGCCACCTTCACCTTGTCGAGACAGGGTCTCTACTGTTTTTGCACGTGCACCAGTCTAGCTGGTGGGGAGCTTCTGGATTTTCCTGGTTCTGTGTCATAGGTGTGTTGGGATCCCAGATGTGTGTGCCACTTTGCATCTGGCTTTATGTGGGTGTTGGGGAGTTGAGCTCTGGCCAGGAGGCTTGCAAGCAAGTGTCCATTATCACTGAGCCATCTTCCCAGCCCCCATTCTTCATATCTTTTTTTTTCTTTGCACATTCTTTTTATCTTAAACCTAACGTGCACATGTACCTGCCCACGCACATAGAGACACATATACACATGCAAAAAAAAAAAAAAAGGGGCTAGTGTCTTCATCAGGTTATTGCAGTGCAAACAGTAGAAATGGTGAATGAATTAGAAAGAAATGGGAGCTAATGAAAGGATGCAAAGACTTGACTGGAGGGCTGCAGTCAAATATGGAGAATGGTTATACTCCAAGGAGGCCAGGCAGCTGGTACCACAACAGAGTTCCTGCCTTGAGAGCAAGTTGGTATGGCTACCATCACCATGGTAAAGACACCGCCCCTCCCTCCGGCTCCTGCCTGAGAGCCTTGCTGTTGCACACCTCTTGTCTCTGTTACTCTGAACAATTCTAAATTGGTCTCTGGGTCTTTCTGTCACTCAGTGTACATTCAAGGTTCTCAGAGGAATGGTGTGGGGGCTGAGCCATAGTCCTACGTCATGTTCCAGGTTCTGGGCACACAAAAGAGGGACCCCTCTTCTTGGACTTCTCTTGTCAGTACTACGTAGAATGGAATATTCATTTAGATAGAAATGAGGTTCGGATATTGGTGGCAAATGAGATACCACAAAATGTTCACCAGGCTCATGTCCTCTTCTTTCAGACTGGTCTTCCTTTCTCGTTGCTCTAGTCTTGTCACTTGTCAATCCTGGGCTCACAACCCCAGGCTCCATCACTGAAGCCCTTCCTTACCTCGGTCCTCTTCTCCTAAGGCGTAACTCTCCAGGGCTCTCAGAGTTGCCTGCCCTCTGTCATGTGCTAGGAAGATTACTTCGACAACAGCACAAAGAAAGGACTGAACACTGGGAACCAGTTTCCTGAGTGTTAGAGCTGGAGCAGACCTTTGAACTTACTTCTGCCAGCAATTTTTCCTAGTAGTATTTGTTAGAATTCTTACAGCATAAAACTACATGTCCTGGCATCCCCCACATCAACTTTTTTATTTTTATTTTTATTTATTTGAGAGCGACAAGCATAGAGAGAAAGAGGCAGGTAGAGAGAGAGAATGGGCATGCCAGGGCCTCTAGCCACTGCAAAGGAACTCCAGACGTATGCACGCCCTTGTACATCTGGCTAACGTGGGTCCTGGGGAATCAAGCCTCGAACCGGAGTCCTTAGGCTTCACAGGCAAGCACTTAACTGCTAAGCCACCTCTCCAGCCCAACTTTTTTTTTTTTTTTTTTTTTTGAGGCAAGCCCAACAGACTGGCCTTTTTCTTTATGCAAGAGTGAGAGAGAATTGGACTGCCGGGGCCTCCAGTCACTGTAATCCCTATAATCAAACTCCAGATGCTTGCACCACCATGCGTGCATGTGCAACCTTGCACGCTTGCATCACCTTGTGCGTTTGGCTTATGTGGGACCTGGAGAGTCAAACATGGGATCTTAGGCTTTGCAGGTAAGCGCCTTAACTGCTAAGGCATCTCTCCAGCCCCCACATCAACTTTTGGGTTCAGTAGATCTGAGGGTGGGACCTTGAATGGCATATCATGTGTGTGTGTACTTCTGGGGTCCATACCAGGTTGAGAACTGCTGAATTCGAGCACTTTTGTTTTAGAGATGAGGCAAACTGAAGCCCAAAGAGAAGGTTGATGCTTAAAAATCACAATGAACAGATCAATAAAAAGAGCCTAGGCAGTGACCTTGGGATGACTCAGAAGGCATCATGGTGCTGGAAAGAAGTGACAGGAGTGCTCAGCACTGCAATATCTCTATCACACCTTCCAAGGCTCAGGGTCTATTGTAGAAGAGGTGGCGGAAAGAATGTAAGAGCCTAAGGAAGGATAGGACTCTTTACAACGTGCTCCCCCCAGACGCAAAATGGCCTGGATACCTGACACTACCTGCACAAGACCATCATAAGAGGAGGAAAGGATCATGACATCAAAATAAAAGAGAGGCTGAGAGGAGGAGGGGATATGATGGAGAATGGAGTTTCAAAGGGGAAAGTGTTGGGGGGGCTAGAGGGCATTACCATGGGATATTTTTTATAATCATGGAAGTTGTTAAAAAAAATTGGAAAAAAAAAAGGGCCTAGGACCAAGCTGAAATCTGGCATCTGATCCCATGATACTCAAGACATGTTGCCTTTCCCTTGTGAGAGGAAATGTCCTGACTATTTGTATCAAAAAAGCATATTACATTGTTGCAGGCCAGAAATCAACAGGCTCTTCAGAATTAAAATGAAGGTCCATGCTATTGAGTGAACAGCTCGTAAGAAGGGCCTTTCCTAATGGCGTTTGGTTTGCTCTCTGAACCAAAGGTCTCACTTGTCAGAACTGGGGAAAATGTCCTCAAAAATCTCAAATGGGGGCTGGAGAGATGGCTCAGTGATTAAGGCGCTTGCCTGCGAAGCCTAAGGACCCAGGTTCCATTCCCTAGTACCCATATAAAGCCAGATGCACTAGGTGGCACACGCATGTGGAGTTTGCAGTGGCTAGAGACCCTGGTGCACCCATATTAAAAAAAAAAAAAAACTCAAGTGGGGAGGGGAATGAGGAAGTCCCAAGGATGAAGGACAACTCTGGTCTCTGGTAGGATGCTGACTGTCTGTGCCTCTGTCATTACTCATGGATCCTTCTTTAATTCTTGACTGTCCACTAGCCATCTGGTTCTCATCTTGGGAATCCTTCACTTTTTTTTTTTTTTTTCTGGTTTCTGACTGTGCCCAGTCTGCCTTGGGTTGGTTTTCCATCAGCTCTGGGCTATCTCATGGAAACCTGGGGCCTCTGGATGTCTTCTGTTACTGTTAAGTTGCTTTTGAAATTTTCTCTCTTTGCAAAGCTTCTGCTTGCCTATAAAGACACTTTCTGCCCAGTGTGGTGGCTTCCGCCTTTAATCCCAGCACTCAGGAGGCAGAGGTAGGAGGAGTGCTATGAGTTCAAAGCCAGCCTGAGACTACATAGTCAATTCCAGGTCAGCCTGGGCTAGAGTGAGACCCTATCTTGAAAAACAAAGCAAAACAAAACAAAACGATGTTTTCCTGCTCCAAATCTACCTCAGGGGAAAGAAAGGCAGGAGTGGGCGATCTGTAGTAGAACCTTCTTCTCTCCTTCCTGGGAGCTGTTCTTTTCCCATACTTTCTGCATGCATAAGGGCAGCTGGCATCAAAATCTGAAGACCTCTCCCCTGGTCTAAGCAGGAATGGCAGTCAGAGCTTGTCTTAGGAAGGAACGCTGAGACGTGTGGAGAATGGATGTTAGAGGCCAGGAGGCTGTGAGGAGGGAGACAGTCTACAGAGACTATTGCCTTCATCCGGCAGGAGATGAAGGGACATGGGCAGTGTGAACAGGGAATAAAGAGGGAAGAAGGAAGGAAGCCGTCATTTTGGTGGAAGAACTGACAGGATATGGGAGGGGAGGATGGCAGTAAAGATGACCAGGTTTGAAACTTGAGGACTTGTGGAGATGGTTCCTTAAAACAGAATGAGGGAAACAAGAAGAGCTGTTTTGAAAGGAGGGTGCAAGGCAGTGACACTAGTGTCATACACGAGGGTTGAAGATATCCATTACACAACTAAATGGACAGTGCTGGATTCAGGAGGTCCGAGTTGCTGGTATCCATGTGGGAATGTCAGGAGGAAGTGTGATGAAGACCAAGAGAGTATGCACGGCGAGAAGGGAATGAGATAGAGGCCCGGGGCTAGAGGAACATCTACATTTACCTTTCTCAATGAAAGAATCTGAGAAGCTAGGGTGCGTGCGTGTGCGTGTGCGTGTGTGTGTGTGTGCAAGAGAACAACTAAGTATGAGGGTTTTGCCGGCCAAGGGAGGGGAGTTTTGGGAAGGGATGTGGAGAGAGAGGATGCCATGAGGCTTAGGCCAAGGCTGTGACTTTCAGCAGTTACTGAGTAGAAAACACTTGGTCATGGTGGGTAGGCCTCGGTTCAGTGGCAACCAGTTTACAGGGATGCTCAAGAGAGAGCCCAGGCCTCTCACATCAAATGAAGGCTGCTCTGTTGGGTTTCACAGGCTCCCCCCCGCCTCCCTCACTTTAGCCTCAGGTGTTACAGGATAAATAAATCAACGTCCTTTATAAAAGTTCATTATCGTTCAGAATTTCCAAAGGAACCCATTCAAAAGCTCCCGAACCCTGACTTATTTCAGTCACAGACGCTGCCGAGACTGGAAGGAGGGCAAGGCTGCAGACCGGATGGATGCATAAAGAATCACCACCAATCAATATTAAATGAGCTGTCTCCTCCCGCCAACCAAGAAGGTCCAGAGAGAACACCGCCCCCAAGCCCCGGGGCGGGGCGGTGTGTGTGTGTGTGTGTGTGTGTGTGTGTGTGTGTGTGTGTGTGTGTGTGTGTGTGTGTGTGTGTGTGTGTGTGTGTGTGTGTGTGTGTGTGTGTGTGTGTGTGTCTGTGTGTGTCTGTGTGTGTGGGGGGCGGGGTTGTAAGAGGGCCGGAGTCCCCGCCCACTCATGAATATGCAGATAGCGCCGCCGCCCGCGCACTGCCCCGCCCTCTCCTCGGCTCCGCCCTCCCTCGCAAACGGACTCTTCTTCCCTTCAAACGGGAAACAAGATGGCGGCGGCAGGTCCGAGTACTCGGGCTTCCTCCGCGGCGGCGGGGCTCGTTCTGAGTCGGCGGAGCCGCCGGGGCCGCTGTGACGACATGGCGGCGGCCGCTAAGACTGGGGTTCCGAGCCCGGCTTCGTTGTTGACCGTGTTATCGCCACCCCCGCGCCGACCGGAGGAGGAGTCGGGTTGCGCTGGATGCCTCAAGACCCCGGGGGAAGCGGCGGCCCTGCCGTGCGGTCACTCTCTGTGCCGAGGCTGCGTCCGACGACGGCGGCGACGACAACAGCGACGACGTCGACGCACCGCGGACGCGGCGGGCCCGGCGTGCCGGCGTTGTCGCCGTCCTCCCCGACGAGCCAAGTGGAGCGGCCGTCGGAGCCGCGACGACGGCCAGGCCGACGCCGAGCTGCTGGACGAGCGCGCCCGGCGCGGTCACACGGAGCGTTGCCGCCCGCGCCGGGACGGGGGCGCGGCCGCCGCGGGGCCCAGGCCGAGGCCCGGGGAGCCGGAGCCGCGCGCTGCGCCCGCCGCCGAGCCAGGTGGAGCTTCCTCCCTCCCCGCCTCCTTCCTTCGGGCTGGGGGTAGAGCCGGGGTGGTGGGCGGGGGTCCCGATCCAGGCCCGTTCGCCTCCGCCCCGGAGCCTGGGTTCTATGGGGTGGGGGGGAGGAGAGGTTTGCAGAGGTCCCGGGCCCCTGAGCTCGAGCGGGTGCGGGACACGGTGCTCGTGGTTTCGGAACCGGGTTCCGCCCGGGTGCTTGGGAAGGTTGAACTTTGGAATGAACTGGGGGAGGGGAGAGGAGGGGGCGTGGACGGGGTCGCAGGGAAGTGTGGGGGGGGGGGTCGGGCGGGACCCCGCGCCTTGCGTCAGTCCCAAGTTTTGCAAGGGAAACAACTGTTGGAACTAGTTGTGGGGCATGTGGATGTGGGGAGGGGGAGGGGCCCCCGACCGACCCGCGCTGGTTGAAGTCTGGGACCTGTAACCCTTAGGGGCGTGGGGGGGGGGTTCCGGGGAAGGGGGGCGTGTTCTCTTTGGAAGGATGAGGCTCCTGGGCCGGGTTGGGACCTCGAGGATGGGTTATGCTGAGTGTCCCGGGGTGGCGGGTGGGGTTAGGGGGGTGACAGGTTCAGCTGGAGCGCGTGAAGGGAGCTTTGCAGGTAGGAGAGCAGTCAGTGCGTCCGAGAGGGAGGGAGCTCCCATGTGCAGTTGTTTTCATAGAATCTTGAGAAGTGCATGGTTTAGCACACAGCTTGGCAACCGAGTGAGGAGGAGATAAAAGACATCTTATCTGTATTTGTGATAACACCGCTAAAAAGCGCCAAATGGTGCTCCACAGAAATGCTGAGAGGGGTTTAAAAGTTTTGGAAACGAAGATTGGTTTCCGAGGCAGGTGGTTTCCATAAGCAGTGTAGATTTCCTGCGATCAGATCACCCTTGGCAATTACAAAAAAAAAAAAAAAAATCTGTTGTAGGACTTGGGCTTGAACCTCTGCCTTTTTCTCACCATCGGTGGACGGCCTCACCACTTGTTGGTGCCGAGGTCTGAGATAGAAAATGCTCTATTAAAGGCACAAACCAAGACTGTGCTGTAACTTAGGATTGTTTGGGACACGCCCGGGCAGCACATCTACAGCTGATTGAAGAAAAAATGCTTACTTAGGAGGAGATTTTCAAGAACCATAAATTAAGGAAGAGTCATATATTAGCTTTTATGTTAGAAATTCTGCCATGTGTTACTTTGAATAGAGGAGAGGAGGCATTGCTGTGTGTGTGTGACAGAGAGAGAGAAAGTGCACTTAGAGAAACTACAGGTTCCAGGATGTAGTCTGTTTTCAAGCAGGAACAACTGCCACTATTTTAGGGTACCTTGTTTATCTTTCCAGGTTAAGACATCTGCAGCTTCCTTTCTGTGTTTTTGGTTACACCTTTTAAGCATCACAACTTTCCTATGAGATTGTACCTTTATTTCTGTTTTACAGATGGAATGGAGGCCCAGAGAGGTTAAGTAACTTGCTTAACATGAAAATTCCAATTCCATCTGACTTCTTCCTGCTCCATTAATTTGCCTCAGTTTTTGAGATTTTGAATATGAGACATTTTCTCCGGTCTTCTAGTAGTGTTAGTACTGACTATGTGGCCAAATAGGTAGCAATTTTAATTTCTGTTTCCTGAGCTTGGAGGCCATTTGTGAAAACTTGAAATTTGAAGTAGAAGGGCTGGGGTGATGGCTTAGTGGTTAAAGGCTTGCAAAGCTTGCTGGCCTAGGTTCAGTTCCTCATTACCCCATAAAGCCAGGTGCACAAAGTGATGCATGCATCTGGTGTGCCCATTTACTCAATAATTCATTCCCCTTGCAAATAATTTTTTTTTTTTTTGGTATATTTATGAGACAGCAAGAGCAAGAGAGAGAGGGAGAGAAAGAGAATGGGTGTGCCAGGGCCTTTAGCCCCTGCAAAAGAATTCCAGATGCATGTGCTACCTTGTACATCTGCTTTTATGTGGGTTCTGGAGGAATTGTACCTGGGTTCTTTGGCTTTGCAGGCAAGTGCCATAACTGTTAAACCATTTCACCAGCCCAATAAATTTTTATTTTATTTTATTTATTTGAGGGGGAGGGAGGGAGGGGGAGAGAGAGAGGAGGGACGTGCCTGGGCCTCCAGCCACTGCAATGAACTCCAGATGCTGCACCTCCGTGTGCATGTGGCTTACATGGGTCCTGGGGAGTGGAACCTGGGTCCATTGGCTTTGCAGGCAAGCGCCTTAACTGCTGAGCTCTCTCTCCAGTCCCCCTCCATAAATATTTTTTAAAAAAGAAATTTGAAGTATGAGAGAGTATATTGCTTGCTTATTTGTGCAAACTGAAGATTTTTTCATGAAGTATGACAGTGTTTAAGGAAGTTTGTCTAAAATGGAGTTTCACGTTAGGTACACTGAGTTACTTCGTTTCCAGCAGTTATTTTATGTGCTCATATGAGGATCATAATGAAAAATACTTTTCCTAAATATCCTTGTTGGATGATTGAGTATAAACAGTCATGGGCTTCTTTGGCCAAAGAATCGTAGAAGAGTAGACAGCTGCTGCGCTGGGCCTGGTGACTGACACCTGTCATCCCAGCACTTGTGGGCAAGAGGCCATCCTCAACTACATGGCCAGTTTGAGGTCAGCCTGAACTACACGAAACCCTGTCTCAAAAACAGCCAAAAAAAAAAAAAAATACTGATGAATAGGGTTTTGAAATTGCCTTTATCTATTTATTGGAGAGAGAGAAAGAGACAGAAAGACAGAATGGGTGCCCCAGGGCCTCCAAGCCACTGCAAATGAACTTCAGATGCATGTGCTACCTTGTGCATCTGGCTTACGTTGGTACTGGGGAACTGAACCTGAGTCCTTAGGCTTTGCAGACAAGCACCTTAACCACTAAGCCATCTCTCTGGCCCGGGAATTGTCTTTTTGTTTCATTTGGTTGTCTGAATCTACTGAAATTATCTACAATATTTTTATTAAGAATTTTAATAGCACATCATTCATAGGATTCAAAAGAAAATACTCAGTGAAAAGGTGCTCTCCTGCCCCATTTCCATGTCCAACAAAGATTCTTGTTTACCTTTCCACAAGTTATGCATTTACATGAAAATTTCCTAGCAAAATTAAAACATATTTGTCCTTTTTATGTAAAGAGTTGAATGTTGGGCTGGAGAGACGGATTAGCAGTTAAGGCACTTGTCTGCACAGCCTAAGGACCCAGGTTCGATTCTCCAGATCTGACATAAGCCAGATGCACAAGGTGGCAATGTGTGTCTGGAGTTCGTTTGTGGTGGCTAGAAGCCCTGGTATGCCCGTTTTCTCTCTGTCTCTTTCTCTCCCTCTCTTTCTCTCTAATAAATAAATAAAATAAAAAAATAAATTTTAAAAAAGAGCTGTATGCTATACACACTATTCTGTAAGTTGCTTTTTTTTTTGCTTGATAATAATGATGATGATTTGTATTAGGACATAAAAAATTTCTTCATCTTACAGTTGTGTGGAATTTTATTGGATAGATGTAAGTTTTCTTAGCCATCTGTTGGTGAATATTTGAATTGGTTTTTACCTTTTGCTATTACAGATTTTTTTTATAAATTGTTATTTATGTGTATGTGTGCAATTTTTTATGGGGAGCACTGTTAGCTTTCAACAGATTCTCAAAGAGTTGCAGTATTAAAAAGAAAGAGCTGTTGTTTTAATCCAGGTCCCTTATTCTACAGAAGAAACTAAAGCCCAGAACAGAGAAGAAAATTACTAGGTGCAGGTTTTGGTGAGTTAGTAGAAAAACAATGGCTTAAAGAGTAACTGTGTAGAAGAGCTAACACATATCTATTCAGAGTGAAATGATCATTGGCTTTTTTAAATATTCTTTATAATTTACTTTTTTTCTCAATTTTTATTAACATTTTCCATAATTATAAAAAATATCCCATGGTAATATCCTCCCTCCCCGACTTTCCCCTTTGAAATTCCATTCTCCATCATATCCCCTCCCCATCTCAATCACTCTCTCTTATTTTGATGTCATGATCTTTTCCTCCTCTTATGTTGGTCTTGTGAAGGTAGTGTCAGACACTATGATATATTTTACTTTTATTTATTTATTTGAGAAAAGGAAAGAGGGAGGGAGGGAGGGAGGGAGGGAGGGAGAGAGAATGAATGAATATGGGCGCGCCGAGGACTTCCAGCCACTGCAAACGAACTCCAGATGCATGCTCCACCTTGCGCGTCTGGCTTGCGTGGATCTTGGGGAATCGAACCAAAGTCCTTTGGCTTCACAGGCAACCGCCTTAACTGCTAAGCCACCTCTCCAGCCCGATCATTGGCATTTTTATGTGCAAATGTGTGTGTGCACATGTGGGTATATTCATGTGTGTATATGTATATGTCTGTATATGTGTGTACGTGTGTGTGTGTGTGTGTGTGTGTGTGTGTAGGTCAGAGGACAACCTTGGTTGTCTTTCCTTGTGAACATCCCCTTTCAAAAAATTATTTATCTGCAAGCAGAATGAGAATGAATAAGGGAGAGAGGGAATGGGTGTATCGGCCTCTTGCCACTGCAAATGAACTTCAGATTCATGCACCACTTTGTGTATCTGCCTTTATGTGGGCACTGGGGAATTGAACCCAGGTTGACAGGCTATGCAGGTGAGCACCTTTAACCACTGAGCCATCTATTAAGTTCCCCCTTTTTGAGACAGAGTCATTGTCTTGGTGCTTACTGGTTAGTCTAGATTGGCTGGACAGTGAGCCCAGGGAACCTTTGTGTTTCTACCTCTCCAGAGCTGGGATTATAGGTGAATGCCACCATTCCTGACATATTTATGTGGAGCGTGGGGATCCAACTCAGGTCCTGATGCTGATGCAGCAAGCATTTTATGACTGAACTATCTCCCCGGTCCTCCCCCAGCCCTTTTTTGAGACAGGGTCTTACTGAATTGTCCAGGCTGGCCTTGAATTCACAATAGTTTGCCTGCTTTAGCCTTCAAAGTGCTAAGACTACAGGTGTAAGCCACTATGCCCAGGTCATGATGTGGGTTTTGGTTTTTTTTTTTGTTTGTTTGTTTGCTGTTGTTTTTAGAGAGGATACAGATTTATTATTTATTTATTTGAGACAGAGAGGGAGAGAGAGTATGGGCAGATGCATGCATGTGCCACCTTGTGCATCTGGCTTACGTGGGATCTGGAGAATCGAACCTGGGTCCTTAGGCTTCACAGGCAGGCACCTTAACTGCTAAGCCATCTCTCTAGCCCTCATGATGGTTTTTAATAGAGGAAATGGAAACCAACAATTTTATAAATATTTACATTGTGATTTCATGAATAGTAAACAGCAACTGGAATACAAGTTTTAGAAATGTCCAGAAGTGCATTGCTTAGTGGAGTTCTCTTGGCATAGTCTGGTCAATTTATAAGTGTGAGGCCTGCTTTGTAAAACTGGAAATGAATTTCTTACAGTGAGTGCATTGGTTTTTAAATGAAACTTTTTTTATGATTTGTATGTGTGTGTATGATGTGTATGTTCGTGTGTGTGAGTGCAGGCACACACATGTCAAGGTAGGAGTGTGGAGGTAAGAGGAGGGTAACCTGAGGTGTCAGTCCTTACCTTCTCCCTTGTTTAGAGGCAGGGTTTCTTGTTCATGACTGTGCTCACCAGGCTGCCTGGCTTGAGAACTTCCCTGGGTGATCTGTCTGCTCCTTCCTTCTTGCCTGAGTGCACTAGAATTACAAATGTCCACTATAGCGCCTGGCTTTATGTGGGTTCTAGGGACAAAACTCAGGTGTCATATTTACATGGCAAACAGTTTACCCACTGAGCTACATTCACAGCATCTTTATTTTATTTATTTATTTTTATCTTAATTATATATATATATATATTTTTTTTTCTCGTTTTTTTGAGGTAGGGTCTCACTGTAGCCCAGGCTGACCTGGAGTTCACTATGGAATCTCAGGGTGGCCTCAAACTCATGGCGATCCTCCTACCTCTGCCTCCCAAGTGCTGGGATTAAAGGCGTGCGCCATCACACCCAGCAAATTTTTTAAAATATTTTTTAAAAAAATATTTTAGAGAGAGAGAGAGAGAGAGAGGGAGGGAGGGAGGGAGGAAGGGGGGAGGAGGTAGGCAGGCAGATAACGAGAGAGGGGACAACGGGTGAGCCAGGGCCTCTAGCCACTACAAATGAACTCCAGACGCATGTGCCACTTTGCGTATCTGGCTTATGTGGAAACTGGGGAATCAAACGTGGGACCTTAGGCTTCATAGGCAAACGCCTTAACCACTAAGCCATCGCTCCAGTCCTCCCTTATTTTTTTGGCATGTGTGTTTTGAGTATGTGTCTGGTGTGATGTGTGTGTGTGCATGTGGAAGCCAGAGGAGAGAATGTTACTCCTCATCACTCCCATCTGCATAGTTCTTTCCTTGAGATAGGATCTCTCCCTCAACCTGCAGTCTTGTCAACAAGTCCCAGCAATTCTGTGGCCTCCATCCCCTATGGACTGGGGTTACAGATGTGCATGGCCATGCCCTACTTTCTAATTTAATTACTTTTTTTTTACATAGGTAATAGTCTTAAATCCCCTCTCCTCTGGTCCCCATTTCCCTGAGGACTCTCTTCAGTAGGGTTATTAGTGTTCACTGTAGGGTAATTAGGGTCTTAGTCTCTGGGGGTGGGGGACAAAGGACTGTGCTTCAGGATATTTCTACTCATCCTGGGACTTTTTACAATCTTCCCACCCACTCTTATGCACCAGTCTCTGAGCCTTCCATACCCAGCTTTTTATATCGGTTTTGGGAGTTGAATTTGGCAGTTTCGGGCCCAAGAAGCCCTCATGCTTAAGCAGTAAGCACTCTTAACCACTGAGTCATCTCCATGTCCCTTCTCTCCACCTTATTTACTGAGACAGGGCCTCTCACTGAACCAGAGATAACCAATTTGGCTAGTCTAGTTAGCTAGTTTGCCCTAGAGATCTGCTTGTCTCTGTCTCTCAAGTGCTAAAATTACAGTTACAGACATGCACCCACTGTGCCTGGCAGTTAAGCATGTATTGAGAATCTGAACTCGGATCCTCATGCTTGAGTGTTACCAACTGAGCTGTCTTCCCAGCCTCTCAGGCTGCTTTTGAACTGCAGGCAATTGATTCTGCCCTCCCCTGCCAGCTCCCTGACTACCTGGGATACAGGTACAAGGCCATCAGCTGGCTTATTTTTTGAAATTTTTAAGTTTTATATTTTTATTTATTTGCAAGGGGAGAGAGAGAGAGAGAGGGAGGAGAGAGAGGAGAGAGAAGAGAATGGGCAAAACAGGACTTCTAGCTGTTGCAAACAAACTTCAGATGCATGCGCCACCTCGTGTGTCTGGCTTTATGTGGGTACAGGGGAATTGAACTTGGGTCATTAGGCTTTTCAGGCAAGGGCCTTAACCACGGAGACATCTTTCTAGCTTCATTGTTTATTTTTTGAGATAAGACCTTGCTCTGTCGTCTATGCTGGCTACAAACTCAAAATCTTCCAGCCTCAGCCTCCCATTGGGATTACAGATAAATGCTACTACATTCAGCTTAACTAAAAATTAAAAAAAAAAAATTTCTGAGGCTCACATGTGTCTTTTGGAATTGGATTGTCTGAAACAAAAGTGCAGATTGTGTTTGCTGAAAATCTTGGTTGCATTGGTGATCTTTTTGGGCTTAAAAAAATTTTTTTTTCAGTCCGTGTAGCCCAGGCTAGCCTTGAACTTGTAGCAACTCTCATACTTCAGCCTCTCAAGTGCTGGCATTACAGTTGTCTACCACCATACCTGGCTTGTTAGTTATTTTGATTTGTGAAACCCTACCTGTGAAGGCCACTGGCCAGCGGTCATGCTAAGATGAACTCTGAATCCAACTTCATGCTCTTTAGGGGTCTGTGGCCATTATCTTTATAAACATTTAAGTATTTGTTGAGGTTTGTATTACTCAGTTGGCAGACACTGTCTGCTGTATGTGTATTCTAAATTGCATTAGGACTAGTGAATAATGAAACCATGTGATTGCAGCATACAAGCACAGGGATTTTCCAAGTCTGTAAGGATATGTTTTAAAAGGTATAAAATGAACCAGATCTTGAGCAATATTAAGGGATTTTATAACGAGTGCCTACTCTTTGCCAGGTGCTGTTTTGGGTCCTTTGGAAGCACCAGTGAATGAAATATTAAAGATCTCAGCTGGGTGTGGTGGCACACAGTTTTAATCTGAGCACTTGGGAGGCAAAGGTAGGAGGATCTCTGTGAGTTCGAGGCCAGCCTGAGACTACATACCTGGGGTGGAGCAAGACCCTACCTCAAAAAAAAAAAAAAAATCCCAACAAACAAACAACAACAACAAAAAGAAAAACAGCTCTGTCTACTGTGGAACTTACATTCTAAATTTAAAAATATTCTGATCTATTGATTTAAAAATATATTTACCACAGAGGTGTACCTAGGTAGATTTAGAACTGTACATCACAGGTACACTTAAACACTTAAACCTTGTTGAAACTAATTTATGAATTTTAAGAATTTTGATTTGAGAAGAGATGATTCTAAAATTATACTGCCTTTGATCTTGAGATGAAATACTTTGTACTTTTTAGGACATTCTTTTTTACTATAGGTAATGATTGACGTGAAGTTAGGAAAGATTGGTGAATATTTTAATCTTGTAGTTTAATTTTTTCTATTTCTGTGTAAAAATGCATTTCAAAAAAAAAGTTAAGACATTGCATAGTAAGTCATTTGCTGCTTATCCTACCCCAGTCTCCTTAGGCATCCCTGTTCACCCTTTCATGATTAACATACATTTAAAGCATTTAAAACAGTTCTGGTGTCTTACTCAGTTGGCAGAAATTGTCTGCTGTGTGTGTATCCTAAATTGCTTAAGGACCAATGAATAATAAAACCATGTGATTGAAGCATGCAGACACAGGAATTTCCCTGGTCTGTAAATGTGTAAAGTGACTCATCCCTCTGTCACTAGTGACACATATAAGCATGTCCTTTTGTGTTATACTAATATAGGAAACATGTGTTTGTTCTTGCTTATGTGTTTTTGAAAACTCAGCTGTTGAGAGGGGTGGGGAGATGGCTCAGCCTTTAAAGGTGTTTGTCTACAAAGCTTGTTAGCCCAGGTTAATTCCTCAGCACCTACGTAAAGCCAAATGCAAAAGTGGCATGAAGGTTGGAGAGATGGCTTAATGGTTAAGGCACTTGCCTGAGAAGCCTAAGAACTCATGTTCAAATCTCCAGGTACCACGTAAGCCAGAAACACAGTGATGCAAGCATGCAATGTCACACATGCGCACAAGGGGGCATACGTGTCTGGATTTCATTTTCAGCAGCTGAAGGCCCTGGCATACCCATTTTCTCCCCCCTCCTTCTGCTTCTTTTTCTCTCAAAAAAAAAAAAAAAAAAAAAAAAAAAAAAAAAAGGCACGAGCATCTGGCATACATTTCTGCAGCAGCAAGAGACCCTGGTGCACCCATATACACATACACTCACACATGCAAATCAAGAAGTAAACATAAAAAAAATCATCACCAATGAAAATAACTACTGTTGAAAAAATTAGTCCAAATATTCAAGATTGCACAGCAGGCATTCAGGTGGTGTTTTTCTATCTCTAGTCCTTGGCTTACACACATGGATGCACATACACCAATCTAAACAGAGTGAGGACCCACTGAGTGGTCTTGGAGAGAAGTTCGTATTTGCCCTTTAAAGACTCACTGGCTGGTGGCAGTAGTGTTGTGTGTGGATTGGGAACCCAAATTTTCTTTGCAAGATGACTAAAAACAGCTGAGAGCTCCGCTTCTGCAAAAATCCAGAAAAACTGGATAATGTAGAATAATTATTTAAATGCATTCCTGAACTTTCAGGAAAGACGTAGTAATCTTGAGGTTCCAGAAACAAAAATGGAGCAAAAATCAAAACTATTAAGCTGCTGAGCCCGTTCTTCACCCTGCGGCAGGCTGGAGGGTTGGAGTGAGGGTTTCTGAGTGAGCGGGGAGGCTCTGCTGTGCTGGCCTTAGGGGACTGCACTTTAGCCATGTGCAAGAAGAAACTAAGACATGCATAAATCTGGCGCTCTTAATGGGCTGTGCACTATATAAAAGAGCGAGCTAGGGAAAAAAAAAATCTGTGTCTCAAAATCTTGTCTTGATTTGCCTAGATTCTACAAAAAAGAAATGAAGAAAAAATCTTCCTGATTATAAGCACAGGGTAGATCCCTTGCATTCCTTAAAACTTAAGTTTGTTTATGGTTCAGGTATGTGTCCCCATGCTGAGAAATTATCATGAAAAACTGAAAAAATGGCTCCAGGCTAGTGACATACCTGAGTCACCTAGAAAAACTAAAGAAGAGTCTTGAGTGAGGGCCATTTCCCTACCTCAGACGACATAGCCTGAGAGTGAGACCTTACCTTGAAAAACGAAAGAAAAAAAATTGAAGGAAAATATGAAAGAAGTGATAGTGATGAGAAAGCTGACCAGGAAGCTCCAACATGCAATACTGATTCCAGAAGAAAAGCAGATAAAATGAGGGGGATGTGGAATTTAGACATATGACTTGAGAACTTTTCAGAATTAATAAAATCCTTGAATCTCAGATTCATGATGCCCTAGCAAGAATGTAAAAACATACATCCCCATAACTAAATACACTGCAGTGAAACTATAGAACTCCAAAAGCCTCCCCCACCTGTAGTGCTAGGGATTGAACCCAGGGCCTCAAACCTGCTAAGTAACTGCTGTGCCACTGTGCTATATAGAGCCTCAGCCCAAAGACACTTAATCCAAAAAGGAGCAACAATCAGATTGATCACTTAACAAGAGAAAATGAATAATTATCTTCCAACTCTTGAGAAATCTGAATCTCATACTCAGGCAAATTATCAGTCAAGAGGGAGGGAAGATAATACTGTCAAACAAAAATACAAGGAATTTACACTGTTTCTGAAAGAACTGTCACACTAAATAATGTCCTGCAGGAGGAAAGAAATGTAACCTATGAAAACAAGTATCATGAAAGTAGCATTGGGGAACCACAAGTAGTAAGTAAACTAAGCCACTGCTGACAGTATAAAACAACTACAGAGTAACTATAGAGTGACTTATCGAAGTCTAAAACCAAAGTGGAGCTAGCGGGAGAGAATGTAAGTGGGGAAGGAAAATAGTCATTGATAAAAGAGTTCTGAAGTTCTGTATGTAGGTCAGGAGGAGGACAGAGCTTTAACAGAGTTTTAGGCTTTAATAATACATGTTAAAAATTTAAGTGTAACTACTAAAATGACAATGTATTACTTGAGCTCTTTGTATGACATATACATATGTAAAACTATTACCACCCAGATTACAAAATACACATTCTCTTTAAACAAATGTGGAATGTGTAATTTAAACAATGTAAATACTTATGTAACTTTGTTTTCTAGAGTCTCAACAGATATGAAAGATTGCTATGCCATTGGTGCCTCACAGTGGATAGGCAAAGTTTGCTTTCCCCTCCCCCCCCAGGTAGGATCTCACCCAGGCTCACCTGGAATTCACTAGTCTCAGGGTGGACTCCAACTCCAGGAGATCCACCTCTCTCTGCCTCCTAAGTGCTAGAATTAAAGCTGTGTGCCAGCTCTTTAAGTTTGTTTATTTGTACATGTGTTATGGGCACACTAGGGCCTCTTGTGCTGCAAAGGAAGACCGGGTGCTTATGCCATTTTGTGTCTAGCTTATCTGAATGGCTTGTGAATTGAACCTGTGGTAGGTTTTGTACTGCTTCCCCCCGCGCCCCCCCCCCCCCCCCGTCCCCCGCCAAAGGAGGGTCTCACTCTGGCCCAGGCTGACCTGGAATTCACTATGTAGTCTCAGGGTGGCCTCAAACTCATGCTGATCCTTCTACCTCTGCCTCCCAAGTGCTGGGATTAAAGGGGTGCACCGCCACGCCCAGCATTTCTTTTTTTCCTTTCTCTTTTTTTCCTTGATACTTCTGGAGACTGAACAAAGACCCTTGTACATACTAGTCAAGCACTTTACTACTGAAATGAATTTCCAGCCCAATTTCAATGTGAAAGTGAAACAGTAAGAGACTCCAGCTCAAATAAGAAGGGTTGGGGGCTGGAGAGAAGGGTTAGCGGTTAAGGTGCTTGCCTGTGAAACCTAAGGACCTAGGTTCGATTACCCCAGAACCCACATAAGCCAGATGTACAAGGGGGTACATACGTCTGGAGTTTGCAATGGCTAGAGGCCCTGGTGTGCCCATTCTCTCTCTCTCTCTCTCTCTCTCTAAGGAGTAAATAAAGAAGGGTTGGGAAAGAGATGGAGTGTGTGGTAGGTTATATGTTCCCTGCAGACTCAGGTATTAAAGTAACTTGGATCTCCAGCTGCCTGGCTACAGGAGGTGTAGGTGGCAGATCCAGCCTTCAGTTGTGTTTGGGGGCGGCTCTGATTTCCAGCCTAAAGTTATGCCAGGAAGTTTCAGCTCTGCCTGGGTGCCCCCTGCTACGTGTGTGTGTGTGTGTGTGTGTGTGGTGATGGCTTCTCTCTGGATGTGTGGAAGCAGCTTGTTCCACCACTGGCGGAGCCTCCCGTGGATCTGTGCACTGAAACAAGCCCCTTTCTTCTATAAACAGCCTGATTTGGATGTTTGTCCCAGCAACATGAAGCTGACTACTACCGAGTCCAGCCATCACGTAGGAGTATGTAGGGCATTGCAAGGGCACATGCATGTGCATGCACTCAGACACTTGCCACAAACAAAACAGGTATTTTAACTTAGAATGGATTTGAGTTGTTACCCCATCATAAGTTGAATATGATCTCAGTGTGATAAAATTAGAAATTAGTAAACACTTCCTCCTTTCTCAAGTTCATGCTTGGATTTTTTTTAAAAAAACATTTATTTATTTGAGACAGAGAAAGAGGCAGAGATAGAGACTAAGAGCAAAAAGAAGAGAGAATGGGCATGCCAGGGCCTCTAGCCACTGCAAATAAACTCCAGATGCTTGCACCACCTTGTGCATGCATCTGGAGAATCGAACTCAGATCCTTAGGCTTTGCAGTTTAAGTACCTTAACCACTGAGCCATTTCTCCATCACATGTTTGGATTTTTTAAAAACTGGTTTCTAAGTAATGTATAGAAAAACAAAATCAAGTGGCCAACTGGAGTTAGAAAAGTAGAGCAGATTAAACCCAAAGGAAGTGCTAGATAGAAAAGAACAGAAATTAACAATGAAGGGTCATAATCCAAAATCCAGTTCCTTGGACATACTGACTGTACCTAATGAGGTTGAAGCAGTGCATTGGAGCACATACCCTGCAGCAGTTGTAGTCATCAGTGTTTGCCTTAGGAAAACACAGGTGCACCACAATCCATTATAGCATTGTAGCTCTGGGAAAAGTAACAGCTTCCATAATAGGAGTAGGGAGGAGTTCTGTTTTCAAGAGCTGTTCCAATGAATGAACTACTACTTTTAAAAAAATTTTATTTTTATTTATTTATTAGAGACAGAGAGAGAGTGAGTGAGTGAGAATGGGCACACCAGGGCCTCTAGCCACTGCAAATGAACTCCAAACACATGCACCACCATGTGCATCTGGCTTACATGGGACCTGGAGAATTGAACCTGGGTCCTGAGGCTTTGCAGGCAAACGCCTTAACTGCTAAGCCATCTCTCCAGTCCTGAACTACTACTTTTTTTTTTTTTTTTTTGGTTTTTTGAGGTAGAGTCTCACCCTAGCCCAGGCTGACCTGGAATTCACTATGGAGTCTCAGGGTGGCCTTGAACTCACGGCGATCCTCCTACCTTTGCCTCCCGAGTGCTGGGATTAAAGGCGTGTGCCACCACGCCCGGCTTCTGAACTACAACTTTTTTAAAAAAAGTTATTTATTTATTTGAGAGAGAGAAAGAGGCAAAGAGAGAAAGAAAATGGGCACAGCAGGGCCTTCAGCTGCTGCAGATGAACTCCCAATGCATGTGCACCTTGTGCGTCTGGCTTACTTGGGTCCTGGGGAATGGAACCTGGGTCCTTTGGCTATGCAGGCAAGCGCCTTAACCACTAAGCCATCTCTCTAGCCCCAAACTACCTGTTATTTTTGTTTTTGTTTTTTGAGGTAGGGTCTTGCTCTAGCCCAGGCAGACCTGGAATTCACTATGTAGTCTCAGGATGACCTCAAACTGACTGCTATCTTCTTGCCTCTGTCTTCTGAGTGCTGGGATTAAAGGTGTGTGCCACCACACCCAGCCCGAAGTACTTCTTAATGTATCTGTCAACAAGGATATATCTGGAACAAAGTTTCAAAAGACCATGTGTCATTTGGTACTGTAATGGGGTGCTAGGGGATCCAGGAAAGTCCTTGAACCCCAAACCCTAGATTTGTTTCTAATTTTTTAATTAATTAATTAATTAATTTTATTAACAACTTCCATGATTATAAAAAAATACCCCATGGTGATACCCGCCCTCCCCCCTACTTACCCCTTTGAAACTCCATTCTCCATCATACCCCCTCCCCATCTTAATCAGTCTCTCTTTTACTTTTGATGACTTGATCTTTTCCTCCTCTTATGATGGTCTTATGCAGGTAGTATCAGGCACTGTGAGGCCATGGATATCCAGGCCATTTTGTGTCTGGAGGGAGCATGTTGTATGGAGTCCTGCCCTTCCTTTGGCTCTTACATTCCTTCCGCCACCTCTTCCGCATTAGACCCTGAGCCTTGGAAGGTGTGATACTGATATTGCAGTACTGAGCACTGTGGCCATTTCTTTCTATCACCATGATATCTTCTGAGTCGTCCCAAGGTCACTGCCATCTGAAAAGAGAAGATTCTCAACCAAAAGTGAGAGTAGCATTAATATAAGGGTGTGAACATTAACAGAAGTGCTTACTGGGCAGTTTAATAAGCATAGTATATACATTTGGCCAGACAACAGCAGACATTACACCCCTAGGGCTTATGACTACCCGTTTTAGGTTTTCAGTATCAGGGATGTATTCCCTTCCCATGGAGTGGGCTTCCAGTCCAATTAGAGGGCAGTTGGTTTCCCCCATAACAGATGTGCCACTATTGCACCCATTGGCTCATTTGGCCTGGCTGGCCAATTATAAGGCTTGCAGTGTCCACTGATGAGTATCTTCACTGGTGTTTTCTCTTTCTCCCATTGAACTGCATGCAGAATGGCTTCTTCCAGCTTTCTGTCAGCTGGTCTACATGGAGGAGGTTATCAGCTCAGTTCCAGCAAGATTTCTCAGTGGCCTTGCAGCCCAAGTATATGGGTTTCAAATTTTAATCAAAGAATTAAATAAAAAGACTGAGAAGGATAACTACTAAATTATTATATTTATTGAGGGAAGTACAGAGCAAAGGAAAGGCACCCACGTGGCTAGAGATCCCACGTAGAGGGCCTAGGAAAATTGCTGAAAGAAAAGAGAGAAAAGAAAGTTCAATGAGCTCCTGCATGTGGGGAGCTGCAGGGGATAAAGGAGCCCATGTGGAGAGTAAGGCCTACAGGCCCTCCTGGCTGGGCCTGGGCATAGGCCCAAGCTGAGCAGCCCAAACCCAACAAGGGGAAAACTCACCCACAGCTGGAAGTTCCCAAGTGGTCAGAGAGCCTGCCCTCCCCTTGCAAAAGTATTTATAACCTTATAGTGGTGGGCTGTCTTCCGTCTCAGGTGAACCAGAGGGACAACTGGTTGGTTAGGGCTAGGGGGTGTCTCAGGAAGATGCTAGCCCTGGCACCAAGTTCCTTGGGCCGAACTTGATCAACCATAATGTTTAAATCCTATGAAAGACCTCCCTTCCAGAAGGGGTCCAGGTTGTTTGTGGAAAAACAGGTCTCAGGAAGTAGGCAAGAGTTAAGAAGTCAGTTCATCTTTGATTTCTAGCAAGTGCACTTTCCTGCCTTTCTTTACCTTCAGGGGTCCAGTCACCCTAACTGTACCCCCTCTCAGTGAATGCCATTTATAGAAATAAGAGAGGTACACATAGATAGTCATATTTCAGTGGGTTAAAGAGAAATGAAGGGGAAGATCAGCTGGTATAGACAATTTGTTAATGAAAGGAAGGAAATAGAGTGCATAGAAAAGGGAAGGAAAGGACAGTTATGTAGCACCAGAGCAGAGCAGTTATATTTAGGATTCAGGGTCCTTTGGGAGAGCCTGCGTTCTTAGGATTTGAAAATCTAAGTGACAGGTCATATTCTCATTTGTTAGATACCACATGCAGGAGTGCTAAGCTGCCTGCTTGTTTTAAGTTGCTACTAGTTTTCCATTGGCTGCCGGGCTCCGCCGGCGGGGGCAGGTAGTGCCGAGGGAAGGACCAGGCCCGCTGGTTCCTCCCGAGGGGCTGAGGAGGAGATGAGCGTCCGACGACTCAGACCTCTCCTGGCCACCGGAGAAAAACCACACTGAGTCGGGAGTCTTGTAGAAGCAGGAACTCGATTTATTGCTATGAACAGTTGCCTATATAATGTTGGGGGTGAAGGCGGGGATTGTAGGATGGTGGGGAAAGGTAAGCGCCAATAGTAAACTGTGACTATTGAAATGATAATTCTAACTCCCATGTGGAGGTAGCAGGTAAGAAGCCATTAGGCGTCTTGCTGAGTCACGTCTGGCCAGAGGCAGATCACCAAACTTTAGCTAGGCTCAGGAAGTTCCACTAGGCCTCACACCTGGGCCTTTAGAGGCCAGCATCTCCCCCTTTTGTTTTTGTAAGAGCATTAGTCACCATGGCCCCTGTTTTAGGTTGTCCCCCTCTGGGGGTCTTAACCGTCATTGGGTACCAGGTGTTTAGCTCAGAGCATTCATCATGGCCCCTGTCTTAGGTTGTCCCCCTCTGGGGATCTTACCCGTCACTGGGTACCATGTGTTTAGCTCGGTGAGAACCCACCCCATGGCCTGTCTTAGGTTGTCCCCCTCTGGGGATCTTACCCGTCATTGGTCACATGGAGGGCAGAGGAGGTGGCAGTGGGTCATCTGAGGAACTTAATTCCTGAGTTTCCAGCCTGTATTTTGACCTGATGAGGTTTTATTGCCTCTAGCCATTGGTGAATAAATTGTGTAATCTTATTAATTACACAAGGCCCGACAGTGAGGAGAAGGAAAAGGAGAAGAAGGAGGGGGAGGGGCCCAAGTAGAGGGAGAAGGTAGGGTAAGAATTCATATAAGCCCGTCCACAGCAGGTTGTCCTGGAGATCCTGCTGCCACCTCTCCAAGTCTTCCTGGAGCCTCTTAATCTTGTCCTGGATGATTCCTGATTTATTGGCGTAAAAGCAGCATTTTTCCTGTAAAAACAAACATACGCCTCCTTTTTCGGCCGTTAGTAGGTTTAGTCCTCTCCTGTTTTGTGGGACTACCTCAGCCAGGGAATCTAGCTGTTGTTGAAGATAGGTCTCCCTCTGATACAGGGAGGGCCTCATTTCCAGGGATGATATTTACATCTGGGATTAAGGTGGCTGGGGCACAAAGGCCCGTCCAATTGGTGGGCAGAAAGTCATAGGCCATCCCGCCTCCACAAACATAAACCATTCCAGAAGGTGGGCAGCATTGAGCATTGGGATCAGCTGTGTTAAAAGTACAGAAGGAAGGATGAATGTATCCCACATCTATACTGGAATTATTAGGGGAAGGCGGGGCCCAAATGCAAGTTCCAGGGGAAACATTGGGAAAAGCTGGACGGGGATGGGGAAGGTGGCTGAGTAATGTTTTAAGGTCGTACAGGCAACTGTACTGCAAGCAGCCAGAGAGGCCCAGATTGGAGGCAAAGCCAGCAATCCTCCACAAGGGAGGGAATTGTTTAGTTTAGTAGGGTGAAGGACCATTTTAGGAACAGTCCTCAGGGGTGGGACACTCCCTAGAGAAGTGACTGTCAGTGTCCTCTTGTTGGGACAAATATTTTAGGTCTCTCGCTGGTACCCAAATGGGTCTTTTTTCATCTTGAGGGAAGACACATCCAAACCCTCTCCCTGCTGTGAGGAGCGGATCAGGCCCTCTCCAGGCCCCAGTCAATGGGTCCCTCCATCTTACCCAGATAGAACTGTAGGTAATGGATGAAGACCAATGTTTTTGAAAAGGGGAGAGTTGTTTATCTTCTTTAGAAAAGTTTAAAATATTTAGGGTAAATAATGCCTTTTTTAGTTGGTCGTGTGGGGGTAAGGATTTTCCCTTTTGTTTTTGTAATTGAGACTTGAGAGTCTGATTATATCTTTTAACGATAGCTTGGCCCCGGGGGTTGTATGGGATGTCTGTAGAATGTGAGATTTTTCAGTTTTGGAGAAAATCTACAAAGGCCTTGTTTACGAAGCAGGGGCCATTATCTGTTTTAATTTGATCAGGCAGCCCAAGAGTGGCAAAACATTGAAGTATATGACTAATGGCATGTTTAGATTTTTCCCCAGCATGTGTTGATGCCCAGCAGGCACGGGAAAAGGTATTAACTGAAAGAAAAATATATTTAAGTTTCTCAAATGGAGAATAGTGTGTGACATTAATTTGTCACAGATGATTAGGGCGTAGCCCTCTAGGATTGTTTTTTGTAGTTTGAAGGGGGGGTACTTGGAGGAAGGGCTGACAGGACTTACAAGTCCGGACAATTTTTTTAAGGTCCTTGACTGGTACCTGTGGAAACCTGTGTTTGAGACCTCTCCAGTTGACATGGGTCAATAAGTGGAAGCGTGTAGCTTTTGTAATAGTATTACACTGAGGCATAGAAGTTATTTTATCAGTCAAATTGTTTTCTCGAGAAAGAAATCCCGGTAAGTTTTGATGACCCCTGAGATGTTGAAGAAAAATGGGGTTAATTCTTTGTTTGAGTAGGGAACGAGCTTGAATCATCAGAGGAGATATAGGGTTGGAGTCCAGTCTAATATGGGCCTCAACCAGGTTGGGTAATAAATTAACAACATAAAGGCTGTCAGAAAATAAGTTAAATGGCTCTTGAATAGTGTCCAAAGCTAGAACGACAGCAAATAGTTTTTTGAATTGTGTTGACCCCTCAACCTCATGAGAGACTGACTTTATGGGCATAGGCTTTTTTTTTTGTTTTAAGGGAGGGTAAACGACTAGGGAAGCCCCCAGGTGCCCTCCATCAGTAAACACGGTAAGAAAGTCAGGGTTAGGTTGAGACAGAAAAAGCCTGGGGGGCTTCCATTTTAATCTGGAGAAAGAACTCATCCATTTGTGGGGGCCATAATGGCAATCAATTTTACCTAGAAACCCCTCGAGAGCCATAGCAACTCTATTATTATTTCTCTGAAGCCAGGTGAAATCTGTTATCTTAAAGGGGGTGACAATAAGGTGAGGTTCTGTGTCAAACAACCGGACAGAGGTGTCTCTGTCTTTGATAATGTAATCAGCAACCTGGTTGGTTATAGAATAAACTCTGGGGACCCCACCGATTGAGAGGTGGACCCATTGGATGGGTTCACCTTTCTGGGCCAACAGTGTAGTGTATAATGTTTTCCCAGAGAAAATGTAGAGGGAGATGGGCAAATCAGGATTGAACCTCTTTAGGGTCACAGTATTTATAGTCTGTTGTACCTTATGAAAAATTTGTTGATGACAAGGGGACAAAATTACCTGAGAGGAGAAGTTAAGGTCCTTTAGGAGGTCAAATAAAGGGGACAGCTCTTCAGTAGTTATGGGTATCCAAGGCCTCATCCAATTAATTTCTCCCAAAAGCTTCTGGAGTTGAGGCAAGGTGTAAGAATCCTGAATATAAAGTTGTGGTTTAACAGGTGAAACTGTATCTAGGGTAAGGATTGAGCCCAAGATCTTAAAGGGAGGCACAGTTTGAACTTTTTCTGGAGCTACTTTAAAGCCGTGAGTATGTAGGATAGTTAGACATTGGTGGGTAAGGTCCTGGAGTGTGGAGGAATCTAGGCACCCAAGAATAATATCATCCATGTAAATATAAAACAGAGTATCAGGGAGATTGATAAGAGAAGAGAAAATGGATGACAGGTAATATTGACAAATGGGTGGGCTATTTGCCATGTCCTGAGGTAAGACAGTCCATTCAAATCTCCTATCTGGGCCACAAAAATTAACAGTAGGTACAGAGAATGTAAATTTTTTCATGTCTCCTGGATGGAGAGGGATAGAGAAGAAGCAATCTTTAATGTCAATGATAGTAATATGGTATATATTGGGAATAGCTGGGATCCATGGGAGTCCCCTCTGGGGAGTTCCGAAGGGGATCATGTGTTTATTGATCTTTTTTAAATCATGTAAAAATCTCCAGGACCCATTAGGCTTTTTTATGACAAAGACAGGAGAGTTCCAGGGACTAGTGGAGGGACGAATATGTCCGGCCTCCAACTGTTGATCAATAAGTATGTGGAGTTGGTGTAACTTAGAAGAAGGGAGAGGCCACTGCTCAACCCATACAGGATCCCCCGGTCTCCACTGGATTTTAAATGGGGGGGGGCTGGGCAGTGGCCCTTAGAATTGGGGGTGTTTATTGGAGTACTTTTGTCTGAGTTGCTCAAAGTAAGGGTCATCTCTATAATTGGGATGATATTTCCTCCCTTTCTCAGACTGTTGTTGATATTTTTTTTTATCTAACAAATCATTATAAAAGGCCTTATGGTCAGTAGTGATGAAAGCCTCAGCATCTCCAAGGATGTCTTGCCCCAGTAAGTTAGCAGTGAGCCCAGTCACCACGAGAGGGCGGACTTTTCCCCTGTCCCCACCTGGGTCAGTCCAAGGGAGCCACGTGGCAGTCTCCCAGGAGGTGGATTGCCCGCCAATTCCCAGTAGGGGAGGGCCGGGCACAAGCTGCCAGGAGGGGGGCACTTCCTCCTTTCTCAGGACCGTTCGGTCCGCTCCAGTGTCAATGAGAAGTTTGAATTTTTTATTGTCAATATTTAAAATAATTTTGGGTCTAAGGCCGGGGACCAGGGGGACGGTCCAATAGGCTTTGATGGTCTCTTTTCCCTTATTTAACGGGGCTGGGGGAAGCCCCTGGAGGAGTTTAAAGGCTTTCCCTGTATGTTAAACTTTCATTTACATTCCTTAGCCCAATGAAACCCTTTATTGTATTTAGGGCAAAGGGTGTGAGGGGCGTTGGTCGTCCCCCCAGAGCGCGGAGGAGGCTTTGTCCTGTTGGGGCACTCCTTTTTAAAGTGGCCCTCGTCCCCGCATCCAAAACATGTCAAGTTTTTAGAATTTAACTGTAATGTACAGATCGTATTGGCCAAATCTCTCTGTTTATTTTCCTGAAGGGCGGCAGCCATGGCCCTAGCCTGATGGGAGATAGTGCCAACGTCCTTGGTGGCTACAATCCATTTACTCATGGAGTTGTCCTTGAGACCCGCACAGGCGAGGCGGTGATCGGCCGTTATCCCATCCCAGACCAACATTTTAGTAAACTGATCCCGTAATGCCCCTGGGGGAAATTTTCTTTGGAGACTTTTTTCCACCCTATCTATAAATGTAGCCAAATCCTCAGATGGTTTTTGAGTAATACTCATAAGGGGAGTTTTAGAGGGTCCCTCATCAAGCTTTTTTCATGCCGCCAAGCCCAGTGCCCTGACCTGGTCCCTATATGGGTCAGGTATAGCCGCCTGTTGAGTGCCTGTAGCATATTGATCAGAGGTACCAGAGAGCATCCCAAAAGTTATCGGCACAGGGGGCTGTTGATTTTGGTTTCGTTCTGTCTGTGTATGGCATTCATCTCTAAAAAAGGCACACCACTTAATGTATAGGGGACCTGACAAGACAGCCCTGACTAGATTTTTTCAATCTTGGGTTGTACAAGGTTGATGGGCAAGGCCCTGTAATAGGGTCTCAGCCCAAGGAGAGTTGGGTCCATCCTCTGAGACCGCTTTTTTAAGCTCCTTAAGGTCCTGAGCTTCCCACGGATACCAGGCAGCAGGGCGATTGCCCCCAGGATTTAGATTGACGGGAAATAAAAAAGTAGCTTTATTTTCTGACGGCTTGGCTGTCGAATATGGAGGGGCTGAGGGGGTCTCGGCGGCCGAATATGAAGGAGGGGCTGAGGGGGTCCAGAAAGGGTTAGTTGATGGAGGAGGTGGAGGAGGTCCCCCGGAAGGCCAGGGAGCACTCTCAAAGGGATCGAGTGAGGAGCATAAAGATGTATCTTTTTGGGGTTTTTTTAAAGTTGTATCTCCAGGAGGAGTAGCTGGATTAGGCTGTATATTATCTTTTTCTTCTGTCTTTTGTTTATGTTTGGTTGGCCTTGGAGGGAAGCAGGCCTTGAGGGCTGAGATCATAGGGAGGACCCCTGAGGGGGGTATTTGACCCTTCTCCACATGTGTCCGACAAACAAGGGCCTCTACCCTATCCCACGTGTCCCAATCAAAGAGATTTCCTTCTGGCAGCCATGGCGCCAGTTTGAGAAGGCAATCCCAGGTCTGTTGAGCCTGATTATCAGTCAAATTAAGCCCTCTACTCTTTAGGAGTGCCCTGAGAGATTCTAAGGCAGGATTGGATTTACAGTTAGACTGTCCCACATTATAAAGTTGAGAGAAAAATGTCCATAAAATTAGGGCAATAGCAACCCACATACACATGAGTACAATACAACCACAAGGATCTAAAAGATAGGTAAACATGCTGTACAAAAGCCGCAGATGTAGCTTGTCTGCAAACTAAAAGTGAAAGGAAAGAGAAAGAGAACAAAGAGACGTTGATCAACAAGTACAGGTTATAGAAGCAAAGTTTAGCACATTAAATATAAAGACTACTTATAGGGGTACGCTCACCCGCATATGTACACCGATTGACCTCCTCAACGAATGTCTCTCAGGGGGCACTAGTCTGCCGGATTCCAAGAGCCCCACGTTGGGCGCCAGATGCCGGGCTCCGCCGGCGGGGGCAGGTAGTGCCGAGGGAAGGACCAGGCCCGCTGGTTCCTCCCGAGGGGCTGAGGAGGAGATGAGCGTCCGACGACTCAGACCTCTCCTGGCCACCGGAGAAAAACCACACTGAGTCGGGAGTCTTGTAGAAGCAGGAACTCGATTTATTGCTATGAACAGTTGCCTATATAATGTTGGGGGTGAAGGCGGGGATTGTAGGATGGTGGGGAAAGGTAAGCGCCAATAGTAAACTGTGACTATTGAAATGATAATTCTAACTCCCATGTGGAGGTAGCAGGTAAGAAGCCATTAGGCGTCTTGCTGAGTCACGTCTGGCCAGAGGCAGATCACCAAACTTTAGCTAGGCTCAGGAAGTTCCACTAGGCCTCACACCTGGGCCTTTAGAGGCCAACAATTGGCTAGGGATAATTTATGTTGTTTTGGAAGAAAGCAGATAATTGTTAAAGGAGTTCAAATTCTTAGATCAGGGTCAAGACTTAAAACATTTGAAACTAGCTTGGCATGTGGCGCATACCTTTAATCCCAGCTCAGGAGGCAGAGGTAGGAGGATCACTGTGAGTTCAAGGTCAGCCTGAGACTACAGAGTCAATTCCAGGCAAGCTTGGGCTAGAACAAAACTCTACCTCGACCCCCCCCCCAAAAAAAAACAAACAAACATTGGAACTTGATTATTTTAGCTGTAGGTATGGAAGATGAGATTGCTAAATCGTGGAACTACATGCTTATTGCATCTGAACTTATCTAACATTTTTTTTTTCCAGAGTGACTTTAGGTTTAGCTCCTGTGTTTTCTTTAGATAAACAAAGTCTGCAGTCAAGTCAGTATGCCCTAACATTGCAGTTGTAGGCTTCTTTCATTCGTTTTCTTCAGTTTTTAGACCTATCATCTGCCTTCTTGATACTTTATGGTAACATAAAAGTTACTTCTTTGGGAAGTGAATAGCATCGTCTGACATAGCTTAATGAGGTTTTATAGGGCATCTTGTACTCTGCTGGCCCATTGCTTGCTTTTGAGTTTGGGCTTCATCTACTACTCAGCATGATGCAAGATGCTTTTGTAATGTCCAAACTACACTGGAAAACAAAAAGTTTGAATTTTTTTTACCCCACTGGCGATTTAAATTAGCTTAATAAATGAATCCGAGGATTTCTGGGAAAGTTGCATTTTTAAAAATGGAAATCACTTTTATTATTATTGAGTCATGTAGTTTAGCAAGGGGAGTAGATTTGAAGTCAGAAAACATTGATTTGAATCTCAGCTCCTCCACCATTTCCTGATTGACCCTGGCAAGTTGCTTAACTTCTTGGGTTTCAGTTTTCTGTTCCATAAAAAGCAAATACCACAAGCCACCCAGGGTTGTTTTAAGGTTTAAATAGGAATTATGTATGTAGAAACACTTAGCATAGTGAGCATTCAGTCTATGTTAAATTAAGAGGAAGCTGTTTTTCTAACTGTGGATCAAGCTACATTAGTCTCAAATATAGCTCTTTTAGCCTGCTTTGTTTGTTTGTTTATTTATAGTTATTTTTACCTCATGAGTTCTGTAGCCAGACTGTCTGGTGTTAAGTTTTGCTCTCATTTTACTTGTTTTTTTTTAAAAAAAAATTATTAGAGAGAGAGAGAGAGACATACAGAAATAGGCAGGTAGAGAGAGAGAGAGAGAGTGGCACGCCAGGGCCTCCAGCAACTGCAAATGAACTCCAGATGTGTGCATACCCTCATGCATCTGGCTTTACGTGAGTCCTGGGGAGTTGAACCTGGGCCCTTTGACTTTGTGGGCAAACACCTTAACTGCTAAGCCATCTCTCCAGCCCAGTTTATTTAATTTTTAATACCAATCTATTAAATATCTGTGGGGAAGGAAGCATTACAACTCAGTTCATACTACAGTGGGAAGTCTGCTTCACAGAACATCCAAAGCAAGTTCTTCATTCACTGAACAAATAATTCATTTAAGGCCTAATATGCCCCAACCTGTATTTTAGGATGACCCCAATAGACAAATAAAATTCAGCCTTGGTTAGATTCAAGTTTCCTGTGGACATACTGATGAAGAAAGGTGTGCTCAACTACATCAGGCACACCAGAGCTGGGCATGATGGAGACATCCCTGTAATCCCAGCATTTGGGAGGCTGAGGCAGAAGGATACCCACAAGTCCCAGGCCTGCCTGGGCTATGTGAGTCCCTGTCCCAACATACACTAACAAATAAACAGCATGTACGTGAGTTTTGCAGCATGGAAGGAAAAGTGGAAGTTTGGAGGAGGGTGTTTATGAGGTTGGCAGGATAGCTTCCTAGAGAAGCTGCTAATATGCAGAAGCTTGAAGAAGGTGTTAGCCATCCGCAGCAGAGGGAAGCTTATTTGTATACCTGGCAGATTCTAAAACCAGTAGGGAAGAAAGAGAGCAAGTCGGAGGGGAATGTGTGCAGAATGAGCTGGGGTGTTCTCAGGAAATGGGAAGTCATTGGAAATTTTGTGATGACAGTCACTTCAAAAAAAAAAAAAAAAAGAAAGTATCATTTCAAACATGTGGTAAAGAGAGAAGTAGATGATTGAGGATGATTTTGTTGTATTTTATAATCAAGTGAAAGTATTCTTGGATGAATCAGATATCTGTGCAAGTAATGCAGCATATAATTTGTAGATATTTTGAAGGTACAACTAACATTGTCTTAATTTTTTGAAAACAAAATGTGAGATAAAGAAAGTCAAAAGGGGGCTGGGGAGATGGCTTAGCGGTTAAGCGCTTGCCTGTGAAGCCTAAGGACCCTGTTTCGAGGCTCGATTCCCCAGGACCCACGTTAGCCAGATGCACAAGGGGGTGTACGCGTCTGGAGTTTGTTTGCAGTGGCTGGAGGCCCTGGCGCGCCCATTCTCTCCCTATCTCTCTATCTACCTCTTTTTCTCTGTGTCTGTCATTCTCAAATAAATAAATAAAAATAAACAAAAAATTAAAAAAAAAAGTCAAAAGGGTTCCAGAACTTTTGGTTTAAAACAATTATATAAGAATGAACTTAAAAAATAGGCTGCAATTGAAAATTTACAGATTGAGTAGAAATGGGATGTATAAGAGAAGGTATGAATTTTGGTGTTGGAAAAGTTTGATTAGCGATAGCTTTCTATTATCTAATTAGCATTTGAGTAGTGGGTATCAATTCAGGTTAGGATTGAAAATACAAATTCAAAAATATACAACTGATAGATAAAATGAAAAGAAAAATCAAAAGGGAGTGGAAATAATTAAGAAAGGCAGAGGCCCAGATATTGAGACATAAATATTCCATTAAGCTGAAAGAACATTAGAAGAATCTATTAAAAATTCCTGAGAGGCCTGTTGGCTTGGGTTTGATTCCCCAGTACCCACATAAAGCCAGATGCACAAAGTGACACATGCATCTGGAGTTTGCAGAAGCCAGAGGCCCTGGTGTATTCATTCATACCCCTCCCCTCGCCCATTTCAAATAAAAAAATTTTTTTTTAATCCCAAGGGGAGGCCTGGAGAGGTGGCTTAGTGGTTAGGTGCTTGCCTGTGAAACCTAAGGACACTGGTTCAAGGCTCAATTCCCCAGTACCCATGTTAGCCAGGTGCACAAGGTGGCGCATGCCTCTGGAGTTCGTTTGCAGTGGCTGGAGGCCCTGGCGTGTCCATTCTGTCTTTATCTATCTGCCTCTTTCTCTCTCTCTCTGTCACTCTCAAATAAATAAATAAAAATAAAAATAAACAAAATAAAAAAAAAATCCCAAGGGGAACATAACCAACGAACAGTGAAATTCATTAGCACCTAGCATTCTAGAGACTGTGATTCATGCCCCCCACCCCATCATTGGACCTGACAACTGCAGACAGTGGAATCCATGCTGTGATGTTGAAGTAGATAGGAATTCCATAGAGTTGGCCCTCCATATCCATAGTTTCCACATCTGTGCCTTGCCTCTCCTAAGCAACTGGAGCTCTGAGAATAGCTTTGCTGCTGGAGCAGAAACAAATAATCCTTTATTCTTTTATGTCTTTAGCACCCTCCATGGGCATACTAGTACCAAAGTGGAAAAAAGGGATTGAATTCTGTGTTGCACTTTTCTGCACTTGATAATAAAAAGGCAGGTGCAGGGAGCAGGGTTTTCAGAGACTCAGTGCATCATGGTGGGAAAAGCCTGGAGAAGTTCATGACAAGGAGCATATGGCAGAGACACCTCACTCACATCGCAGCAGGCCTCCTTGTTCACCTCTTTTACTACATATGCCCATGCCATATCATCTTTGCACATGTCCCTCAATGTTTCCATACACTGTTGCTTCTCATCCCTATGAACTGGGTACTCCAACAGTGCCCGCGTATGCACAGTGGAGGTGGAGGACTCCGTAGCTGCTTAGCTCACAAAGCTGGATGCCTCAGCAATCCAAATATGGTTAGTACTCCAGGAGGATTCCTGGAAAACCTCTGGTTTTCAGTCCACCATGCAAGGTGAGGAAGTTATTTTTTTAAAAAAATATTTTATTTTTAGTTATTTATTTATGAGAGAGAATGTGAATGGGCACACCAGGGACTCCGGCCACTGCAAACGAACTCCAGATGCATGTGCCTCCTTGTGCATCTGGCTTACGTGGGTCCTGGGGAGTCGAACCTGAGTCCTTTTGGCTTTGCAGGCAAATGCCTTAACTGCTAAGCCATCTCTCCAGCCCAGAAGTTGGGTTTTTGTGTCAGCAAAGGCTGGTAACAGCAGTGGCAACAATGGGTTAGAGGCACCAACCTGCAAGAAGCGAGGGCAGGTGAGCACACTATCTCTTCAGACCTCTCTGTATCTGACTTGATTTGTTTATTGGCTTTGGATAGTGTTAGCTTTTCTGAGCATCCACTTCCCTATATATAAGTGGATAGAAAATGGCAACAGTCTCCAAGGAATAATGGAAACTTTAGATAAGATATTCAATGTGAAAAGTTTAGCAGTGATATTTAATTTTTGAAATACTTTTTATTTGGAGAGAAAGGAGAGAATGGGCATGCTAGGGCCTCTAGCCACTGCGAATGAACTCCAGATGCATGCAACACTTTGTACATCTGTCTTTACATGGTACTGGGGAATTGAACTTGGATCGTTAGGCATTGTAGGCAAGCACCTTAACCACTGAGCCATCTCTCCAGCCCAGTAGTGATAAATAGAGTAAAATCAACTTTTGCTCTCACCCATGGCACTTCCAGGATGCACAAGAGTTTTTTTCTTAGTGTTGCCAGGAAGCTGTTCAGTCACTGACAGATCAGAAGTGCCATGATAAAACAGTACACCAAAGCCCATTTGGGCCCAGTCCTGAAGGCCAGCCCTTTTGGAGGTGCTTCTCTTGCAAAGGGAATTGTTTTGGAAGTAGGGGTTGAAACTAAACAGCTATATTCTGCTATATTAGGTAGTGTGTCCAGGTCCAGCTGAGCAAGAAGGGCAAGAAAATCACCACTTTTATACTCTGTGATGGTTGCTTGAACTTTATTGAGGAAAGTGACATTCTGGTTGCTAGATTTGGACAAAAAGTCATGCTGTTAGTGATATCCTTGGAGTCTGCTTTTAAGGTTGTTAAAGTAGCCATTGTGCCTCTTTTGGCCTTGTATAGAGGAAAGAACAAAACCATACATTTCCATATTCAAAAAAAAAGAGTAAAATCAGATTAATGGGAAGCCCCCCCCCCCCCCCCCTTAGGTAGTCTCTTACTCTAGTTTAGGCTGACCTGAACTCTATATTCCCAACCTGGCCACTATCTCACAGTGATCTTCCTACCTCTGCCTCCCACAGTGTTGGGATTAAAGGCATGCACCACCTCACCCAGCAGCAGTTTTATTTTTGTTTTTATTTTTTTATGTTTTTAAAATATTTTATTTATTTTCAAGCAGAGAGAAACAGAGAGAGAGACACACACAGAAGGGAGAGGGAGAGACAGAGATTAATGGGTGTGCCAGGGCCTCTAGTCATTGCAAACAAATTCCAGATGCATGCGCCACCTTGTGCACTTGGCTTTTACGTAAGTATTGGGGAATTGAACCAGGTTTTTTTTTTCTTTTCTCAATTTTTATTAACATTTTCCATGAGTTTTATTTTTTTAAAGGAATAGAATTATATTAATGTAATGAATGATGTGTTTCTGTTTGACATGTTTTTGCATATGAGCTAAAGGAGTGGTGTAAAATATATTTCTTACTGTGGATTATGTTCATAGAAAGTTTGAAAGCTCTTGGGTTAGATACTATCTAGCGACCATGGTATGTCATCAGTAGATGTTAGCTGGATATATTAGTACTTTTTTTTAAAAAAATATTATTTATTTATTTATTAGAAGGAGAGAGAATGGGCACACCAGGACCTCTAGCCACTGCAAATGAACTTCAGATGTATGTGTCACCATGTGCATCTAGTTTCTAATTTCTAATATGTGTCTTGTATATGAATTTTATATTCAGTTGTCCCTTCTTCAAGATTAGGTTATACCACACTACTTAGAGCTAGTATGCTTTTTGAAACTTTTTTGGTGTTTATTATCTGATAATTCTGCCTGGAAATACTCTTCCCTCTTAATCACCTGGTAAAAATATACCCATCTTTTAAGACCAAGTAAACCTCTTTCTTTCTTTCTTTCTTTTTTTTGGTTGTGTTTGTGTGTCTGTCTGCGGCACTACATTGAGCTCCCTGAGGTGAGAGATTATGCTTTTGTGAATTCAGCACTGAATATGGTGCCTAGAATGTAGTAGACACTAAGTAAATCCTAAAAATTCTAAAAAGATTTTTCTCCATATGCCATATTTCCTTTTGCCATTTTGGTCATCTTACATATCTCACTCAGGAAAAAAAAGGCTCTGCTGATTCACCTGTCCTGAGACCACAGTCTTTAGAGACCTTCATTTTAAATGATAGCAGTAATAAAGTACTCTCACTGTTTGTAATTCCAGCACTAGAGAGGCTGAGGCAGGAGGATCACAAGTTTGTGGCTAGCCAGAGAGAGTCTATCTCAAACAAGCGCAACAACAAAAATCAGCCAAAGCACTGGGTAATTAAAAAATTTTTGGTGGTACTGACTGACACTGAGATACATATGTGGAGATAAATGTTTCTAGTTTAGAAATCAAGGTAGATTTAAGCCATTGTGGCATGCATAATAAGTTCAACTGCATTCGTAGGATACTGTGAGGGTTGATAGGCATCTAATGTAATTCTGTCTGGATTAGTGGCAAGAGCTTTGCAAAGGAGAGAGAATGGACAGGCTTTTGAGGTAAGAATAGGGAGTTCTCATATAGTGAAAAGGAAGAAACTTGTATAAAGTCATGTAGACAAAAGTTGGGCATGTCTAGGGTAATGAGGTGGATGAGGACTGGAGGTGGGGCACTATTAGAGGAAGGATAAATGTTCCCAAAGGGTAGATTGAGTTCTATGTATAAATCTTGGAGGTAGTTGGGAACCAACAAAAGCTACTAATTAGAAGGGTAACAGGGCCAGGTCTCTTTCTACAGAACTAAAAAAGCAATGGTAAAGAAAGATGGAGGGCTGGGGAGATTCTCAGCAATTAAAGGTGCTTGCTTGAAAGCCTGACGGCCTGGGTTCAATTCTTCAGTAACCACATAAAGCTAGATGCACAAAGTGGTGCATTCACCTGGAGTTCGTTTGCAGTGGCAAGAGGCCCTGGTACACCCATACTCTCTCTAGCTCTCAAATAAAAAAAATTTTTTTGAAAAGACAGAGTTGGGAGACAGGAAAGCCCACTAGTTTTACTACTAAATACACAGAGAATGTGTACCAAATAGTAGTGGAGAATTAGACAAGATTAAGAACTATTCAGATAGGAGTTACTCCCATTGTATGGCTAAAGAAGTAGGACTAGTAAGGATAAATACTGGGAGGTACAAGCCAGAAGGTGGTAGATTTGAATGCAGGGCTGTTTCTAAATCCTGGGCTCTTTTTAACTGAGATACCATTTTAGTGATGACTGTGATAACTTCGCCTTAGAGAAGAAATTGGGTCTAAAGGATATTGTTCCATGGTGGTGGATGTGATGCTGTGGACAACTGCATGGTCTGTGTTTGCCTCCGGTAGAAGATCTGAAGGTCAAGTCCATCTCAGCTGTTGCGGAGTCCTGTGCCTACACTTGGCCCTGTGACCTCTTTAACCATGTGCCTTGACTGCTGCTCTGCTGCAGGTTGCCTAACAACAAAATGTTGTTGATTGGGCCATTCCTGGATTCATCACCGAAAGCTAGTTGCTTTGACTTTATTATTATTTCTGCTTTTGCAAATTTGTTATCTTCACGGTCTGTCTGTGGACTCAGGAGTTAGCAAACTGCCGCTACTGGCCAGATTCCGCTTTGTCCGTCTTCTGGAAGTGTTGGGGCTTTCCCAGCTCATTCGCTCTCTGCTATGGAGTCTCCTTAACATTTGTTTGTAAGATTGAGTTGTTTATTCTCTGTGAATCTTTCATTGTCTCCATAGTTGTTCAAGTCTGTCTTTAGAACTTTTTATGAATTTGTCTTAGCTAATAAGCTACATTTTGAATGTTGGAGAAAAGGATCTCATGTCTTGTGTATTTTCTCTTCCTATAGTGCCTCCCTTCCTCATTGCTATTCTTCTGTTACCTGTGACTCTTTGGGTTACTGTCTATTTTTATACACTTATATATAAGCTGCTATGCTACCACTTTTGTTTTTCTCCTTCTGAGAATTGTCTCTTTCTTTTTTTTTTTTTTTTAATGGTTTTTTAAGGTAGGGTCTCACTCTAGCTCAGGCTGACCTGGAATTCACTATGGAGTCTCAGGGTGGCCTCAAACTCACGGTGATTCTCTTATCTCTGCCTCCTGAGTGCTGGGATTAAAGGCGTGCGCCACCATACCTGGCTTCCTTTTGTGAATTCTATTAAATCAATATTTTCTAGCATGTCATTTCCATTTCTGTTTAAGTTTATATTTGAGATTATAAGGTATACTCAATTTGATGACTTTTCTCTTACTCTGAGTGGCAGTTTCCTATCTTTTTTTTTTTTTTGGTTTTCCGAGGTAGGGTCTCATTCTAGCCCAGGCTGACCTGGAATTCACTATGGAGTCTCAGGATGGCCTCGAACTCACGGCGATCCTCCTACCTCTGCCTCCCGAGTGCTGGGATTAAAGGCGTGCGCCACCACGCCCGGCCAGTTTCCTATCTTATTAGAACATGTTATGTTAAAAATCAATAATTTTAAGCACTAGTTCAGTATATGGCTTTCTGTCATTAGCTAACCATCCTGTCAAAACTGGACATTGAGGTTTTTCTTAATTTCTATTTTGCAATGAAAATATTTTCTGTAAAAGTTCTTGCTTCCAATTATTTTCTTAAATAGATTCCTAAAAATTAAGTTATTATTCAAAGTTATATTTTATAAGTGTTTAGTATGTATGTTGTGAGATTTTGGTTTAATTCTTTGCCAGAGGATAGTTTAAAAGCAGTGAGGGCTAGAGAGATGGATTAGTGGTGTGGTGGTTTGATTCAGGTGTCCCCCATAAACTTAGGTGTTCTGAATGCTAGGTTCCCAGCTGATGGAGATTTGGGAATTAACGCCTCCTGGAGACAATGTATTGTTGGGGGTGGGCTTATGGGTATTATAGCCAGTTTCCCCTTGCCAGTGTTGGGCACACTATCTTGCTGTTGTCCACCTTATGTTGGCTAGGGGTTGATGGCCATACTGCTCATGCCATCGTTTTCCCCTGCCACTGTGGAGCTTCCTCTCGAGTCCGTTAGCCAAAATAAACCCTTTTTTCCCAAAAGCTGCTCTTGGTCCTGTGATTTCTGCCAGCATTGCGAACCTGACTGGAACAAGTGGTTAAGGCACCTGCCTGAGATGCCTAAGGACCCGTGTTCGATTCCCCAGTACCCACATAAGCCTGTCTCTCTCTTTCTCCCCCCTCTCTCAAATAAATAAATAAAATATAAAAAAACATGTTTAGGGCTGGAGGGATGGCTTAGCAGTTAAGGCGTTTGCCTGCAAAGCCAAAGGACCCAGGTTCAATTCCCTAGGACCCACATTAGTCAGATGCATAAGGAGGTGCATGTGTCTGGAGTTTGTTTGCAGTGGCTGGAGGCCCTGGCGTGCCCATTTTCTCTCTCTCTCTCTCTCTCTCTCTCACTGTCAAATAAATAAAAATAAAATATTTTAAAAAATATTTTTAAAGCTGGGCGTGGTAGCGCACACCTTTAATCCCAGCACTCGGGAGGCAGAGGTAGGAGGATCGCTGTGACTTGGAGGCCGCCCTGAGACTCCATAATGAATCCCAGGTCAGTCTAGGCTAGAGTGAGACCCTACCTCGAAAAACCCAAAAAAAAAAAAAAAAAAACAAAAAAAAACAAAAAAAAAACATATATATATATATATATATATATAAGCAGTGAAATTTAATGTACTTGTAATCAGAGGTGTTGAGTATATCCACTGGGTAAGCAGCCTTAGAATGTAATGTTAAATGTGATTAGCTTTTAACTTTTTGTCTATAAACTTCCTGTTTTCCTAGGCAGGCACTCTTAGCATTGCCTACTGTAAATCATTCCTTGTCTTGGGCACTGAGTGAGCAATTGATTAGTTGAATATAGTTGGTACTTAGCTGTCATTTACACTCTTAGAAAGAGTAAATGAAAAAATAATAGATAATAGGCCCCTTTATTTTCTTTGTGGCGCTAGTGATTGAACCTAAGGCCTAATGCATATTAGGCAAGTGCCCTATATCTGAGCTGCAGCCCCAAACCCCAGAAACCACATTAATTTGGTTTTAATACACATTTGTGATTCACTGCCTATATTTATTCCCTTTGACCTCTGAATGGTATGCTTAATTAAGATTTTTTAAATTTATTTATTATTTTTTGTAAGCAGAGAGAGAGAGAAAGATTTTGAGAGACAGACTGACAGGGCACAGCAGGGTCTCTAGCCACTGCAAACAAACTCTAGATGCCTGTGCCACTTTGTGCATCTGGGTTTACGAGGGTACTGGGGAATTGAAGCTGGGCTGTCAGGCTTCCAAGCAAGCTCCTAAACCACTAAACCATCTCTTCAGCCCTGATATGCTTAATTTAATGTTAAAATTTCTTCTGTAGAGAGCTGAGTGTGGTGATGCATGCTTGTAATCTCAGCACATGAGAGACTGTTGCAGCAGAATCGTGTGTTCAAAGCCAGCCTAAGCTACATAGTGTGCTTCTGCGTCAGCCTCTTACCCTGTGCCCCACCAGCCCTGGCTGCTCTGTGGGCACTGAGACACTGCGTTTTGCAATGACCCTTTCATGCTTTGTGGTTATGTCGTCATCTATGTGTTTTTTCTTCCCTTGAAAGGTGTATATTTGTTTAGGTCTGGGACCATATGTGTTCTTTTTATTATGTCCTTTTCAAGTCTTTCAAAGGAATGTTCTTACTTCTGTCTGTTCACTACTCGTTCCCTCTTTAACCTCTTAATCTTTGGTGATTGTACCTTTAAATGATGAATTAGTAAGGACTTCCATTAGCATTATTGATCTGATTGCTGGGCTATAATTGAGAAATAGTATTGCCTTGAAAAAAACACAACAGAACTATGTTGGCTCTTTCCTGTTACCCTCTCCTGGTTTGCTATCATTTCCTACCTTACTTGAAAGCCTCTTTGTTTCTCTGTGTAGGCCGTCTCTTCTACTCTTAAGTTATTCCTTTAGAGGACTCACTTAAGCATTATCTACACACTTTTTTTTTTTTGCATTTATGTGTGTGTGTTATGCATGTGTGTGTATTCGTGTTGTATGTGTGGGGCACATGTGCGTGTGGAGGCCAGAGAACAATCTTGGAAATAAGCCTCAGGTACACATTCCGACTCTTTTTGATACAGGGTCTCTCATTGTCCTGAAGCTCACCAGTTAGGTTAGATTAGCCAGCTAGTGAGCTCCAAGGATTCTCCTGTCACTGGCTCCCTAGTACTACCATGCCCAGCATTTACTGTGGGTACTAGGGACTGAATTTAGGTCTTCATGCCTGTGTGGCAAGCAGTTTAACCACTGAAATATCTCCCTAGCCTCCAAACATACCTATTCCTATGTTTTTTGTAAAACTTTGAAGTGGACTATTAAATGTAGATAGGTCTGGGCTGGAGAAGATGGCTTAGCGGTTAAGGCATTTGCCTGCAAAGCCAAAGGACCCAGGTTCTATTCCCTGGGACCCACGAAAGCCAGATGCCCAAGGTGGCACATGCATCTGGAGTTTGTTTGCAGTGGCTGGAAGCCCTGGTGCGCCCATTCTCTCTTTCTACCTCTTTCTCTCTCACTCAAATAAATAAATAAAATATTTTTAAAAAACATAGATAGGTCTAAACCTCTTAGTTCTGCTGTTGTATTCAGCTGCTAACAGACATCCTACTTGATACCCTTTCTCATCAGAACATCAATACTGGTAAGACCCAAGTGGGAACTCTTTATCAGCTTCTGTCCTTGCTATCACTGTTTTAGCTTGTTTAGAGACGATTCTTCTGCTGGTTTTCCCATCTGTTAGACCTATTTCTTCCTTTATTATTGTTTCATTCTTAGTGCCTTATGTCTTTATTATTATACTCATCAACAACAGATGCCCTGCCATCAGTCCCATTCTACCATTACCACTATTAGAGAAGTTTCATGCCACTTGGTCCATACCTTTTAGACCTTGAAGTGTTTTATCTCTTAATTAACCCTCAGGCTCTAGTAGTCCTGTGCCTTTAGGTCATCTTACTAACACCACTGTGTTCTGTTGCACTCTCCATATCCCGCTATACAGCACACTTTCTGCCATTGCTCATGTAGCTCTCCTTGCTGGAATAGCTTTCTTGTCTTTGTCAGTGCTATTTCTTGATATCTAACATAATTTGCCTCTTCCAGGAAACCTTGTTTTTGTTTAGTCAGCACTTGTTGACCCTTTTCCCTTCTTTCAGACTTATACATGCGTACACTTCTGCTTTCGAGTGGGCTCCGTCTCGTCCTGAGAAAACGCAGTTCTGTCTCATCTTTGGCTTGCGCCTCTGTCATGCAGTGTCATCGTCTGCACTGCTTCTGAAGCATGCGGTTCTGCTTCTGGCCACAGTGGAGCAGCTTGTCGCTGACAGACTCCTGCTGAGAATAGATAGATATGCCTGATTAAAAAATCTATATGAAAGTGCTGTAAGTTGCCAAGGCAGCCAGGATCTCAGACATTTCTGGATTCTTGGCAATGCAAGAGAACAGCTATTAAAAGGCAGGAAAGTCCATTTTCTTCATGGGGCTAGGGATACCAGAATTGTTGTTCAGGGCCAAGGCGTGCAGAACATAGAGAACAAGATCCCAAAGAGGTGGAAGGTGCGTCCCAACACCTTCTTTGCCCCTGGGGCACTTGCTGATGAAGTGTGCACAGTCACAGGCTGGGGAGCCTTGCAGAAAGTTACTGAAAAAGTCTGACTTTTAACAGTTCTTTATTGCTGAGGAGGAAAATGGGTTCGGTGAACACACTGGACCTGAAGTTGGGCTTCTGGTGGGCTGGAAGTGAGGAGGAACGAGCATCACAAGCTTCATGGCCTGCAGCCAGCTCAGAAAAGTTCGTGTCCTGTTTCGATGGGGCGTTTCAGTTATACCTCATTTCTCACAGCATTGAGGCCCTCCTTACTTTGCTCATCTGTAAAATGGTAACAAAAGTACCAGCGAGGCATTATGAAGATTAAGTGAGTTAGAAATGGATCCGGCATACCATGCGTACTATACAGTCATCTGCTGTTACCGTGGTGCTGCTGGTAAGGGAATTGGCTGTTTAGTATGTGTGCAGCACATGCCTTTTCCAATTTTGTCTTCTGGCCTTGTTTTATTCTCTTACGCTCTGAAGAAATTAAACTTGAATTTTAAGGATGACTTACTTTTAGCCTGGTGTGAGGTGGCTGGGGAGAGTAAGAGTAGACTATTGAGAACATTTCACTGAGACACGGAGGCAGAAAGATTGGTTTGGCCAAGAACCATATACTATTGATGGACTTTAAGGGAGGAATGAAGTGATATAAAACTGCAGAAATAGACAGAGACTGTCATGGCTCACCTCCATGTCTTAATGAACTATAAATGGTATAGAAGCAGTTCTTGTGACTATAGAAAATTAACCCTCTAGGTTTAAAAAATGCATCACTCCTCAGTTAACCACCGTATGTGCATGGTGAAAAAAAATAATTAACCAAACACTAACAGCTGATAGATTTTGAATTCATTTACTTTTATGTTGCCTATTTTATCAGTGTGGTTGTATTATTACAAAGTCACAAATGAGAAAATTTAAATGCAAAGAGATTTTTAAAAAAATTTGTCTAAGGACAGTTAATGAGAATATTTATATTTCAAGGCTCACTAAGTTCAATATATTCCTGCATGTTTGTGTGTAATGTGTTGTGTGTGTGTTGTGTGCATGTGTTTGTGTCCATGCCGCAGGCACCTCATGCACTCAGGGTGCACTTGCCTGTGATGGCCAGAAGGGCGCATCAGTTTTCCCGCTGTATCGCCCTTTCATCCATTCTTACTTGAGCTGGAGTCTCTTGATCATAGCTTGTCATTTTTTCATGAGCCGTAGTGATTTTTTTTGGTCTCTTTGCTCCCCTATTTGGGGTTACAAGATGCATGATCACGCCCAGCTATTTATTTGGGTCCTGGGTTCAAACGCATGTGGTCTCTCAGCCCCCTCCTGTTCACACAGGAAGTGCTCTTAACCTCCAAGCCATCTTTCCAGCACCCACTCTTTTTATGTTTTGTTGCATTCATAAGAAATTAAACTATGGGGGTGGGACACTCAAGCATATCCAGTTATCTGGGCACAGTTTTCTTTGGATTTGAGAGTTGTTAGGTTAGCATCTTCCCATGACAGTTGAGTGTGGCTGTTTTGGCAGTAATACTTAATTTGATGCAGTTAGCGCAATGCCTATCTTGTAGTTTGTTTCTCTTTTTAAAAAATATTTTTTTATTATTATTATTTTAAACATTTTATTTATTTGAAAGAGAGAACGAGGCAGAGGAAGAGAGAGAGAAAGAAAGAATGGGTGTGCCAGGGCCTCCAGCCACTGCAAACAAACTCCAGACACATGTGCCACCTTACGCATTTGGCTTACATGGGTCCTGGGGAATTGAACCGAGGTCCTTTGGCTTTGCAGGCAAGTGCCTTAACCACCAAGCCATCTCTCCATCCCCCGTTTCTCTTTTTTAAAAAGTATTTTGTTTATTTGAGGAGAAAGAGAAAGAGGGAATGGGCACACCAGGGCCTCCAGCCAGTGCAAATGACCTCAAAATGAACTCCAAACGTGGACTGCCTTGTACTTTATGTGGGTACTGGGGAATCAAACTCAGGTCCTTTGGCTTTGCAGGCAAGTGCTTAACCGCTAAGACATCTCTCCAGCCCTTGTTTCTCTTTTTTTTTTAATTTTTTTTTTTTTTTTTGAGGTGGGGTCTCACTCTAGCTCAGGCTGACCTGGAATTCACTATGTAGTCTCAGAGTGGCCTTGAACTCATGGCGGTCCTCCTACCTCTGCCTCCTGAGTGCTGGGATTAAAGGTGTTTTGATAAGCTGTTACCCCACCCCAGAGAAAATCCATTTTAGGAAGGACCTTTAAGGTCATATATGTATCTGTTCCTACAATTCACATTAGTCTGAGGTCAGTCCTGGGTCACTGTTCTAGGTGTGTATCATTCTTAAGACAGTGTGTCCTTAGAGTCTCTCTTCCTGTTATGCATAGTCAGAGGGCAGGCAGTAAGAAATCAATATTACTCACTGAACTCATTCACGGATGCTAGGGTACTCTGCATTCGCATGACACCTGTAGTCCCACCTTTCGTCTCTTTGAGGTGAAGGAAGGGTGAGTGCTAGTTACCCTGTGAGGAAATACTCGCAAATTACTTTAACAGCTGGTAGGTTGATGGGTAGGTCCATACTAACTTCTGTGGACAAAAAAGGGTGGTGGTGCTTTTTCTGTCTGGCTTGACATCTTGTGGCTTTGTTTTGTAGCATTACTGGCATTTCAGCCAGTTTCCTCTTTTGAGATTGTAGGAAGCTGACATAGGACCTAGGAAGTTGAGGGGCGTGAAGAGAAAATGAAGTAAAGTCCCACATCAGCATATACAAACTATTTTGTTCTAAATCATTGTATTTTATTTTTTAAAAAAATTTATTTGCAAGGAGGGGGAGGGAGGGAGAGAGAGAAAGAGAGAGAGAGAGAGAGAGAGAGAATGGGTACATTAGGCCCCCAACCATTGCAAACAAACTCCAGATGCATGTGCCACCTTGTACATCTGGCTTCACGTGGGTGGAGAATTGAACCTTGGTTGTTAGGCATTACAGGCAAGCACCTTAACTGCTGAGCCATCTCTGTAAATGATTTTTTGTTGTTGCTGTTGTTGTTAAAAATCTACAAACTGGGCTGTAAAGATGGCTTAGCACTTACGATGCTTGCCTGCTAAGCCTAAGGACCCATGTTCGACTTCCCAGATCCCACGTAAGCCAGACACAAAAGGTGACACATGTGCAAGGTTGCATATGTGCATAGGTGGCACACACATCTGGATTTTGGTTGCAGTTGCTGGAGGCCCTGGCATGCCAATTTTTTTCTTTCTTTCTCATATAAAGTACTCCACTCCACAAAGTTAGGCCAGAAAAATGACTCAGGTTAAATGTCCTTGCTTGCAAAGCCTGATGGTCTGGTTTTGATTCCCCAGTATCCATGTAAAGCCAGACGTACAACGTGGCCCATGTGTCTGGAGTTTGTAGCAGCATGAGGCCCTGGCATACCTATTCTGTCTCTCTCTTGGCTTGCAAATAAATAAGAATATTTTTTTAAAAATCCATGAACCTAGCTGGGTGTGGTGGCACATGCCTTTAATGCCAGCACTCAGGAGGTAGAGGTAGGAGGATTGCTGTGAGTTTGAGGCCACCCTGAGACTACATAGTGAATTCCAGGTCAGCCTGAGCTAGACTGAGACCCTACCTCCAAGAACAAAACCAAGAAACAAATCCATGAACCTGCTCAGCGTGGTGGCTCATGCCTATAATTCCAGCACACTGGAGGCTGAGATAGAGGGAAGATTACCCTAAGTTGAGTTCAAGGTAAGCCTGGGCTAGAGTGAGACCCTACTTCAAAAAATAAACAAAAACTCATGAACCTGACTAGTTCATATTAACTGATATAACTTATATGTTAAGTGCTCTGTGCTTATTCTCCATTTAACTAACTCCAAGATACATTGTGAAAGTGTTGGTTTAAAAGGGGAGGTTTTCATTTTTCTGGCCTTTACCTAGTCCATTTTTCATACTTGTCCAGATGGATTGAGATACCACATTTCCTAAAATTTCAAAGAAGTTTTGATAAGTACTTTTACATAAGTTTACCATCATAATAGCATTTTGCCCACAATTAACTTATGGAGTTTTACGTAACTTAGAGAAATATAGAATAGAAAAGAAAACAAGAGAAAAATTAACTAAGAGAACTGTTACTGAATCATTGTCTACTGTGTTGCCTTCATTTTTGTGATAGAGCCTGAGACCTAAGGAGATTGTATATAGCTCAGCATTTTAGTGGTGCACATCTGTGATCCCAACATTTGGGAGACTGGAAGATCTTGAATTTGAGGTTAGCCTGGGCTTAGAGTGGGAGCCTATCTCAAAAATAAAAAAGCATAAGGAAATTTTAAGTCCGTGGGTTGAGGGGGATGGGGGGGTGGTTGTGTGTGTGTGTGTGTGTGTGTGTGTGTGTGTGTGTGATTCCCTATACTACCAAAGTTGCAGTTATTCACTTGGAGCACTGAGGACATGGTACATAGTTGAGTTCATAAGTGTGATTTGTGGACATGAAAGGAAACTGAGCTGGCTCTGTAATGGGAAAAGTTTTGTGGGCAAAATTTGAGGAAAATTAGATGTGGTTGTCTAGTGTCCTTTCTCAGTGGTGGCACACAGTGTGTGTAAAATTCCCCCAGCGTGAAGATGGGGTAGCATGTAAAAAGTTGTCAACAGGGGAAACTTTTTGAAGCCTTAGTGCCTGGTGCTGTTAATATGAACTGATCACATAGCCACCTTCTGTCTAACATGTAATGAAATTTTAGGCTCCTAACAGGAAAGCAGGTGTTCAGCATAAATTTCATTGTTTCTATAAGCAATTTGGATACAGTGAGCCGCTCTTACTAGTTGGGGGAGGGGATATGGGTAGAAGTCCACCAAAAATCCAAGTTCCTAGGCACCAAAGACCAACTTTATTATTTTTTAAAGATACATTTTTTTTAATTTCTTTGAGAGAGAGAGAAAGAGATAGAGAATGGGCACACCAGGGCCTCCAGCCACTGCAAACGAACTCCATATGCACACACCCCCTTGTGCATCTGGCTTGTATGAGTCCTGGAGAATCGAACCGGGATCCTTTGGCTTTGCAGGCAAATGCTTTAACCGCTAAGCCATCTCTCCAACCCCAAAGGCCAACTTTATAAGCAAGTCTTTATAAAGGTAGACAGGCTTGCAATATAATGTCATTTTTGCAGTGTATGGACATGCAACATTTAGTATATCATATGCTCTCATTACATGTTAGCTATTTTTATTTATTGTAAGCAAGGGCCTTTAACTGTGGAGCCATCTCCCCAGCTCTGTTTATTGTACTGATTGTTTTTCTGAGATAAGTTCTCACTGCATAGCCCAGGCTGGCCCAGAATTCACTATGTAGCCTGCATTGGACTTGAACTCATGAAGAGCCTCTTGTTTCAACCTCCTAAGGAATTACAGATTTGTGTTACTACACCCAGATTATTACCACACTACTGTTGCTTGTAATTGTGGTCTGCTTTCCAGTGAGGCAAACTGACCAAAAAAAGCTGCATATTTTTCAAAATATTTATTTAAATTAATTTATTTATGAGAGAGAGAAAGATAAAAAGAAAGGGAGGGGAGGGAAGGAGAGAGATAGAGAGGAGGGGATAGATAGAGGGAGAGAGAATGGGCACACCAGGGCCACTAGCCAATGCAAGTGAACTTCAGAACATGTGCCACCTTGTGCATCTGGCTTTATGTGGGTACTGGGGAATCGAACCTGGGTCCGTAGACTTTGCAGGCAAGTGCCTTAGCTGCTCATCTCTCCAGCCCCCAAAATATTTTTACTTTTTTTAAAAGACAGTCTTACTGTGTAGCCCAGGCTGACCTCTAATGTGCAATCTTCCTGCCTCACTGTGCCTGGCTTAGCATTTTGTATTCTTTTTAAAAAATATTTTTTTATTTATTTAAGAGAGAGAAAGAGGCAGAGAGAATGGGTGCCACAGGGCCTCTAGCAGCTGTAAACGAACTCCAGACACATGTGCCACCTTGTGCATCTGGCTTACATGGGTCCTGGGGAATAGAACCTGGGTCCTTTGGCTTTGCAGGCAAACACCTAAACCACTAAGCCATCTCTCCAGCTCACATTTTGTATTCTTAAAGCAAAAAACATCTGTAGAGCCAGGCTGGTGGCATACCCCTTTAATCCCGGCACTTGGGAGGGTGAAGGAGGAGGATTGCCATGAATTCAAGGCCATCCTGAGGCTATAGACTGAGTGCTAGGTCAGCCTGGGCTAGAGTGAGACTCTCTCTCAAACAAACAAACAAAACAAAAATAAAATAAATAAAACCTGAAAGGACCAGTAGACCTAATGCAAGAGTAAGATGATTTCTGTCACTATTAGTTTTAGTGAATATGAGAGAGCCTTTTGATCTCATAAATCAGAGGCATGGTAAATAAGGTCTTAATAATTGAAACCAGATTATAATTTAAAGAATATTACCACACTTACTACCAAAGATAACTTTATATTTAATAAATTGTATGCTACTCTATATAATAAACTGTATGCTGTTGTAGTGGCTGAAATGGTTTATAGTTTTTGCTTTTCTTACACCTTTGATCCTCAGAGCCAGTCACATTATCAGAGTTGTGTGTTCAGTATAAAAGAAATTGAGACTGATTTACCTGAAGCCCTGTTTGGGGTTAGGTTTTTTATTTTTCATTATTGACAAAATGAAGATATAACACTATTTTTTGAAAACCTTTCCCATTTTGAAATTAGCATATATTAATTATATAATAATGGGTCTCATTGGGAAGGTATTTTGTATTAAATATCAAGAACCATTTTAGAAACAGCAAGTTTTCTAAAAGTAAGTTAAAATTGCCATTTCTACCAAGCTATAACTAAAGTATTTGGGGTCTCTTGTGTTGGCTAGTGGACTTATTTATAAGCCTGGATAGGGTTATGCTCCTCATGTTGCTCCCCAAATAGAGACTTAGAATTTTGTGTGTGAGTGTCTTTGTGTGTGCATGTGAGTTTGTATGGGCTCATGTGAGTGTGTGTGCATATAGAGAGCAGAGGAGAACCTTGGCTGTTGTTCCTCAGGGATGCTCTCCATCCATCCTTTTTAAAAAATATTTTATTTATTTATTGGCAAGCAGAGAGATACAGACACACACACACACACAGGAGAGAAAGTGAGTATGGGCGTACCAGGGCCTCTAGACACTGCAAAGGACTCCAGATGCACACACCACCTTGTGCATCTGGCTTAACGTGGGTACTGGAAACTCAAACCCTGGGTCATTATGCTTTGCAGGTAAGCACCTTAACCATTAAGCCATCTCTCCAGCCCCTCCCCCCCACCTTTTAAGACAAGGTCTCTCTTTGGCCAAGAGCACACCAGTCAGGCTAGACTGGCTGGCTGGCCAGCAAGTTATAGGGTTCCATCTCCCCAGTGCTGGGATTACAGGCACATGCTATCACACCTGGCATTTTTACATGGATTCTAGGGATCTGTGGTTGTTTGAATCAGATGTCCCCCATACACTCATGTGTTTGGAATGTTTGGTCCCCAGCTGATAGTAGTTTGGGAAGTGGAGCATTGCTAGAGGAGGTGTGTTCATGGAGACAGGCATTGGATTGTGATTGCCAGCTCCCCTTTGCCAGAGCTCAGATGCTTTCTGCCAGCTGCAGTGGCAAGATTGTAATGCCCAGCCTCTGTTCTACCATTGTTTTCCTGCCACCATGAAATGTCCTGTTGAGACTGTAAGCTATCATCTGCTTTTGGTTGGGTGTTTTGTCCTAGCAACTCTAAGATAACTACAACAGAACATTTGTACCGGAGGAGTGGGGTTATTACTGCTAGAAACTGGATTGTGTGATTTTTGGTCTTTTGGAACTGATTTGTGAAAGAATTTGAAACTTTGGACAAGAAACACCTTGCAGTTCTCTAAGCAGAGCTTAATGGACCATTCTTGTTAGAGTTGAAAAATCTAAATTCAGAAAGAACTGTAGATTGTGAGGCTTGACTCATGAGGGGAAAAAGAGCTTTGTCCAGACTAGGCTAGAGGTAGTTTGTGTGAAAGGCTGGCTGTGTTTTGTCCATGTCCTGAGAACTTGAGCAACATTGAGTTTAAAAGCAATGGGCTGGTTTGATTAGATGGATATGCCTCTCCCCCCCCCCCCCCAAAAAAAAAAAAAGAGAGAAAGGTTTTGGGCTAAAGACTGCAGCCGGGTTCAGCTGCAGTTGTGTGAGAGATTACTGCCTGTTGCAGTTACCTTTGCATTAAGCTGGGCAAACACCCAACCAGAAGCAGCTTATGGCAGGAAAGGGTTTATTTCAGCTTACAGATCCAGGGGAAACACCATCAATGGTGGAAGAAGCTGGCTCATTTCCATAGATCCAAGCAAAGAGACCATCAAAAGCCAGCAGGCACCAAAATGCAGCAGTCAGCACCTCAAACTGCTCTTCTTACATCTTAGGGTGGGGCTCAAGATCTGTCCCCAGTGACACCCCCTCCTTATTTTATTTTATTATTTTGGTTTTTTGAGGTAGGATCTTGTTCTAGTCCAGGCTGACCTGGAATTCACTATGTAGTCTCAGGCTGGCCTTGAACTCTCAGTGATTCTCCTACTTCTGTCTCTCAAGTGCTGAGGTTAAAGACATACACCACCACACCTGGCTTGTAGTATTGTTTTAATAGTTTGGAGATTGAAACTCACCTTAGTATCTGTATTTAGGACCTTTATATCTTTTTAATTAGATTTTATTTCAAAGTATTAAGTAAAAAAAGTAGAATTAGCCAAACTTGTTAGTTGCAATAAGCAGAAATCTACTCTTGTTTAGCTAATTAAAAATATATAACTGGGCTGGAGAGATGGCTCAGTGGTTAGGTGCTTACGTGCAATAACTGTTGGTGGCTAAGTAAGCGAAGCTGATATGGAGTATACTAGGATCTTGGTTACTTGGAAGTAGGAAGGATGTTGAGGCAGGTTAGGATGGTGACTAGTGTTAACTTTAAAAAAGATGGAGGTGGCAAAAGTGTCTGGGAGAGGGAAGTTGGGTTACCAATTTTTGAGGTTGTTAAGGCTGTGGAAGGTTATAGTTACAGAGAATAAGAAGGGGTGATATAAATGAGTGAATGTGGAGAAGATGTTGGAGAGAAGGTATGAGTTATGCATAGAAAGAGTAGTAGAAAAAAATACATAACAAACCTGAAAGCCAACTGAATAATATACAGGCACCAACAGAACCATCATGGGGTATATGTGGAAGAGTGGAGATTGGAAAAGGGAGTGCCACCGGGTGTGGTGGCCACGCCTTTAATCCCAGCACTTGGGAGGCAGAAGTAGGAGGTTCGCTGTGAGTTCAAGGCCACCCTGAGACTATATAGTGAATTCCAGGTCAGCCTGAGCCTGAGTGAAATCCTACCTTGAAAAAACAAACAAAAAATCTGATTTTAAATGTGTTTTTTTTTTATATCAGTGGAAATGTACTTCAGGGCTATGACAAAAGCAGTCATGAGGACTTTTAAAGTGGGTGGTAATGGAATGTCTTCCAAGCTCAGCATATAACAGATTTTTTTAGTTCTTGGTAGAGCTTCAAATTACAGTTTTTTTTTTTTATTTGCATTAGGTCCAGTGTTTCTAAGTTTTATATTCTCTGATATAGTAGTCTTTAAAAAAAAAGTTGAGGGCTAGATGATGGCTTAGTAGCTAAAGCACTTGCCTAAGGACCCAGGTTCAGTTCCCCAGTATCCATGTAAGCCAGATGGAGCATGCATCTGGAGTTCATTTGCAGTGACTAGAGGCCCTGGTGTGCCCATTCTCTTTCTCTGTATCTTTTTCTCTCAAATAAATAATAAATAAATAAAAATTTTAAAATGTTGATAACAAAGAAAAAGGAGCTCATTTATTTCTAGAACCAACATTTTCCTTCCTTCATTACGATGTAGAGTCATCAATAAGTCCTAAAATTATTACTGTGTTTGGGTCATATAACATGCAGAGATTATTAAAAAATGTCACATGTTTAGAGAGGCTGAAGTGTGTATTCCACCCCCTCTTTAAAACAAAAATTTTTTTATAAAATGTTTTTATTTATTTATTTGAGTGAGAGAGAGAATTGGCATGCCAGAGCATCCAGCCACTGCAAATGAACTCTAGATGCATGTGCCACCTTGTGCAGCTGGCTTACATGGGTCCTGGGGAATTGAACCTGAGTCCTTTGGCTTTACAGGCAAGTGCCTTAACTGCTAAGCCATCTCTCCAGCCCCAAAATTATTTATTTGTACTCGGGTGTATGCACCCACCAGAGTTTCTTGCCACTGCAAAGGGAATGTTAGACACTTGTGTCACATTTTGTGTGAAGCTTTCCATGGGTGGCTGGGGAATTGAACCCAGTCTGGAAGGCTTTGTAACCAAGCACCTTTAACTCCTAAGCATCTCTCCCTGCCCCACAGGGTTTCATTGTAGCCTAGACTGACCAGGAACTCACTCTGTAGCTCCAGACTGGCCTTGAACTCATGGTGATCCTCCTGCCTTAGCCTCCTGAAGGCTGGCTCTAAAGGTGTTTGCCAACTCCTCCCCCCTTTTTGAGACAGAGTCTTACTCGGTAGTCCAAGCTGGCCTCTAACTATGGTCATTCTCTTGTCTCAGCCTCCTAAATTACAGGTGGATTATGGGTGTGCACCATCACACTCAACTTCCCCTCCTTTTTTTAATTTTTAAAATTTATTTGAGAAAGTGAGAGAGACAGAGTCAGAGAGAGAGAGAGAGAGAATGAGTGCGCCAGGGCCTCCAGCCACTGCAAATGAACTCCAGCTGCATGTGTCAACTTGTGCATCTGGCTTATGTGGGTCCTGGGGAATCAAATGAGGTCCTTTGGCTTTGCAGGCAAACGCCTTAACTGCTAAGCCATCCTCCAGCGCCCCATCTTGTTTTGACAGCATGTGAGGGTCAATTTTATTTCTATTCTAGACTGTGACTCTTATCTTCCATTTATATAACTACTATATGTATTGTTTGTATGTCTCCTGTATATCTGATGTCTTAGATTTAAAAATATATGGAGAGGGACCTGAGGGTTTGCTTAGTGGTTAAGGCGCTTGCCTGCGAAGCCTAAGGACCCATATTTGTCTTTCCAGGTCCCACGTAAGCCAGACACAAGGTGACCCAAGTGTGCAAGGTCGCACATGCGCACAAGGTGGCACATGCATCTGAAGTTCAACTCCAGTGGCAGGGCCCTGGTGCGCCAGTTCTGTGTCTCTCTCTCTCTCTCTCTCTCTCTCGCTGTCTCTCTCCTTCTCTCTGTTGCTCATAAAATATTACCAAAAAATATATAGAGAGGAGAGAAGATAAAATTTTAGAAAGGAAAACAGCATACAAATTTTAATGTATATGGTATATATTTGGCGGTTAGACAGTCAAGGATTGATACAGTGCTCTTGAACAATGAAGGCATCAGTCTCTGGAGCACCTTGAAGAACATTTTGAAGTTTTGACTGTATGTGTATGTATTGTGTATGTATGTGTGTGCAGATGGATGCGCCTTGTGTGCACACATGCAGAAGCCAGAAGAGAACGTTGAGTTTCTTTCTCAGAGTCTCATGAGCCTGCGCCCTCATGCTTCTCCACGTTCTACTCCCCACAGGATAGGCGTGCATGGCTATGCCCAGCTTTTATGTGAGTGCGGGTTGAACTTAGAAAGTCTCAGGCCTTCACAGTTGTGTGCTTGCTGCTCTTTTCCGCTGAGCCATCTCCCTGTACTCAAGTCTTGACTTTCTTTTGTAAGCTTATCAAAGCTACTGAAGACTCTGGAGATTAAAAAAGAATCAAATTATATAATGAAAAACATGTATGATATAAGTGCTTTCAGCAGAGCTTTCTTTGTGGTCTTGTAACGTTATTACTCTATCACTCAGCTCCTTTCAAGCTACTCTATAGGAAATAGCTGTTTCCTTATATCCAGTCTTCACTTATTTTCTTAAACTTTTCTACCACTAGTCAGCATATATTTGCATTTGTTTGCTTATTGTCTATTTCCTCTGCAAGGTTATAACTTCAGGCAGCCAGGACTGTGCTTGTTCAGTATTTAGAAGTACTTAGAAGACGGCCTAACTTACAGTCTTTGATAAATATTTGTTAAATAAAAACTGAATTCAAATTCAGGTGACCACTTTTTATTTTTAATGTGATTTACAATGCAGTTACAGTGGTAGAAAAATGTCTTTGTTTCTTACCAGAAAGTCCTGCTAAAAAGGTTTTTTGTTTGTTTGTTTTCTCCAGAGTTTATATTCAGAGCACCAATCAAACTAAGCAAGCCTGGGGAATTTCGTGAGGAATATGAATGCCTGAGAAAGGTATAGTATGCATATTAGCATGACATTTTTTTAAGGAAATGACATTAAACAATGTTTTGGTTGGGTGTGGTGGCACCCACCTTTAATCCCAGCACTTGGGAGGCAGAGGTAGGAGGATCACCGTGAGTTCAAGGCCACCCTGAGACTACATAGTGAATTCCAGGTTAGCCTGGACTAGAGTGAGACCCTACCTCAAAAAACCAAAAAAAAAAAAAAAAAAAAAAAAAAAAAAAAGGTTTTCTTTTGATTCATTGGCTTAAAAAGTTTATACTTTAGAGTCTATGTTTCTTCATATTATTTTCACCAGCTTAGTTAGAGCCAAAGCTGTAATAGGAGCTGGAGAGATGGCTTAGTGGCTAAGGACTTTGCCTGTGAAGCCTAAGGACCAGGTTCAATTCCCCAGTACCCACATAAGCCAGATGCACAAGGTAGTACATGCATCTGGAGTTTGTTTGCAGTGGCTGGAGGCCCTGGTATGCTCATTCTCTCTATCTGCCTCTTCCTTTCTCTCTTTCTCTAAATAAATAAATAAATAAAGTTATAATAGCAGTAAACTTTAAGAACCCCTTTGAGTTAGCTGTGTTTTAAATTTTATTTATTGGTTTATTATTTGAGACACAGAGAAAGGAAGGGAGCGATGGAGGGAGGGAGGGGAGGGAGAGAGAATGGGTGTGTCCGGGCTTCTAGCCACTGCAAATGAATTCCAAACACATGCTCTACCTTGTGCATCTGGCTTATGTGGGACCTAGAGAATCGAACCTGGGTTCTTAGGTTTCACAGGCAAGCACCTTAAGAGTTAAGCCATGTCTCTAGCCCTTAGTTGTCTTTTCAAAGATGAAAACATAGTTTATAGGGCCTATCACACTCTGTTGCAGGTTCCCATTGCTCATAGAAATCCCCAACCAAGAGCAGCTTGTGAGAAAAAGAGGTTTATTTTGGCTTATAGGCTCGAGGGGAAGTTCCACGATGGCAGGGAAAATGATAGCATGAGCAGAGGGTGGACATCACCCCCTGGCCAACATCAGGTGGACAATAGGAACAGGAGACTGTGCAAAATACTGGCATGGGGAAACTGGCTAAAACACTAATAATATGCCTGCCCCCAACAATACACTCCCTCCAGGAGGCATTAATTCCCAAATCTCCATCAGCTGGGAACCTAGCATTCAACCTAAGTTTATGGGTGACACCTGAATTAAGCCACCACATTCCACCCCTGGCCCCATAAACTGATATCCATACTATAAAATACATTGCATTCAGTATGACATTAAGAGTCCCCATAGTTTTTATCAATACTAGTGACGTTCAAACATCCCCATAACTGAGCCATAATACCAAAAAATGACCTCAAAAAACCCATAGTGGCGTGGAATAAACATTCACACTGCAAAAGATGTCATTGGGTATAGCAAAGAAATATTCAGCCAACACAAGATTTAAAACAACCAGGGCAAACATCACACTCTGTAGCTCCAAGTCCAACTCTAGTCAGTGACAAATCTCCAAGTCTGATAATTCTAACCAGCAACAAGTCTCTGGCATTCCAATTCTGCCCCTCCAGCTAGGCTACTCACAGTCCTGGAAAACTTCATCAGGGCTGCCAAGGAGAGTTACCAACCATCTCCACTGGGTCTCCACTGCAATCCATAGTTCATTCCTCATGGCCCCATGGGGTCACTGTGCAGGCAACCCGCAAACCTGCTTCACAGTGCCCATGGCCATTTCCAAAACACAAGACCGTGTTGCAAACTCAATGACCCTCTCTTTCCTGAATTTCTTATAGTCCACAATGCCAGGTAGGGTGCCAGTTTGTTAATCCAGGGGGGAATAAAGCAGACTTTAAAGAACAGGACACTCCTTGAGCACTCAGGCCCCTTCAAAAGAGTCTATATTCTTCCTGTTGCCCCAATGCAAGTCAGCTGCCCTAATCCCAAAGGTTGTAATCTCGCAAACAATTTTCAGGTGAATGGGCAGCAGTTTAGGCTCAAAGATTTCATTTTTTTCTGTGCCATATCCGTTTGCTCACACCAGTTCATTCCTATGCAGAGCAACCCTGCACAACTTCTCTGTTTAACAGCAAGCTTCTCACACAAACTGCTAGCCCAGTCCAAGCAAAGCTCTTTCTCACCCTCATAAGCCAAACCTCACAGTCCATAGTTCTTGCTGTATTCAGGTCTTTCAGCTCTGACTGGAATAGTCCATCAAGCTGTACTTACAGCACTGCAAGGCATCTCTTAGGCCAAGGTTTCAAATCCTTCCACATTCCTCTTGAAAATCATCTCCAAAAGGCCAAAGCCACACAGTCAGCTGTCTAGCAGCAATCCCACTCCTGGTACTACTTTACTGTTGCAGTCAGGTTCACATTGCTGGTAGAAATCAGCCAAGCAAGAGCAGCTTGTGGGAAAAAGAGGTTTAGTTTGGCTTACAGGATCTAGGGGAAGCTCCCTGATGGCAGGGGAAATAATGGCATGAGCTGAGGATGGACATCACCCCCTGGCCAACATAAGGTGGACAACAGCAACAGGAGAGTATGCCAAACACTGGCAAGGGGAAACTAGCTATAACACCCATAAGCCCGCCCCCAACAATACACTGCCTCCAGGAGGTGTTAATTCCCAAATCTTATTCAGCTGGGAACCTAGCATTCAGAACACCTAAGTTTATGGGGGACACCTGAATTAAACCACCACACACTCCTACTGCAATAATTGGCCACCAGGAAAGGTATTTTTGTCACCTTTAGAAAGTGCTCTTGCTAATAATTGGTTGTATTATTTTTCCTTATCCTTCAAGTTCTTGTAATTACATTTAACTACTTTAATCTTTATAGTTTTCACTTTTTTAATTACTCCAGGAGAACTGTAATGAAGGTCAGTGAAGGGATAATGAAATAATTTCCTAGTTAAAAATATTTACGACTGGGTGTGATGGTATACACCTTTGGTCCCAGCACTTGGGAGGCAGAGGTAGGAGGGTTGCTGTGAGTTCAAGGCCAGCCTGGGCTAGAGTAAGACTCTTATCTTGGAAAAAAAATACCATTGAGAAAGCTTTTCAGAGTGGCTCCCTGGTCTAGAGGTATGATTACTGCTTAGGATGTGTGAGAAAGCTTTTCACTGTGCCCACATACTCTTTAATTTTATTTCTTTTGTAATACTAGAGATTGAACCTAGGACCATGAACATGCTGGGCAAGTGCTCTGCCACTGAGCCATATCCCCAGCCCATTACGCTAAGTTTTTTGTCTTCAAACTTACTGTCTGGGACTCACCTCAGAAGTTAGACTTGAAAGTCTTCCCTAGTCCTCTCCCTGCACTGTCACTACTCACATAGGTTCATGATGGATTAGGTAGTAAGTCTGCCTATGCACATTTCTTTTAGAAAGTTAAATAATTCACTTAATCTGAATCCAGCATTATCATAAAAGAGGCAAGGTGTGTTCTTAATTTCCTCACCACTGTGATAAGTACCTGCAAAAAGCCACTTAAGGGATGTGGGGTTTATGCTGGCTTCCAATTTGAGGAGATATGGCCTATCGTGTTTGGAATGAATAGTGGCAGGTGTCCCTGTGAGGACGAGCATCGGTAGCTGTTGCTCACATTTTCATGGATCAGGAAGCACAGACAGGACAGGAAGTGAGGCTGGACTAAAGACTCAGGGGCACTCTTTCAAGCTGGGTCCCCACCACCTAAATGTTTCACATTCTCCCAAAACAGTATCACCAGCTAAGAGCCAAATGTGCAAACACATGAGCCCAAGACGTACATTTTGTATTCAAATCGTAACATAAGGCAATAATGACATTGTTGCATTTTATGCAGTACTTAATGAAAGTCACCATTGGCTACATACTGAGTTGCAGGCCAGCCTGTGCAACACAAGACCTTGTCTCAAAACAACAACAACAAAAAGATGCTAAGTGAAAGAAGCCACATACAAGAGACCATATGTTGCATGTTTTTGTTTATTTATTTGAGTGAGAGAGAGAGAGTGTGAGAGAGGCAGACAGGGAGAGAATGGGTGTGCTGGGGCCCTTACCCACAGCAAACTCCAGACACATGTACCACCATGTGAACCTGGCTTACATGGGTACTGGGAAATTGAACCTGGGTCCTTAGGCTTCACATGCAAGTGCCTTAACTGCTAAGCAGTCTCTCCAGCCCCTGTTGCATGGTTTTGTTTATGAAAATGTCCAGACAAATGTAAAGAGAACAATTGTAGAGTAGTGGTTGATAGGACAGGGGAATAGAGATTAATAGTAAGTGCATATGAAGGGGTTTATTGGAGCAAATGTGGATGAAGAACTAGATAAAGACAAAGTTATCTCTTAGAATGCATGTTTCTGAAACAAAGTAAACTTACGTAATCTAAATGAACCCTTAGAGGAGGGACATATTTAAATGTTTATATTGAACAAGAGATGATAAGTAAGAAATTAATTTTACAAAACCCACCATTACTAATTTTATGTGTAGTACACCAATAATTTTTATTTAGTGTACTTTATTAAGTGACAATAAAACTTACTTATAAGGTCTATAAGAATTAACAAGAGATTTTATTACCCTAATTCTAGTCCTTTAAAAATTGTTAACTTTTTAAAATAATCATGTATTCTAATACCTGTGGGAGATTTGGGAAACAAACCAAGTTGGGATAAGTAGTCAGACTCTACTATAGCATGAAAGTGATTGCTTTCCCTAGAGCCAGGGACCTTTGAGTTTCTGCTTACTGAACTTACTATGAGTTTCTAAATTTTAAAACTTTGAATAGGTTTGTATTTCTAAATACAAACAAATAATTTGTAGGAAAATGGATGGACTTGGAACAGATCATACTAAGCAATGTTTTAGAAAAAGTGCCTGGGGAAGTTATCTCAGAGCTGGCCCAGCAGCATTTGAATTGAGATCTGAAGGAAGTGAGGGAGCAGCGAGTAGGGGTGAGGAAGAAGTGTTCCACTGCAAAGGCGCCGAGGTGAAACAAGTCTGGTTTGCTCAAGGGACAGGGAGATACAGGTTCCATTATGGTGGGAGAGACTGGCCCCTTGTCACAGAGCCAGGCAAAGAAACTACCGGCAGCCAGCACACACCAAAAGCAACAAGCAGCAGGGCCCAGGCAGAGCTTAGTCTGCTTCCTTACACTTTTAGGCTGGAGTTCAGCTCCAGCCCCAGTGACACACACCCCTGTGCAGGAGTATGCCTGCTCCAGGCTAGAGCTATAAACTCAATTTTAATAAAACACCTGAGTCTTTGGGGGACATACATTCAAAATACCACAGATGGTAAAGGGATATGGGAAGAAATAAATTGAGAGAAATTGAAGGGCCATGTCAAAGAAGGCCTAATGAACCTGGTAAAGTGCTTAAATTTATTTTAGGTGTGATAGAAAACAGGTATTACAGTCTTAATTTTAAAGAATCTCAGGTTAATGGGTAGGAAATGAACTATAATAGGCCAAAGAGTCAGGAATTGTATGTATTTGTTTATTTTTTGTTTTTTGAGGTAGGGTTTCACTCTAGCCCAGTCTGTGAAGTCTCAGGCTGACCTTGAACCCACAGCAATCCTCCTATCCCTGCCTCCTGAGTGCTAGGATTAAAGGCGTGCATCACCATGCCCAACAGGAATTGTATTTATTGTAAATATTATAAACTAAGCTATAATGACAAAAGAGGTAAATGAATAGATTTTATTGTTTGTCTCTTAAAAGCAAAGAAAAATGGGTAACTGAAATGATGGATATGTTAATTTGCTTCACGGTAGAAACTGATTTACCATTTCTGTATATCCTTAGCATCACGCTATATACCTTACATATACCAATACAATTAAAAAATACAAACAATAAAATCAGTTTTATTTTTCTTGGGTAACAAAAACATGAGAGGCAAGCAATCTAGAGTTGAATATATCAGTTCTGTGACATCAGGGATTCAAACTATTTTTATTTTTCTGTTTGAACATCTCTAAGGTTGCCTTTCTCCTTGTGATAAGAGCTGACTGAACCTTTTCTAGAGCCACATTCTATCCCTAGACAGAAGGATACATGCTAACTGAGTTGGGTGTATTACTTTCCCTACCTACCCACCTAGTGGCATCACACCCATATTTTAAATCCTAATATCACAGACTCCTTCTTTGTGCTAGAAAAGTTGGGAAGCATAATGTTTCTCCCAGGCACACTGTAAATGAACTCCAGACATAAGTGCCACCATGTGCATATGGCTTTTGTGGGTTCTGGACAATCAAACCTGGGTCCTTAGGCTTGGCAGCAAGCACCTTAACAGCTAAGCCATCTCTCCAGTCTATATTTTTTTTAATTTTTATACTTTTAAAATTTTTATTTGAGAGGGAAAAAAGAGAGAGAGAGAGAGAGAACGGGCATATTGGGCCTCCCGCAGCTGCAAACAAAATCCAGGTGCATGTGCTACCTTGTGCAACTGGCTTGTGTGGGCCCTGGAGAATTGAACCTGCGTACTTTGGCTTTGCAGGCAAGTGCCTTAACTGCTAAGCCATCTCCCAGCCCAGATATAGGATTTATTAGGCAAGTAGTTGCAGAAGGTTGTTCCATGTTTAGCAGTCCTGGGACTCTGGAAACTTGAGGTGCACTGGTAGCTTTTCACAGAGGACTTTTATTGGAGGTAGGGTCATGCTTGGAATTAGTCTCAGGGTTTTGAACTCACAGCAATCTTCTTACCTCAGCCTCCCAAGTGCTGGGAATAAAGTAAAGACACATGCCACCATGCCTGCCTCTTCTTTCTTGTATTTATTTATTTAAGACAGAGAGTGAGAGGGAGAGAGACAGACACAGGGAGAGAGAGAATTGGCACACCAGGGCCTCAGCCTTTGCAATCGAACTCCAGATGCTTGCACCACATAGTGGGAATGTGTGACCTTGCACTTGCCTCACCTTTGTGTGTCTGGCTTACGTGGGATTTGGAGAGTCAAACATGGGTCCTTAGACTTTGCAGGCAAGCGCCTTAACTGCTAAGCCATCTCTCCAGCCCTTCTTTCTTGTTTTTAAAAATATTTTATTCATTTATTTGCAAGGAGAAAGAGAGAGAGAGAGAGAGAGGGAGAAAATGATTGCACCAGGGCCTCTAGTCATTGCAAAAGAATTCCAGATGCATGCACCACTTTGTGCATCTGGCTTTACGTGGGTACTGTGAATTGAACCTGGGATATCAGGCTTTGCAGACAACCACCTTAACCGCTGAGCAATCTCTCCAGGTGTTCAGCTCCCCTGGGGTTATAAGTCAGCAGGCTGCTTTCTTTCAAGATAGCCAAGATAGTTGTGTGATCTCTGGACAGACTTCTTGGCATCGAGGACTTACCTGCTTAATTCCCAGAGCTGTTTTACCCCCAATAAAGAGGTTTGTTGACCTCCAGGGTCTTGTCTGTTGACTCCTTCAGTCACCCTAGGGGCTGGGTTTCTGGGCAGCCTGAAAAGGAAGAAAGCTGACTGAACAGCAGTATTCACTGCTCTCCGCTTCCTCCCTTCTGATACAGTGACATGCCAGTTCCTGCTCCTGCCATGCTCTTCCCACAATGACAGACTCTACCCTCTGACACTATAAGCTGAAATAAACTTTCCTTCCCTAAGCTGCTTCTGGTAACTGGATTGTGAGGTTCACAAGTATAAACTGCATGACAGTGTCATGTCATAATGTCACACAAAATAAATGTATGTATGTTCTTGCAATCCACAGGCATGTAGGTAAGAGTGGATCACATTTGTGAGAGTGATTAGCTCTATTAAGATGATGTTCTGTTAGTGATTCACCATGCTATGGAGAGGTTGTTTTGTCAACAACAAAGTCCAGTATCAAAAACTTTGAGAGCAACAACAATAAAAATGTTATTAATTAATCCCAGCAATTGGGAGGCAGAGGTAGGAGGATTGCCATGAGTTCAAGGCCACCCTGAGACTACATAGTGAATTCCAGGTCAGCCTGGGCTAGAGTGAGATCTTACCTCGGAAAACCAAAGGAAGAAAATAAAAGGTTATTAAAAGGCTAAAAGAATATACTATAAAACTCTAGAAAAGCTAGTATCTACTCATACAGACTGTTAAACACCAAGAAACACAAAATTTAGTATTTGGTCTTTGGTTCTGGTTTATTTTATTTTATTTTTCGAGGTAGGGTCTCAAGTCTCAGGGTGGCCTCGAACTCTCAGTGATCCTCCTTCCTACCTCTGTCTCCCGAGTGCTGGGATTAAAGGCATGCGCCACCACACCCGGCTCTGTTTTGTTTTATTTTTGAGGCAGAGTCTCACTACCAGGCTGACCTGGAACTTACTGTAGTCTAAGGCTGGCCTCAAAGTCACTGTGGTCCTCCTACCTCTGCCTCCAGAGTTTTGAGATTAATGGCCTACATCACCAAGCCTAGCTCTCCCCCCCCCCTTGAAATAGCAGTCTTGCTGTGTGTCCCTGGCTAGTCTTGAACTTATGATCTTCCTGCTTCAGCCTCTTGAGTGCTGGGATTACAGGTTCCACTACCATACTTATCAACATTTAAGTTTTTTTGTATCACATTTATTCAATATGTATATAGGGAAAGAGTTGTTGGTTGGTGGTTTTTTTGTTTGTTTGTTTTTTGGTGTTTTTTTTTTTTTTTTTGGTTTTTCGAGGTAGGGTTTCCCTCTGGCCTAGGCTGACCTGGAATTCACTATGTAGTCTCGGTAGCCTGGAACTCACAGCGCTCCTCCTACCTCTACCTCCCGAGTGCTGGGATCAAAGGCATGTGTCACCATGCCTGGTTTAAGAGTTATTTTTTTATTCCTTTTTTCTTGTTTTTGTATATCTAGAATACTTGATAGTAATTCCTGGCCTCTGTTAGATTCTAGCCATAAACACCCCACTTCTCCAGTTGTAGCAAGAGAAAGTGTATCCATATGTTGCCAACTTTTCCCTGGGGGGCGAGGGGCAAAAATTATCCTTGATTAAGAACCACTGAGATAGACCTAGATTTGAGTTCTATAAGCAAGTGACTCTGAACACACTATCTCAAGACATTTTTTTTTTGAGCCAGGGTCTTGCTCTAGCTCACGCTGACCTGGAATTCACCATGTCATCTCAGGGTGGCCTTGAATTCATGGTGATCCTCCTACCTTTGCCTCCCAAGTGCTGGGATTAAGGACTTTATTTTCTTTTTTAAAAAAAAATTTTTATTTTTTTGTTTATTTATTTATTTACTTATTTGAGAGCGACAGAGCAAGAAAGAGGCAGAGAGAGACACAGAGAGAATGGGCGCGCCAGGGCCTCCAGCCACTGCAAACGAACTCCAGACGCGTGCGCCCCCTTGTGCATCTGGCTAACGTGGATCCTGGGGAGTTGAGCCTTGAACCGGGTCCTTAGGCTTCACAGGCAAGCGCTTAACTGCTAAGCCATCTCTCCAGCCCCAAGGACTTTATTTTCTTAAGTGAGATTATGTGTGTATAGTCGATAGCCCTGACTTGCAATTGGTAAACACTAACAGTGACCTCAGCACTAAAGCCTGAGCTCTTGTGTGCCACTCTGCCTCTCTGCCCTCTGGAAAATGAAGCACCCCTTTGCGTGTGGTCAGGTTGTCCTTCTGCACTTCAAGGCAGAACTTCTGGATCTTCTGTGTGAACAGTGAGCCCAGGCTTGCATGGTGTGGATTTGTTTTTATCTCCCTTGTGTTCTTGTTTGAGTTGAACAGAGCTGGGAGTCGGTTATTTAATTTAAATCTCCTTCTTGCATAACATTGTGTGTGGTACTTTTTGCATATTCATAACCTCTTGAATTAAACTCTGTCTTAAAGACTATTTCAGGCTTACAGGAATCAGATCTATAGAAATTGAGAAGATAAGAGAGTAAGACTAAGGTTTTATTAAGGGACTAAGACTAAGGTTTTATTGTTATTTTTGCTGTTATTAAATTTTTGAACCCAGAGAATAGCTATCAAAGGTATCCTAGATGTCTTAGCACATGCCTGTAATCCCAATATTTGGGAAGCTAAGGGTGAAAGGCAGCTGTGAATTCAAAGCTGGAGGAGCTATATAGCAAGACCCTGTCTCAAACAAAACAAAGCAAAAAAGCAAAACAAACAAAAAACATACCCCCAGTAGCTTTTTCTTCTTTAGTTTTATATTTTATAAGCATGATTAAAATATTAATAGTTTATCATCCCACTTAAACTTTATTTAGGCCTTGGTGAGTCAAAGGAAATCAAAAAAGAAAAAGAAAACAAAGCAAAAACCAGAATGGGTCATGTGTGGTGGCGCACGCCTTTAATCACAGCACTCAGGAAGCAGAGGTAGGAGGATCACCATGAGTTTGAGGCCACCCTGAGACTACATAGTGAATTCCAGGTCAGCCTGAGTTAGAGTGAGACCCGACCTTGGAAAACAAAACAAAAAAAACAAAACAAAAAACCAGGATGGCAGAATGGGCACTCTTGATATCCTGTAAGAGCACAGCAATGCTTTGTATTATCATCATCTCATTTAACTCCTTCCAGCAACATCTATAAAGTAAGGAACAGATAATCCTATTTTGCAGTAAACAAATGCCCAGGACCAGCCAGGTCCACTTCAGGAACCTCTGCTATTTATATAGAGTACTTGAACCTCTCCCAGATGAGAAGCCTATGCTTGTGCCTTGCATTTCATTGTAGATCATGTCTTGATCTGTCCTGTGACCACAGGATAAGGATATAATATATAGGACACTGGAATTGTGCTAAGTCATTTTTGTTGTTGCCAGTAAGGTCTAAACCAGCTTCTTGGGTTTTCTCGTGGCCATATCTGCTCTCCCCTTGGCCCAGTTAACATCTGGCTTATGGGAAAAAGAGTTAGGCTTAGGTTTTCTGCTTTTGTTTGTTTTCTTTCTACATGAAGAAACATCTCTGTAAAATTAGTTCTATGGTTTCACATTGCTTAAGAATGCAGAGCATTAAAGCTTAACCACAAAGTATATATTTAGCAAGAGCTAAGTAACAGTAGATTTACTTAAAAATCAAGAGGGCTGTATCTGATTAGAAAAGCAGTCTTCAAACTGCCATGGATCTGTTGTTCTAGAGTAAAGGGGGGGGGGGTTAAGTCTGGAATTTCCTACAGCTCTACTATCTACTTTTTATATTTTTTAGCTGAGAGAAGAAAAGTTACAAGAAGAAAAAACTTGTGATGATCAAATCCACAAGCTATTGCAGGAGGACACAGAAACAGGGAAAAGGAAAATGGAAGAACAGAAAAAAAGAGATGAGCCTTTAGTATTGAAGACAAATCTGGAGCGTGTAAGTAGATTACCTTTTTAATGGTATGGTGGTTTGATTCAGGTGTCCCCCATAAATTTAGGAGTTCTCAATGCTACGTTCCCCAGCTGATGGAGATATGGGAATTAACACCTCCTGGAGGGAGTGTATTGTTGGGGCCGGGCTAATGGGTTTTATAGCCAGTGTTTGGCACACTCTCCTGTTGCTATGGTCCATCTGATGTTGGCCAAGGGTGATGTCCACCCTCTGCTCATGCCGTCGTTTTCCCCTGCCATCGTGGAGCTTCCCCTAGAGCCTATAAGCTAAAATAAACCTCTTTTTCCCACAAGCTGCTCTTGGTCAGGTGATTTTTTACCAGCAGTGCGAACCTGACTCTAACAGATGGATATCTGCCTCAAAAATCAGCCATTTAGGGCTGGAGGGATGGTTTAGCGGGTACTGCACTTTCTCAGGTGTCACAGGTATTTCATTATCTAAGGTCTGTACCATTTGAAGAATTGATAATATTGGGTCTGGAGAGATGACTTAGCAGTTAAGGCAACTGCCTATAAAGTCTAAGTACCCAGGTTTGGATCCCCAGTACCCATGTAAGCCAGATGTGAAAGGTGGTGCATGCATCTGGAGTCTTATTTGCATGGGCTAGATGCCCTGGTGCACCCATTCTTCCTCGCTCTCTTGTAAATAAATAAATAAGTTAATTAATTAATTAATAAAGGCTTGAGAGAAATGGCTTAATGGTTAAGGTGCTTGCCAGCAAAGCCTAAGGACCCAGGTTCAATTCCCCAGTACCCACATAAGACAGATGCACAATGTGTCGTATGTGTTTGGAGTTTGTCTGCAGTGTGGCTAGAGGCCCTGGTTCACCCATTCTCTCTTTCTACTTGCTTCTTTTTCTTCCTCTGTCTGTCTCTGTCTCTCTCTTCCTCAAATAAATAAACAAATAGATAATATTTAACAAACTAAATAAAAATTTTAAAAGATAGTACCATAGGTTTATTTATATTCAAGATGAAAGATCAGAGGCAAATATTTTATCTTTTGTTTCTAGGTTTTGTAGGGATGGAAAAGTAGAGGGACAAGGTAGATTTTAAAATGCAATTTAGTTTTCAAGTATTAAGGACTTTGGTCACAGGTTTTTCTTTAAAATATTATTAATATTTAAATTAATAAAATGGTCTATGGCCATACTACCCTGAACACACCTGATGTCATCTAAATTAATAAAATGAACTCTTGTTGAGGATTTCCTTGCTAACTGACGTCATACCTTTATTGATTTATTGAGGCAATCTTTATTTACAGATGAGGAAACTGAGGCTCAGAAAGATAAAGCACCTAACTTGCGGTGCTGATGGAGGTCAGGGCCATGGACAGCCTCGAATTTGGTACTGGTCTGGTCGTGAAGGGAGCCCAGATACACAGAAATTGCCAGATTTATCTTTCATCGAATCTATTGTATCAAGACCTTTTCTTTTCCCAGAGTTGGGAGATAATATAAAATTTGACAGTAGTTTGTTGCTATTAAGTTTCTTCAGTGAATGTTTTATATAACAAGGAGTTATATACTACAAAATGGAAATTAATGATCTTTCAACTCTTTTATCAAAGACTAACTAACTATAGGAAATATACCCTACTGTGTATAATAGCCTAGAGAATAACACAACATTTAAGGAATGCTTGAAGTCACCAATGATAAAACTCATTGTGCTGAAAGGTTAATTCATGGTAATATAGAAGAGAAGAACGTGGGACCAGTAACTGGATTATTGCAATAATTGAGGGAGAAGGTGTGTATCTAAGGTAAGGCAATACCAATCAGTATGAGTGGGAATAAGATCTGAAACATTCTAGGAGTAAAATAGAATAGAAATATTATTAATTTAAGAAGTAGCTTTGGGGCTGGAGATATGGCTTAGCGGTTAAGCGCTTGCCTGTCAAGCCTAAGGACCCTGGTTCAAGGCTCGATTCCCCAGGACCCACGTTAGCCAGATGCACAAGGGGCGCACGCATCTGGAGGTCCTTTGCAGTGGCTGGAGGCCCTGGCGCGCCCATTCTCTATCTATCTATCTGCCTCTTTCTCTCTCTGTCTATTGCTCTCAAATAAATAAATAAAAAACAAAACAAAAACAAAATTTAAAAAAAAAAAAAAAAAAGAACTAGCTTTGGTCATTTATTCACTCTGTAGTTACAAACAAATTGAATACCTGAGCCTGCTTGCCATCAGTGTAAGATTAATAATAACCACTGATAAAAATAATAAGTGGAATAAATATTTAGAAGTATTAGAATATCCAAAACTACTCTATTGATGCTATTGTGACTTAGAAGCAGGGGAAGTAACAAGTTCATCGGAGGAAGTGATTTCTAGATGGGCTGGTGGTGGTTTAGAGGAGAAGTTTGGTTTGCATATATTCAGTTTGAGCCACATTTGTGATTGGGAATTATAGGAGGCATTTGGAAACAGACTGAAAATCAGAAAAAAGTGACTTAGAGAAACCGAGCTTTGAAACTATAACTGGGGTAGATGCCATGGGAACCCTAATGGACAGTCTTGTCTACCTTGTCTCCTTGCCAGTGCCCTGCACGTCTCTCAGATTCAGAGAATGAAGAACCTTCTCGAGGCCAGATGATGCAGACACATCGCTCAGCATTTGTTTCCAAGAGCAACTCCTACTCCTTAGCTTTCCTGGCAGGGTAAGAGACTGGTAATGCAGTCGGGGTTCTTTAATTTGGGGCTGACAAGGGGACTTTGTGGGAGGTGGAAGTGGTGAAAAGAGGTGGGAACTGAGTTTTCATTTATAGGTTACAGAGAAAGGGCCCACCTGAATTTTTTGTTTGTTTGTTTGTTTGTTTGTTTTGTTTTGTGAGGTAGGGTCTCACTTTAGCTCAGACTGACCTGGAATTCACTATGTAGTCTTAGCGTGGCCTTGAACTCACGGCGACCCTCCTACCTCTGCCTCCCAAGTGCCTGTGCCACCACACCCAGCCCGCCTTAATTTTTTTAAAGAAAAGTAATATTTATCCATTTCTGGCATCCTCAGGGCAGGACTGTTCATCTGTGCGGCAGAGAGTGAGGGAAACAACAGAGTCTGACAATGCCTATAGACTTTCCCTCTGGATTGTTGAGCTCTTAGTAGGGAGGTATGGCAGGGTTGACTTATTTTCATTGCCTAGATCTTATATTTTCATGGGTTTCAGAAAATTTTTTAGAGTCTGGTCAGGGGTTTCCTTGATCCTTTTAGACTTTAGGTCTTGGGGAGGAAAGGAGAAAAGACTTTTTAAAATCTTTGACAACCATGAGTCTGTGGATAGCACTGAGCAGAGATCCTGTTTCATGAATAGCCACAGTTGTGAAGTGGGGAAACCCTGTTGAAGCAAGAGATGGATCTGAAAACTTGGGTGGCGGTCATGGATGTGACCGTGTTGACAATGACAACTTTGGCTGTGGAGGAAACATCAGTGGTTCCAGTTTCCTTGGTGACCATTATGGTAGAGGGTATACTGGCATCAGGGGTGGCTACAGTGATTTGGCAGTTATAACCATGACAATTCAAATGTTGGACCTTGTTAGGAGGAATCATTGGAAGCATAAGTTCTGGCCCCACAGTGAAGAGGCCGGTTCTCTGCCAAGCCGTGCAGCTCCGTGAGCTGTGAGGTCAGCAGCAGCTGTGGAAGGGGCAGAAGACAAGTGTGTAGCTCAGACTCGTCTGGAGGTCACAGTCCTCTTGCTTCAGCTTCCTGAGTGTTGGGAGTACAGGCATATTCTGCTGTGCCTAGTTCAGAGAGTTTGAATTACTGCCTGGAATCAAAGCTTAGCAGGAGCAGAGAGCCAAAGAAGTGACAGGCATGCTTGCGTGTTACAACAGCTTATGAACTCAGCTCAACACAGTAGTGGCAGAGTCTGTCTATTACAAATTACAAAGAAGGTATATTTTAGAAAGTATTCGTGTATGGAGTCAAGAACTATGACTAACTGTGTTTTAGTTTCTATTCTGTGGAAAGTTACTGTAAAACATTCCAACAAGAGTTTTAAAGTTTTTGTTTTTGTTTTGTTTTGTTTTATTATTTATTTGCATGCAGAGAGAAATAGAAGAGAGACAGAATGGGCATGCTTGGGCCTCCAGCCACTGTAAACGAACTCCAGATGCATGTGCTACTTTGTGCATCTGGCTTTATGTGGGTACTGGGGAATTGAATTTAGGTCATTAGGCTTTGTAGGCAAGTACCTTAACTGCTAAGCCACTATTCCAGCCCTAAAGTTTTGTTTTGTGGTTTTTTGTTTTGTTTTGAGGTAAGGTCTCACTTTAGATCAGGCTGACTTGGAATTCACTATGTAGTTTCAGGGTGGCCTCAAACTCTCAGTGTTCCACCTACCTCTGCCTCCCAAGTGCTGGGCTTAAAAGCATGCGCCACCACACCCGGCTAAATTTTTTTTTTAATCCACATTGTTGATCGTTAAATGTAAATGATCATGATGCTGAATAAATGTCTTAATTTTTATGACTTAAAAAATATTTTTTTTTATTTGCAAGGAAAGGGAGAGAAAGAATGGATACAACAGGGCCTCCAGCCATTGCAAACAGATTCCAGATGCATGTAGCACTTTGTGCATCGGGCTCCACATGGGCACAGGGCAATCGAACTGAGGTCCTTAGGCTCTGAAGGCAAGTGTCTTAATCACTGGACCATCTCTACAGTCCATTGGGTTTTTTAAATGAGTATGTTTTAAAAGACAAGTAGAGGTGTGGCTTGGTACAGTGGCACTAGCCTAGCAAGCATGAAGCCCTATGTTTTTTTTTAAACTTTTTATTGATAGCTTCCATAAGTATAGACAATAAAAGTATGATAATTCCCTTCCTTCATTCCCGTTTTCCCCTTTTAAATCCACCCTCCATTGAATCCCCTCCTCCTTCCAATTAGTCTCTTTTGTTTTTTCGTTTTTTTTAAATATGTATATATTTATTTGAGAGAGAGAATATATTTATGTATTTATTTATTTGAGAGAGAGAAAGAGGGTGGAGGGGGGAGAGAGAGAATGAATGGGCACTCCAGGGCCTTCAGCCATTGCAAACGAACTCCAGGAGTATGCACCCCCTTGTGCATCTGACTTATGTGGGGCCTGGAGAGTTGAACCTGGATCCTTTGGTTTCGCAGGCAAATACCTTAACCGCTAAGCCATCTCTCCAGCCCTATTTATTTATTTATTATTGACAACTTCCATGATTGTAAACAATATCCCATGATAATTCCCCCCCCCCGCCATTTTCCCCTTTGAAACTCCACTCTCCATCATATCCCTTTCCCCTTTCAGTCAGTCTCTCTTTTATTTTGATGTCATGATTTTTTCCTCCTATTATGATGGTCTTGTGTAGGCAGTGTCAGGCGCTGTGAGGTCATGGATATCCAGGCCAGGGCCCTAGGTTTTATCCCTAACACTCTCAAAACAAAAAAATAAAACCCAAACACACACACACAAACTAGATCTAATTGATAGGGCTATCTTCTTGGTAGATAATTGATGACCTGGAAACCTTAGATGGGAAAGATAATTATGGTAATACTGTAAACTGAATTTCCCATTTAGAGCATGCCTCCCCTCTCCGCTCCCCCTCCCTCTTTCTTTCTTTCTTGGCAAGCCCAACAGACTGCCCGCCCTTTTTTTTGGTTTTTGGAGGTAGGGTCTCACTCTGGCCCAGGCTGACCTAGAATTCACTATGTAGTCTCAGGGTGGCCTCAAACTCACAGCGATCCTCCTACCTCTGCCTCCTGAGTGCTGGGATTAAAGGCGTGCGCCACCACACCCGGCTCCCCCCCTTTTTTAGATCATGCCTTTTTCTTAGTTAGCAAACTATTAAATTTCAGTTCCAATTATTTTCAGGAAAAATACAGAATTGTTAATTTTGATAATGCTGCATAGCTTATAGACATTAAAAAATTAGCTGGTGATATTTATGTAACAATCTAACTACATATAAAAATTGTTAAAATGGTAAAATTTGGCTCATCATTTGGGGTTACATGGTGGCGACTGCAGCAAAGCAAGAGCCTCAGAAACACTGCTGCCAGCAGCACAGCTGGAGACCAGGAGACCAGAGCTAACCCTGGGTGCTTTTGGTGAGCCCCACACTCCTTTGATAGTCGGAGCGGAGAAGTCCTGTTGTATCAGAGTAAGATGGACAGTTGCTTTGATTGTGATTGTGGTGAGCTGGAGCCACATGATCACTAACAAGAAAGACATCTGTCACCAGTAGTCACCAGGATTTACTGTTGAAATACACCAACAAAGAAGGGCTGGAGAGATTGTTCAGCAGTTAAAGGCACTTGCTTGCAAAACCTGAAGGCTTGAGTTTGATTCCCCAATACCCACATAAAGCCAGATGCAGAAAATGGCACGTGCATCTGAAGTTCGTTTGCAGTGGCAGAAGGCCCTGGCTTTCCCATTCTCTTTCTCTCTCTCAAATAAATAGATAGATAGATAGATAGAAAGACAGACAGACAGACAGACAGATAATTTAAAAAGAAAAGAAACAAAGCAAGAAAAAAAAATAGCAATAGTCCTTGCCAGCACCTTAGTCTGCTGCTACTCAGGGCCATCCAACCCTGAATGTATCTGCACTGTGAGGAGGATGCTCATAGAAGCCAGCTGGGCACATCTTTATTTATATTTTGTTAAATGTTAAGTTATTTAACACAGTAACTCTGAGTGCATCATATGTTATTTCATTCTGTTTGAATTTTTTTGAGTGTTTTCTTTAAATATCTGAAGAGTTGCTGTTCCATTTCTGAACTATGAGTACTGAATCTTTTAATTCTCAATATGAGTAGAGACTTTTGCGCTCTAATCCAAGGGGAGCTCAATGACCTGGCTGACATATGCTATGAATATCAAGACACCATCTTGCTGCTGAAGCGTAGTTATTTTAATTTAATTTAATTTAATTTAATTTATTTATTTGGGGGGGTTACACACAGAGATAAAGAGAAATGGGCTGCCATGGCCTCTAGCCACTGCAAATGAACTCCAGACACGTGCCATCTTTTGCATCTGGTTTGCATGGGTACTGGGGAATCGAACCTGGGTCTTTAGGCTTCTCACGCAAGCACCTTAACTGCTAAGCCATCTCTCCAGTCCTGCATAGTTATTTTTATTCTCCCCTTTTGAGAGATATTCCCTTTTTTCTTTGAGGTAGAGTCTCACTCTACTCAGGCTGATCTGGAATTCACTATGTAGTCTCAGGCTGCCCTCAACCTCACAGTGATCCTCCTACCTTAGCCTCAGTGCTGAGATTAAAGGAGTGTGCCACCACGCCTGGCTGTGATCTTTCCTTTTAATGCCAGTTTTTTTCTTTGTTAATACAAGTTCAGCAATTTGAAAGGAAAAGGCAATAGTAAAGGTTTCAAAATGGCTGAGAAATTTGAAAGTCCCATGAACATTCATGGCTTGGATGTGGGTTCCATGTACATGGACTTGAAACCACTGGGCTGTGGAGTCAGTGGTTTGATTTTTTTTTTTTCTGCCATAGACAGCAACTGTGACAAGAGAGTAGCCATCAAGAAAATTGTCCTTACCAATCCACAGAGTGCCAAACATGCTGTCTGTGAAATCAAAATTATTAGAGGACTTGATCATGTCAGCATTGTGAAAGTGCTTGAAATTCTTGGTTCCAGTGGAAGCCAACAGGTCCCTCACAGAGCTGAACAGCACCTATATTATTTAGGAGTATGGGAGATAGGCTTGGCCAACATGCCAGAGCAGGCCCTGTACTGGAAGGGCTACCAGGCTCTTCACATACAGCTGCTATGTGGTTCAAGTACGTCCACTTTACAGATGTGCTACCCAGAGATCTCAAGCCAGCTAATATTTTCATTAGCACTGAAGACAGGTGACTTTGGGCTTGCAGCCATCATGGATCCTCGTAATCCCCAGAAGGATTGTCTTTCTGAAGGTTGCTTAGTCCATGGTAGAGACCTCCACGCCCTGTACTTTCTTTCCCTCCAGTAATTACACTAAAGCCATTCACGTGTGGGCTGCAGGCTGCATCTTTGCTGAAATGCTGACTGGTAAAAACCCTGTTTGCAGGCCAGAAGCTTTTCAGGGTAATCCAGTTTACAGTAGAAACGATGCAACTGAGCAACAAGACCATGAACTCAGCTGCTTCCGGGAATTAGTTGAGAAGCGCTGGATTTTCTGGAACAGGTTCTGATGTTCAGCCCCATAGATGGGTTGACAGCAGAGGAAGCGTTCTCCCTCCTGTACACGAGCATATGCTCCTCTCCCATGGATGAGCCCATTCCAGTCATCCTTTCCACGTCGAAGATGAAGTTGATGATATTTTGCTTATGGATGAAACTTTAATATTTGCAACAACCCTTCTTCCTTTTGGCACTGTGGCTTGTGACCTGCCTAGCTGAATACATAATATCAGCTTGTCCCAGGTGGTCCACGTGCATTAAAAGTCCATCTTAAGTGAAGTATTCACTGTGAATAGGAGTTTGTATTTTGGAGGTGCTTGATCTATCTACAAAGAAAATTGGGAGTTACTTTTTAAAATTTTTATTTATTCATTTGAGAGGGAGAGAAAGAGGCAGGGGGAGGGAGGGAGGGAAGAGAGAGAGAGAGAATGGGCACACCAGGGCCTCTAGCCACTGCAAACAAACGCTAGATGCATGTGCCACCTTGTGCATCTGGCTCACATGGGTACTGGGGAATCGAACCTGGGTCCTTTGGCTTTGCCAGCAAGCTCCTTAACTGGTAAGCCATCTCTCCAGCCCTGGTAGTTACTTTATTATAAAATGTTTCTAAAAGTCTTAATTGTGTTTATTTTTTTTGTTTATTTTTATTTGTTTATTTGAAAGTGACAGACAAAGAGGCAGAGAGAGAGAGAGAGAGAGAGAGAATTGTGTTTATTTTTAAAAGCTTGTAATATTAGACTTGGGTGTATAGAAGTAATTAAGGTATACCATTATTGTAGTTTAAAAGTTGTACATGATAAAACTTTTTTTTTGTTTTACTGTATGTTTTTATTGTGAATAATCTATTACCTTTACCTAGGCAAACATGATTAAAGTTAGGCTAAATGTGGCATGTATAAAATTTATGTTTTGCTACAATAAAAAAATTAACATCGTTGGGCTAGAGAGATGGCTTAGAGTTTAAAGCTGCTTGCTTGCAAAGCCTATGGCCTGTTTTCAGTTCCCAAGTACCCTCATAAAGCCAGATATACAAAGTGGCGCATGTGTCTGTATTGCATTTGTGTGTGGCAAGAGGCCCTGGTATGCCCATTCTCATCCCCCCTTTCTTTCTCTCTGCTTGCAAAAAAAAAATGATTATAATTACAGGATATTTCAGATGTATTTTTATCTATTTATCTGAAAGAAAGAGGCAGAGAGAAAGAGGGAGGGAGGGAGAGAATGGGTGCTCCAGGGCCTCCAACCACTGCAAACAAACTCCAGACGCATGTGCCACCTTGTACATCTGGCTTATATGGGTCTTTGGAAATTGAACCTCAGTCCTTTGGCTTTGCAGGCAAGCACCTTAAGCACTAAGCCATTCCTCCAGCCCTCAAATGTATTTTTTTAAATTTTATTTTAGAGAGAGATAGAGAGAGAGAGAGACAGACAGACATAGAATTGGTGTGCCAGGGCCTCAGCCACAGTAAACTCCAGACGCTTGTGCCACCTAGTGGGCATGTGCCACCTTGCACTTGCCTCACCTTTGTGCATCTGGCTAACCTAGGATCTGGAGAATAGAGCATGGGTTCTTAGGCTTTGCAGACAAGTGCCTTAACCACTAAGTCATCTCTCCAACCCAAATGTATTTTTTTAATTAAATAACAACAAATGATTAGGTTTTGTTTACAAGTTCTTTTCCTAAAAAGATTTCATGTATAAAAATATTAAAAACTTACAATTATGCTTGGTCAGTCTTTCTTCTTATTTTCTTTTTTTTGTTTATTTGAGAGAGAGAGAGAATGGGTATGGCAGGGCCTTCAGCTGCTGCAAATGAACTCCAGACACGTGCGCCCCCTTTTGCACTTGTGCAACATTGCTCACTTGTGTCACTGTGCGTCTGGCTTTCGTGGAACCTGGAGATTCAAATATGAGTTGTTAGGCTTAACAGGCAACATGTGTGAAGTCAGTGGACCTCCTTTGCCTCATCTATCTATGCAGGGTGTTCTGCCTTATGTCAACTAAGCAGGGTTTTTGCTCAGCAATTTTTTTTAAAGATTTTTTTCCACTTCTAAAATTGAATTGATGGCTCCAAGCAGAAATTTGAGGAATAGGGTAAATGAGGCCAAGGCTTGAAAAGAAAGAGGAAGGAAAATTGGGAAGTTCTGTAAAAATACAAAGATTAAACTTAGCAAATTCTGTGGGGGAAGTAGCTAAGCAGTGACTAAAAGGTTGTGAGAAAAAGATGAAGTAATGAGTTAAAAGAAACAGCGAGGCTTGATGATGGCTAGGGACAAGTCAAGTTCACTTGTACACAAGCACATTTGGAGAGAGAGAAGGAATTAAAACAAATCAAGTGGCTGTGGGCCTAGTTAAGAAGAGGGAAAATCCTATTAATGTGATGGAATTACATATACACATAGGTTAAGGTAACTCACCCCACAGCCTTTCCACTCAGTAGAGTAGAGCAGAAGACATGGAACCAGAAGCCACTTTTTCCATTCCAAACCTATACTCTCTGTCAGTCTGTGGCAGACAGAGGCCTGGGTTGGGGAATCTTCATCTTTAAGTGATTTGCCTTTGCAACAGAGGCTGCTTTCTTTTCTTTTCTTTTCTCGTCTTTTTTGTTTTTTTGAGGTAGAGTCTCACTCTATCCCAGGCTGATCTGGAACTCACTATGTAGTCTCAGGGTGGCCTTGAACTCATGGTGATCCTCCTACCTCTGCCTCCTGAGTGCTGAGATTAAAGGCACGCGCCACCACGCCCATCTGCTTTCTGTTTTAAAAATAATTTATACCCTGCCTTGTTTAAAAAGAAACAGGAATATAAAATGCAGAGTTTCTACAGAAGATTTATGCTAGTCTCTTCAAAATATAGCTATGACCAAAGTATTCCAATCCATCAGCAAAACTATTACCTGCTGGTTCAAGGACTCTCCCATTAGATTCTCCAGACTGTAGACAGTACAATAGTATGTTATACAGGCAGTGTTCTTTACTACTACAAACATACCTGTGATAAAACTTCATTTATAGGTTGTTGTTAATATTATTATTATTAGCTTTTTCAAGGTAGGGTCTTACTCTAGCCCAGACTGACCTGGAATTAGTCTTAGGTTGGCCTTGAACTCATAGCAATCCTCCTACCATAGCCTTCCCAGTGTTGGGATTAAAGGCATGTACCATCACACCTGGCTTCTAGATTATTATTGTGATAGACTAACTATAATGGCTATTAATAAAATAGAAAAAATATAACAATATGCAATATTAAAAGTATGTGAGTATAGTCTCTCCATGTCTCTTAAAATATTCTGTTACAGGGCTGGAGAGATGGCTTAGTGGTTAAGGCATTTGCCTGCAAAGCCAAAGGACCCAGGACCCATGTTAGCAGATGTACAAGGGGGCGCATGCATCCAGAGTTTGTTTGCAGTGGCTAGAGGCCCTAACGCACCCATTCTGTCTCTCCCTCCCTCTTTCTCTCTATGAAATAAATTAAAATTAAAATTAAAAAATATTTTTAAAATATTAAAAATATTCTAGGGGACTGGGGAAATGGCTTAACGGTTATGGCATTTGCCTGCGAAGTCTAAGGACCTGGGTTCAATTCCCCAGGACCCACGTAAGTCAGATGCACAAAGGGGCACATGTGTCTGGAGTTCTTATGCAGTGGCTAGAGGCCCTGGCACGCCCATTCTCTTTCTCTCTATCTCATAAATAAATAAATAAAATATTTTTAAAAGTTCTATTATACAAGACTCATTTGTCTTCCTGTGAAGATATAAAGTAACACAATGCCTGTGTGATGCAATAAGGTGAGGTTAATGGCATAGGCACTGTGGTATACATTAGGTCACTGCATAAGGGTTACCTGAACACAAGTGCTGCCATACTTGAATTAGATGAGCTTATTTCTGAGACTTCTACAAAGTAACTAACCAGCCAGTAGTGTACATAGGTTTGTGTATGCTACACAAAGGTAATTCATGTCCCCAGTGGTATGGTGCTAGAAGGCATGGGATTTCATCATGCTACTCATAATCCTTAATGTGTATTTCTAAAATTCTGTAGTTAATAGCTGACCTTGGGTAGCTGAAACTTTGTAAAGCAAAAGCATACATAAGGGAACACTAATACACTGTGAATACTATGAATGTCTAGAATTGACAAATATATAAAATATAAGATAAATTATTGGTTGCTTCCAGCTAGAAGAGGGAAATTTTGAGATGTTAATTAAATGATATAGGCTGGCCTTTTGTTTTGTTTTTCGAGGTAGGGTTTCACTCTAGCCGAAGCTGACCTGGAATTCACTATATAGTCTCAGGGTGGTCTCGAACTCATGGTGATCCTCCTACCTCTGCCTCCCGAGTTCTGCAATTAAAGGCATGCACCACCATGCCTGGCTTAGGCTTGCTTTTTAAGGTAATGAAAATAGTCTAAAATTGTCATGATGGTTAAAGATGTGAATATATTTAAGTCATTAAATTATACACTTAGAAGATTAAGAAAAAGAATACTAGTATAGATAAGGCAAGTATCCCTGGTGATAAATATACAAGAGAGTGTTGTGACAAAATCACACTCATTTCTGCATGTATGACACATGCTTAGAGGCCTTAAGAAGCTTCTGGTATTATGTGTGTACGTGTGTGTGTGTGTGTGTGTGTGTGTGTGTGTGGTCTCAGAGTGTGCCTTGTAAGTGTATTGGAAGGATATGATTAAGAAACTTGGGTTGGCTGGAGAGCTGGCTTAGCAGTTAAGGCACTTGGTCTGGGAAGCTTAAGGACCTGGGTTTGATTCCCCAGTACCTACATAAGCTAGATGCACGAGGTGGCACATCCATGTGGAGTTTATTTGCAGTGGCTGGAAGCCCTAGCATGCCCATTCTCTCTCTCTCTCTCATCTGCCTCTTACCCAGCCCCATCAAATAAATAAATAAATAAATAAACAATTTTTTTTTGCTGTTGTTTTTTCGAGGTATGTTCTCACTCTAACCCAGGCTGACCTGGAATTCACTATGTAATCTCAGGGTGGCCTCGAACTCACGGCACTCCACCTACCTCTGCCTCCCAAGTGCTGGAATTAAAGGCGTGTGCCACCATGCCTGGCTAACAATTTTTTTTTTTAAATAAAAAGAAACTTGGGTAGTTCATAGAATCAAATAGTTGGTTCTTTGAAAAATTAAACAAGATTGACAAACCCCTAGCCAATCTAATGGGCGGGGTGAGGGGAGAGAGAGAGAGAGAGAGAAAAAGAGAGAGGGAAGGAAGGAAGGAAGGAAAGAAAGAAAGAAGGAAGGAAAATGAGAACTAATAAAATTAGAGATGAGATAGGGGGTGGTAGTGCAAAGTTCATTATAAACCAGAGGATCATTAGGGAATACTTCAAAAGCATATTCCAAAAGAAAGAAAGGGGGGGAGGGAGAGAAAGAAAGAGGAGGGGAGGGAAGGGAGGAGAGGAAGGAAGGAGGGAAGGGAAGGGAGGAGGGAAGGAAGGGAAGGGAAGGGAAGGGAAGGGAAGGGAAGGGAAGGGAAGGGAAGGGAAGGGAAGGGAAGGGAAGGGAAGGGAAGGGAAGGGAAAGGAAGGGAAGGGAAGGGAAAGGAAGGGAAGGGAAGGGAAGGGAAGGGAAGGGAAGGGAAGGGAAGGGAAAGGGGAGGAGGGGAGGAAGGAAGGGAAGGGAAGAAGGAAAGGGAAGGAAGGGGGAAGGGGAGGGAGGAAGGAAAGGAGAAGGAGGAAGGAAGGAAGGAAAGGAGAGGGAGGAAGGGAGGAAGGAAGGAAGGAAAGGAGGGAGAAAAGAAAGGAAGGGAAAGGGAAGAGAAGGGAAGGAGGGAGGGAAGGAGAGGGAAGGGGGAAAGGGAGGAATGAGAAACTTAGCAAATTTGCAGATACAAGCTCAGCACATGAAAGAAACTCAGTTACTTTTCTGTACAATGACAGTGAACAATCTAAAGGGCAATGAAGAAAACATCCCATTTACAATAGGATTAGATAAAAATATACTTTTGATTAAATTTAATCATAGAAGTACAAGACTTAAAATACTAAAAACTCCAAAGTGTTAAAGAACTTCAACAGCCGGGCGTGGTGGCGCACGCCTTTAATCCCAGCACTTGGGAGGCAGAGGTAGGAGGATCGCTGTGAGTTCGATGCCACCCTGAGACTACATAGTGAATTCCAGGTCAGCCTGGGCTTGAGTGAGACCCTACCTCAAAAAAAAAAAAAAAAAAAAAAGCAAAACAAAACAAAAAGAACTTCAAAAGACCTAAATATGAAAAACACATCTTGGTAAGTTTCAATTAAGATGTCAGTACACTTCAAATTGTTTTTAAAGATTCAGTGTGCTACATATCGAAATTCCAATAGCTTTGATGTTTTTCTTTACAGAAATGGACAAACTGATACTAATTCCACTGGTGTGGAATTTCAGATGGTCCCAAATAACTAAAGCCATTCTGAGAAAGGACAAAGGTTTTTTGTTTGTTTCAAAATTTAACTTAAAGTGACAGCAATCAAAACAGTATAGTTGGGCTGGATAGATGGCTTAGCAGTTAAGGTATTTGCCTGTGAAGCCTAAGGACCCAGGTCCAATTCCCCACACAAGCCAGATGCAGACGGTGGTGCATTCATCTGGAGTGTGTTTGCAGTGGTTAGAGTCCCTGGTGTGCCCATTCCTTCTCTCTCTCAGATAAAAATATAGCGTTTTTTTAAAAAACAACAACAACAACAAAAAAAAAAAAAAAGTATAGTCCTGGTAAATGTACAAAACAATGGATTTAGAATTCAGAGTCCAGAAATAAATCCATACATTTGTGGTCAGTTGATTCTCAACAAGGATGTCAAGATCTTCAGGAGGAGAAATATTCTCTCCACATATGTGCTGGGACAGCTGGATCAGCATGCAAAAGAATAAAGTTGGAGCACAGCCTCTCATCAGATATAAAATAAACTCAAGATAGTTCAGAAACGCAACTGTGAGAACTAAAGCAATGAAACTCAGAGGCAAAGACTTGGACAGGTCAGTTATATAATAACCACTCTCTTATAATGCCTGTACTGAGATGTGGTAGGTGTCAGTGGCTAGATACTCTCCTAGATTAATATTAACCTCATCAACTTGTCTGTCGTGCTTTGCATAGAGTTGGGACTTAGTAAAATGTGTTGGCCAAATGAATGGAAGAGACATCAAAAATTCAAACATGGTTGAATTTACTAGAAAGATTTTAGATTGTAAGAACCTAGTACTTTTGGGTGGCTTACATGACTGACAGTCTGTGTGGCTTTTAGGAATGCAAATGAATTTTAATGTTTTTCTAAGTTCAGTACCTATCTAGCTTACTTGTAAGCAACTGTCTTCGTAGAGTGATGTTGAAACTTTCTGCCTGCTCCCAAATGTATATTCCCCTAGGTAGTGAGAGAATGTCACTTCACTTGGATTGTATTAAGTGCAGAATTTTCTTCCTAAGGTGTAAGCATGTGTGTGGTACATGGTCACCACTTTCTTTTACTGACACCATGTGGCCATGAGACATGGGATGGCAGGAACAACACATGCTGGCTAGAAGCCTTTCTGGGTGGGTAGACAGGCTTTCACTTGGCATACAGGATGACTAAGTTTACTCTGAGCTAATCCTGACATTAAAATCTTTTGCTGCAAAAGATTACATACGTGATGCTTTCCACTCCAGAGCTAGAGTCATTTGAGGAAACAATTTCTATTTGGAATCATCTGCATATAGCTATGTCTCCGCCTTGACTTATGGTAGATGCTTAACTTATCCAGCAAGATGTGCATGCTACAGGAAGCCTTTCTAATCTTGTTCTTCCTCCTATCTCAACTTGTTACTTCTCCTTTTTTTTAAAAAAAAAAATTTATTTAAGAAAGGGAGAGAGGCAGATGGAGAGAGAGAGAATGGGTGCACCAGGGCCTCTAGCCACTGCAAACTCCAGGCACATGTGCCCCTTGTGCATCTGGTATATGTGGGTACTGGGGAATCAAACCTGAGTCCTTAGGCTTCGCAGGCAAGCACCTTCAATGCTAAGCCATCTCACCAGCCCACGTCTCCTCTTTTGTATGCCATTTCTGCCCCTTACGCATACATTTTTTGTCATGCCCTTACACTGTACTGTACTATTTGTGTGGCCCATGAGGACCCTGATTCAGTCAGGACCTAGACTGTGTCTCATTCTTTTCTGTATTCTCATTGCCTGGATAGTGTCCATCAGTATTGGGCATATTGTAAATATTTGAGAAATATTTGATAAGACACACATTATGCAAAAATGCCATAGTATAGTGGACTTCAGTATCCGATACTGTGCTGTGGAGTTTGGTTTGCAAAGTCATAATGTAGATAAAGATCATTAGGATTTAGGTCTTTGGAAACTCAAATGGGCTATGGGAGAAACTACCTTTAATGTTGGCTCCCTGTAGAAAACACAGTGCTCTGCTGTGCATCTGTATGAGCACTTCAGTTTTGTTTCATGGCTGATATTTTTTTCTTTTTTTGAGGAAAGCTTTGGGTCTAATAGAAAGTGTTGTGTGTAAAGAGATTCGGTGCTGTACCCACCCTTTGACGAAGGAAGTATCCTTCTATCTCTGTAAGCGTGGGCAAAACAGCCATGACTGTGGGAACAAGAGCTTGAACTTAGTGCCTCCAAGTATTCTCTTCTAGTAAGGAAGGTTTGTTCTTAGACTGCATTTTGTTCATAAATGAATTCATTTTCTACTGTAGCTGGCTGATGGAATTGTCTTTCTTGGCGAGTAGCTTAAAATGCATAAAAGAGATTGTCCTCTTTTTCCTAAACTAGTATATAGACTAATTTTTTTGTTGTTTGTTTGTTTTTGTTTTTTGTTTTTCGAGGTAGGGTTTCACTCTGGCCCAGACTGACCTGGAATTCACTACGTAGTCTCAGGGTGGCCTCGAACTCCACGGTGATCCTCCTACCTCTGCCTCCCGAGTGCTGGGATTAAAGGCATGTGCCACCATCCCCGGCTTATGTGGACTAATTTTGACTATTTGCCTTTTATTTATTCTTCTTTAGGAAGCTAAACACCAAGGTGCAGAGGAGTCAGAGCTGCAGTGACACAGCAAAGAGCAGACTCAGGACGGCAGCACCCAACAAAGCCAAGGTACACCTCAGCCCAGGCTGCTGGGCTCCCTGTGCCCACCGCAGCTTCTGCAGAAGGCATTACTGCATTAGCTGTGTTGGATACGGATGTGAAGGAAGGAGGCTTAGATTTCTAGCCGGATGGGTGGCATTAAAGCATTAGAAAAAACTTCAGAAGCTCTACATTGCTTCTCTCCTCCCTTCAGAGTTTAACATTGTTAACTGTTTCAAGTGTGTAGGAATTTCTGCTAAATGGTTTGTGTTTTAGGTTAGGGAGCTTTCCTGTTTGTTAGGCTTATATGACCTTTGCTTTTTTCCTTCCTGGAATTACATAGAAAAGATATGTGTATGTAGGTATATAATGTTTTTAATTTTTTTTCAGGTCACAACTGTAACTCCAGCCTCCAATCCCATTATCGGTGTCCTCTTGTCCACTCAGAACAACCGCTGCCTATCGGCCCCTGACTTAACCATAGAAAAGCGCCTGCCCTTCAGCTCCCTCTCATCCTTGGCTTCCTTGCATAAGCCAGAGCGCTCTATCAGTCCTGAGAGCAACGACAGCATCTCTGAAGAACTAAACCATTTCAAGCCCATCGTCTGCTCACCGTGTACTCCTCCCAAGAGACTCCCTGACGGCCGGGTGCTGAGTCCCCTTATCATCAAGTCAACACCTCGCAACCTGAACAGAAGCCTGCAGAAGCAGACCTCTTACGAGGCCAGCCCACGTATCCTCAAGAAGTGGGAGCAGATCTTTCAGGAGAGGCAGATCAAAAAGACCCTTTCAAAAGCTACTCTAACATCCCTGGTCCCCGATATGGGGGAAGACTTAGTACCGAATTCTGAGGTTATCCATTCTAGCAAGGAGAAGCTTCTGGCTCTAAACACAAGACTGTCCAGTGGGCAGGTGCCCTCAGAGTATGCTGGACCCACCCCCACTGACTTTGAGTATTTTCCCTCTCTTAACCAAACAAAAGCAGAACAGGACAGCGATAGGAAAAGGATTCCTGAGGGTCTGCTAGAAATCTGCCACTCCTCAGAACTCAAAGGAATAACCAGTGGGACTTCTTTGCAAGGGATGCAGTTTGAGGGGTCAGATACCACCCTAGAAAAAACCTGTATAAGTACAGCCATGAAAATCTCAACAACTAATTCCGTGCTACCCAAAAATAATGTTTTGGGTGGGGTTCTCAAAACTAAGAAACAGCTGAAAACATTGAATCATTTTGACCTGGCTAATGGTATTCTGGTAGAAAGCCTAGGAGAGGAGCCTGTTTCTTCATTACGCCGGGGCCGCAAAAGACGCTGCAAGACCAAGCACTTGGAACAAAATGGCTCTTTTAAGAAACTGCGACAGAGCAGCAGTGAGATGGGACTGGCCTCAAAAGACCCAGCGCTACGAGAAATGGAGCAGAAATTACAGCAAGAGGAAGAGGACCGACGGCTGGCTCTGCAGTTGCAGCGCATGTTTGATAACGAGAGGAGGACTGTGCGTCGGCGGAAAGGAAGTGTGGATCCGTATCTCTTGCGGTCCAGCAGTATGGCTGGGGCCAAGTAGCACTTAATGGACAGTGTTAGCTATTTTTATGAAGTCTTTGGCTTTGATCATTTATCCAAAAGAGCCGAATGGTTTTCACTTGGGGTTTCTTTTAATGGCAAAACACTGTCTTAAGATAGATCTGAGAAGTTTCAGGGCCTTGGTAACGGACATGCAAGGGTACTGCATCTCTGATTCTCCCTGATCCAGACCAGAAGCACTGCAGGGCCCCTGAGCGCACCACCTGAGGGCTTCCCACTTGGAAAGAGATTTGGAATGGCCTCATGCAAGAGCATGGAGGCCAAAGTTAGGAATGATAGGGAAAGAGAGGATAGCTTCTCACACTGGTAAGACCTCCTGACTTCTTCCAGTAGGGCAGTATTTTAAATCAGCCTTGCAGATAAAGACCAATCCCTCCTTTCAAGGTAGTGGAGCAGTTTAGGACTTTGGAAGATCTAAAGTAATAAGTAACTATGTTCTTTCTCGACCTTCTTGCCACAAGGAACTATGTATCCAAATCCCTTGCACACTTACACGCCTCTACGAAAGTTAACTTAGGGTTAGGTTTTTGTGTAGCTCCGTTGGTAGAGTGCTTGCCTAGTGTGTACAGGGCCCTGGCTTCCATCCCCAGCATTGCATAAACTGGGTGTGGTGGTGCATACTTGTAATCTAGTACTTAGGTAGAGGCAGGAGAATCAGAGGTTCAAGGTCATCCTTGGCTACATAGTGAGTTCAAAGCTAGCCTAGTCTAGAGACTTTGTTTTAAAGCAAAAAGTTAATTTACATTCTGTTTAAAATGTGACATTTAATTAGTGCTGTGTGGTTGACAGAGCACATTCTTCAAGACTTTGGTTAATTTGGTCTTCCTGAAAGACCTGACTTGTAAGTGGTGGTAGCCCCGTGTTCAGATAATGAAGCCACAGGGCAGGTGTTCAGGTTCTCTCAACTGTGGAGTGTCATCGCCCGGACTCCAGACTGGTCACTGGGTCTTGTAGCAACAAATCCCATGGATTTCCTATACTCACAGGTTGACCAAATAAACTGCAACCGAAGGGCATGCCAGGGCTACCTAGGGAAAACTGGCCAGGCATAGAACACTGATAGTGCAGACCCCACCCCCAAGTAGTTAATATGGGTGGAATGTATAAACCTATTCTGTGCAGTAGTTTTCCCATACCCCCATCTATATTTTCTGTTTTCCTAGGGGTTCCAGCCTGTGAGACAAAGTACAATGGGGTGTCATTCTTATTTTCCTTATGGCAGTGGTTATCTGCAATGTTGATCTAAAATCCTAAAACACTTGCCCCAAAGTCAGGTAAAGAATCATGCTGAAACTCCATACTATGGAAATGAGGTAGCTGGATGCAGCTGGTAAAGTCAGTCCCATGGACCTTGGGGTTTATTTTTCTTAGCAGCTGACACCGTGTGTCTTTTGCATCCCTGGTGGTGCTTGGTGCTTCTGCCCTTCTGGGCTCATGGAGAATAGGGATCATGATATGATTTTAGGGAATCTCAGATGGTTTGGCATTCTGTGTGTATGAATGATCTGTTACTATAGTCACATGACTGTCATTTTAACAAAACCTTCCAGAGCTTGTATATTCCAGCATACGCTGTCACCCTTGTAGCTCCAGCAGGATACTGCATAGTTTTTTTCCAATGAAGTTGTCTTTGGTCAAAATGTTTCTGAAACTAGAGCCCTGGGTGTGGTGAGCCAAGCTTGTAATCACAGCACTCAGGAGGCTGAGGTGGGAAGATCAGGGTGACTTTTGACCAGCCTAGGCTACAGAGTAAGTTCCAGGTTAGCTTGGGCTAGACTGAGACACTGCCTCAAAAAAAAAAAAAAAAAAAAAAGTTGTCTTCAAAGTCTAGGCCATCTAGAGATAGACTCCTAGACTGATCAGGGGAGGACTTACCACACTGCTCAGGGCCTATTCAATCTTTTGGAGTTACAGGTGGTAGAATTTTAAATTTGGAATTCCACAAACTACTTGAAGCCTCTGGTAAGGAGGATGGGTTGACAAGAGGGTGTGGAGTCATGGGAAGACTCCCACTGAGGCCGGCAGGGCCGTTTTTTCTGCAGCTTATAGTTAGTGGTTCCCAGTGAGTAGTCCCTAGATGCCAGATGCATTGTGCTCTTCACAGAGCTATGTGGTGTCTTTGGGACCGCTCTGTGGGGAACAGCACTCACTGCGTGTAGGTGGGAGGGGTCTGTGTGAGTCCACATGTGCAGTGTATGTTTTAAAAACACATTATCAGTCTCATTACCTTACCAGCCTCACCACTGCGGTTCTAGGTCCTCCAGAACTTATAGCCTGTAAGGACTGCTGGAAGGCATTTTAGTTAGCTCTCCAAATAGAAGAGTTGGCACTGGTCTGCAGAGGCCGGAAATACCCATAGAGAAACATAGTTTTCATCATTTCATGTATTTCCTTTTTGATCTTAGTAATTATTATTGGAAGACTAGTCTTACTAGTAGTAGCAAAGACACTTATTTTTCCATTTGCCATCTGTTTCTTTACCTCCAATGATTTGAAAAACACTTTCAGTTGGAATTAATATTTTGTTTTTGGTAAAAAGAAAAATATTTTTAATAGATGAAAGATATATATATATATATATTTTAAATATCCCCCAGGTAAATACTTTCATTTAAGCATTGTGTATAGCAGTAGCAACAAGCTTGGGCTTCAGGTGCAGAGTAACAGGCTATTTCTTGTTAAATGAATATTCCAAACACTAGATCCATTTTAAGGACTGTCCCCTGTGCACCTTTTGTGACACCCAGAATGGAAAGGAGCAGTGTTGTTTTCCACACTTCCTGCTGAGCAGTAAATTCAGGCAAAGCAGTTTAGGTTGAGGAGGAGAAGAGACTTAAATCTTTTATCTGCTTGGCTTTGGAGGAGGAAAAAACCACTACAGTATTACCTGTATGCTTCCCACGTGTAATAGCCCAAACCTGAATACTTTCTTTCTGAAAACTTTTCCATCTCATGTTGCTTCACTGTGAAGTTAGTCACAGCTAGGGTCATTGACATGGATTCCCTAAAGATGAAGAGACAAGGAAAACAAGGAGACAAGGATGGTTGGGAGGTTTGGTGAGCTAGCATGAAAGACACAATATTTCACAAAATAAAACGTTTCTCACAAACCACTGAAGTCCTGTTCACCGTGCAAAATTCCTATAGCTTGCTGTGTTCTTGTGTGTATGCATTCTGGTTATTTTCTTAATAAAGAAGACATTATAAGAGGTGGGAAAGTGAGAATCACTCTAACAGGAAACCTAAGAGATGAACTCTCTGAGAAGGGGCTGTCAGCCCTTTTACACAGAGAAAAGAAGATGCTGGGGAAACAGGTTCCTGACCAGTTGATTGTTTCTAGTGGAAGAAGTCATCTGGGCCTATTGGGTTGGTATCAAATCAAGGGATTATTCACACAGCCCTTGGGCCCTGTCTTTTAATTGCCTCTTTTTAAAAAGGGTTAAGCAGGGTGTGGTGGTGCACATCTTTAATCATAGCACTCTGGAGACAGAGGTAGGAGGATCACTGTGAGTTTGAGGTCAGCCTGAAACTACATAATGAATTCCAGGTCAGCCTGGACTAGAGCAAGACCCTATCTTGAGAAAAAAAAATGTTAAGTCTGTCCTCAGCTTACCCAGGAAGCCTCTCCTAAGTGTGTTCACTTATTTAAAAGATGGTTTTTTTTTTTTTTTTTTTTTTTTTTGGTTTTCATTCTTTTTTTTTTTTTTTTTTTTTTTTGGCCTAACGGAAGTACTGGTTATAAGTTTTGGACTTTGCAAGTTTTCGCTTTTCTTGTTTTAGGTAAAGAGAGTAAAGCTATTTAATTGCTGTCTAATTATAAACTGGCAAATGGGAAGCCAATGTTCTTCATACCTACTGTGGACTTGATAGGCACTTCCTAAGCTCCTATGCCAACTCTGTGCTGGATCACAAGGGGCAAAGACAGAAAGACAGCCCTTGCCCTTAAGCTCAGTGTCTGGTGGGATATGTGTGTGTGGACGCACTGTTTTGAATAATCTCTTGAAAAGCCGTTTCTTTTATAGCAATGCTCGTTGGTGGTCCTATTAGGCCATCCAACATTCTGCAGGATGCCTGCGACATTTTCAGTCCTTGTCAATGTGTATGAATTTTGATCACCACATTGCGTTTTCATTTCCTAAGTAATTTTACCAAAGGAGAGTGACTCTCTCCCGTAGTGATTACAGATCAACAACTCCTCTTTAGAAGCTGTGTTTTAGTTCAAGTCCAAGAATAGGGCGGGTTTGGGTGGCTGATGGACACAAGCAGCCCACTCCTAGTATCCACCTAATCCTAATCCCCTCCCCTGCCAAAGCTGGCAGTAACTTGGCATTCCTTTCCTCCTTTCTGCCAGGCTCCTTACTGAAGCAGGGAGCCAGCAGGAAAGAGTAGATCATAATTAGTGAATTTATAGCTAGACCAGGCATAAAAATCCCCATGTTAAACTCTTAAATAAGTAAATGAATAAATAACTATCTGCTGTCTGTTTCAAACTAGTTTTCTAGGGCCTGAATAATGAGAGTTACACAATTTGCAAATGAAGGGGGCACCAAATGATGTAGGAAGTTTGTAAATGCCTTTTCTCATTTTTCTTTTTCCAGTAAATGTACCTTGAGCCCCTGAATACTCCCACAGGGTGTGTAGTAAGGAAATCACCCGTGTGATGTGACTGACTTAATGAGTGGACTTTTAGGAAATGATGGGTTTTGGTTGAAATAATCATCATTTTAATTATTAAGGTTTAAAAGGTAGCCAATATTTGCCATTTTTCTTTCAAAGTTGAAGACTCCTTAGGGTCTTAAATCTTAGCCAGTGCTTTTCTCTTCAAGTGGTATTCCAGTTACTGTCTGGACTGGGACTGCCAGACTGGGGCCCAGACTCCTGTGCACCAGCGTTGGGTTGGAGGTTCTAGGTTGGCACAGATGTGAGGCTTCTGCACCAGTCAGTTCCTTCTTGCAGCCAAATAGACTCCCACAGTGCTCAGCTGTTTGGAAGGATTCAAGGACACCTAAGCCAAGGCCCAAAGAGTGAGAAATGAGCAGCCACATGGCTTTACCAGGTCTTCTAGAGGAGGTAACTTGGGTTACTGTGCAGTGGCTTCCTTCTTTAGGGTTCTGTGTTGGCATTATGTGATTATATGTGAAGTCTGGGAGCCCCTGCTAATCTGCTCTCCACAATCAGCCTGCAGAGTGGGAAACTTAACAAGTCAGAAATGCAGAATGGTCAATAACTTAGCGAGGAGGAGGAACCAGCTTAGTCAACTTATCTGACAAAAGTGGTCCAGTTAAGGATGAGCCCTTCAAGATGTCCTCACATTGATGAAGAGACAGCGAAGCAAGAGCTAATTGGTCAAAAGGCAGAGCTGGAATCACGAGGTATTTAGGCAGGTGGCCTAGCTCCATGACTAGAACTGCCCAACGGAGGGAGGGACACCTCTTGGGAAGTAAGGTCCTAAGGAACAGGGAGATTGCAAAACCCTGCTTTGAGGTTGGGGCAGAGCTAAGGGGCCTTTTCGGGCCTGAGAACATACAGTGTGATTACATTTCTGGGAACAGTGTGGAGAGTTCTCTAGAACTGGAACCAGTGAGGCTGACTCACTGACAGGGTGGTGTCTTCCTTTTGGGCCTTCAGGTAATCCAAGCTGGTAAGTAAGCAACAAGCACCCTGAACATGGCTGCTGCTGGGGCCACAGTGCATTAACTGCATGTGTGCAGGTTCCTGTGTGGATGAGCAAGATGTCCCTTTGTCATTTGATTGTGTGACCTGTGTCATATGCTGTGCAGTGGTCAGCTTGTGCCTGTCTCGGTATGATCACAGCTCAGTGTGAACATCCAATGTGAGTCTGTGAAGTTGAGTTCAGTGTGGGTTGAGGAAGTCTACCTCGCTGAGCGTCCACTCACGTTGTACCACTCACTCCCTGCTTTCTGGACCAGATCTGAAGGAGTAATCCCCACGAAATGAGCCTCAGGAGCGAGCGGTGTGGGGTGACTGGATCCCAGCACAGCTCCAGTGGGACCTTCTTCAGACCCACGTGTAGTCGGTGATGCCTGCTGGGAACACACCCAGGACAGGGCAGCCCCAGACTGCCTTCGTGAGGACATTTACTCCCTGGTGCGTTTGCGATCTTGCCTTCTGCTCGTGTCCCGCATTTCAGAGTCCCCATAATCCCTCCCTCTGCCAGCCCTACCTGTGACCATGGCAGTCTCATAAGGGAACACCAACCTCTCCCCACCCTCAAAATGGGAAAGGCTGCGCCTGGAGCCTCTCTGCACCTTGGGTTTGCCCACTGCCTTGTATTGGGCGCAGACCAGTTAGCTACTGAGCTGGGCCCCTGCTGTTGCTCCGTGCCATCGCACCGCGCCGGGTTTCTGATCACAGATCTCCCCGGGCCTCCCGGGTGACCACGCCGCTCCTCTGCCCAGCGCCGGGGAAGAATGCCAGGCACACACTGGCTTGCTCTGTGCACCACTCTTTATTGCTGTTGGGCCAGCCACGAGGTCTGGCCCGGGGCCCGGGAAGGGGGGCTCCTGCCGAGCTCGCCACTCCGACCAGTGCGCGAGGGCCGGCCAAGCCCCCTGCCGTCCCTCGTGGGGGCGGGGACACCGTCGGGGCGCAGAGCCCTCGCCGAGGGCGGCGCGCGACCCCCGGTGCGCAGCAATTAGCCCGTGGAGTCGCTGGCCGTGGGCTCCCGGCAGAACTCATCCATGATCTCGAGGAAGCGGCCGAACCTGGGCTCGCTGGCGGGGGCGTCGGCGTCGGCGCGGGCGGAGGCGGAGGCGCTGAGCGCGCGGCGGGCGGGCGGCGGCGGCGGCGGCGGAGGCGGCGGGCCGGCCCCGAACACCGTCCGCAGCGAGCCGCGCACCAGCTGCCGGTAGCGCGCGCGGAACTCCCGCAGCAGCCGCTTGGCCTCCAGGTACTGCTGCCGGTTCTCCAGGCGCTGCTCCGCGCGCCGCCGCAGCACCGCGCCTGCGGGGACGCGCCGCGAGTCGGGCCGGGCCGCGCCTCGGGCCCGCGGGCCACCTGCCCGCCTCCGCCCCGGCCCGGGGCCGCCTTACCCAGCGGAGCCTCCGTGACGTTCCTGGGGTCCCGCAGGCGAATGAGGATGTCGTCCAGCAGCTGCGCCCGAGTCTTGCGCGGGGGTGGGATGGGGATCCTCGCCGCCTGGCCCGAGGCGAGGGACCCCACGTCACGGCCAGCTCGGCCCCCGGGGGCGCAGGCCTCGGGGACCCCTGTAGTGCTTACCCGCCTCTCCTTGGGGACGTAGGGCTTCTGGAGGGCGTCCAGCCGGGGCTTGGAGGAGCGGCAGAGGAGCGGCTGCTTTAGCGTGCGCTGCAAGGCCTGCGTGTTCTTCTGGATGCCTGCGGGTGGCAGAGAGCGGCGCCCACTCTCGCGGCAGCCTGGCACGGAACTCCAGAGCCCCGAGCAGAAAGCGGTTCCCGCTGCTCCCTAGCCTGGTTCCTAAGGTGACCTCTTAACCGGGAGGAGGAGAGGAGTTCCAGGTCGAGGCCGACTCCCAGGAGAGCGGCTGGGAACCAGGTCCTCCGGAAAGGGATGGTGACCCATCAGACTGAGATAAGGAATACGGGGTTCGGAAAGGGAGCTGCCTCCCCTGCCCCAAACCAAATAGGCAGGGTTTGGGATGTTTGAGGCTTAACTGGGCCAGTTTGGGTGTCTGCGTATTTTAATTTGTCCAACCAGGGCAGCTGGACCGATCCAGCTGGAGCTTTCAAGAAGGAAGGACGGGGATTTTTGCCATGCCTTAAGGAACCCTTTGACAGACACTGAGTTGAAGGACAGCACCAGCCTTGGCTTGGTCAAGGTCATGACCTGCCCTGACGCTCGCAATAATACCCTTGGGCTCGATGAAGGCTGGGTCAGGCCTGGCGGTGAGCAGCTCCTCGTAGCCGTGGTACTTGCTGGGGACAGAGGCAGATGCGCGCTTCCTGCTCATGCTCTTCGCCTCCCTGGGTGCTGTCAGCGGTCTCCTTTGTTCAGTCGCCTTCGCCTCTGCATCTTCCCTGCGGGTGCTGGAGGGTGGCAGGTCACTTACCTGTTCCAGGAAGAAAATACATTCACTCATTCCCTGTCGCTTCCAGCCACCGCCTCTGCACTGGTTCTGGTGCGCTCAGTCACCCTGTTAAGGGCAAGAAAAGAATAGCATGGAGAGGGCAGGTGGAAAAACAGTTGTGTGGGTTTGGGTGGGGGGAGCTGGAGAGATAGCTCTGCGGCTAAGGTGTTGCTTGCTTACAAAGCCTAACGACCCAGGTTCGATTCTCCAGCACCCATGTAATGCCAGATGCCCATTGGCACATGCATATTGAGTTTGTTTGCAGTGGCTGGAGGACCCGGCATGCCTATTCTCGCTCTCCTATCTCTCTCTGCTTGCAAATAAATTAAAAAAAATTTTTTTTTCAAAAAATAAAAACAGGGAGCAGATACCTCAATGAATACTGTTAACAGGAGGGTGGGTTGGGGTGATATCAGAGAAAATTCCAACCCAGCCAGGAAGCTCCTTAATCTGAGCCAAGTCCTAAAGAGCCAGGAGAGTTTATCTCAAAGCAAGGCGGAGAGAAGTCTGGATGGCAAGTACTGACGAAAGATGGCTTCGTAAACAGACAACAGCATGTGCAAGGGGCCAAGGAGCATTGGGGGAAGTATCAACGGTGTGCCTGGAGAGCATTGTGAAGAGATAGATTGGCAACTAGGATGATGAACAAGGCCCAGGTGGGTAAGGACCTCTAAAGAAGGCCAAACTGAGGGGGTTTGCTTTATAGTATCTCCCTGGTGCAAGCAGAAGAACATTTTTAGCTCACTCAATTCTTTTTTTTTATTAGATAGGAAACTGTATTTTACTTAGGGATGCAGTTGTACCTTCTGCCAAAATGACACAAAATGAAAAAGATACTCTGAGTACACTGTGACAAGTAAAAAGGTTGAACTGGCAGTTTTAAAACTCCTCATGGGCTGGAGAGATGGCTTAGCAGTTAAGGCATTTGCCTGCGAAGCTTAAGGACCCATGCTCGACTCTCCAGATCCAACATAAGCCAGACGCACAAAGGTGAGGCAAGCACAAGATTACACATGCCCGCTAGGCGGTGGAAGCGTCTGGAGATCAATTACAGTAGCAGAGGCCTTGGCTGGCCAATTCTTTCTCGCACTCTCTAAAAAAAAATTAAGAAATAAACTTCTCACAAAGGGAAGCCACGTATCAAATGTGTTGACCGGTGAGTCTTGTCAAATATTTAAAGAATTGGCACCAATCCTTCACAGATTCTTCCCAGAAAATTAGAAAAGGGAAGGAACATTTCTATATCATTCTCTGAAGTGTCAGTATTACCCTGACGCCTAAGTAGAGAAAGATATAACAAGAAAACCACAGAAGAGGGCTGGAGAGATGAATTAGTGATTAAGGCTCTTGCCTGAGAAGCCTAACGACCCAGGTTCAATTCTCCAGGTCCCACGTAAGCCACATGCACAAGGTGACAGCATGCTTCTGGAGCTCGTTTGAAATGGTTAGAGGCCCTGGCACGCCCATTCTCTCTCCTCTCACCCTGCCTCTCTCTCTACTCCCCCCATCTTTAATAAATAAATTAAAAAAACACAGAACAATTATCACTTACAACTCACATGTAAAAATCTTCAACAATATTTTATTTTTGAAGAAACACTACTATTAGTGCATGCCTGTAATCCTAGCACTTGGAAGGCTGTGGTAGGACGACTTGTCTGACCGAGGCCAGCCTGAGCTACACAGTGAATTCTAGGCCAACCTGACCCCTGGTTCAAAAACAAGAACAAAAGCCAGGCGTGGTGGCACACACCTTTAATCCCAGCACCCGGGAGGCAGAGGTAGGAGGATTGTGGGTTCGAGGCCACCCTGAGACTACATAGTGAATTCCAGTTCTGCCTGGAAAAAACAAAACAAAACCCCAAAGCAAACCAAACTGAGCAACATGTAAAAAGAACTAAATAACAATGACCAAGTGAGATTCATTCCAGGGATTCAAAATTCACTTAACATCTGGAAATCAACTAATGTACTGCATCATGTAAATAGCATGAAAGATAAAAAAAAAAATCATGTGATCATTTCAACAGGCACATAAAAAGATTTAACAAAGTCTAATATCCTTTCATGGTCAACAACAGTAAATATATTAGCACTAGAAAGAAACTTTCTAGAAACCCCCAAGCCCAATAAAGGGCCTGTATGGGAACAGACAGCTAACCTCGACATTTATGGTGAAAGGCTGAATGCTTTACCCATAAGATCAGGAACAAGAATGCCTTCTCTTGGGCTGGAGAGATGGCTTAGTTAAGGCGCTTGCCTGCGAAGCCAAAGGACCCAGGTTCAATTCCCCAGGACCCACATAAGCCAGATCCACAAGGTGGCTCATGCTTCTGAAGTTCATTTGCAATGCTAGAGGCCCTGGCATGCCCATTCTTTCTCTATTTTTCTTCTCTCTCTTTCTTTGATTGCAAATAAATAAAAAAATAAAATAATAAAAATATTTTTTAAGTAAAAGAAAAAAAGTGCCTGAGCCATTTTTGTTCCCAGGATCCGAGGGAAGCAGGCAGCCAGGGCAGTGACAAGCCCCTCTGAAAATTGGTCAGAATGTCACCCCAGATAGATCTGAGTTGCTGTCTGGGCCACAGGACCATGCTTCGTCCCCATGCCTGTTACCACAAGTAACCTCTGAGCAGAAAGGCCCCGAAAGTGGTACTGCATTCTGGTTTCCCTGAGCTCCCCTGGGCTTGCTCCAGCTGCCCGCAACATCACAGCCAGCCAAAGGCCCTGCAAGATCCTGTGGACATTGCGGCCAGGGGTGGGGACCACTGGAGACAAGGCACCTGGGTCAGGAAGACAGACTCCACGCTCTTGGTGTCCTCGTCTGATGGGGGCCCTCGACTGACGTGACCGACTGTGTCACTCTGGTGAGTTATCTCTTCACTGTTTACAGTTGAGTCGGAGCTGATGGGGGGCAGTGGCACGAAGGTCCGGCGGGACAGGGAAAGGCCTTCCATGCCCTCAATGGGTATGACATGAGGGGTGCTTCCGGTGGAGGGTGGTTCCTCAGCCAGCCCTTCCTCTGGCTCCAGCATATCCCTGGAGGGAGACTCGCCTGTGGTCAGGCTCAGCTGATGCGGTATCAGAGGCTGCTTTGGCACCTTGGGCACGTGGGTTTTCACCTGTCACGGGAGAAAGACCAGGTTAGCTTTCTAGTTAGGAGTCCTTTCTGGGCCTCGCCAGTTACAGGCAGGTTGTATAGTGGTCAGGGCCATCGAGGGAGGCGGGAGGAGGGACATCACACTCATTGGACATCTGTGATTTACCCTGCGCTTGATATCACTTTTATCTACACCTCCAAATTACTCAAGGAATAATTATCTTCATTCTTTTAGATGAAAAAATAAATAAAAAGGGTTCACAGAGGGAAAAAAAAAAGGCCTGTCCAAGGTCACAGAGTGGCTCAGTGGCAAAGCTTGGACTTTTGGACCCCAGGGCCTCAGGAAGTCCTAGAATGGGGCTGGGGAATTGTGTGTTTTCTGGAAGGCGACAGGCCCCTGCACTTTCGGGATGCTGGGTACCTTATCTAGAGCTCCCAAAGGCAGGTCTCTGTGAGGGTTCAGGACCACAGAGCAAGGGCAGGAGAAGGCAACACTTGTCCGATGGAGAGGCTCGGCACTCTCCTGCCTCATCTGCAAGCCCCGCTTCCTCTGGGGCCACGCCTGTTCAAACGCTTACCTTCCGCGATTCCTTCCGAGGCATCAGAATATGATGCCTGGCTTTCACTACCTTCCTTCGAATTAAATGGATCCCCAGTCGCTCCTGGAGGAAACTCTTTAGCAGTGGCGGGACCCCTGGTGCCATGAGGGGGACATAAGATGACTGTTAGCTATCATTTGCTGGGACTTACTACATGGCAGACACTGTTCAGATTGCTTTACATGTAGTTAATGTAATCGATGCAATTCTGTGATCAACTCTAGGAAGGCGGGGCCATATTAGTTCTATTACATAGGTGAACAAGGAAAGTGAGGAACGGAGAGGCTAAGCGTTGGCCCAAGGGTGTAGGGTAAGGACGAGAACGCCACCAGTGTCACGGCAGGACAGGTGACCACAGTCTCCACTGCTGACAGAGCCCTGTGACATTCAGGCTGCTGTGGGAGGGCGAGCCCCGAAGCTGGCCCCACACCCGTCTTTAGCTTGGAAGAGGAAATGAGGGAGGCCACATCTGACCCGCTCTGCAAAGCTGGGTGTGGCTTAAAGAGCTCATGCACGGTCTAGAGAATTCAGGATCCCCAGCCTGTGTTGCTGAGCGACTCTGAGCTCATCTTAGAACTCTCCGAGCATCGGTTCCACCCGAGTCCATGGGGACCATAGCCTGCCACCCACGGCCGCTGTCAGCGTGGAGCAGGCATTCAGCGCTGCCAGCTCTCCGTTCTCCAGGGCGCCCGGCGCTGTCCGCCCTGCCCACAGCCAGCCAGAGCCCTCAAGAGTGGGAAAGGGGCTGCCAGTGCCGCTTTCTTGGTACTTGGCTAGGTGAGAGATCTGCGGGCGTCATACCTCGTGTGTGAGCCACCAGAGGGTTGTTATGGAAGATGAGCTCGCAGAGAGAGGGGAAGAGAGCGGCCGGCAGGATAGCGTCCTCCTTCGTGATCTGGAACAAGTTCAGGAGAGATGCTCGCACTCCCCCACTTGGGCTCGGGTGTGTTACATCACAGGCCGGATGCTGGCTAGTGAAGAACTCGCTGTGGAACAGATGCTGCTATGGGCAGGACAGGCTGTGAGCAATGCTTTAGCCCTGCAATGTCACCCGCGCAGGCCCAGAACACCTTCGGCTCCGGTCCTAAGATTCCACCATCACTGACTAATCCTTTCGTTAATTAAAATTTTTTTTTTGGGGGGGGGGGAGGTTTTGAGGTAGGGTCTCACTTTAGCCCAGGCTGACCTGGAATTCACTCTGTAGTCTCAGGATGGCCTTGAACTCACAGCGATCCTCCTATCTCTGCCTCCCAAGTGCTAGGATTAAAGGCGTGAGCCACCATGCCCAGCATTTTTTTCTTTTTCTTTTAGAGAGAGAGAGAATTGGCGTGCCAGGGCCTTAGCCACTACAGTTGAATTCCAAACCCTTGTACCACCTACTGGGCATGTGTGACCTTGCACTTGCCTCACCTTAGTGCATCTGGCTTACATGGGATCTGGAGAATCAAACATGGGTCCTTAGGCTTCTCAGGCAAGTGCCTTAACCGCTAAGCCATCTCTCCAGCCCTAATTGATCTTTTTTGTCCTTTTGCGCATGTGTGTGTAATGTGGTATGTGGCAGATGTGCATGCCCCTTGCTCATGTGTGCAGAGGCCAGAGAACGTGAGGAGTCCTCCCTCCATTGCTCATCTGCTTATTTCCTTGAAGTGGAGTCTCTTACTGATTCTGGGTTTGCCATCCTCATGGGCCCCAGTGACTCTGTGGTCTCCACTCCCTACGTGACTGGGTTTTAGGCATTAATGGTCTCAGCCAGCTATTTATATGGGTGCTGGGGAATCAAATTCAGGTAGTCTCAGCCCCACCCCAACCTCAGGCCCTCATATTTGTGCAGAAAACGTTCTTAACCATTGAGTAATCTCTCCAGTCCCTACTGCTTTGTTTTTGAGAGTTAGGAATTTTCCTCCTTCTCCACAGTGGACATAGGGCCTACAGAAAGTACAGGGGATACTACTGGCAAGATAACAAGAATAAGCACATAGAGCATTTGTCTCTCAAAACACCCAAAAGTTGGCAGGGCATTAACTTTGACTTCAGGATGCAATTTGCCTTCCTCAAGCTAAATTTCTGCAACTTCAGCCATTGGTCAGCAGCACTCCTAAAGAGTCCTAGTAGAGACCTGCTTGTCCATGGGATAAGCAGAGCCTTGGTAAGGGACCCCTCATGTGTGTCTGGACTCAGGCTATTGGGCCCCTATATGTAGCTAGCCTGTAAGGCCATGCTAGATTCTGAAGGGCAAAAATTTCACAACCTTTGTTGAGCAGAGAGGTTGAAATATGGGCACTATCTTGGAGACGATATCGATTAGCAGTGGAGTAGTGTCAGGGCAATTAGCATTTGAAGAGCCAGGAGGGGAGCAGTGGCCTCTCAGAGCCCAGGACTCATGGAAAAGGAATCGGGTTGGATGCAGGACTACAGGAATTCAGGGACAGGAAGTACTAGGGTCTACTACTGGAGGAGAGGGACAGGAGGCACGAGGGTCTACTACTGGAGGAGAGGGACAGGAGGCACGAGGGTCTACTACTGGAGGAGAGGGACAGGAGGCACGAGGGTCTACTACTGGAGGAGAGGGACAGGAGGCACGAGGGTCTACTACTGGAGGAGAGGGACAGGAGGCACGAGGGTCTACTACTGGAGGAGAGGGACAGGAGGCACGAGGGTCTACTACTGGAGGAGAGGGACAGGAGGCACGAGGGTCTACTACTGGAGGAGAGGGACAGGAGGCACGGGGTTCTACTACTGGAGGAGAGGGACAGGAGGCACGGGGGTCTACTACTGGAGGAGAGGGACAGGAGGCACGGGGGTCTACTACTGGAGGAGAGGGACAGGAGGCACGGGGGTCTACTACTGGAGGAGAGGGACAGGAGGCACGGGGGTCTACTACTGGAGGAGAGGGACAGGAGGCACGGGGGTCTACTACTGGAGGAGAGGGACAGGAGGCACGGGGGTCTACTACTGGAGGAGAGGGACAGGAGGCACGGGGGTCTACTACTGGAGGAGAGGGACAGGAGGCACGGGGGTCTACTACTGGAGGAGAGGGACAGGAGGCACGGGGGTCTACTACTGGAGGAGAGGGACAGGAGGCACGAGGGTCTACTACTGGAGGAGAGGGACAGGAGGCACGAGGGTCTACTACTGGAGGAGAGAGACAGGAAGCACGAGGGTCGACTAGTGGAGGAGAGGGACAGGAAGCATGAGGGTCGACTACTGGGAGGGAAGGAGGAATTACTAGGGTCCATGGCTGGAAAGCAGAGGGATAGTTCAGTTTAGCTGGTGTAGGCTCAATAGTCAGCACGAGATATCCACTGGGCAACTGACTAATATTCATTGTTATCCACTGTCATTCAGCCAATGTGTATACCTACCATGTACCAAGCACTGCGTTGGGAATGAGCAAACCAGATGCGATGTCTGCTGTGGAGGAATACCTGTGTGAAGCAAGCACCGAGCACGCAGCCACAGGAGGGAGTGGACTTACGACATGTCTGCTGCCACAGAAGGGGTGCATGAATTACTGGGGTGTGAGCGAGTTGGAGAGGTAACAAACAACATCTCAGAGATCTGAAGGAGCTGGGAGGTCATGTGCAAATCGGTGGGGGAGGGAGTGTGTGATGCCACTTCTAGATTAATCCAGACCATTTCCTTCATCACTACCTCACAGTCAGATGACATCCCCTGGCTTCTGGGCAGCAAGTCTGGCCACGTGACTGCAGTCTAGCCAGTGCAATGTGGGTAGAAGAGATCCATGCTCGTTTCAGGCACATGCTCAGAAGACCTGCACATCCTCCACTTCCTTCATCACGCTCCCCCTGCTCAGCCATCCACCCACCTACGCTCAGGACCCTGTAAGGTTCTCAGTTGGCTCTTATGAGGAAGTCAAGGCCATGGTCAGAGTGGACCTGGGTCTCTGAATGACCACGTAGAAGGAACCAACCAGAAATACCTGCAGAGGGACTTTGTAAAGGCAAGAAACAAACTTGGATGTGTTCAGTGGTCGAGATGCTGAAGCTTCGTGCAGCAGCCAGTGTTCGTCTACTGTAGAAGGAGGGATGCCCTGCTCGTTAGGGAGTGCCAGGAAGGGCACGGTGCGGGAACAGACAGAAAGCCTGGTGTGCAATGAGGCTGGTGATGCAAGCGGGAGCCCAGACTGATGCTGAAAATTCTGGTCCTGGGGAAGCCCGGAAGGAGATTATAGAAAAATGAGGATCTAAGTTGGACAAGACGTGTTGATGAACACAGCTGGAGGAAGACAAGGGCCACGGATGCCTGCCAGGTTTTTGATCAACTGGGTGGAAGATGGAACTCTTCTCTCAGAAGAGAAAGATCACCAGCTCCCTTTGGACATGGGCTGTTCTATAGCTGGAGGGAGTCTTTTAAAAAATATATATTTATTTTATTTATTTGAGAGAGAGAGAGAGAAAGAGAAAGTGGGTGTGCCAGGGTCTTCAGCCACTGAAAACAAACTCCAGATGCATGTACCACCTTGTGCATCTGGTTTACGTGGGTCCTGGGGAATTGAACCTGGGTCCTTTGGCTTTGCAGGTAAGTGCCTTAACCACTAAGCCATCTCTCTAGCCCAGAGGTAGTCTTGAGACCTCCAAGCAGAGATAGGTAGGCAGTTGGACAGAGTGGCATAGAATTTAGGTAAGAAGTCTGCACGGGAATTCCAAATTTGGGGATTGCTATTCATGGGCCAGTGGACAGCTGAGGTCACCTTTAGGGAGTGAGAGAAGAAGGGGACTAGGAGAGGTGTTGGGGGAGCCTAGCACATGATCCTCTAGACCATAGGCCAGTGAGCCTTCAGCTAAGTGTTGTGACACATAGAGCCTCTGTCCCAGTGATGTAGCCCTGCTGTTGTAACCCCAAAGCTGACTGGATAATTTGGACACAAAGAAGCTTAGTGTTTCTTTTCCAAGAAAATTTTATTTATGGACTCTGAATTTCACAGAATTTTAACATCATGAAATATTATCCTTCTTTTAATTTTTAAAAATATTCTAAAATGATTTATTTACTTGAGAGAGACAATGAGAAAATGGGCATCCCAGGGCCTCTTGCTACGTCTGGCTTTTACATAGTTACTGGGGTATCAAACCCAGGACAGCAGGCTTTACAAGCAAGTGCCTTTAATCACTGAGCAATTTCCCCAGGCCCTTCTTTGAATTTTTCAACCATTTGTTGAAATGTTGAAAAGTAAAAACCACTCAGAGCACAAGCTGTGTACCAAGACCACGAGTTAGCAAATCCAGTCATCTTTACTTGGATTTCAGCAGGCCATGCCTTTCTCTTCTGTGCACACAGAGCTTTTTGTGCTATAGGGGCAGAGCTGAGTAGCTGCAATGGAGTGAAATATTACCTTTAGTAATATTTGTTTGCTAGGCTTGGAGATGTGGCTCAGTGGTAGAGTCCTCGCCTAACATATACAAGGCCCTCGATTCAACCTCCAGTAGTGAGGCAAAAATATGACCAGAAGTGTTTGCTGACTTATGACCTAGAGTTCAGAGGAGGAGAATGGGCCTCAGAGGTGTCTGCTATGAGTATACTGGTGGCATAGGGTCCCTGTGGGCAAATCAGGCACTGCACAACCACTACGTAATGGGCGATGGAGACGTTAACTGAATGTGTTCAGGATGCAAGATTCCATTATAGTTAAAATTGGGAGGAATCTGGATGACACACAGGGCGCATGTGCTGTGTGTTCTGTGACATTAAGCCCTAGTTGGAAGACGTGGATTCAGTGTTGTGGCTGATGTGGTAAGCAGACTCCCGTTTCCGGCTAGCCTGCTCCCCGTGGGCTGAACTGAATACCTATGGTGACACATCCAGGTTCTGGTGAGAATTTTAAGATTTTTTCCCAATGTAAATATGGGTTAGAACTGAATAAAAGTGACTGTTTTAAACACACACACGCATGGAGAGAGAGGGAATATGGAGAATGGGCACATGCCAGGTCCTCTAGCTGCTGCAAACTCCAGATGCATCTTCCACTTGGTCATTTTGTACGTCTGGCTTTATGCGAGTACTGGGGAATTGAACTGGGCCAGCAGGCTTTGTAAACAAGTGCCTTTAACCACTCAGCCATCTCCTCAGCCCTGTTTCACTTTTTTGTACGTGTGCATATGTGTGAACATGTGTGTATACAGTATGTGTGGTTTGGTATATTATGTGTGCTGTGTGAACACTATTTGACTTTTGTCACAAAACTGATAGCTGGATATTCTGTGTGTATAAATTCTGTTTGAAAGTAGAATTGAGCCAGGCGTGGTGGCGCATGCCTTTAATCCCAGCACTCGGGAGGCAGAGGTAGGAGGATCACTGTGAGTTCGAGGCCATCCTGAGACTACAGAGTGAATTCCAGGTCAGCCTGGGCTACAGTGAAAACCTACCTCAAATAACTTTAAAAAAAAAAGAAAGCAGAATTGGTTTTATAATTTGTACCTCCAATAAATCAAACATGAAGTTCAACAAAGGTAGCAGCATTCCTCAGCATGATGAAACGATCATTCATAAGAGACTCACTAAGTCCATCATGTGTCAGGTAATATTCTGGATGTTAAAGATTAGATGTCACTGCAACAAAGTCTAGCACTCATTAAAATTGTGTTCTGGTGGTATACCACTGGTAATTGACAAAATGATATTCAAAATGTTAGATGTTTGTCATAAAGAAAAATGCCATTTAAAAGGCTTTGGAGAAGGTCAGTTGGTAAAGTGCTTGCCTTACAAGCATAAAGGCTTGAGTTTGCTCCCCAGAAGCCTTGTAAAAAAAAGTTAGGCATTGGGGCTGGAGTGATGGCTTAGTGGTTAAGGCCCTTGCCTGAAAAGCCAAAGGAACCAGGTTCAATTCCCCAGTACCCATATAAGCCAGATGCATAAGGTGGTGCATGCATCTGGAGTATATTTGCAGTAGCTAGAGGCTCTGGTGTGCTTATTCTCTCATTCTCTGTCTCTGTCTGTCTGTATGTCTCTCTCTCTCTCTCTCTCTCTCTATATATATATATATATATATTTTTTATTTTTTATTTTTGAGATAGGGTTTCACTCTAGTCCAGGCTGACCTGGAATTCACTCTGTAGTCCTGTAGTCTCAGGGTGGCCTTGAACTCATGGCGATTCTCCTACCTCTGCCTCCCGAGTGCTGGGATTAAAGGCGTGCGCCACCATGCCCAGCTGTAAATATATATATTTTAAAGCTGGGCATGGTGGTGCATGCCGATAATCCCAGTACTGGGGAACACAAAGACAGGAAGATCCCTGGGACTTGCTGGCCAGTCTAGCCTAATTAGTAAGCTGTAGGCCAATGAATGACCCTGTCTCAAAAAAGAAAAAAAGGGGGGGGGGTAGACAGTGCACTTGCAGATGTAGGGTGCTGGGGCTGCTGAAGACTGGGCCTCTCTTGGCCCTTAGGCTGGCAAGCACCAAGTACCAAGCAACAACAGTAGTTTACTGTGGGAAAGGAATGTGAGTGGAGATCAACCCTGAGGTCCAGTCACACAGGGAAGGCTGACGGGCCACGCGCTCGAGGCTGAGAGGACTACGCAAACAGGAAGCGCAAGAAAGCAAACCAAAGAAGACACCTAAACAGGGAGTATTCTTAGAAATAAAGGGAGATGATTCATCATCTAAACAAGGATCTATGGGTTGGAGAGAGATGGCTCAGAGGTTAAGTGTACTTGCCCTGCAAGCACGATGGCCTGAGATTGTGAGTTCAAATCAGCACATCCCACATAAAGCAGCTGGGCATGGCCACACATGGCTGTAACCCAGTCCTGAGGGGAGCAGAAACCCCAGAATCTTTGGAGCCCAGTGAAAAGAGACTTTGGCTCAAAACCAGACCAGGCAGAAGAGCCGATCGAGTAGGACACGTGATGTTCCACTCCAGCCAGCGCCGGGGTGCGAGCCTTGCTGCAGGTGAGCGTATGGAGAAACGCAAGGACACATACATGTGCATGTACCACACAGCTGTATGTTTGGTAATGTAGTTGCACCTGAGAATGGACTTCAAACTTCTTGGAGCAGGGCTGGAGAGATGGCTTAGGGGTTAAGGTGCTTGTCTGCGAAGCTTACGGACCCAGGTTCAACTCCGTAGGACCCATGTAAGCCAGATGCATGTGGAGTTCATCTGCAGTGGCTAGAGGCACTGGAGTGCCCATTCTCTCTCTCTCTCTCTCTCTCTCTCATATATACATGCATGCATACATACATGTTTTTTAAAAATACCTGGGGTGAAAACTACTAGGATTGCAGGAAGAAAAACAAATCACAACCATGAGTGAATATTTTAACCCATTGTTCTCAGTGACTGGTTGTAATAGTCTGGATGTAAGTGTGCCCCATAGCCGCACGTGCTTGTGATTAAACCTCATGCTCAGTCCCCAGCTGGTGGTGCCTTGCTGAAGGAGGTGTGTCACTGGGGTGGACCAAGTCTTTCTTTCCACATCCGCACACCCAATGCCTAGCACACGGTCTGGGTCACAGTGTCAAAAACCACTCTCCTCACCCCGAGTCCCCTGGGGTCAACATTCCTATAAGGCAGGGGAAGAAAGGGGTAGCTTCAGGTCAGAGCAGTTCGCATCCCCCACCTCCCATTTATGTCCCCGAGGAAACAGCAGAGAAACAGGCGGTCACCTTATTGTAGGCCAGGCTAAGGTATCTCAGCTCTGGGAAGGGCGGGGCCAGCGTCTGGTTCCTAGCCTTCAGTGACTTCACAGGAAGAATCTTGAATATTGGAGGAAGTGAACATACCTTGGTTGTCTTAGAAGGGGGGGAAAAAAGGTCAAAATCAATGTGTCCTAATGATAAAGTTGAGGTGGGCAGTAGCCAAAGACCCTTCCTATGGGATGTGGTGAAGAGAATGTCTTATAGAGAGGCTTGGCCAAAAAGACATTTAGCATCTTGAGGGCCCAGAATTCCCACTCCTAGTTCTTTGCGTTCACATGGTGAGCTAATTTCCCAGTACCCAAAGTTCCAGTTTGAGGTTCTGAGGCCACAAAACATTAAAGCACTATTGCAGACACCCAAGGCTCCTTGCCTCACCCCATCCTCTGCCCTACAGTCCATGCTGGCTCTTGTGGGCAGCTGGGCTACAGTTTCTCCAGAAGGCAGAGGAGGTGCTGGCACTGTTAAGAGGAATCGGCTTAGCCAGGACAGGGGGTGCACGAGGAACCCCTGGTCTGATGGGACTGTCTGACCCACGGCACAGGTTCTGCATTCAGGATGACATAGCAGCCATGTCCTAAGCGACTTGAGCCAAGTCCCCGGAGCCAGAAGGTGGTGGGTTCAGGTGGATCACCTGCAGGGTCCCAGGCACTTTCCAATAACCCAGACTGCCCCAGGGCCAACATGTGTGATCAAGCAAAAACACCAAACTGCTTGATTAACCATGCCCAACTCAGGTCACTCACGGGTTCCCTAAATTGTACGGGCCCAAAGGGCATTACAAAGGTTAAAAGTTAGGCTAAGATGAGCCCAGTGTTGTTCTGAGCTCCATTAGCCCCTACAACTCTTGAGCAAATCATTCCATTGTCTCATGTTCACTCAGTGAACCTACTGTGAGCCGAACATTTTGTGTCCTTCTGAGCCATCGTGGAAAGCTACACAAATGGGACAGGTCAGTCCTGGGTGAGGGGAAACAAACACTAGTGATTCTCTCTGGAAACACATGACTCCCCTCTCCACTTGGCCCACCACAATCTAAGAGGACAGGGTGGAGTGTCATGTGACCTCCATCATCACAGGGACATAAGGCTGCTATGTGACTCTGGTGGGCCTGCAACAATCTCCTTGGCCATCTCAAACTTCAGGTCCCATTCATTTTCAACTCTGCACATAGACATGCCAAGCACTGAAGGAATGTCTGTCTAAAAGCAGGTACTACGTGGCTGATTAGCCCTGAATTTATCTAACGTCGCTCATCCTCCTTCAAGGCTGAAGACACTGAGATGAAAGTAAGTAAGGCATCGTCCTGACTCCAGGAACAGGGGGTCTTACAGCCAGATGGGAACCGAGGCTGCCCCCTAAGCAGAAGCAACTACTCCATGGTGAAGACTGAGGCTGTCCTCGAATGGGAGCAATAATTGAACCCTCCAGCAATAATGATTTCCTGAGAGCCAGGAGGCTCTGTAGAGCCAGGCTGGAGATGCTGATCAAACACAGTTTGGCAGAGACTGCTGGACTATGCTTCCCCACCCCGCTGCTTCTGTCCTCCCCCTGTACAGTCCCGAGGCTCTTATCAGTCCCCACAGACAAAGATTAAGACACTGATCCCCCCCATTCCTCCCAGTGTGGCCACAGTGGACAATCATTTCCTTTCTTGCTTTGCCGCCCTTTGTCTCTCTGATTGGAAGGCTGAGTCTGGTTGGCGGGATCTTCTAGAGTCAGGATTGAGGCCTAGGGCTTCAGTAACATCCTTATTTGGAACAAAAGTAGGAAAGCTGAAGGGGGGGGGGGCGAATTAGAGTGGAATAAAAAAAAGAGGAAAGGCCAGCCGGGCGTGGTGGCGCACACCTTTAATCCCAGCACTTTGGAGGCAGAGGTAGGAGGATTGCTGAGAGTTCGAGGCCACCCTGAGAATACAGAGTGAATTCCAGGTCAGCCTGAGCTAGAGTGAGACCCTATCTCGGAAGAAAAAAAGAAAAAGAGGAAAGGCCAAAGAACCAGGCTCAGAGCAAGCTGACATGAGGTCATGGCTGGCCCTGTCTTAGAGGGCCATGCATCTGACCTTTATAGTGATAGACCCCTGTAAGTCCCAGCTGTTCAGCCCAGCCTCTAGGTTCTCGGGTGTCAGGCATCTGGGGTCTGACCACTGACAAGCATGTCAATGCTATTGATTGACTTGGTTCCCTGTTGAATAGAAATAAGTCCCTGTAGCCCATGTGTATGTCTGTGTACAGGGTAATCCTGCTGCTTTTTCCACTCAGGGGTAAGTGCACACCTCTACACCCTTGAAACCAGAATCAAGACTGTATAATGGAGTTGTCTGGCCTTTGTCCCACATTCTTGGCACCCCCTATGTGATAAGAATGCCTGTTATTCAGGGTTCCTGGGATTATGTGAGTGTGCTTGCTAATGAGGTGATGGTGTGGTCTGACCAGAGCTGGTCAGCTGAGACTGTGCCAGCTACTCCACTTAGAAGGGAAGGGCGACTACAGATTGAATTCAAACAGGGGCCAATGGTTCTCCAACAAAAACTCTAAACTGGGGCTGGAGAGATGGCTTAGCGGTTAAGGTGCTTGCCTGCGAATCCTAAGGACCCAGGTTTGACAAGATCCCATGTAAGCCAGATGCACAAAGGTGAGGCAAAAACAAGGTTGCACATGCCCAGTAGGCAGCACAAGCATCTGGAGTTCGATTTCAGAGGCTGAGGCCCTGGCATACCAATTCTCTCTCTCAAATAAAAAAGAAAAGAAAACCTCTAAACTGAGGCTTGCGTGAACTTCCATGTTAGTGGTCACATCCATGTGGGGAGCAGAGATGCCAGATTCCACAGAGAGTGAGAAGCTCGTCTTAGTTTTCTTGTCACTGGTTTTTACATGTGTCCTTTGTAGTAAAACTGTACCTGTTAAGTATAACCCTTCTTGAGTTCTATGAGTTGTGCTAGCACATCATAGAATATGAGTGTATGGTGGAAATTTCCAAATTTATAGCCACTTGGTCACAAGTGTGGATAGCTTGGGGGCCGCCACTTGTGGGCATCTAGAGTTAGGACAGTTTTGTCAGAAACTATATCCCTAAACTTGGCCTTAAAATCTAACATGGTTAGTGTCAGAAAGGTCCTGCAGTGTCATCCTGGCTTTTTGATTTGCTTTTGCCAACAAGGTTGAATTTCAGAATCTTGCAATTCTCCCTCACTTTCTTGAAACCTGGAATGTCATCATGATGTAAAGACTAATAATGAATGATCACAAGGCATGCCATGTCCATCAGAGCCCAGACCCCAGATGACACGCCAGCAGGATGACCTCTGGCTCAAATCACTATGACAACAGAAATGGCAATTATTTGTAGTCAGCCTTTGTTGGGTGCATTGGGCAGCAGTAGTTAACTGGTCCAATTCCTCACACAGTTGTGTCTATGATGAGGCAGTGTGCAGGAACTCAGGATGGCTAAACGTAGAGTTGTACTTCTGGTTATAAGATGGATCTCTGATGCTTCCCTCACATGTGCCAGTCTCCATGAGCCTGGCTAGTGAGCATCTGCCCTGAGACCACAACCAGTTTTTCATTTTATTTTATTTATTTGCATGGGGAGGGAGAGACAGAGAGAATGAATGAATGAATGAATGAATGAGAATGGAGGCATCAGGGCCTCTTGCCCCTGCAAATGAACTCCAGATGCATGCCCCGCTTTGTGCATTTGGCTTTACGTGGGTACTGGGGAATGGAACCCAGGTCATCAGGCTTTCAAGCAAGCATCTTTAACCACTGAGTCATCACTCCAACCCTAAAACCAGTTTTCTACACTGATCAGAAACAAATACTTATGCCTGTGGAAGCAAGCATTAGCTCTGGGTGGTGGTGTATCTGGTGAGAGTTTTTCCAGCCTTTGGGGCTTTTGTGGGATTCATCCTGGTGGCAGACCCCCCCCCCTTCCCAAGCAGGTTTTATTGCCTGGGGAAGACACCATTCCTGCACACTGCTAAACAGCATCTGAGAACCGCGAGGGCAAGCCTTGGGCTGGATGAGGTCAGAGCCTGGTCATTCCCCCACTGCCTCTCCAGTGCCCAACACAGGGCCTGGTACACACTGGTTCTCAGCAAAGAAAATTTTCTTTCTTTCTTTTTTGGTTTTTATGAGGTAGGGTCTTGCTTTAGCCCAGGCTGACTGCAATACACTATGTAGTCTCAGGCTGGCCTCGAACTCATGGTGATCCTCCTACTTCTGCCTCCCGAGTGCTGGGACTAAGGTGTGCGCCACCACGCCCGGCTAGAATAAGACTTCTTGGCATGACCTAGAGAAATTCCTCTCATGGCTCTATAAACTTACTTGGTTTTGGCTATTAAAATTCACGTTCTTGTCATCATTCCCTAAACAACGCAGTACGACTATGGGGCATTTACACCGTATCAGGCACCATAAGAAATCTAGAGTAGGCTGAGGATGCAGCTCACGGGTACAGCACTGCTCTAGCGTGGGCAAGGCCTTGACTGCCATCCCCGAGACAATAAATAAATAAAAAATAAAAGCCCCACAAATAGATAGTAGGCACTTCCTCCTACCTCTGAGGTTGAAAATCCAGGGTAAGCTGAGAACACAACCTCTGAAACGAAAGAGAAACAGAGGGAAGGTTGGGAAGGGCACTGACTGGCCCTGAGGGTCGTTCCCCATGCAGCCCCCAGTGTGTAGCGAGGCTGCCTCCTGGATAGGTTCCATGCTAACCGGGCAAAGGAGCAGCTTGGGATAAAACCCAGACTCCTTAGCCAGGCCCCTGCCTACTTCCATTTCATCTCCTGTCACCCTCTGGCTCACTCTGTGATTCATTTATTTATTTGCAAGACAGAGGGAGAGAGAAAGAGAGAGACAGGGAGAATGAATAGGCACACCAGGGCCTCCAGCCGCTGCAAACGAACCCCACATGCATGTGGGTACTGGGGAATTGAACCCAGGTCATTATGCTTTGCAGGAAAGTGCCTTAACTGCTGAGCCATCTGTCCAGCCCTTGCTCTGTAATTTAGTCCCATGGACCTTTCTCATTTTGCAGCATGCAAACTCTTTCTAGTCCCAGTGCTACTGGACAGAAAGCTAACCCGCTGTCTCAGGAGAGAAGAGTGTATACAAAGAGATATCCCATCAGATGTGAAAAGGCTGAGTCACATTCGGGGAAACAGATGTATTCAGTCAGTAGAGTCTGCAAGAGCGCTCAGCGGCAGGGCATAAGGATGAGGCCCAGAATGATTTCTGCCTTGGGTCCTTTGGACTGAGAGAGAAATTGGTTCACTGTGGAGTTCACCGAGGGGATGAAACAGAGCATGTGCAGGATGGGACCTGGCGCCTGAGGTTCCTCCCCCCCATCCATGTGTGATGTCATAATGAGGTCACATGAGGAAAACCAGTGAACACCTGACAAAAATCAGTTCTCCTGTCTGAAGGTCTGCCAGGGATTTGGAAAAGGTTTGCATGGTGAATAGCGCCTGTCAGGGGATGCGGCGAGCACGGGTACTGCGCAGTGATTCTGTGGAAACAGGAGTCTCCCCTTTCATCAAGACGGGCTGCCACAGGCCAAACACAAGGCCTGCCCTTTTCCACCGTCATGTGAGCAACAAGAATCAATGTTCACACACACACACAAAGACAAAAAAGCGGGAGAGGGGTGGTGGCTGAAGAGACGTGTCAGCGGTTAAAGGCACTTGTTTGCAAGCCTGCTAATCTGAGTTCGATCCTCCCCAGCACTCATGTAAAGTCTAATTCTGACCTGTGGTCAGCATCTTCTCTCACAGAAACCAGCGGCCGAGCACAGTCTCAGTCTAAGGTCTGTGGTTTATGCCTCTCCTTCATGCTTCTAATTTTCCTGGATTCTGATTTCTTCCTCCAACCCCCCTACAGGCTCTAGTGGCTTCATGGTGAATTCTTCCAATACTTAAGGAATGAAATATCAACTCTATCCAAACCTTCCCAGGAAAGAGAAGGAAGGTGGAGTCATTTTGTGAGATGAGCATGCTCTTGAATGTAAATCCTCACAGGAATATTATGGCAAAGGAAAATAATACACCAACTTAATCTCCTAAACATAGATACAAAAACCTTCCACAGAATGTCAGCAAATTCAATGCCATGACCAACGTGACCAAGTGGAGTTTATCCTGAGGATGCAGACTTGTTCAACATTCAGAATCAATCCATTTCATTACCCATATGAACAGATTGTAACACAGAAATCACATAATGTCAGCAGATACAGAAAAAGTATTTAATAAAATTCAACAAAACCAAGTGACAATGAAAATCAGCAAACAGCTATTCTCTCTATCTGCCTCTCTCTCACACACACACAAATGAATAATTTAATTAAGTTAAATGGGCTGGGGATATGGCTTAGTGGTTAAGGCGCTTGCCTGCCAAGCCAAAGGACTCAGGTTCAATTCCCCAGGATCCATGTAAGTCAGGTGTACAAGGTGGCACATGCATCTGAAGTTCGTTTGCAGTGGCTGGAGGCCCTGGCATGCTCATTCTGTCTATATATGCCTCTCTCTCTCTTTCAATTAAATAAAAATATTTTTAAGAATTAGCAAGGACTATGAGAGAACTTAAACAAATCTGATAAAAGGCATCAACAAAAAATACACATAGTTAATTTAGACCTCTGAAATGCTGAACACTTTCCTCCTGAGGTTGGAGAAAACAAAGATTGCCATAGTCATCACTTCTATTCAGCACTGTACTGCAAGGCTTAAAAGTATGATGAGAGATATTAAGATTGGAAAGGAAGAGAGAAAATGGGACATCATCTATAGATGCCATGGCTTTGAACATAGATAATCCAAAAAACTTGCAAATGATTAGGAATAATGAGTGAATTTAGGAACGTTGCTGGACACAGCTTCAGTATTTCTATGTACTGGCAATAAATAAGAATGAAATATGAGAGGCAATACCATTGATAACAGCATTAAAAAGAGATCGAGCAGGGAGCGGTGGTGCAAACCTTTAATCCCCGCACTCAGGGGGGTCAGGAAGCTAAGGTAAGAGGATCACCGTGTTCAGGGCCAGTCTGAGGCTAGAGTGAGATCCTGCTTTGAAAACAATAACAAAACACCTAAAAGCTGCTGGGCTAGAATATTTTACTGTTTTAGAAAACTCGTTATTGTAAAGATACTGATTCTTTCCACCCTGACCTATAGTCTGCACGTCCAACCTAAGTATTTAGTAACTTAATATATTATCAGCACAATTGCATGATTGGGAATTTCCCAATAAAAATTTTCTGTCTACTTGGCTTGCTGACTGTGAAAACAGGTATATTGAAGTCTGTCGCCACTGTTGTGGATTGGTCAGTATCTTTTTTAAAAAATATATTTTATTTGAGAAAGAGAGAGAGAGAGAGAGCGAGGGCGAGCGCCAGGGCCTCCAGCCACTGCAAACGAACTCCAGATGCACGTGCCCCCTGTGCATCAGGCTTACGTGGGTCCTGGAGAATCGAACTGAGATCCTTTGGCTTTGCAGGCCTTTAACTGCTAAGCCATCTCTCCAGCCCTTGGTCAGTATCTTTGCACCCCTGGCACTTTTTAAACTATGAATCTGGATTAGTTCTATGTTACTAGGTTTGTGACTTTTATTTTGTTGTGGTGGGGGGTTTCGGTAGGGTCTCACTCTGGCCCAAAGTGACCAGGAATTTATTATGTAGTCTTAAGGTAGCCTTGAACTCATGGCAATCCTCCCTACCTCTGCCTCCCAAGAGCTGGGACTAAAGGCGTGCACCACAACGCCCGGCTCAGATTGTACTTTTTAAACTACTATAAAATATCCTCTCCTTAGCCAGGTGTGGTGGCATACACCTTTAGTCCCAGCACTTGTGAGACAGAGGTATGAGGATGGCAGTGAGTTCGAGGCCACCCTGAGAATACAGAGTGAATTCCAAGTTAGTCTAGGCTATAGGGAGACCCTACCTCAAAAAATCAAAATAAATAAATAATTCATTTCCTTATTAGAAGCCCTAGCACCCCCAAAGCACACCAACCAAGCTGGGAAAGTTCACAAGCAAGTATTGAACCTTGCTGTAAAGCTTCAGCAATGCACACACGTATTGTCACCTGACAAAGCCTTTCCTACAGGAGGGGAAAAGAGCCTTCTTTCCAACTAATGGTGCTGAATCAAAAAATGCATCTATAGATCTGGAAAGAATTATACTAAGTGAGGTAACCCAGGCCCAGAAAGCCAAGCGCCACATGTTCTCCCTCATATGTGGATCTTAGCTAGAAATGATTGGGCTTCTGTGTGAGAAGGAAAAAACTCAGTAGCAGAGGCCAGTAAGTTAAAAAAGGAGATAGAAAGGGAAGAGAAAGAAAGGGAGGAGGGCTTTTATTAGGTTGGTATTGTATATATGTAAGTAGAAAGATTGAGATGGGGAGGGGATATGATGGAGAATGGAATTTCAAAGGGGAAAGGGGGGAGGGTAATACCATGGGATTTTTTTGTTATCATGGAAAATATTAATAAAAATGGAGAAAATAAAATAAAATAAAATAAAATGTAAAAAAAAATGCATCTATAAAGAACATACTTTGGGGCTGGAGAGATGGCTTAGCGGTTAAGCGCTTGCCTGTGAAGCCTAAGGATCCCCGTTTGAGGCTTGATTCCCCAGGACCCACATTAGCCAGATGCACAAGAAGGCGCACATGTCTGGAGTTCATCTGCAGTGGCTGGAGGCCCTGGCGTGCCCATTCTCTCTCTCTCTCTCTCTGCCTCTTTCTCTCTCTGTCTGTCACTCTCAAATAAATAAATAAAAATGAATAAAATATTTTAAAAAAGAACATACTTTGGCTCTGCCTCATCCAAATGTGAACATCCTAGACAGATCCTTGACCAAAATGTAAACCCTTAAGCAAGTTTCCAGTAGAAAGTTAGGAAAATATCTTCATGGCTTTGAGATAGGTAAAATTAGCTAAAAGCAGAAAAGAAAAAAGTCACTGGTATAAAACATCTATGAGTTAGATTTCAGTAAAAGAACTTCTGTTCATCAAATGTTACCATTAAGAATATGAGAAAATGGGGCTAGAGAGATGGCTTAGTGGTTAAGGCACTTGCCTGCAAAGCCTAAGAACCCAGGTTTGATTTCCCCAGGACCCATGTAAGCCAGATGCACAAGGTGGCACATGCATTTGGTGTTCATTTGCAGTGGCTGGAGGCCCTGACCTGCCCATTCTCTATCTGCCTCTTTCTCTCTCTCAAATAGATAATTTAAAAAAAAATGAGAAAACCTGGCTGAGGTGCTGGCTCAGTGCCCACTGTGCAAGCCTGAGAACCTGAGTTCAGATCCCCAGAGGCCACGTAAAGCTGGATGCACTAGTACAGGTGACCTGTGATCCCAGCATGGCAATGGTAAGACGAGAGGTGGAGATGAGAGAATCTTCTAGAAGCTCATGGTCCAGCTAGCCTGGCAGTGAAGAACAAGAGATCCTGCTTCAAACAAGTTGGAAGGCGAGGGTCATCACCCAGGGCTGTCCTCTGATCTTCACTGTGCACCGGGACACGCATACACACACATACACGCATGCATACACACACATACACACATGCATACACACACATATACATAGGCTTCTCTCCGTCATAATAATATGAAAAAAATGTGAGCTTGGGGTACAGCTCAGTCAGTAGAGAGTTTGCCTGACACACATTAACCCCTGGTTCAATCTACAGATCCACTAAAGAAGGCAGAATTGTGGCTTTTCTTGAAGGAGGAACTGATTGGAAGTGTCACTGGGTCAAATGTAAAACTTCAAGCCCTGCCCAAGGTTTCTGTATTTTAACCTGATGTAAGTTATCTTTCTCAATTCAAACAAATGCATCCAGGTGTGGCAGTACATTCCTATAATCCTACCACTTGGGAGGCGAAGGCAGGAGGACCAGGAGTTCAAGGTCATCCTCTACTACCTGGGGAGTTCAAGGCCAACCTGATCTACATGAGACCTGGCTCAAAGAACCCAGTGAACTAACTAAGCCAATATAAAATAAAAGTTAAAAAGAAACAAATGAGTGGAGGCAGCCCAGTAATAGACAGGCCTGTAGGACGAGAACAAGATACAGATAATCCAGAGATATGCACCAGTACGAAAGGGGTTTTGGTTTATGGTACAACATTTCTTTCTTGTTTGTCTCTGCACACGGCCATGTGGGCATGACGGTGTAGTTCTCAGAACCACAGAAACAGACTAAAAGGACAAACAGGTTAGAGTGGTAGAGAGGATGGTAGAAAGACCCGAGTCCCTTCAACACATGGATGTACTACAGAATTAAACCGTCTGGAAAGCCTTACTTCTGAGTTTCTTGTTATTTGAGGTTTTAATTTTAATTTTATTTTTATTTATTTATTTATTTATTTCTGAGGTAAGGCTTCACTCCAGCCCAGGCTGACCTGGAATTCACTATGGAGTCTCAGGGTGGCCCTGAACTCATGGTAATCTTCCTACCTCTGCCTCCCGGGTGCTGGGATTAAAGGTGTGCGCCACCATACCTGGCGAGGTTGTTTTTCTTTTCTTTTCTTTTTTTAAGTATTCACTTTGATTTAAATCTCAGAAGCATCTTATCTGATAGAAGTGCCCAGGAAGACACTGAAATATTCAAGCCACAGCTCCCAGAAAACCAGACTTTCCGTGTAAGCCCTCAGAAGTTCTGCCATGTGGTAGGCATCAGGAACGAGGGCATGGCTCACCTGTGCGGTCAACATCCTTTTTCATGGGCAGTACGGTATAATCCGGTTGCTGGTCCGAGTCCTCAAACATCCATGACTGAGGCTGTGGCACAGACTGGGGCTCTTGCTGGGGACTTGTCCTGTCTTTAACCCAGTGCCCCGACACATCCCTGAGCTGAACCTGCTGCAGGTACGGGATCCGGAAAATCTTGTTTTGGTCCAGGCTTAACTTCTTTAGTCTTCAATTAAGGAAAAGGAGCACAGAATCACAGCAGTAATACTAGCTCAGGGTGTGTATTACCAAGCAACGTAGGGGACAAACCTAGCTTGTCAGGTTTGGCCAAGTATACCTCGTGTGACTTTGATATTCCTCTCTTTCTTTTAATGCAAAACAGCAGAAATTCAGTTCAATCTTACTTTAATTTATTTTATTTATTTATTTGAGAGCGACAGACACAGAGAGACAGAGGCAGAAAGAGACAGAGATAGAATGGGAGCGCCAGGGCCTCCAGCTGCTGCAAATGAACTCCAGACGCGTGCACCCCCTTGTGCATCTGGCTAACGTGGGTCCTGGGGAATCAAGCCTCAAGCCGGGGTGCTTAGGCTTCACAGGCAAGTACTTAACTGCTAAGCCATCTCTCCATCCCCAATCTTACTTTAAATACATGAAAATTCAAAACTACAAGTAATTAAACATAGACAAGATATTTTATGCCACATAAAATATTTTATAATCCTGAAATAATATTAAATTTTGAAATAAACCCAAGAAATAAAGCTGATGAATAATATTGATTGGATAATGATCTATTAATTAAACCCTACTATTAAATGTTCTCCAAATGGAAATGTTAAGGAGGTACTTATCACTCTTCTAGTATTAAAAGTGAATTGCGGACTGGAGAGATGGCTTAATGGTTAAGGCGTTTGCCCGCAAAGCCAAAGGACCTTGGTTCGATTCCCCAGGGCCAACATAAGCCAGATGCACAAGGGGCACATGCATCTGGAGTTTGTTTGCAGTGGCTGGAGGCCCTAGTGCATACATTCTTTCCCCACCACCCTGCCTCTTTCTCTCAAACAAATAAATAAAGTATATTTTTTAAAAAGTGAACTGCATACCACTATGAAAATGTCTATGGCATAATATTTTTATAAATCTAAATCTAGTTTTCACCCAGAAGAGTTAAGCTTTAAAATTCATGGATTTTGAACTTTAAAATGATACAAATTTTAAAATATTTTTCTATAGATGTCATAAGTGCTTCACATTACAATACAAATATGGCTAAATTATGGTTTATAATCATTTTGAAATTATGAAAAAGTTAGTATCTCTGTCTCTTGAAGTGTATTAAGCTTTTTAGGCTCTTGTGAAAATTAGATGAGGCAGTATGTAGCAGCTGGGCACAAAGTAGTATTTGGGAAATGGTAGCTGAATTCAAAGGCAATTTTCTAGGAAAAGGAAAATATCTAATCAAATAGGCAGAACTTAGCAGTTACACTTTCTGATTTTTTAAATTCTCCCTCAAGATCAGAGTATTATCTAGCACTATCTCTTCCTACACATGATCAGAAAGCACTGTACTGATGTCCCACTTTGATGCCAAGCTGAAGCTCAGAGAGGAGAAATGGCTAGCCTGGGGCCACACAGCAAAGGTAAGTGGTGAGTGAAATGAGGACCCTCCTCGGGCTGTGTGGGCTCCTGCAGCACTGAGGGTGTGAGCGCCCCTGGGGGCTGGGGAAGGACAGAGGACGGCCGTGTCATTACCTCCTGAGCCCGGCCAGGCTGGCAAAGCAGTTGGGACTGGAGAGTTTGTTGTCATCCAGCATCAGTGTCTCCAGTGCCGGGAACCTCAGGATGTACTTCTTGCCTGTCAGAGACGTTGAGGATGCCTCCCTGTGAGAGCAGAGCAAGGGCTGGGGAAAGAGCACCACTGGCCTCAAGGAGAAACGGAGGGAGGGAACTGACTGGGGGGGGGGGGACCAGCTCGGGAGACATCCCTAGAGATAGATGGGGGGCAGGTGCAGCTCCATTTCACTGATCCTTCCCAAGCCCCATTCATCAACAGCCCCGGTGTGGAGAAGGTTTGGACACGTCACTGACCCTGGGCTGGGGCAGGGGGTTACTGGTGGTGCTCATGGGCAAGCCCAGGGGAGCACTGACATTTAAAGAAGCTGGTAGAGGCGCAAAGCCCAGAGCTTGTTGAGTGTGGACGGATGGAACCGAGCAGTGATGATGTCCGTGGCCCCACAGCTTTCAAAGCAGAATGGTTTCCACTGGTCATGTGGCAACAGAAGCCTAGTTACCCTACGTCTCATCTATAAGGCAATGTGTGTTATAGTTTGGATATGAAATGCCCCCAGAGGCTATGGGCTGCATCTTGGAGAGGTCACGGACAGGTGAGGAGGTGAGACCTTGTGGGAGAAAGGAGGTCTCTGGGGCCTGCCCTGGAAGGGTTTATCTTACACTGGGTTCCTTCTGCGTTCAACCTCGTTCTCATTCCCTCCCTCCCTCCTGCACAGCGAGCCCGAGGTGAGCAGCTTTGGTCTGTTCTGTGATGTGCTCCGTCCCCACGTGGCCGGTCTGCTTCACCACAGCTCAGAAACAGTAGAGATAGTCACCATGGACCGAAACTTCTAAAGATGTAATGAACAGATAAAACCCTCTCTTCCAGGTGGCGGAAAGAACGTAAGAGCCAAAGGAAGGGCACCTCTCCTTACATACAACTGTCCGGACAGAATTTGGCCTTGATACCCGGGACCTCGCAGTGCCTAGCAATACCCTCACAAGACCCTCATAATAGAAGAAAAAGATGATGACATCAAATTACAAGAGAGACGAATGGAGAGAGGGAGGGGATATGACTGAGAGCAGTTATGAAGGGGAAAGCGGGGGAGAGGAGAGGGAAGGAGGGAAATACCATGGTTTGTTGTCTGTAAGTATAGAAGTTGTTAATAAAAAAACACATATACATATTTTAAAAAATCCTCTCTTCCTCTTAAATTATCTCTCACGTTTTATTACACTGACAAAATATTCATGTCAGGGCTGGAGAGATGGCTTAGCATTAAGGCCTTGCCTGTGAAGCCCAAGGACCCATGCTTGACTCTCCAGATCCCACGTAAGCCAGGCACACAAACACAAGGTCACACATGCGCACAAGGTGGCACAGGCATCTGCAGTTCAATTGCTGTGGCTAGAGGCCCTGGCATACCAACTCACTCACTCTCTCTCATAAAAACATAAAATTAAATTAAATAAAAAAAATAAAGAAAATCTTGATGACATACGATGGAAGTGCAATAGTGATATAGAGTGGTTGAGGCACTTGCCTGAGGACCTGAGTTCAGTGCCCCAGGACCCACATAAGCCAGATGCACAAAGTGGCACATGTATCTAGAGTTCATTTGAAGCGGCTGGAGGCCCTGGGGTGCCCATTCTCTATCTGCCTTTCTCTCTCTCACTCTCAAACAAATGAATAAATATAATACTTTTTATTTAAAATATTTTATTTTTATTTATTTATTTGAGAGAGACAAAGAGTCAGGCAGAGGGAGAGAGAAGGAGAGAGAGAAAGAGAGAGAGAGAGAGAGAATCGGTGCACCAGGACATCCAGCCACTGCAAATGAACTCCAGAGGCATGCACCACCTTGTGCATCTGGCTTATGTGGGTCCTGGGGTCTCGAACCTAGGTCTTTTGGCTTTGCAGGCAAGTGCCTTAACCACTAAGCCATCCCTCCAGTCCCAAATACTTCACCGAGGGTGAAGTGACAGAAGTGTCACTTCTTAAAATATTATATTTGGGACTGGAGGGATGGCTTAGTGGTTAAGGCACTTGCCTGCAAAGCCAAAGGACCCAGGTTCGATTCCCCAGGACCCACGTTAGCCAGATGCACAAGGGGGCGCACACATCTGGAGTTCGTTTGCAGTGGCTGGAGGCCCTGGCGCGTCCATTCTCTCTCCCTCTCTTTATCTGCCTCTTTCTCTCTCTGTCTGTCGCTCTCAAATAAATAAATAAAAAATAACAAAAAAAAGAAAATAATTACCATTTACAAATATGCAAGAAGGCTAGGGATATAGGTCAATGGATAGAGTGCTTGCCTAGCATGCATGAGGTCTTAGGTTCCATGCTCAGCACCATACGAATGGAGGGTGGTAGCACATGCCTGTAATCCCAGCACTTGGGAGGTAGAGGTAGGAGGATCAGAAGTTCAAGGTCATCATCTATTACATTTGATGGGTTTGAGGCCAGCCTGGGCTACAAGAAACCCTGTAATTAAAAAAAAATTGGGGCTGGAGAGATGGCTTAGTGGTTAAGCACTTGCCTGTGAAGCCTAAGGACCCCAGTTGGAGGCTTGATTCCCCAGAACCCACGTTAGCCAGATGCACAAGGGGGCGTACATGTGTGGAGTTTGTTTGCAGTGGCTGGAGGCCCTGGTGCGCCCATTCTCTCTCTCTCTCTATCTGCCTCTTTCTGTCTGTCGCTCTCAAATAAATAAATAAATAAATTTTTAAATTTAAGAAAATGGGCTAGGGGGCCGGGCGTGGTGGTGCACGCCTTTAATCCCAGCACTCAGGAGGCAGAGGTAGGAGGATCGCCTTGAGTTTGAGGCCACCCTGAGCCTACATAGTGAATTCCAGGTCAGCCTGGACTAGAGTGAGACCCTACCTCAAAAACAATTTTTTTTTAAAAAAGGGCTAGGGAAATAGCTCAGTGGCTAGGGAGATGGCTCAGTGGCTAAAGGCACTTGCTTGCAAAGCCTGTCAGCCCCAGGTTCAATTCCCCAGTCCCCACGTAAAGCCAGATACATAATGTGGTACAATGTGGTACATGCATCTGGAGTTCTTTTGCAGTGGTAGGAGGCCCTGGCATGTCCATACTCTCCTCCCCGCCCCTCTCAAATAAATAAATGCTACTTTCACTTTGTATTAGAGAAGCTTCTCTTTTCAGATGGCAGTGACCACAGGGGTAACTCAAAACTCACCAAAGTGCTGATAAATGACAGTGAGTATTCAGCACTAAGTGGCACATCTCTATCATACCCTTCAAGGCTCAGGGTCCGTTGCTGAAGAGGTGATGTAAAGGATATTAAGAGGCAAAGGAAGGTTCAGAATGCTTATAATTCTGTCTTCCAGACACAAAATTTGATATTCATGACCTCATAGTGGTTGATGGTACCTACACCAGACCTTTATAATAAGAGGAAAAAATGATGACATGGAAAATAGAAGAGTTGGGAAAATGGCTTAGTGGTTAAGGCACTTGCCTGCAAAGCCTAAGGACCCAGGTTCAATTCCCCAGAAGCCACATAAACTAGATACACAAGGTGGCACATGCATCTGGAGTTTGTTTGCAGTGGCTAGAGGCCCTGGAGTGCCCATTCTCTCCTCACCTCTCTCTAATAAATACATACAAATAAAATATTTAAAAACTAGAAGAGTGCTGGTGATACAGCTCAGTGTTTAAGGGCTTGGCTCCAGAGCCTAATGACCTGGGACAGCCTGGGTTCAATTGCCCAGCACCCCCATAAGCCAGATGCACAAAGTGGCACATGCATCTGGAGTTTGTTTTCAGTGACACACCGATTCTCTCTCTCTCTCAGAAATAAATAAAATATTTTTTAAAAATAGGAGAGAACAGCCGGGCGTGGTGGTGCACACCTTTAATCCCAGCACTCGGGAGGCAGAGGTAGGAGGATCGCCATGAGTTCAAGGCCACCCTGAGATGACAGAGTTAATTCCAGGTCAGCCTGGACCAGAATGAGACCCTACCTCGAAAAACCAAAAAAAAAAAAAAAAAAAAAAAAAAAAAAAGGAGAGAGACTATTTGGAAAGAAGAAGGGATTCAATACAGGGTGGATTTGAGAGAAGGAAAATGGGGGTGTTGGGAGGGAATTATCATGCTTTATTGTCTATCATATGGGAGCCGTAAAGAAAGTTAAAAAAATTTAAAGATGTGCAAGAGATGTGACGGCAGTGAGAAAGTAGTATGCTAAAATCTAAATCCTAGAGAGGAAAATTGAGCCTAGGAAGCAAGTTTACCCTCAAGGGCATTTTCTGATCATCTTAACATCAAATTATGGGACTGGAGAGATGACTTAGTGGTTAAGGTGCTTGCCTGTAAAACCTAAGCACCAGTGTAAGCCAGATTCACAAGGTGACACATGCATCTGGAGTTCGTTTGCAGTGGCTAGAGGCCCTGGTGTGCCTATTCTCTCTCTCGCTCAAAAACATATTTAAAAAATCAAATTATGGTTTAATATTCCTGGAGATTATAGACATGTGCTACCATGTTTTTATGTGGGTGCTAGGGATCAGAACTCAGGTTCTCATGCTTCTATGACAAGCCCTTTACCAACTAAGCTATCTCTACAGACCCATGAAATCTTTTTCTTTTCTTTTTGAGGTAGGGTTTTGCTCTAGCCCAGGTTGACCTGGAATTCACTATGTAATCTTAAGGTGGCCTCAAACTCACAGTGATCCTCCCACCTCTGCGTCCTGAGTGTTGGGATTAAAAGTGTGTGCCACCATGCCTGCCTACAGAGAGAATGGGTGCACCAGCGCTTCTTGCCACTGCAAACAGCCCCCAGATGCATGCACCACTTTGTGCATCTGGCTTTTTGTGGGTACTTTTGAATTGAACCCAGGTCATTAGGCTTTCACCTTAATTGCTAAGCCATCTCTGAAATCTTTTTACTGCAAATCAACACAGCTTCTCGCACTAGGATACGCGTAAGGATCTACAAATGTTTCTTTATCAGCTAGCAAGAACCATTGGAAACAGTCTGCTTTAACTTGGCAAGGACAACAGTATACCTTCAGGGCTACAGCAACTCTCAAGCCCTGTCCTAATCTACTACACAGGAATTAGAACATTATGCTGATTAGATCAAATCTGCTTTACAATTCTTCCAATGAATTTTTCATTTCAGTTATAATTTTTAGCTTCAGAGTTTCTTTTGTTTTTTTTTCCTTATATTTCTTGTTTTGTTTTAAAATTTTATTTACTTATTTGAGAGAGAGAGAGAGAGAGAGGGAGGGAGGGAGGGAGAGAGGGAGGGAGAGAATGGGCACGCCAGGGCCTCCAGCCACTGCACAAACAAACTCCAGATACATGCACCCCCTTGTGCATCTGGCTTACATGGGTCCTGGAGAATCGAACCAGGATCCTTTGGCTTTGCAGGCAAATGCCTTAACCTCTAAGCCATTTCTCCAGCCCCCCCCCATTTTTTTTTTTTTTGAAGTAGGGTCTCACTCTAGCTCAGGCTGACCTAGAATTCACTATGGAATCTCAGGGTGGCCTCGAACTCACAGTGATGCTCCTACCTCTGCCTCCCAAGTGCTGGGATTAAAGGCATGCGCCACCACATCTGGCTACTTGTTTTTTGTTTTTGTCTTTTTTCGGATAAATTTATTTATTTATTTATGAGAGAGAGAATGAATAAATGAGCAAATGAATTTATCACCAGGACCTCTTGCTGCTGCAAACAAACTCCAGTCACATGTGCATCTGGCTTTATGTGAGTACTGGGAAATGGAACCCAGGCCTACAGGCTTTGGAAGCAAGCACCTTTAACTGGTGAGCCCTCTCCCTAGCCCTTGTTTTCTTTTTCAATTTTCTACCTCTTTACTATTATTTATATTTTACCTGAGTGCCATTTTCTTGATTTTCTCTGTCTTCTGGTAGGTTTTTTCTGTTTTTGTTTTTTGTTTTTCATATTTGCAGCTGTTTTATCTAGTGGGCTCTCCTGATTTTCTTGAGGGAGTTTTTCTGTATTCTTGGCTTTGAAGGGTCTTTCCTATTTCCTCCTACGCCTTGGGGTTTTCAGCTGAAAACTGTATGTTGGAATCTACCAATACGCTGACTCTGGAAGTTAGCTTGTACCCTCTCTTCACTGTGCTTGGCTGATGTTTTATTTATTTATTTTGATTTTCACAGGCTGTCTTTGTGCCAAGGATCATCGTGGGGTGTAAAGGGGCATCTTCTCAGACCTTTTCTGAATCTGTACCTTTCCCTGGGTATTTGTGGTGATTTTCCAATGTCTCCCACATAGAAAGTTGACTTTGAATGCCCTAGACTTTGTCTGGATCCCAAAAGAGAGAGAAAAAAAAAATGAAGGGGAATAAAAAGTATCAATTGTTTAAATTTTCTGCAGGTTTCTTTGGCTGAAGAAGGCTGGGTTACAGCAGTGTCTGCGGAGGGCGGTCTGTGTGCAATAGTGTATCCTAGCCTCTGTACCTGCACTTCACTATTAGACACGGCCACAGTGATCACAGCACAGATCCCGACACTTACAGATTGGGGACCTTTGTGCCCACTCTGGCTCCTGCAAGCTGTTGGTGGTCACTGCATGAATCCATGCAGTACAAGGTACTGTGAGACTGGGGCTTGGGGGATGGGTAGCGGCTCAAACTGAATGACGTTACCTGCAGTTTGCTATCACACTTTCCTTTAGAAGATGTGAGCTCTCAGCTGACTCAAGAATCCCTACAGGGTTTCACCAGGCAGACTGAGGAGACAGATTCTTCTTGTTTTTGTTAGAGAGAGAGAGACAGACAGATAGAGAGAACTGGAGTGCCAGGGCCTCAGCCACTGAAACTGAACTCCAGATGCTTGCGCCACCTAGTGGTCATGTGCGACCTTGTGCTTGCCTCACCTCTGTGTGTTTGGCTAATGTGGGATCTGGAGAGTAGAACATGGGTCTTTAGGCTTTGCAGGCAAGCACCTTAACTGCTAAGCCATCTCTCCAGCCCAAGAAGATAAGATTCTTAGTTTATTTTTTATTTATTTGAGAGAGAGAGAGAGAAAGAGGAAGAGAGAGGGAGAGAGAGAATGGGTGTACCAGGGCCTCTAGCCATTGCAAACAAACTCTAGACACATGTATCCCCTTGTGCATCTGGCTTACATGGTTCCTGGGGAATCAAACCAGGGTCCTTTGGCTTTACAGGCAAATGCCTTAACTGCTAAGCCGTCTCTCCAGCCCAAGGAGACAGGTTCTTGACGCATCCTTTCCCACTCTCTGCCCAGAATCCTCATGGGGCCATGACATACAACATGAAGTGTCACGGAAATTAGCAACTATTACTGATGCTGATTTCCCCATGACCCAAAGTCTAGGAAGTTGAAAAGTTGCTCTTCTCACAATGATATGTAATAATCCACTTGCAGAATTTTTAATTTTCATTTTTGCAGCTTTGGGTACTTGACTTGGGTTCTTCTCAAGAGAGGAGTTCCCAGGGGTCATAGGAGTAGTTCCACTGAAGTAGATGTTGAGATTGCTACTGGACACACGAGGCCTCATTTCACTGAACCAACAGGCAGGCAAAGAGAGGGGCTGATTTATTTTGTGAGTGACTTGCCACTGCTAATCAAAAGTAAATGTAAGGGCAGGGTGTGGTGGCGCACGCCTTTAATCCCAGTACTCGGGAGGCAGAGGTAGGAGGATTGCCTTGAGCTCAAGGCCACAATGAGACTACACAGGGAATTCCAGGTCAGCCTGGGCTAGAGTGAGACCCTACCTCAAAAAAAAGTAAATATAATGGTTTTATACCTAGAAGACAAAAAGGAGTATCTTTGGAACCTATGGAATTAGACCGACATTCCCCTTAGAAAGTCTATGTCCTTTAGCAGAAGTCACTAGAAAACCATAGTGAGTCACTAAAAGCAGGACCTTCAGGCACTCAGACTCCTCAGGAAAGAAGGGTCAGAACCCCAACCAGCTGAAGCACTGGACCATGGCAATAGGTGATGAAAGAAGGGTTTACAAATATCTATTATGGCCTCCTGACAATCTAAGAAAGATGACTGTAGTGACAATGATTTTTTTTTTTTTTTTTTTTTTTTTTGGTTTTATGAGGTAGGGTTTCACTCTGGCCCAGGCTGACCTGGAATTCACTATGTAGTCTCAGGGTAGCCTCAAACTCACAGTGATCCTCCTACCTCTGCCACCAAAGTGCTGAGATTAAAGGTATGCACCACCATGCCCGGAATTTCTTTTTTCTTTTTTCTGGTTAACAATGAATATTTTCATATGTAATCTCTTTCTTATTTTGTGTGTGCATATGTATGTGTGTTGTATGTTGCATATATAAATTACTAATTATAACTGAGTTTGAAACTTAGTTTTCAGGTAATAAAATACTCATATATATATTTTCTTTTTTTGAGACATGGTCTTACTATATAGCCCAGGATGGCCCTGAACTCTTAATCCTCCTGCCTCAGTCTCCCAGGTACTGAGATTAGAGGTGGTGCTACCATGCCTAGCTCATATATTTCTTTGCGAGGAAAAATCAAGTCATTCAGAGAGAGTTATAATAACTGCCGGAAAGCTGGGTGTGGTGGCGCACGCCTTTAATCCCAGCACTGCGGAGGCAGAGGTAGGAGGATCGCCGTGAGTTCAAGGCCACCCTGAGACTACATAGTGAATTCCAGGTCAGCCTGAGCTAGAGTGAGACCCTAGCTTGAAAAAAACAAAATAATAATAATAGCCGGGCGTGGTGGTGCACGCCTTTAGTCCCAGCACTCGGGAGGCAGAGGTAGGAGGATTGCCGTGAGTTCGAGGCCACCCTGAGACTCCATAGTGAATTCCAGGTCAGCCTGGACTAGAGTGAGACCCTACCTCGAAAAACCAAAATAAAAAAAATAATAATAATAATAATAACTGCCGGAACGACATCTCAGCCCTTTGAAGAGTATGAGTATCTTCGATGTAAGCTAAGTGAAAGCATGCTGTGGTTAGGGTTGCCACTGGTGCATGAAAATGAAACACATAGAGAAGACATTAGGGTTCCAAGAAGAGGTGGGTGAGGTGGTCACCAGCCTACAAGCTGTCAGCCTTCCCTCTGCTCTGCTGTGCAGGGAGGGGGCTGGAGCCCTGCCTTAAGTACACATCCTAGATCAACTTTCCAACAGGCTTCTCATCAGATGCTGCAAGGAGACTCTGAGGCAGAGCAACTCTTTCTGCCTGGCTCCTGACGGCCTTTCTGGTGGCAGCAGCAACCCAGAAAGCAGCCACGGCAGGTCTGACGGTGGCGACTGCGTGCGCAGAGGCCGAGGCAGCGCCTCGCGGAGCTCGAGCCGCAGTGATGGTCTCTCTAAGAGCACAGCGCCGAGCCCCACATCTCCGCGTGCTCTAACAGAAGCTACTAAGATTGATGTAACCCGTTCTACTTCACCACTGGTGATACTGGAGGCGGAATAAAGATTTGGTGGTATGAGTTTGAAAAGAGCCTTTATCTCTAGAGGCACATATTGAAAAATTTATAGATGAAATTAGATGAGTCTGCTGACTCATTTGTGGCGGGGTTTATTTATAGCTGGATAGATTTTTCTCAAGAGTAACCGAGAGCAGGGCATGACGGGGCATAGATGAATCAAGGTTGGCCATGACTCCACAGTTATGAGGTGATAATCGCTGGGTGGTAGGCACATGGGGGCTCATTTTGCTATTTACTTGTGTGAGTCATTTTTTTTTTTCCTCCACTGTTGTAACAAATACCTGGGAAAAGCAACTTACATTTTGGCTAATAGTTTCACTTTACTAGCCTCGAATCCCTTGATTCTGGGCCTGTGGTGAGGCCGAATATCATGTGATGGGAGCATGTGGCAGATAATAAGCATCATGTGAACTGCATGTTTCTCCAGGACCTGGCAGAGAGGAGGGGGTGGGGGCTAAGGCAGATGGAGAATGCTTCCGGTGGAGAAAGCAGGAGGGTCTGGCCTGGACCTTGGAATATGGCCAGAACCGACATCAGTGAACAAGATGATGGGTGTGTGTTTGATCTCCAGAAACAGACAAATTTGACTCAAATCTTGACTCTATGACTGACTAGCTTTATAACTTTGGGGAAGTTACATCTGACCTTCCTGTACTTTAATTTCCTTATCTGAAAAGTGGTCTAATGAGCCAGGCGTGGTGGTGCACGCCTTTAATCCCAGCACTCGGGAGGCAGAGGTAGAAGGATCGCCATGAGTTCGAGGCCACCCTGAGACTCCATAGTGAATTCCAGGTCAGCCTGGGCTAGAGTGAGACCCTACCTCGAGAAACCAAAAAAAAAAAAAAAAGTGGTCTAATGATAAGATACCTTCCTCGTAAAGTTGTCGTGAATATTAAATGAACTAACCTGTGAAGCGTGGAGAAGAACGTCTACACAGAAAGCACTGTATGTGTGTTATAATTCACAGAGGAAGATCCAGTACGTTCTGGCCTCAGTAAAGGTGCAGAGTGGGAATGAACAAAGCTTATTCAGAGGCCTTGGTGCACTAGAACAGGCTCATTGGGAGAAACATCAAGCCAGAGCATTATCTGCAGTTTATAAGTGACCAGAGGTAGAGAAAGTGGCTTCCCAGGCATTTGAGTCTCTCTTAACAACACACAGGAGAGTCGGGTGGCTGGGGGGTGGGGGGTGAGAGTCTATCCAAAGCCTTTCCAGGAGGGTGAGTAGGTGGTATTCTCCTACCTTGGGAACTCACAGCCTGTCTTTATGGCCACCTCCAAGCTTCTGTGGACTGTTTCTTTGGATAGTGACACCCAGACAAAGGCTCCTTAGGGAACGCACAGGCCAGATCCAAGGACGGAGAACTTACTGCTCTGTGACGGCCATGTTGGGTGGCAGAGAGGTGAGCCCGTTGCCTGTGAGGAGCAGGACACGAAGGTGTGGCAGAATGCCCAGGTCACAGATGGCCTCTTCAGTCAGGCTGTTGAAAGAAAGGTCCAGGAACTACCGTGCAAAGACAAAAGCAGGGGGGACAGAAGCAACAATGTGACAACAAGGCCTATACTCCATTTCCCTCCTGGAAAGCTCCCTGGCCCCCAGGATAAAACCTCTCAGGATTGGCACTAGAGGCTTACAGAGCTGAGTCCACCTACCCTCCAGTCTCAGCTGCCATTGCACACTTAGTCTCTCCTGTGGTGCTGACCCAACGGACTCCTCCCCATCCTCGCCTTATCCTACCAACTACTCCCTCCTTGTGCTTTCCCCTCACACAGGACCGCCCTTCATCTAGGTATCCAAATCCTAGCCCCAAAGACCACCTCAAATCTGCTGCTTTTTTAAAAAAATTTTAATTTCATGTTTTTAATTTATTTGAGAGAGAGAGAGAGAGAGAGAGAGAGAGAGAGAGAGAGAATGGGCATGCCAGGGCCTCTAGTCACTGCAAATGAACTCCAGACACATGTGCCACCTTGTGCATCTGGCTTATGTGGGTCCTGGGGAACTGACCCAGGGTCCTTTGGCTTTCCAGGTAAGCACCTTAAACCGCTAAGCCATCCCTCCAGCCCTCAAATCTGCTTCTTTATAAAACCTTTCCTGAGCCCCAGTCAGGTAGCATTTCTCCTTCCCCAGACTGAGCGCTGTATCTGAACTGCTCCAGGAGACTTATCAGGGTGGGCTAAACCCCTCCTGCCTTCTCGTGGGCAGGAGCTCTTTGTTCTCTTTCCTTCCCTTCATCTAATAAAGTCTCTGTAAACTTAAAAAAAAAAAATTACAGGGTACGTGAGATAGCTGGAGACATGTTTATGGATGTGCCCTGAATCATGTCTGCCACGTAGTGGAGGGCTGGATCATAAGCCCTTTGAGGTCTGGGGTCATGCCACTGTGTCCTTGTAACTTCGCATAGGACCTGGCACAGAGCAGACAGTCATAGCAAATTATCTGAGATGAGGTAGCCTAGGAAAGACAGTGGAATAAACCTCATCATCAGCTACCTTATGACTGGCCACCTGGATTCATGAGAGAGTTAAGTACGGTTAAGGAGCAGACAGGAAACGGAGTGTCTCTCTGCAAAGACAGAGGCGACTGGGACAGATGACATCTACCCAATCTCTGCTGTCTCTCCCCTGAACCTCCCTGGACACTCCTGTAACCCTTCTAGACGAGGCACTTCTTTCCCTTCACCCCTAGTTCTACGTGCTCCCCGCATAAGAGAAGCTCATCGAATGGAGTCAGGTTCAGGGTCTTATCCAGCTTCTTCTATGGCGTCTCATGTCTGTCCCACAGCCGGCCAGGGGTCATGCAGTAGCGTACGCATTGCACATCTGTCCACAAAGGAATGGGTTTGTGTGACTGTGTTACAGTAATGTCCATGACACCTCAGCTTGAGACATGGCTGGCTGTGTGATTTAGGTAAATTACTTAACTTGAGATTCTTTATCAGTAAGCAGGAAATAAGTGGTTCTACATCGATAAAGCCTTTGGCCTACGGGCTGGTTCCTAGTAAAGGCCTGATTAATGTTGGCTGTCATCATCATCATCATCCTTTCATCTACTGACCCCCGGCTTACTTTGTACCAGTCCCTGCCTTTAAGAGCCCCCAGCTTCCTTAGGCTATTTGTAAAGTAGCAATGCTTCTGGGACAGTTATCTGTATTCACACCCACAAGGCACAAAGGAAGGAACAGCGAGGTCCACCAGGGAGTGAGGACGGGATTCCCAGAGCAAACGACATCAGAGCTGTCCTCGCAGACTAGTGGCGACTTACTAAGTTGTCAGAGCAACACCACGTTCAGGCGTGAAGCAGGAAGCAGCAGTGCCCACTCTGAGGGCTGCAAACAGCTTGGGTGTGTGGGTAGCCCGTGACCTAGGAGAGGCTGGCCAGGCTTGTGAATGGCACCCAACACCGAAGGAGTGGTGGGTTCACGCCACCATCAAGAAAGTGAGGGTTTGTGGGGATGGAGGGATGGCTTAGTGGTTAAGGCACTTCCCTGCGAAGCCAAAGGACCCAGGTTTGATTCCCCAGGATCCACGTTAGCCAGATGCACAAAGTGGAGCATGCGTCTGCAGTTTGCTTGCAGCTGCTGAAGGCCCTGGTGCACCCATTCTCTCTCTCTCTCTCTCTTTCTCTCTCAAATAAATAAATTAAAAAAAGAAAGAAAGAAAGTGAGGGTTCAAAGGTTCTCGTAGCCCAGTGAAGTGAAGAGGAAGGCCTGGGAACCTGGCTCACAGAGGCACAGGTAGAGGTGGTAAAGTCTCTGTACCTCACACACCCACGTAGACAGTCAAGACCTATGGGTCGTGTCTGCTGCCTTCATGTCGCTCGTCTTTGTTCCCTCTGACTCACTCTTCATAGAGCAGCTAGAACGGCTTTCCTAAGACATAGTTCTAACCCAGCACGCCCCTGCTCACAACCCCTGGATCCCTGTGCTCCATAAGATGAAGCGCAAGCTCCTTAGCAAGCTGCCCAGGGTTCCCCGCTTGCTTCAGCGGCGCCCCCAGGCTCACACAGCACTACTCTCTGCGGCTTCTCGCCCTCCGTCCCTACCATGCTGAGCAGACTCATCAGCGTTAGCGCTCAGGGACCGGCAAGCCAAGGCCTACGAGCCCAATCCAGCCTGATGCTTGTTTATGGCCAGTGAGCTAAGAACAATTTTCACATGTAAAAAATAAGTATGAAAGAAGGAGCGTGTGTCACATGGGGCAGGTACATGGCATTCAAATTTCAGCATCATGCCGGCTTGTCTCCATATTACTGACAGTTATTTCCTTCTACAAAAGCCGAGCCAAGGGCTGGAGAGATGGTTTAGTGGTTAAGCACTTGCCTGTGAAGCCTAAGGACCCTGGTTCGAGGCTCCATTCCCCAGGACCCATGTTAGCCAGATGCACAAGGGGGCGCATGCGTCTGGAGTTCGTTTGCAGTGGCTGGAGGCCCTGGTGTGCCCATTCCCTCTCTCTCTCTATCTGCCTCTTTCTCTGTCTGTGTCTGTCGCTCTCAAATAAACAAACAACAGCAACAAAAAAGCTGAGCCAAGTTATAAAAGTCGTGACTGATTATGAACATGTAAACCCAAAGCTTAATATAGTTACTTCGTCCGCCTGCAGGAAAGGCTTGTGGACCCCTGTTCTAGCTATTTTGGTTATTCAAGGTTGGTTCCAAATTTGCTTTCCAAAATTTGCAGCTCAAGAAATAAGCAGTCTTAGAATCACAGGTCATAGAGTTTCAGAACCAGCCCAGAACTTACAAAGGGGAAAACTTAAATCCCAGAGGGTAAGTTATTTGTCCGAGGAGGCAAGGCACAGGGGGCGGAACCAAGGCTGGGGACAAAGTTTTCAGGCTGCCAGGGCAGAGAGCCAGCGGGACGGTTCTCAGACTTGCAAGCAGACAACCGAATCACAGCCAAGCCAAGTTAAGTTTTCCTGAATTGACTCCCAAGGAAGTTGACTCGGCTGGTCCCCTTGGGGCGGCTTTCTGACAAGGACAGAGATTCCTAACCTAGCCACTGTTATCTGCTGAGTCACATCAAGTTTTATTACACATCAAAGTACTCATTACTGCAAGCTACAAATCCAGGACATTTGTCATGTTTATCTTGCTTCATAGGGAGCCCTTGCAAATCATAGAGAGATGAGAACAAATGACTGGTCCAGAGATTTCCTTTTTTCTCATTTATATTCTGCATCCTAAATTGGCTCTGTTCTTCTTTGCAGACAGATTCCCTTAGGTAAGGCTGGGTCTGCTAGATTAATCACCTTCATCAGAGGCTATCAAACTGTAAAGTACAACATGTACACAATTAATCCATGATAGCCCACGTGAGTCAGCTGTGGGGCTAGAGCCTGTGACCCTCTCCCCTCTCTATGGCCAATGGTACTTGACAGCAGAGTTTCCAACAATTGGGGGCAATGGTAAGACAGGATACCTGGCACAATGTGCAGTACGCAGGAGCTCAATGACTGTTCTCTGAAAAAATAAGAGGGTCCTGGGTGTTGGGGATCAGGGAAACGGCTCCCTGTGTCATTACTGTCTGGGATCCATTTCCCCATGGTGGGTGCTACCATGTAGCTCAACATGGTGTTTTTAAACATAGCGCCTCACTGCATTGGTCACTGGACATCTGCTTCCTCCCTGTTTTACTGGATGCTGAGAGCTTGCCTTCTGAACAAGCGTGAGGAGCCGTCCAGTTCCCAACCCTAGTCAATGGCTGTCACCTTCCGTGTGACTGGAAAGCAGGGGGAAGTAAGCGGAATATTCAACACAGGCTACTGTAAGACTACAGAAGCATATCGTCTATCTTGGGAAGATGGTTCTCCCAAAAGCTTAAAGCTTTTTGAAGCTGGCCTATGAAGGCCATCGATTCTCTGTAAATGTCAGTTGTGTGGAAGGCCCCTCTCTCTGATAAGACCAAGTTAGTGAGGCTTGTGGGAAGAATGACTCTTTGGGGCCAACTCCAAGGCTCACAACACGCAGACGTTTTGCTAAGGTATGAATGGGAAATGCTTACTACATGTGGCCAGCAGGTGGGGAAGGGTGCCTTGCTGAGTGAGGAGAGAGAGGCCGGCGGGGTGCTGGCCCTGGTCCTGGCTCCACCCGCACTGCTCTCTAACCCATGCATGCAGTGATGCTCAGGTAGTGATGAAAGCTTCATTCATCTGGAAAAAGAGGCCCTCATGACTTCATGAAATTGGAAGGCATAATAATTTGAAGTATGAGGACATGCATGGAAAATGTGTCAAAACTTTTTGTATTGTCAAGCCTGGGGTTTGGAGAACAGTTATGGATGTGCATGTGTCTGAAGTCCACTGCAGAACTCATAGGAGCCCTATTTTGTTTCATCCTCATCTCTGGACCTAGCCTGCTCTATGCCAGCCCATTGGGACTGATCCAGCTTCACTGGGCCAGGATGGGTCTCTATTTCAGCTGGTCCAATCCACTGTGCCTTGCCCATAACCTTTATGGCTCATCAATCCTCAGTAGACCCACATCTCCTCTCAAGCTTGCTCTGAACACTCTCCTGAACATGAGGGACCCTGGGTACCATGTGCCATGGCCACCATAACTACCATGACCTTTGTTGCCCACAACCATTACCATCACCACCACCCTCCCCAGAAAGCCAGCCACAAAGCAAGACCTGGCTTTGTAAAGGACCAAAGAACCCTTCTCAAAAGTTCAAATCCATAAAGACCTCTACACTCATTCCCTACAGGGGAATAGGTGGGCACCAAAAACTCCCTACCTCCAACTTACTTCCAATGTCTTAAAGTCCCCATATTTCACATAGACCATCTTGATGCCATTGAAGGCGAGCTCCAATTCCTTTAAGGCTGGAAACGTGTGAAATGCATCTACATGGGGGACAAAAAGAGAGAATCTGTCCACTGTAAAGGCTTGGTTGAAGAACGTCAATAGTGCCATTCATTTGTTTCAGATTGCATAACTGTGTTACTAAGCAATATCACTCGTGGTAGACATGATTCAAGATTGATAGATTGTACCTGGACCAGGAGAAACCATAAATTATAAACATCTGAAGGGGGTGCTCCCTGAGTGTGGTGACTCTCATAATCAGACAGACCTTCATGGGAACTCTAGGAGCCATGCCTATGGACTGTTACAAGGCACAGTAACATCTGTGGGCAATGAGATTTCTAAGCAAGAGTGGCTCTTGCATTCACCCAAAGAGAGTCCCTGTTTTACACCTGAAGTGTTAGCTGGCTCATAGATGGACAGGTAGACTGCTAGATGGCTGGCAGTGAGGACTCCATCGAAGAACACCTGGATGTGTGTGACCGGCACACAGTGAGCAATTGCTCTGAGCCTTCTAAGTGGACCTGGTGTCTGTGATGACCCACAGCAGGCCTGTGGATCAGAATGCTCAGTAGAGCCTAATAAAAGACTGCGTGGCAGGCATTTCAAGATATCCCAATGAACTTCCTTTTACAACTGTGTCTCTATGGAATATATTCTTAAAACAGGGCTATGGGAGGCAACGATTATTGAAAAATTTTAAGAGATAGGCTGGAGAGATGGCCTGGCGGCTAAGGCATTTGCGGGCAAAGTCTAACGACCTGAGTTTGATTCCCTAATGCCCAGATGCACAGCGGCACACACATCTGGAGTTTGTTTGCTGAGGCTAGAGGCCCTGGTGTGCCCTTGCTCTCTATCTCTCTGTCTTTCTTCTATTTCTCTCTGCTTGCAAATAAGTAGTTAGAATATTTTTAAAAGAAAAAAAAAACCAGACACTGCCAAATTACCTCAAAGATATCATATCAACCTATTATATTATATTTCCATAAAGGGATACCTGGGGATTCATTTCCATACCAATACCGGTTGCCATCAGTTCTTTGTGTATTTGCCAATATTTGATAGGTAGAAAAAAAAATAGCATCTTGGTACTGTTTTAATGATTAGTGAAGCTATCAACTTTTTGTATGCTTATTGGTTTGTTGCCAAGTCATGTTCTGACAGACTGCACTACTTCCTCAAGGTCAGGGGTCTCAGTAGAGGTGTCTTTAGAAGCCCCCCTCAAACTCAGTGCAACAGAACTGACTCATCGCATTCCTCCCTCACCTACCCCTAAGGCTCAGCGACGGACTCCCTTGATTCCCCCACTTCCCCATGTCCCCCAAGCATTGTAATTTCTACTTCCTTCCAGATCACTCTCTCTTCAGTCCCCTTCACGTCTTGCCTCAGCCAGGCTCAGGCCCCACCTGCAGGAAAACTGAACGGATCCCCCAGGTCTCTTGGCCTTCATCCTCTCGTGGGATCTACCCTCCTGCGGCAGAGCTTCCCCGCCTAGAAACTTCCCGTGACTCTTTTGCCTGCAGGATTGGGTCCAAGTCACTCAGACCTTCAGTGATCAAACCCCGGACACCTTCTCTAGTCCCAGCCCCCCGCCCCTGCTCACGCAGTCCTTGTGAGCCTGCAAAGCCTCTTCAGTTCCCCTGACCACGCACTGCCGTTCTGTATCGGCGCCATCAGCCCAGAGCTCCTTTCCACCCTCCAGTTCCCGAGCCAGCCTATTTTATTGACTTTTGCTCTCAGCTTAGGTTTTCCTTTCTTTAAGAAGTTACTCCTGACTCACCGGCCTGGTTTAAGGTGCCGTGTGTACGTCTGCATAGTGTTTCCTGGTCTCCTCTGTTGTTTATACTGTATCCTGCGCTAGCTGTCTATATCTGAGCCCATCTCTCCTACCAAGCCATCAGCTCACCAGGGCAGGAACGGGACACACTTCTTTCTAAGAGCCACAGAGGACTGGAGAAATGACTTAGTGGTTAAGGCACTTGCCTGCTAAGCCTCAGGGGGTCCAGGTTCGATTCCCCAGTACCCATGTAAGCCAGATGCACAAAGTGGCATATGAATTGGGTTTGTTTGGAGCGGCTGGAGGCCCTGGTGCACCCATTCTCTCTCTCTTCCCCTCCTTCCCTCCCTCTCTTTTTTCTCCTTTCTTTTTCTTTCCTTTTTTTGAGGCAAGCCCAACATAAAAACCTTTTTTATGCGAGACAGAGAGAGAGAGAGAGAGAGAATTGCTTTCCAGGGCCTCCAGCCACTGTAATCAAACTTCAGACGTGCGTGCCCCTTAGTACACATGTGCAACCTTGGGCACTTACATCACCTTGCATCTGGCTTACGTGGGACCTGGAGAGTTAAACATGGGTCTTTAGGCTTTGCAGGAAAATACCTTAATTGCTAAGCTGTCTCTCCAGCCCCATTCTATCTATTTCTATCTACCTCTCTCTCTCTCTCTTTCTCTCTCCTCTCTCTTTCAAATAAATAAATAAAATATAAGAAATAAAAGTTGAAAAGCCACCGAGCCTCACAGTCCTGACACCAGCAGGGGTCGCTGTGGACTTGCTGGATAACTAAGGAGGCTTTCTGCACTTAACAGACTGCAAGGTGCCGGGAAGGAGGAAGGAGATAGTTACCCCACTTGGAGGGAGAAGCAGCTCACAGAGAAGGCTGAGCGGGCAGGGTGAGCACAAGATTATAGCTGGGGTCTCCGTTCTCTCCCGCACCCCGCTTGTTAAACAGCGACAATCATGAGCGGATGCCCAGCCAAACCTGGCTGTGCCACCAGGAGGCAGAAGATAGCTTCGAAAAAGAAAAAGCTCACCTAGAGGCAGCAGGTTTTCTGAGGCGTTAATATAAATCACAGAAGTAAAATGCCGGAAGTCCTTTTCTTTGGCCTGTAGGAAGACATTTCAGAAGAAGAAGAAGAGGAAAAAAAAAACCACAAAATTAGTTCCCTGCCCAGAAGCCTTTCTTTTTCTTTTTCATATTTTTGTTCATTTTATTTATTTATTTATTTATTTGAGAGTGACAGAGAGAGAAAGAGGCAGAGAGAGAGAATGGGCACGCCAGGGCTTCCAGCCACTGCAAACAAACTCCAGATGTGTGCGCCCCCTTGTGCATCTGGCTAACGTGGGTCCTGGAGAATCGAGCCTCGAACCGGGGTCCTTAAGCTTCACAGGCAAGTGCTTAACCGCTAAGCCATCTCTCCAGCCCCCCAGAAGCCTTTCTAAAACTCCAGAGCCGCTGCCAGAATAACAGATGTTCTTAGCACAAGAGCAGCCATGTGGGCTCTTCTGCTTGTTTTCTTCTAGTCTGAAATACTTCAGACGCACCAGAAAGCACAGCGACTCTTTGAAGACCCAGGTAACCATTATCCGGTTGGAATACATCTGAATATTTACTGACTGTGGTTTAATTTCCCTAAAGAAAGAAACCACTAGAGGGCTGACAATCTCCATCACCATGTTCCTCTCCCCCCATCCCATATCAGCGATCTTGAATTGATCATCATTCCTATTCTTTTTCTTTTTCTTTTCTTTCTTTTTTTAATTTATTTTATTTGAGGTAGGGTTTTTCTATAGTCCAAGCTGACCTGGAATTCACTATGTAGTCTCAGGGTGGCCTCGAACTCATGGTGAACCTCCTACCTCTGCCTCCTGAGTGCTGGAATTAAAGGTGTGCGCCACCACACCCAGCCATCATTCCTATTTTTGTTTTGCGCTTGTTACATGCACACACACACACACACACACACACCCATCCATCAACTACACACAGTGCTATTGACAGGCTTTTAAATTTTGTATTCATGGGCTGGGGAGATGGCTAGTGGGTAAAGCGTCTGCTAGGCAAAAGCATGAGGATCTGAATTAAGATCCATAGCTACCACATAAACGCTGAGCATGGTGGTGTGTCTGTAATCCCAGCACCAGGGAGGTAGAAACAGGGAATCCCTGGGGCTTACAAGTCAGCTGGTCTAGCCAATCAGTAAGCACTAGGTTCAGTAAGAGACCCTGTCTCAAAGAATAAGATGGAGAGCTACTGAGGAAAACATCCAACATCAACCTCTGGCTTCCACATGCACCCACACATATGTGTGCCCACACACATTCAAACATGCAAAGAAAACTTTATATATGTGTAGTCATATGATAGGTGTCATACTAACACCTTCCTTTTCACTCAACATCCAGGGTTATTATTATTATTATTATTATTATTTATTTACTTATTTATTTCTTGGTTTTTTGAGGTAGGGTCTCTCACTCTAGCTCAGGCTGACCTGGAATTCACTATGTAGTCTCAGGGTGGCCTCGAACTCACAGCGATCCTCCTACCTCTGCCTCCCAAGTGCTGGGATTAAAGGCATGTGCCACCATGCCCAGCTTTATTATTTTATTTTAATTTTTTGTTAATTTTTATTTATTTATTTGAGAGTGACAGACAGAGAGAGGAAGAGGCAGGTAGAGAAAGAGAGAGAGAATGGGCGTGCCAGGGCCTCCAGCCACTGCAAACGAATTCCAGACGCATGTGCCCCCTTGTGCATCTGGCTAACGTGGGTCCTGAGGACTCAAGCCTCGAACCGGGATCCTTAGGTTTTACAGGCAAGCGCTTAACCACTAAGCCATCTCTCCAGCCCTATTATTTTATTTTTGAGAGAGAGAGAGAGAAAGGCAGAGGGAGAATGGGTGTGCCAGGACCTTTCAGCTGCTGTGAACAAACTCCAGATACGTACGCCCCCTTGTGTGCATTGCAACATTGCATGCTTGCATCACTGCATCTGGCTGCATGGGACCTGGAGATTCGAACATGTGTTCTTAGGCTTCACAGGCAAGTGCCTTAACCGCTAAACCATATCTCCAGCCCAACATCCAGTTTCTGAGATTTATTTGATGTACATATGCTTCTTGCAGATTGATTTCTGTTGATACACGCAGCTCTAGTTTGTCTACTTGAATTTCTTGTTTGGGTATATTCTAAGTGATCCTCGCTCAATCGATGCTCATTTAGCCCAGTTCAAAATGGTTGTTGGACTTGAAAGATGGCTCAGCAGCTAAGGTGTTTGCCTGCAGAGCCTAATAACCTGAGTTCAAGTCCCCAGTACCCATGTAAAGCCAGATGCACAAAGTGGAGCATGCATCTGGAGTTTGTCTACAGTAGCTAGAGGCCCTGATGTGCCCATTCTCTCCCTTCCTCCTTCTCTCTCTCTCTCTCCTGGTTGTGATGGAGCATGTCTTTAATCCCAGCATTCAAGAGACTGAGGTGAGAGGATCGCTGTGAATTTGAGACCATCCTGAGACTACATAGTGAATTCCAGGTCAGCCTGGGCTAGAGAGACCCTACCTCAAAAAAAAGATAAAAAAATAAAATAAACTGTTATTACTGCCAATGATGCTAAGCACATTCTAGTACATTCCTCCTCATCCTAAGAGTTTATTTAATGGCTGTACCCTTCTGGATTGGAGGCTCTTGTGATGGAAACTCATGACCATACAAGAATCACACTCTACCAATGTTCCATAGCAAACTCAAAGCCAGATTCACATGGTGAGTTTTAGTTCACATCAACACCAAATTCACAGCAAAAGTTTATATGTGAACATTGTTTCCACTTTGTGAGTACTTGTCTGACCCTCCTTCCATATCACCGATTTCCAATCCTCAGGGACTGCGGAGGTACCACACACAAATCAGAAGAGCCAAGTGGCCCCTCAGGTCTGGCTCCCCCTAAGCCCGGCTTTACTGCTGGCCTCACCTTGGAGAATTTCATGCCGCTGATGTTGACAGTACAAAGCTCCGACGGCTTCCTCACACAGTGGTGCTTCAGCTGGACACAGGACACACAGTTAGTTCTCAAGGCCCCAGAAAAAATGTAATTAATTATTCTATTTCATTTTTTGGTTTTTCGAGGTAGGGTCTCACTCTAGTCCAGGCTGACCTGGAATTCACTCTGTAGTCTCAGGCTGGCCTCGAACTCATAGTGATCCTCCTACCCCTGCCTCCCGAGTGCTGGGATTAAAGGCGTGCGCCACCACGCCTGGCAAATTATGCTACTTGTGCTCAGTACTTTCTTGTTGGACACATGCACACAGTTGTCATTGGCTTGCTTGTTCATTCATCCGTTCTCTATCCATCCATTCATTCACCAATATATACTAAGCACTGCTTAGGGCCATAGAATATGCCAAATATGTAAAAAAAAAAAAAAAAAAAAGAAACAAGAAAAAAAAAAAACTCTCTCCTAATCCTAACTAAATACTTTAACATAAGTAGCCTGGCCCCATTTTTTAATGAAATTGAGAGTGGGAAGGTGCCTTGGGGCTGGATAGATGGCTCAGTGGTCAACGGCGCTTGCTTGGATGGTGCCTTGCTTAAGGTCCCACAACTAAGGACTGATACTTCTATGATTTGAATTCAAACATGTAATTACTAAACTGGCATTTTGCTTACCACATGCCACTCTACATAATTAAAAAGATAAGATTAGAGCTAGGGAGATGGCTCTATTGGTAAAGTGCTTGTCACTCAAGCATGAGGACCTGCGTTGGGGTCCCTGGTGGCCATGTAAATGTGAAGTGGGTGTGGCAGACCACTTATGGTCCCAGTGCTCAGAAGGCAGAGGCAATGGATCCCAGAGCAAGCAGGCTCGCTGCACTAGCTGAGCTGGTGAATGGTGGGTTCAGTATGAAACTTGGTCTCAACAAATGAGGTAGAGAGCAATTCAGGAAGATACCCAGTGTCAGCCTCTGGCTTCCACACACACATGCACACATGTGCTCATGCACCGCACACACGTGTGCATCCACATACATGTGAGCATGCACACACATGCACACCACACCATGCTTTCATAGCTACTGCTCTCATGAGAAGCCAGGTGGTCAAGCGTTTTGAAATAATATATGTTAAAAAAAATATTTTTTGTATACTTTTTTTCCAAAGAGAGAGAGAGAATGAATGAGAATGGGCATGCCAGGGCTTCTAGCTGCTACAAATGAACCCCAGATGCATATATCACTTGGAGCACCTGGCTTTATGTGGGTACTGGGGAATTGAATCTGGGTCATTAGGCTTTGCAAGCAAGCGCCTTAACCATTAGGCAATCTCTCCAGGCCTGAAATGATTATTTTAAAGGAGAAATTCAAGATCCCACAGGACGCAGAAATGGGTGGTGGTCCTAACTTTGGTCTGAAAAGGGGGAAATATTTATGTAAGGAAGGGATATTTCAGCTGAACAGGTGATGGTCCAAAGAAGTGGATGGATGGTAGGGGGTATGAAGGCTGCCCAGGCAGGAAAGGCAAGGAGCTCTGGACAGGGTGACATTCAAGATAAGATGACAGAGGCGTTTGTTAGACCAGGTGGATCCATGTTGGCTCTGAGCAAGAGTATACAGTTGGGGCTGGAGAGATGGCTTAGTGGTTAAGCGCTTGCCTGTGAAGCCTAAGGACCTGGGTTCAAGGCTCGATTCCCCAGGACCCACGTTAGCCAGATTCACAGGGGGGTGCACACATCCGGAGTTCGTTTGCAGTGGCTGGAGGCCCTGGCACACCCATTCTCTCTATATATATCTGCCTCTTTCTCTCTCCATCTGTTGCTCTCAAATAAATAAATAAAAATAAGCAAAAATTTTAAAAAGTGAAAAAAAGTGTGCATTTTATCCTACCACCAAGAGGTAGCTGTTGGAGACTTTTGTGGCAGTGACCAATAGTCCTTTTATAAAATAGCTGAGTCTGTAGACACATAGAAAGGATGAGATGACAGGAGAGCCTAAAGGGCCAGAAGTTGCTAATGACCTTTCCAATCAACACTTCTCTATGTCCTCCATGTTATAGAACACCAATGTTATTCACTTTCTTCAAGCGAGCACGTTTTCAGCTCAGGCCTCCCAAGGGGAGAGTGCTGACCTGTCTAAGCCAACTGTCGAGAGCTCATTCCTCTACAGTGAGTGGACACGTGGTATAGGTCTTGACAAGGGGATGCTTGCTGCTGAGGGCAGAAGTGGGTAACCAGTTTCAGGAAGCCCTTTTCTCCTTAAATAGATACAAGCAGTGACAGTCCCTTCTCTGCCACTGGATGTTATGCTCTATATGTGATGACTGGAGTTGCTGCACCCATGTTGGGGTCATGGCAACTTAAAATGCTGAGTACAGCCGGGCGTGGTGGCGCACGCCTTTAATCCCAGCACTCTGGAGGCAGAGGTAGGAGGATCGCCATGAGTTGAAGGCCACCCTGAGACTACAGAGTGAATTCCAGGTCAGCCTGGGCTAGAGCAAGACTATATCTTGAAAAACCAAAATAAATATATATATATATAGATTAAAAAAATAAAATGCTGGGCTGGAGAGATGGCTTAGTAGTTGAGCACTTGCCTGTGAAGCCTAAGGACCCTGGTTCAAGGCTTGATTCCCCAGAACTCATGTTAGCCAGATACACAAGGGGCACATGTGTCTGGAGTTCGTTTGCAGTGGCTGGAGGCCCTGGCGCACCCATTCTCTCCCTCTCTCTCTCTCTCTCTCTCTCTCTCTCTCTCTCTCTGCCTCTTTTCTGTCTGTCACTTTCAAATAAATGAAAAAAAATGCTGAGTATAACAAAGAAAAATTGAAGGGACTTGAACCTTGGAAGATGTTATGAAATCAGCAAATGAATCTATCTTAAGCAATACCTCTGGCTTCTTTTTGTGTGAAATAAAAGCATTCTAATCGGTTCAGACTAGTCAGGAAGCTACTAAATTACTCCAATACAGTGGTTTGAATGTAAAATGTCCCCCATAGCCTTATATGTTTATGATTAAGCCTCATCCCTAATCCCCAGCTGGTGGAGCCTTTGGGAGGTGGAGCCTCGCTGGAGGAGGTGTGTGAGTGGGGCAAGCCTAGGGGCGTTATAGCCCAGCCCTGTTTGACACACTCAGCTCACTCTCTCTACTTCCTCCTGCTCATGTGAAGACACGATGCCAGTCTGATACTGCTTTCCCAGCCATGATGAACCCCCACCCCCCTGAAGTTGTAAGAAGAAATCAACCCTTTCCTTTCTATAAGCTTCTTCTGGTTTGGTGTTTTGTTCCAGCAGTGAGAACATAATGGCTCTATCCAATAAGAGACGATGATGGCCGGGTTAAGGGTGGTAGCAGGAGAGATGAGGAGACAGATCTGAAGCCTTTTAACTCAAGTACTGAGACTTGGTAAATGTAGGAGTGGAGATGATGAAGGAGAAGCAAGTATAAAGTATAACCCCAAGTTACTGGCTTGGTGACTGGTTAGATGGTGCCAACACAGAATAGCAAATACTACCAAATAACTACTTTTAAGGGGGGGTATATCTGGGACTTGGAGAAGGAGGATTGGTGCAATATGAGGTGCCAGTGAATTACAGGGCTGAGTGAATATTCCCATAGTCTGAAAAAATCCCTGCTGCTTCCTCCACTCAAAGCACAAGGGTAACAAGCTATACTGATTAAATGTGGTAACATAGGGGCTGGAGAGATGGCTTAGTGGTTAAGGCACTTGCTTGTGAAGCCTAAGGACCCATGTTCAATTCTCCAGTACCCACGTAAGCCAGATGCATAAGATGGCGCGTGCGTCTGGAGTTTGTTTACAGTGGCTGGAGACCCTGTGGTGCACCCATTCTCAATCTCTCTCTTTCTCTCTCTCTGTCTTCCTTTCTCTCTCCCTCTCTCTCTAATAAAAAATAAAAATAAGCCGGGCGTGGTGGCGCACGCCTTTAATCCCAGCACTCGGGAGGCAGAGGTAGGAGGATTGCCATGAGTTCGAGGCCACCCTGAGACTACAGAGTGAATTCCAGGTCAGCCTGAGCTTGAGTGAGACCCTACCTCGAAAAACCAAAAAAAATAAAAAATAAAAAAATAAATAAAAAATAAATAAATAAAAATAAAAATATAAATTTGGGAACATACATGTACCCTCACCCCCCCCCCGGGAACTGCTGGAAACTATTTGTATATGAAAATGTGGATGCTTAAGTCACCTGTTTATAAAAGGTACAGAGCTGTAGAAATGGCTCAGGAGTTAAGGCACTTGCCTACAGAGCCCAATAACCCAGGTTCAATTCCCTAGTGCCCAGGTAAAGCCAGATACACAAAGTGGCACATGCATCTGGAGTTCATTTGCAGCAGCTGGAGGCCCTGGTGCACCCATTCTCTCTCTCTCTCTCTTTCTTCCCCTTCTGCTTGCAAATAAAAAAGGTGCAGTATTTGGGGCTTTTCCATTTTCCAGAACCACCTCTTGCCTTCCTTGGGCAAGAACTCTGCATTCCATCCTTTTCTTAAGTTCTATCTATAATCTCTATAATAAAGTCTCTCTAAATTACAAAAAAAAATAAAATAAAAACAAATGGTGCCCCATTTGTATATAACCCATGTAATCCTCCTGTATACTTAAAATCAGCTCCAGGTTACGTAGAATTCCTAATACAGCATAAATACACCTGTTACACTGTATGTTTTAGGGAATCATGACAGACAAGTATATGTATGTGCAGTATGCAGAAAGCCCCCTATTTTTTCAAATATTTTCAGTCTTTAGTTGGTTCAATCTGTGGATAAGGAGCCATGGGATATGCAGAGTCAAATACATCTGGAAAAAAGGAGAAAAAAAAAAACATGATGGAAAAATGAAGTGTTTCCACCTGATGTCGGTGTGACTGCTACAGGCCTTACGTCCACTGAGACGAGGGCCTCACAGTGGGACAACTTCCACGGGCTCTGAAGAAAACGTGCGCTACTCACTAGAGGTGTGGAGAAACCCCAGAAGTTCTGTGGCAGCCTCTGATCTACATCTTGTGGGAGTGGTAAGCAGAGTGTGGGAACCAGGGAGGCTGCCAGAGAGCTCCTCTCGGGGAGGAAGGAGGACCAGACTGACCATTAATATTAATCTGCCAACTGTGTCTTCCTTTGCAAGGCCACTGGAGCGCTGCACAGAGCAGATATGAAGCTGCCTGGCTGACTTCACAAAGCCTGCTCCTGTTCCAGGACTTGGGCAATACCTGGTGAGCTCCCTGGTCCTAAGGAATATCTAAAGCCAAAGGATCATAGTGGTGGGAGATCATGAGACCGCCCCAGTCCCATCAGCTCCTGGAGGAGTCTGCACAGCACAATCAAAATTCCTCATCCTCCTGGGCACTGAGATGGCACCATCAATCTACCTTTACCTTCTGAACTACTCTCACTTCTCCGACTCAAGCAATATTTTTTTTATTTTTATTTTTAGTGTTTTATTTTTATTTATTTGATAAAGAGGGAGAGAGAGAGAATGGTGCACACCAGGGCATCCAACCACTGCAAACGGACTATAACGCATGTGCCACCTTGTTCATCTAGCTTACATGGGTCCTGAGGAATTGAACCTGGGTTCTTGGCTTTGCAGGCAAGCGCTTTAACCACTAAGCCATCTCTCCATTCCTCACGCAAGATTTTCTTTTTAAAGGACTGGAGAGATGGCTCAGTGGTTAAGGCGCTTGCCTGCAATGCCTAATGACCCAGGTTCAATTCCCCAGTACCCATGTAAAGCCAGATGAACAAAGTGGAGTTCATTTGCAATGGAAGAGGCCCTGGAGCACCCATATTCATTCATTCATATTCTCTCTCTCTTTCTCTCTCTTTCTCCTTGCAAACAAATAAATAAAACATTTTTTAAAGATTTTTTTTTTTTATTTCACATAATGTAAAGGGATAGGTTTTAGCATCAATAGACCAGGGCTCATTCACTGGCTGTGGGACCTTTGCCAAGGCAAATGACCTCTTAGGGACTCATTTCTCCCACCTTCCCAGTGGCATCAGTATAATAAGGACGGTAGTGATGCACCGATCTCACAAGGTGGATGTGAAGGCTTTACACGTATTAAGAAAGTTCTGAGTCCCTCCCTCATCCACCTGTAATCAATTTGCTACCATCGCTCTCATAACTTGGAGTGGCTACAGATAGTTGACCGGGGCAGGGCGACTCCTTGCTCCGAGTCTGGACAAGAGCACAGCAGGGCTGTCCTTGTCCCTCCCCACCTTCCCCAGGCTGATGCCGCTGGCTGCTCCTCTCACCAGAAAAGCACGATCCAGAATGAGTCCGGGAATGACCACTTGTTTTTCTTGCCAAGATGTTTTCTTCACCCCAGTCTCAACAGAAGCCTTTTTTGAGCCTCCCTGAACTTCCACAGGTACCTTAGCCACACCCTTGGGCTGCTTCTTCATGTGGCTTTTCCGAGCCACTAACCAGTGTCCCCGGCCTGCTGGGAAGACCAGAACCAGTGAGAAGGGACAAACAACTTCAAAGCCACGAGCGCAGACATGCGGTATTTATCTATGACACTGAAACCTAAGGTCGCTCCTGATTACTGACAAACCCACCAGACACTGCGCTGCTGCGGGGGGGGGGGGGGAGGGGCTAATCTGAGCACACATCTCATTCAAATGACCTCCAGTGAAAGACACCTTCACTGTCCCATCTTATAGGTGAAAACCCTAGGCTGAGAGAGGTGGGATGGCTTGACTGATTCCTTTCTTTCTTTCTTTCTTTCTTTTTTTTTTTTTTGTTTCTGTTTCTGTTTTTGTTTTCTGAGGTAGGGTCTCACTCTAGCTCAGGCTGACCTGGAATTCAGTATGTAGTCTCAGGGTGGCCTCGAGCTCATGGCAATCCTACCACCTCTGCCTCCCGAGTGCTGGGATTAAAGGCGTGCGCCACCGCGCCCAGCTGATTCCTTTCTTGACGTGTTTTTTTCCCAACTCGAAGGTTCTTTCAAGACTCAAAGTCAAGCATTTCCTATTCTTGGATGTCTTCCCTGATGCCCGCAGTCACGTGCCTTGCTCTTTCAGGTGCCAACCGTACAGCCTATGTGTGAACTAGAAGAAACTCCATGGCATACCCTTCCCAGACTTTCCTCATTATAGGGGAAAAGGTTGCATTAGGCACTCAGGATACAAAAGGAATAGGATCATTCACACAAACACAACAGCAATAATGCTTGGTCATTGTAAGAAGAATTAGAAAATAGGGCTGGAAAGATGGTTTAGCAGTTAAGAGGTTTGTCTGCAAAGCAAAGGAACCTGGTTCGATTTTACAGGACCCATGTAAGCCAGATGCACAAGATGGCGCATGCATCTGGAGTTCGTTTGCAGTGGCTGGAGACCCTGGTGTGCCCATTCTCTCTCTCTCTCTCAAATAAATAAACAAATAAATAAATTAATTAAATTAAAAAAATTAAAAGCCAGGCATGGTGGCACACACCTTTGATCTCAGCACTTGGTAGGAGGGTCACCGTGAGTTCGAGGCCACCCTGAGACAACATAGTGAATTCCAGGTCAGCCTGAGCTAGAGTGAGACCTTACCTTGAAAAACCAATAAATCAATAAGCAATAAATAATAAATAAAATAAAAAAGTAAAAAAAAAATTAGGGCTGGAGAGATGGCTTAGCGGTTAAGTGCTTGCCTGTGAAGCCTAAAGACCCCGGTTCGAGGCTCGATTCCCCAGGACCCACGTTAGCCAGATGCACAAGGGGACGCACGCGTCTGGAGTTCATTTGCAGTGGCTGGAGGCCCTGGCGCGCCCATTCTCTTTCTCTCTCTCTCCCTCTTCCTCTCTCTGTCTGTCACTCTCAAATAAATAATAATAAATAAACAAAAAAATTACAAAAAAAATTAGAAAATATATGGTATCACAAAGAAGACTACAAGGCTAGGAACGGAGCTCAGTTTGTACAGTGCTTGCCTAGCATGGGTTCACCCTCCAGTACTGCGTAAAGCCTGGCATGGCGGTACGTGCCTGGAATCCCAGCACTTGGGAGGTAGAGGCAGGAGGATCAGAAATGCAAAGTGAGCCTCCGCTGCACAGTGAGTGTGAGGCAGCTACATGAGACCCTGGTTCAAAAAAAAAAAAAAATAAGAAGGATAAAGGGGGAGGAAAAGGAAGAGGGGGAGGAAGAGGTGGAGAAGAGGAGGAGGAGGAAGAAGTGGTACTAGTAGTGGTAGATGACAACTAGTAATGCCACTTTAAACAGGACAACATTCTGGAATCCTCCCTCTTTTGCAGCAGCAACTTATCTACCCTTAACATTGACGACAGTCTGTAATTGTTTTATTATTCACTTACTTGCTGTCTACCGGCCCTCTAGAATGGAAGCTCTACAAAAGCTTTGGGCTGGAGGGATGGCTTAGCGGTTAAGGTGTTTGCCTGCAAAGCCAAAGGACCGGGGTCAGTTCCCCAGGATCCACGTTAGCCAGATGCACAAGGGGGCGCATACATCTGGAGATCTGGAGTTCGTGTGCAGTGGCTGGAGGCCCTGGTGCGCCCATTCTTTCTCTCTCTCCCTCTTTCTCTGTCAAATGAATATATGTATATATATATATATATTTTTCTTTTTTTTAAAAGCAAGGGCTTTGACTCATTCACCTTGGTACTCACATGGCTCGTCTGCACAGAGCTCACCACACTGTGACTGCCGCCCAGTGAATGACTTAGTGAACTCTGTGCCATGGCTCCCGCCCACCTAATCATCCTTTCCAATCTTTTGTGAGCATCTACTTTATGCTGGGAGCTTGTTGGGCTATGGGAATGAATAAGACAGAATCCCCAACCCAAAAAAGTTCAATGGTATGTGAGGTGCTACGGAAGCCCAGAGAAGAGGCTGCCGGCACGAGGTGGGTCTGGAGAGTGGAAAGGTGTTCACTAGGTGAGGGTTAAAAAACCTGGCAGCCTGGGCCTAGGGAGGGGCAGAAGAAATGCCTCAAAGCAGGGAAGGTCAGGAACAAGCAGCACAGCGTAGCTGCGGGAACTGGTGGCCGCGTTGCCAGATCTCTGGATCTGCCTCTGGTCTACCTTGGGGATGTGGTCCTCTCACCTGACCACTGCTGCCCATCCTGCTTCTTGCATGGAGTTCTGGCCCTGTGTCTGCCGTGAGCCATTTCCTGTTCCCACACAGAGCCTGTTAGCCTGGTACCCCACCCTCCAAGGCTGCCCCCCGGTGGGGCATGGACTTTCGTACTATTTGACCCTCTTCCCTCATAGCCCTGACTTCTGGGGACACCAGTCTGAGTTGGTGTGAAAACCCTTAACGTGGCCAAGAGGAAAGAGGCAAAGTTTATCAGGAGATCAATGTGAGATGAGGCTGGCGGGGTCAGGAGAGTCAAACCACAAAAGGTCCTGAAAACCAGATGTGATGGTGCAGGCTTTTAGCAGTGAGAGCGAGAGGATTTTGTTTTTTCCTTTATAACTTTTCATTTTGAGATATTTTTAGACTTCCAGAAAAGTTGCAAAAATAGTACAAATTGCCACGCAACCTTTGCCAGCTTTCCTAATGTTCCCATCTTACATAACCACGACCCAATTATTGAAAGCACACAATTAGCACTGGTACAATATCAGTTACTGATCTCAGCCCCTTTCTGAAATCTGCCAGTTTCTTCACTAATGTCCCAGGATCCCATCTGGGATCTCACATCACACTCAGCTATATGCTCCAGAGTGAGTGACAGTTCTTCGGTCCTTGTCTTGTGTAAGCTCATGGTGGGATGTGATCCTCTCAGAAAAAACGATTGTTTCCCTCTTTATCAGAAGCAGCTGTTACCAGTATGGGACTCTCCAGATTGAGCCTGTTGATGTTCCCCCATAGAAGGAGCGGGGCGGGGACGCCATCAGACCCTCACCTGGGAGCTGAGCCACCCATGCCAGCCGTGTGCACTGATGCTCAAGGGTACCACAAGGGAACGGAGGTCCATCCACCCAGCTATGGGCAGGTTGTTATCCATCATGGCATGGGAAGACCTTTCAATGTGGTTGCTTCTGGCCTGGGGGTGGGGGGAGCAAGCTCTTGTCTTCTCCCAGAGAACAGTGTTCACAACAAACCCTGCCTCTTGTGAAGGGCACTGGCTGGTCATTTTATAACACACCCTCAGGGTGAGCTCGTCTAGCCTTCCTCTTGACGAGACGGAGGCTCTACACTTGACAAAACCACCACAGAAGCAAAGCCGCCCACTGCTCTGCACATCACTCCAGGGAATTTATGACTCCATTATGCCTCCTGTCTGGTGCTGACAATTTGAGATGGGGGACAAAGCCTCACTATGCAGCTCAGGCTGTCCTCAAACTCACAATCGTCCTACCACCTCAGCCTCCTGAGTGCGAGGATATCAGCAGTACACCATCACACTACCCATTAGCTTCTGGTCCCTCATCTAAAGTGGAGTCTGGGGCTGGAGAGATGGCTCGGCGGTTAAGAATGCTTGTTTGCAAGGCCTGATGGCCGGAGTTTGATTCCCCACATAAAGCCAGATGCACAGAGTGGCACATGCCCCTGGAGTTTGGTTGCAGTGGCAAGAGGCCCTGGTGTGCCCATTTCTCTCTCTCTCTCTCTCTCTCTCTCTCTCTCTGCTAGCCAATAAATAATAAATAAAATTATAAAATGTAAAGTAGGGTCTGTTTTGTCTTACTACTGAGAAGTTACTATCTTTCCATTCATAATTAATAAGATATTAAGGGACTATTCAAATGTCTTCTCTCTCATCCTACGCTTACCCAGTTTTTAGCACATGACATGGCTGCGTGTCAGCTTTGCTAGATTATAATATGCAGGTGTTGAAACACTATGTGGCTGGGTTGGTATTTATGTAGCTGTGGTTAATATCTACCATAAGTTGATGTTCATGAGAGGCTTATTTTTGATGAGGTGTGTGACCCTCCCTCTATCAGCTGAAAGACCTGAGATGCAAAAGTTGAGGTTTCTGGGAGGAAGAAGAAATCTTGCTTTAACACTACAATGTTCAGCTGGGGCTTGATAGCTCAGTGATAGGGCACTTTCCTAGCTTATGAAAGCCCTAGGTTCAATACTCACCACCCTCCCACTAAAACAAAGCAAAACAAACAAACAAACAAAAACCCACCAAACAAACTTCACATCGACTCTTAGGGAATTTCTTCAGCCTCCAAAATCATATGAGTCAATTCCTGGGGGAAGATTTTTTTTTTAAATTTTTTTGTTTGTTTATTTATTTGAGAGCAACAGAGAGAAGGAGGGAGGGAGAGAGAAAGAGAGAGAGAGAGAATGGGCGCGCCAGAGCTTCCATCCTCTGTAAAGGAACTCCAGATGCATGCACCCCCTTGTGCATCTGGCTAACGTGGGTCCTGGGGAATCAAGCCTCGAACTGGGGTCCTTAGGCTTCACAGGCAAGCGCTTAACCGCTAAGCCATCTCTCCAGCCCTGGGGGAAGCTTTTTTCTATCTTCTATTAGTTCTGTTTCTTTGAAGAACACTGACACAGAATCTACAGGTAGTTTATACTAGTGAAAATTGTTAGTGTGGTATTTGAATAGTGATTGTATATTCCCCTCATTCCTCCTGCATTCCTTAATGGGATTCGACCACAAGGAACAGCTATCCCTTCATCTTTACTTCTTCACTGACTCAAGTAGATATTTATTTCTATCAGCATGCACTCATGAATATTTATGACATGCTCTGCAATCCACTTCTACCATTATTTATTTCTGATCCTCCCAACTTTGGCTCTGCTTGTTGGCTCCTGTGGCCTTTCAACCTTCTCCTTGGTACCACGAGATGTTCTCAGCTTGACTTATTTTTTTTCCTGTCCAGCCCTTCAAACATCTGTTTCTCTGGGAGTCTTTACTCCTTTCACTGGATTTCTTTTTAAAAAAAAATATTTTTTCGAGGTAGAGTTGCTCTAGCCCAGGCTGACCTGGATGGAATTCACTATGTAGTCGAACTCACAGTGATCCTCCTACTTCTGCCTCCCAAGTGCTGGGATTAAAGGTGTGCGCCCCCACACCTGGATTTCCTTTCACTGGAGAACGGTATTTAGAAACCAACTCTAGGCAACAAGTACATTTTCACTGAGGTGTCATTGTTGTCAGTAGATATACACGTATATAAACCAGCACATGGGTCTAGAGTTATTTATTTATTTTTTTTTTGTTTTTTGAGGTAGGGCCTCACTTTAGCTCAGGCTGACCTGGAATTCTCTGTGTAGTCTCAGGGTGGCCTCGAACTCACAGTGATCCTCCTACCTCTACCTCCTGAGTGCTGGGATTAAAGGCGTGCGCCACCACGCCCGGCTAGATTTATTTTTATATCTAGCCATATATAGGGGATGAAAGGAGGAAATGATGGAGAAAGGGAAAGAGGAAAGGAGCTACAAGAGGGAGGGAAGAGAAAGGAAGGATAGAAGGAAGGAAAAAAAGAAAGGAAGAGCAAGAGCTTGATCACACCCAAAACAAGTAGGTTTAAATCCTCCAGGTCTGGTCCTGATTTGAAAAAATGAAACCATTCTAGAGAAGTGAAGAAAACAGGACCAAGAATGAAGCTTAGTGGTGAGCCCTTGCCTATCACATGCAAGGCCTCTGGTTCGATCCCTAGTACCACAAAATCACGGGGAGAACATAATAGAAAAGATCCTTCCAATATTCCATTCAGGCTTTTACTTCCTGCAATTTCAGTTGCTGGTACTCACCTGTGGCCTAAAAGTAGAAGATTCAAGAAATAAAGAACAAATTTCAAACAACGTCATTGCAGTATATTGTTATAATTATTCTATTCCATGATTAGCTAGTTCGAGTACTTATAAGTGAATCTCATACTATTCCTAGGTTTTTGCGTGCATTTGGTATCATGTTCATGTGTAAGGTCATGTGCAGGTGCATATGTGTGCACATTCATGTGGAGATCAGAGGTTGATGTCCGGTATCCTCCTTGATCACTTCCACCATATTCATTGAGACAGGCTCTCTCATTTTGATTCCAGAACACGCCTCCTCAGCTAGTCTGGCTAGCCAGCTTGCCCTGGAGACCCCCTGTCTTGGCCTCCTGAGTGCTGGGATTACAGGCGGGTCACCGCTGCACCCGCTCAGCATGTATGTGGGTGCTGCGGATCCAAACTCAGGTTTTCCATGCTTGTGCAGCAAGCACTGTATTCACTAAGCCATCGTCCCAGTCCCAGTACTTAGTTGATGAATCAAACCTTTTCATGTGTATGTTATACGTAGGAGGATACAGCATATATACAGCTTTTACTACCCACAGTTTCAGGCATTGACTGAGGATATTAGAATATATCCCCATAGACAAGAAGGGAACACTAATGGGTGGCCAAGAAGTCACAACATCTGGAATAAACAAGGTATATTTCTCTTACCCTACCTTTCAATTTTAACATTTTTTATTTTTATTCATTTTCAAGCAGAGAGAGAGAGAGAGAGAAGAGACATACAGGGAGAATGGGAACACCAGAGCCTCCAGCTGCTGCAAACGAACTCCAGATGCATGCACCACTTTGTGCATCTGGCTTTATGTGGGTACTGGGGAGTTAAGCCTGGGTTGTTAGGCTTTACAGGCAAGTGCCTTAACAGACTGAGGGATGGAGGGACAGATAATTAGATGGCTTCTTGCCAAAAGGAGATGGGTAGGCCTTCAGGAACAGAACGAGGGTTTTTTGTTGTTTTTCTTTTTCTTTCCCTGAGGTAGGGTCTCACTCTGGCCCAGGCTGACCTAGAATTCACTATGTCATCTCAGGGTGGCCTCAAACTCACAGCGATCCTCCTACCTCTGCCTCCCGAGTGCTGGGATTAAAGGCGTGCGCTACCACACCTGGCTACCAGAATGAGTTTTGCTGCTTGGAATGAAGGTTAAATACTCGGGGCAAATCAAAAAGCTACATGAGAAGCTGGGTGTGGTGGCGCATGCCTTTAATCCCAGCATTTGGGAGAGAGAGGTAGGAGAATTGCTGTGAGTTCAAGGCCACCCTGAGATGACATAGTGAATCCAGGTCAGCCTGAGCTACAGTAAGAACCTACCTTGAAAAACCTGGAAAAAAAAAAAAAAAAAGCTACATGAGGGCTAGAGAGATCTCTGAGCAGTTAAAGGTGACTGATTGCAAAGCCTGGGTTTGATGCCCCAGTATGCACATAAAGCCAGGTGCACAAAGGGTGCATGCATCTGGAATTCATTTGCAATGGTAAGAGGCCCTGGTGTGCCCATGCTTTCTCTCTCCTTCCCTCCCTCCCTTTCTCTCTTCTCTCTCCCTCTCTGCTTGCAAACAAACAAACAAACAAACAAATAACTACATGGAAAGAGAGCACTGGAGAATGGAGCATAAATAAAGAAAATGGTGAGCTGGAAAGATTGCTCAGTGGTTAAGGTGCTTGCCTGCAAAACCTAACAACATGAGTTTGATTCCCCAGTACCCACATAAAGCCAGATGTACAAAATGGCACACGCATCTGGAGTTTGTTTTCAGCTGCTAGAGGCCCTGGCATTCCCATTCTCATTCATTCTCTCTCTCTCTCTCCTTGCAAATAAATAAATACATTTTTAAAAAGGAAAGGGATTGCAGCAGACATCAAGGGCAGTTTACACTGTGAGTGACACAATGCCTGTACAGGCATCAGCAATGAGATGGACAAATACAGACTGGAGAAGGCCCACTGAGGCTGAAAGAAGAGGGCTAGAAGGTGTGGTGCTTTGAATGAAAAATGGCCACTATAGCCTCCTGTGTTTTCAATACTTGGCCCCCAGCTGGTGGCAATTTGAGCAAGCTGTGGGGGGTCTTTGGGAGGTAGAACACCCAAAGGTGGGGCCCTGCTGGAGGAAGTGGGTCACTGGGGGCAGACCTTGGGATTTTAGAGTCCAGGCTATTCTGCTAGTGCTAGCCGGCTCCCTCTTGCTGCTTCCTCCCTGCTGATATGTGACCATGTGAGCCGGCTTCCTGCTCTTGCCATGGTGTTCCCACCAGGATGAAAATTCCCCTTGAAACTGTTAGCAGAAATGAACCCTTCCCTCCCATAAGCGGCTTCTGGTCAGATGTTTTGTCCCAGCAGTGAGAAGGTAACAGCCACAGAAAGGAACAGGAATGAGTGGCACGAGAGGGGACAGCCATGAGGGAGCTGGAGGGGATTGCATGGATGGGTAATAGTGCAATAGTGCAGGAGTGGGGTGCACAGGAAGAAGTCACCTGACCTTCCTCCGGCCTCCGAAGCAGACTTTTGGCTGGAAAGCAGTTGTTCAGGTGAGGCTTTCCATCATCCATCTTGTAGATCCCTGAGGAGACCATCTCCCTGAGGGGCAGCAAGGACAGTGAGGAGTCAGAATGAGAAGGCACATTGTAACCCTCTCTCCCCACTCATGAGCCAACCCCCCAGGACCACAGGCCACACCCTGCCTCCTAGACCCCAGAAGCAACTGTCCTGATTCAGACATAGGCTGACCATGTAGATGAGAGGGAGACAGGGCCCTGAGTTTTCTGGTTCAAATCAGTCCTAAATCAGTGAGATACTAAAATGAGTTTGCTTTTGAGCTCAGACAGACCTGATTTGAATCCTGGTTCTGTCATTCCTTGTTGTATAGCTTAGCAAGTTCTCCTACCCTTGGAGCCTCAGTTTCTTTACCTGTAAAGTGGGAGCACTAACCCTACCCTAATAGAGGAACAAGAGGATCAAGTGAGAAGGGCAGCACTGAACGCATGAAGTGCTCCCTGGAAGTTTTCTTTGCTTAACAAACTTCGAAGTAAGGGGGCTCACATTTAGGGAAGATGCTGTGCAAATGAGGCTTGAGTTGGATAAAACAGATTTGAGGGGTAAACCGAGTTTGCTGATGGAGAGAAGGATTAACATTCCAAGTGGAAAGGGCCACAGGACCAGAGATAATAGTGCTTAGAGAAGACCAGCCAGACCCAGGAAGTTGGCAGTAAGGATGGTGTCTGTCCTGAAAGGCACTTAGTGTCAGGGGGAGCTCAATACTATTCTGTAGGTGACTGAGAGCCACGACCTAAGCTTTGCTTTAGAGAGGGAAGTGTGACCAAAAAATGGCACTGGGTGAAATGACAACCGTGATGGCAGTACTATAGTAACCTAGGGGTGAGCCATGAGAGCCCACGGAAACACCAGGAAAGAAAGAGAAAGAAAAAAGGAAGGAAGAGAGGAAGAGGAGGAAGACAAAGAAACAGCAATAAGACCAAGTCAAAGCATAAGCATTTAAGTTATGGGCAGAGGAGGAGCAACCCTAGGAGGACTCAGAAAGTCACTGTAGAGCCGGGCGTGGTGGCGCATGCCTTTAATCCCAGCACTTGGGAGGCATAGGTCGGAGGATCGCTGTGAGTTTGAGGCTACCCTGAGACTCCATAGTGAATTCCAGGTCAGCCTGGGCTAGAGTGAGACCCTACCTCGAAAAACCAAAAAAAAAAAAAAAAGAAAGTCACTGTAGAGAAGGAGGAGAACTTGAGGGCCCAGGATGCATGGGCAGCTGTCAGGGAAATCCAGGGAAGAAAGAGCTGAGCTGAGGAAGGAGGAGAGGAGAGGACAGGGGGCAGGAAAGAGGAGAGGAGAAGAGAGGAAAGAAGAGAGGAGAGGAGAAGAAAGAAGAGAAGTCAGGTAAGGTGAAGACCACAGACAGGCCACGAGGAAGAAGTAGTCAGTTTTTGGGGAAGGGTCTTGTTAAAGTCTGACTCTGTGTATAGAAGGGCAGGAAAAGTGAATATAATCAAGTTTGCCAAGGAGACTGGCTGTGAAAGGGAGAGGCAAGTAGCATGGCAGTCAATACACAGTGTGTACATAACTAGGAATAATAATTAAAAAAAAAAAGACGGCGGCAGCAGGGCCGGGTCAAGGGAGGGGGAAGACCGGGGAATATCTCACAGAGTGGGGCGCAGGCGACACCAGCACCTGCCTCCACCCTAGCTCCAGCTCTGGAAACAGTCACTACGGAGCATGGATTTATACCACTGACTAGCTGTGTGGCCTGGGGCACTTAATTTTTCACGTCACTCGACATTTCACCACACTGCTGCTGTTTCTTCCTCTGTCAAATTTGATGACAGGTGTACCTACTTCACAGGGCTGTTTTGGTAATTCAATGAGAGAATGCTTGTGAAAGAAGCTAGGTGAGAAATGACACATGGCTAGGACATATTTATTCTTTTCTTCCGCGGCCATTATTAATAGAATGAGAAAGATTCAACTACATCTATCACTGAGAGGAAGGAGCAGGCAGAGGAGGAGACAGACGAGCATCCTTCCTGCCATCTGGGTTCTTCATTGTGGGGAGAGAGAGCAGATTCCCCGGGGGACAGCTGTATTGGGAGTTCACATATCCTGGGTGGCCCATTTCCCTACCACCTAAGGAATCAAAAGAAATAAGCTTCTGGGCTGGAGGGATGGCTTTGCGGTTAAGGCGTTTGCCTGCAAAGCCAAAGGACCCAGGTTTGATTCCCCAGGACCCACGTTAGCCAGATGCACAAGGGGGGCACACACGTCTGGAGTTCGTTTGCAGTGGCTGGAGGCCCTGGCACACCCATTCTCTCTCTCTCTCCTTCTTTCTCTGTCAAATAAATAAATAAATAAATAAATAAATAAATTAAAAAAAAAGAAAGAAAGAAGCTTCTAATTCCAGCCTGCTTTAGATGTATGTGTATGAAGAGACTCTGAGATGAGACTATGGTTTTGCCTCTAGGATCTGACTGTGGCTTTTCTTCATCAAAATATTATTCTCTTCAGAATAATTCCTCAAAGGAGTAGTTAGCCCTAATCACAAATATATCATTTGTCACCTATGGAGCAAAAAGGCAAAGGGTTAATAAAAGTTGCATTAGTTAAGAAAAATATGGCTGGGGATGTTGAGCAGTGGTAGATCACTTGCCTAGTATCTGCAAGGTTCAAGCCCCAGCACCACAAAAAAGGCGTATATGTATATATATATATATATATATATATATATATATATATATATATATATAAAATCTCATCTATATGTATCTATAACTCTTCACCATCTGATGTCAACCTACATTCCTGCTGGGAGTGACAAATATTACAAGTATAGTGAAGAGGAGAAAATTTTAGAAACAGAATGCTTAAGTTTGGGTCTAATTTCTATTACTAGTCTTAATGACCTTGGACAAGTCACTTTTCCTCTTAGCCTTGGTTTTCCCACATAGAAAATAAGGATAAAAATTCTGTGTCTTAGCCGGGCATCAGAGGCAGAGGTAGGAGGATTGCTGTGAGTTCGAGGCCACCCTGAGATTACATAGTGAATTCCAGGTCAGCCTGGGCTAGAGTGAGACCCTACCTCGAAAAACCAAAAAGAAAAAAAAAAAATCTATGCCTTGCTGGTATGGTGGTGCACATCTTTAATCCCAGTGCTCAGGAGGCAGAGGTAGGAAGATCGTCATGAGTTCAAGGCCTGCCCTGAGACTGCATAGTGAATTCCAGGTCAGCCTGAGCTAGACTGAAACCTTACTTCAAAAAATAACAAAAAAATTCTGTGTCTGATCAAAATAAAAGAGAGACTGATTGAGAGGGGGAGGGGATATGATGGAGAATGGAGTTTCAAAGGGGAAAGTGGGGGAGGGAGGGCATTATCATGGGAAATTATTTACAATCACGGAAGTTGTTAATTAAAAGACTAAATTAATTTAAAAAATTCTGTCTGGTGGAACTTTAGTAAGGACTAAATGAAGCAATAGATGAAATGCCTAGGAAAAAAAAAAGCATCTTTCTACACCCAGCCCAGATGCCACACCTTCCACAAAGCTTTCACTAACCTTTCTCGTGGGAAACACTTGTGATTTTGCTAAGCCTTTAAGTTATTATTTATTTATTTTTGTTTTTTCAAGGTAGGGTCTCACTCTAGCTTAGGCTGACCTGGAATTCACTATGTAGTCTCAGGGTGGCCTCGAACTCACGGTGATCCTCCTACCTCTGCCTCCCTGGTGCTGGGATTAAAGGCATGTGCCACCACGCCCGGCTTCTTTTTTTTTGTTTTGTTTTAATTTTCTCTTTCATGGCCTGAGTGCTTTCTATGTCATAAGATTGCTACAAATCAGGAGAGGCTCCCAAAGGGACTATGAACACATCCAATTCATTGTCTCTCTTCCACCCTTGGGACCTAGCTCATTTAGCTTCCAAAATACATGGGTGAGCCAAATGAAGGGTATGATGACACTCCTGGGACCCATGGGTGTATGTAAATCTCATCTCTAACTGCTAAAGTGCAAACTCCTCAAGGGAAAGGATGGCACATGCAGCAATGAATTCCTGGCACGTAACAGATTCCATAGATTTCTGTAGACTGAACGAATGCCTGGATGGTGGTATGTATACAAGAACTATAAATACTCTGATCCTTGACTTCTGCAAAGGGTGGGAGGCTCTTTTCATGGGTCCCAGTGACGAGCACTTCTCGTGTCCAATAGTGTTTGCACCACTAGCCAGCTTCCCACCTGCTACGAGCTTCTGGTTACATTATTCATCAGTATAACACTGGGATCTCAGCATAGAGCCCAGAGCTCACTAAAATACGTTGGGAAGATTAGGGGACAGGTAGGAAGACAGGCACAGATTCATATTTAGTTAATCTATCAGGAAACTTCTCTGGTGAGCTTGCTAGAGAGTGAACAGGTGAGTGGACCTCTGCCTGGGATGTGACAGCAGTGAGGACTGCTGGGAAAGACTGTAATTTCCCAGAAGACTGGCGAGTCAATTCAGGCGTAGATCATACTTACTTGATCTTTGACCTTGGGAATGACCTTTTCCCTTCCTTTTTCTGTTGTTTCTTGATGTGTTTTTTCACCTGTAAAATAGATATTATCTCTTAGCCAGTCATTCAAAAACTCTTGAGCTTCCTCATATTAATCATATCCTACTGGGAGCCTTCTGCTCCTAAATGTGATTTGCCTGAGGCCAAGGGGGAAAAAAGGGAAAAAAAATGCAAGAAATAAACTGCATACAGATATGAAGATAGCTCACTGTAGCTTACTGGTAGAACACTTGCCTAGCATGCTCAAGGCCCCGGGTTCAATCCCAATCATCACAAGGGGAAAAAAGAGACAGAGACGTAGATGGGAAAGTTATAGAATAGTTCTGTGGCAAAAGGGTATTAATGAGTTCCTTGAGTCAGAAAGGAAGGGATCATTTACATGAATGTTTACATGAAATACATTTCCGTAGAATAAAAAGATCAAAGACTAGGTTGAAATACACAACTCAGCCTGGGAAAAATATTGGCTATATATTGAACATATAAAATAAATCAAACTCAAGTAATCAGATTGGATATAAATAATCATAGGAGGCCTGGAGAGATGGCTTAGTTAGTGGTTAAGGCGCATCCCTACAAAGCCAAAGGACCCATGTAAGCCAATGTACAAGATGGCACATGTGTCTGGGGTTTGCTTGCAGAGGCTTAATGCCTTGACACACCCTTTCTCTCTGCCTCTTTCTCTCTCTCAAATAAACAAAAATAAAAATTATTAATAATCATAGAAAACCCAATTCAGGGCTGAGGAAATTGCTCAGTGGTTATGGCACTTGCCTGCAAAGCCTAAGGACCTAGGTTTGTTTCCCTAGTACCCACATAAAGCCAGATATACAAAGAGGTATATGCCTCTGGAATTTGTTTGCAGTGGCTAGAGTCTGTAGCAACCCTTTCTCTCTGTCTCTCTTCTCTCTCTCTCTGCTTGTGTTGGCCTCTGAAATGCCCAGGTGTGAGGCCTAGTGGAACTTCCTGAGCCTAGCTAAAGTTTGGTGATCTGCCTCTGGCCAGACGTGACTCAGCAAGACGCCTAATGGCTTCTTGCCTGCTACTTCCACATGGGAGTTAGAATTATCATTTCAATAGTCACAGTTTACTATTGGCCCTTACCTTTCCCCACCGTCCTAAAATCCCCGCCTTCTTCCCAACATTATATAGGCAACTGTTCATAGCAATAAATGGAGTTCCTGCTTCGACAAGACTCCCGACTCAGTGTGGTTTTTCTCCGGTGGCCAGGAGAGGTCTGAGTCGTCAGACGCTCATCTCCTCCTCAACCCCTCGGGAGGAACCAGCGGGCCTGGTCCTTCCCTCGGCACTACCTGCCCCCGCCGGTGAAGCCCGGCATGCTTGTAAATAAATAAATAAAAATATTTAAAAAAGAAAATCTCATTCATATGAGGAATATTTGGTAAGAGGGTATGGCGGTATGGCTCTATAATGAAAGGGCCAAGAAGGGATCTGTGATAGTTTGAATGTGTGTCTCCCATAGATTCAGGTGTATTATTAAAGCTTGTAACTTGGGGGCTGGAGAGATGGCTTAGTGCTTAAGGCGCTGCCTGCAAAGCCTAATGACTCATGTTCAATTCTCTAGGTCCCACATAAGCCAGACACACAGTGATACAAGTGTGCAATGTTGCATATGTGCACAAGGGAACCCATGTGTCTGGAGTTTGATTGCAGTGGCTAGAGGTCCTGGTGTGCCAATTCTCTCACTCATTAAAAAATAAAAAAGTGCTGGGTGTGGTGGCGCACACCTTTAATCCAAGTACTTGGGAGGCAGAGGTAGGAGGATCGCTGTGAGTTCGAGGCCGCCCTGAGACTACATAGTGAATTCCAGGTCAGCCTGAGATAGAGTGAGACACTACCTTGAAAAACCAATAATATTGATAATAAATAAATAAATAAATAAATAAAATAAAAAAATAAAAAAGCATTAACTTGGGTCTCCAGATGCCTGGCTAGAAGAGGTGTCACTGAGGGCCACAGAGAAGTCTGAGCTCTGCCTGTCCCTGCTGTTTGCTGACAGTGTGTCCTTGCTGCTTTTTTTGGCATCAGCTGGCTGTTTAGTTTTTTCTCTGTTTGGATGTATGGAAGCAGCTTTTACCACTGATGGAACTCCCCCCTAGATCTGCAAGCTCGAAATAAACCCCTTCCTCCCATAAACTGTGTCTGGTCTGGATGTTCATCCCAGTGACATCAAACTGACCACATCGGCATCAGGACTCCCAGTTTACTTTTTCTAGAATATAACCCTAATAGAAGTATGAACTTTATGGTGGAAAAACAAAAGTCCAGAATCCAGATTTGAGACTGCCTGCCTGGTTAACTCCAGCTACCTCTGGTTTCTATCTTAAACTTAAAAACTAATGTCGAGCTGCCTTCAGTACTTCCTGCCTCCAATACATGGATATCCTCTATGTCTCTCTCTCTCACGCACATATATACCTGAATCTCCCCCCCTCCCGCATCTCTCACACAGAGGCGGGGATGCACATCATCTACATCTGTATACATTCCTTTGGTCTGTCACACTTCTGTCCCTTTTGGCCTGGCTCACACAGCATGATTGTTCTGTACCCCCCTATTCTCAGGTTGACCCTGTTCATTGCTACCCACTTCAGGACCACTTTTAAACAACTTTTCATGCATGTATGTATTTGTGTCTATGTGTATATAGGTATGTGTACACATGTGTACATGTGTGTGAAGGCCAGAGGACAGACAATATTGGGTACCTCAGGAATGCCGACAACTTTTTTTTTTTTTTTTGAGACTGGGTCTCTCATTAGCCTGGAGCTCACCATTTAGGCCACACTGAGTGGCCAGTGACCTCTGAGGATTCAGCTGTCTCTGCTTCTCCAGAGCTGGGATTTCAAGCTTCCATCAACATGCCTAACGTTTTCATGTGGATTCTGGAGATCAAACTCAGGTCCCCACGCTTGCAAGGCAAGGGGCTTACTGACAGCCCTTAGCCCATCTTTTTTTTTATTTTTTATTTTTCTTGAGGTAGGGTGTTGCTCTAGCCCAGGCTGACCTGAAATTTGCTATATAGTCTCAGGCTGGCCTTGAATTCACAGTGTTTCTCCTACCTATGCCTCCTGGGATTAAAGGCATGCATCACCATGCCCAAGAGAGAGAAGGGGTAGGGGACAGAATGGGTGCATCAGGCTCCATGTGGGTACTGGAGAATCAAACTCAGGTCGTTAGGCTTTACAGGCAAGTACCTTAATCACTGAGCCATCTCTCCAGCTCTTTAGCCCAGCTTCTTTTTTGTTTATTTTTATTTATTTATTTGACAGTGACAGAAAGACAGACAAAGAGACAGATAGAGAGTGAATGGGAGTGCCAGGGCTTCCAGCCACTGCAAACGAACTCCAGATGCATGCGCCCCCTTATGCATCTGGCTAACGTGGGTCCTGGGGAATCGAGCCTCGAACTGGGGTCCTTAGGCTTCACAGGCAAGTGCTTAACCGCTAAGCCATCTCTCCAGGCCCCAACTTCTTTTTTAAAAAAATATTTTAATTAAGCCAGGTGTGCTGGCGCATGCCTTTAATCCCAGCACTCGGGAGGCAGAGGTAGGAGGATCTCTGTGAGTTCCAGGCCACCCTGAGACTACATAGTGAATTTCAGGTCAGCCCAGGCTAGAGTGAAACCCTACCTCAAAAAAAAAAAAAAATAAATCTATCTATCTATCTTCATCTATTTATCTATGTTTCTATCTAATGTTTTATTTATTTATTTATCTGCAAGGAGAAAGAGAGAGGGGGGTGGGAGGAAGAATGGGTACACTAGGGCCTCCTGCCACTGCAAATGAACTCCAGACACATGCACCACTTCGTGCATCTGGCTTTACATGGGTACTTAAGCCCAACTTCTTTGTCTGTTTTTTGTTTGTTTGTTTGCTTGCTTGCTTGTTTTTGTTTTTTGAGGTAGGACCTTACTCTAGCCCAGGCTGACCTGGAATTCACCTTATTCTAATATTTCGCCATGGTCATGGATCTGGATCTTTCCTTTTATATTTTCTCTAAGTAGGGTCTCACTCTAGCTCAGGCTGGCCTGGAATTCACTATGTAGCCTCAGGGTGACTTCAAACTCATGGTGATCCTACCTCTGTCTCCCAAGTGCTGGGATTAAATGTGTGTGCCACCATGCCCATCCCCTTTTTCCAACTTCTTAACGAGGCACTCTGCTACACTGTATTAGAATGGCATTCTTCCCTGACTGTGCCCCACCATATCAACGTCAGGCTGAAGTTGAGTCTCTCCAAGGTCAGACATAGGCCCTACTTGTCTGTCTGTTTCCAGGACCTTAATGAGTGCTGGGTGAACTAAACTGAGACAAACAAAACACTACAGGAAAGCTTCATTTTGTCTACAAAAAAGGAAGCAAGAACAGGGAAGGTTTTGCAGATATTGGAGCTGAATCATGAGAAATTCCAAGAAAGATCAAGAACAACAACAAAATGTTATGGAGATTCAACTGGTGTGGTCAGTAAGGACTTCTAAGGGGTGAAGAAATCTAATCTCATACTCATTCGTGATCATTTTCACGTGAAGGATAGCTTTGCCAAGACAGATTCTGTCTGTTTTATTTGGGAATATATCCTGTGTGGCTAGAACATGGCTGGCTACATGGAAGCAGCTCACTAAGGAGCTGGTCGATCATCTGGTTAACACATGAAGGACACATAGGTATAAGAAGTAAACTATGGGTACTTCTGCTAGGAAATGGAATCAGCCTCGATGCCCATCAACTGACGAATGGATTAAGAAGACATGGTACTTATACACAAAGGAGTTTTATTCAGATGCAAAGAAAACCGAAGTGATGAAATTTGCACGAGAATGGATGGAACTGGAAAAGATCCTACTGAGTAATACTGATACTGCTCATTGCTTTCAACACAGAAGTTTCTTTATGCAGAAGGCAGAGGTCAATAGAAAGATGGATAGTTTGCAAAGTTACTAAGAATAAGCAACGCGTGCGTGCTCAGCCCTAACCATGACACGTAAGCCACATCTTCCAAGGCTCAGGGAACTTCACTGAAGAAGGGGCAGAAAGAACGTTAAGAACAGGAGGATGGGGAACAGGGTGGCAGGATGCTGTCTTCCAGATATGACTAGTCCGCTGCGCTCCCGAATTCACAGCAGACATGGTTTCCTGCAAAAGATTGAGCGTGTCAACAGTACAGCTGAGGAAGGGATTCATGAGACCCCACAGCTCCTAGAATAAATAGTGGCAACTGACGACTGTTGGGAGAGGAGTGATGTCCTTTAGTGGTGTACACCTGAAGTGGCCCATTCTCCACCAAATAACCTCCCACCCTTGATCATGTAATTGACGCTAACTTAACTCAGTGGGTCAAAACGTGTGAAAACAGGATGGGTATCTAATGGGCAGAAAAGGGTTTTGGTAGGAAGGGAGGGAGAGGAGAAAGGGTAATGCACTGTATATATGAAAGTGTCAAAAATAAAAACGAAATAACATAAAGTAATAAATAAAGTAAATGTGATAACTCCAAGCCTCTGGAGTAACAACTAGATCTATCTTGATTTCCTTATGCCCCTTAGGTACAATGCCAGGCAATACTGGTGCTCAAAAACTATTTACAGTAAGAAATACCTAATTAAATACCATAAAAGCAGAGTGGGAGGGAAATCCTGGGTTTCGAAATCAACAACTGGCTTCAAGCTGGGTTCTGATACATGCTATCTGGGTTTCTTTAAGTTCGTTTTCTCATCTGTCAAAGCGTTGTTCTTGGTCTGCAGGGAGGTTGTTAAATGCAGGTAGGCTATCTATATTAAGGTTCTGCTAGAAACATTCCTAACAGCTAAGATGACGTTCACTTCGGAGAGCAAGTGCTCTCACAGGGCTAGAAAAGGCTGAATGATGAGCCCCTCCCCTCCCTTCCCGAGACCTGACATCTGGCGCTGGGGAAGGCTCTGAACTCACGCACACTAGGTTTCCAGCCGCACCTGTCTCCGGCGTCGTTTCCGCCTCCGAGCGCTACGCGGAGGCGGTGTCCCAATCAGGCGGGATGCGCGCCTGCGAACCTGCCGGGGATGTCGGAGCCGCTCCACGGTGGCGCTGGCCACACTACCTCTCCCCGCACCCCCACTCCTTAGTAACCGCGACGCCGCGGCTGGCTGTGTGCGTGGTTGGCAACCGGCCGCCGGAGAGGCTAACTAACTACAAGTCCCGGCAAGCCCCGCGGCCACTTCCGCCGACAGACCTCGCGTCGGCACGTCCGAACTACCGCTCCCGTGGGGCTCTGCGCGGCGCACCACGTGGGGTCCCCTCCAGCCAATCGGCTTCGGACAAGTCGAAGTGGGAGGGAGACACAGAAGCAGACAAGATGTCGGCGTCGGCGGCACAAGGCGGGAGAAGCGGTGGCGGTGGAGGCGGTGGTGGGGCCGGGAGTGGCGCGGGCGGCGGCACAGGTAGCAGCCGCAGTGGCTTATTGGATAAGGTGAGGAACCGGCTTCCTGGGACGGTCGAGCCTTGAGGGGTTGCGGGGAGGCCGCGAGTCCACCTTCCCATCCCCGCCCCCCCCCCCCCCAATGAGGCTCCTCGAGGGGAGCTCCTGGTTAGCCCACCTACGCACTTCCAACCCCTAGGTGTTCTCATCTTCACGGGGGTTCCTGGCTCTTAAGGCTGGCAGATTCGCACAGTGTCACTCCCCCCCCTCCCCTTTTCCAGAGTGGCCATCGCTTTCCCATTGTACCTGCGGGCAGGGGTGGTGCCGCTCGGTTAAAAGTGTCCATTTCCCTGCGGCGGAAAAACTGAACCCCAAACAAATGGAAAGAACCTATTCGAAGTTAGTATCCCCCCTCTTCCCCAAATTTCCCACCACGGTCACCCGCGCGTGCTGCCATAGATTGCAGAGTGCTCGTTCACCTTAGTGAAGTTTCTAGGCTTTTTTTTTTTTTTGTCATTGATAGACCAAATAATGAAGATATCTGAGTATTGACTTCCCTTGCTGTGCCGACGGGGAAGCTTAAAATTCTATTTTTTTTTTTTTCTCTTGTGTGCCTTGCCCTTTCCCATCTTTTGTTTCCTGCGCCCTGCTGTCTGCTCAAGCTTGCTGCCCACCACCCTTTCCACCCTCTTTGAAAGAAAATTGTGATCTTAACAATGAGACCTTAAAAGAATAGGAGAATTCTGCGTCCGGGTGGCCCTTTCATTCCCTTTGCACAAGCATCATGGAAGAAACAGTTGCGTGAAAAACAGGCCTAATATTGGTTCTGCCTCTTATCTCGCTTTTTGACCTAAAATACAAAACATGCTTCTTTTCCCTACGTCTGTTATTGATCTGCAAAATGAAGGGTTAACCCTTAATAGACTCTTAAGACCACCCACCCCCAGTATTCTAATTCCTTTCTGGTTTTATGAATGTAAAGTGTGGGGCCTGCAGAGATGGTTCAGCGGTTAAGGCGCCTGCCTGCGAAGCCAGGACCCAGCTTGGATTCTCCAGGTCCCTCGTAGGCCAGATGCACATGGTGGCGCATGCGTCTGGAGTTCATTTGCAGTGGCTAGAGGCCCTGACGTGCCCATTCTCTCTCTCTCTCTCTCTCTGTCTCAAATAAATAAATAAATAAAGTATTTAAATTTTTTTAAAAAAATTAAAAAATGTAAAGCATGGTGTCTTTAACATAGGAAACTGATTTTTTACTTTAAATTTTATTTTTTTTAACTTTTATTTATTTAAGGGGGGTCAGATAGAATGGGTGTGCCAGGGCCTCCAGCCACTGCAAATGAGCTTGGTACATGCACTACCTTGTGCATCTGGCCTATGTGAGTATTGGAGAATTGAACCCTGGTCCTTAGGCAAGTGCCTTAACCACTAAGCCATTTCTCCAGCCCTGATTTTTACTTTTTACTTTTTTTTTTTTTTGAGGCAGGGTCTCACTCTAGCCCAGGCTGACCTGAAATTTACTATGTAGTCTCAGGCGGCCTCGAACTCACAGTGATCCTCCTTCCTCAGCCTCTCAAGTGCTGGGATTAAAGGCGTGCACCACCACACCTGGCCTCTGATTTTTACTTTAATTGAAAAGCTTTTAGACTCTTCCGCGTGTAACATGTGGCTTAAGCAATGAATTCCTGATCATATGTAAGGGTTCAGATCCAAATCAGTTTTCTTCGCATATGTTAGGCAAGTGCCCTATCATGGAGCTAAATCCTCAGTTCTGTTGGTCTGTTTGAGTATTACTGGTTTCAAATTTGAGACAAGGCCTTATTTTATAGCCTAGACTAGGCTGGAACTGGCTTTGTGATTTGGCCTCAAAACTTCGTCTGTCTGCCCCCTTGGTGCTAGTACACTCTTAATTCTTCTCAAATGACGGTGTTCTGGGAATTGGTAGACATTTGAGTATACAAATTCTCCCTTTCTGCTGGGTGTGCCTCCCACAGCCTGTGCTGATTCTTTCCCATCAACTCTTCCTCCTCTGCTCTTTACTTTGATTATCAGCATGGCATTAAACGTGGACATGACTAAATACAGTCCCTTGGTGCATGCAAGGATGCTGAAGTCTCTCAAAATAGTGTGGTATTAGGCTGGAGAGATGACTCAGCTGCTAAGGTGTTTGCCTGCAAAGCTTAACCACCTGGGTTCAAGTCCCCAGTACCCACATAAAGCCAGATGCCCAAAGTGCATACCCATGCTCTCTGTCTCTTTTCTCTCTGTCTCTGTCTCTCTCTCTGCTTGCAAGTGTGCGTGTGTGTGTGTGTGTGTGTGTGTGTTTTAATTTATTTGTTTTGTTTTTCGAGGTAGGGTTTCACTCTAGCTCAGGCTCTCCTGGAATTAACTATGTAATCTATGTAGTCTCAGGGTGGCCTCTAACTCAAAGCGATTCTCCTACCTCTGCCTCCCAAGTGCTGGGATTAAAGGCGTACGCCACCACGCCCGGCTTTAAATAAATATGTTTAAAGTGTAATATTGGCATATGAACTATGTATTCTTCAGTATACTTTAAATCATCTGTAAATTTAATTACTTGTAATACCTCATAGAAAGTAAATGCTATCTATGTAAGCAATTGCTACACTAAATGTTTTAGGAACTAATGACTAAAAAGTCTACATATTCAGGACATTTTTTTTTTGTCTGAATATTTTCTGTGCTTGGTGGTTAGTCCTTCAATGTACCACCTCCATACAGGGGGCTGACTGTGTATATGGCATTGTGTTATTGTAAGAAGCTGGACTTTTTGGAGATTGTAAAAATTTGGCTTGAAGTATGTCTGCTAATTCAAATAGTGAGAAGACTGGCAAGTCTGTTAACTTCACTAAGCTTCCCTTTCTTCACCTGAAATATTAGAGTGTCTGGAACCTATAGGAAAGGGTTTCCGGGAGAATTATAATCTGTACCCTTTGGTGGACAGTGATGGCAGAGGAATATATCAAGAATTCTATTAATCAGAGTACTCAGAATAGCTGAATACAGGAAATATTTAAGGAAGCACATGGTGTATTCAAAGGGGTACTTTTTTAGAAGTTCAAATGAGAGAGAAAGATCCTCAAGCTCTAATAACTAAGGGTGAGGGCCCCAGGGGAAGGCTTGATGCAGGTACCTTATTTTGAGGCTGCCAAGAATAGCATGTCAAGTAAGAAAGTCTTCTTGAGCAAAGATACCCAGAATGTGATGGAACCTGAGGTTTCTTAAGTTTACTGGAAGGTTCAACTATAGTGACAAGTAGAAAGACTCAAGTAGATTGGAGGACATGGATTTCTTTGGATGTAGGCATAGAGTAGTATGCTATGGAAGGTTTTTGAGGTTGTATAAAGTGATTTTAGGAAAATTATTCTGATAGTTCAGTTAGCAGTTAGAAATATACTGAGGCCATATATGATTTGATTTCATGAAAAGAAAGTGTTTAGGGTTTTTTTTTTTTTTTTTTTTTTTTTTTTTGAGGTTAAGGTCTTGCTCTAGCCCAGGTTGACCATTCACTATGTAGTCTTAGGCTGGCCTCGAACTCACAGTGATCCTCCTACCATTGCCTCCTGAGTGCCGAGACTAAAGACAGAGGGAAGGGAGGAGCTCTAGCCTCTGTAAATGAACTCCCCACTTTGTGCATCTGGCTTTATGTTGGTACTAAGGAATCAAACTCAGGTCCTTGGGCTTTGCAGGTGAGCACCTTAACTTCTGAGCCATCTCTCCAACCCAAGAAAGATAATTTTGAATTCTAGTGTAACATGTAAAAACCACATAGCTTTGAATAAGTTGTTACTGCATTTGATTTTTTTAAATAGTTTTTCTTTTATTTATTTATTTGAGAGTGACAGAGAGAGAGGGAGGGGGAGAGAGAATGGGTGCACCAAGGCCTCCAGCCACTGCAAATGAACTCCAGATGCACATGCCACTCTGTGCATCTGCCTTACGTGGGTCCTGGGGAATTGAGCCTTGAACCAGGGTCCTTAGGCTTCATAGGCAAGCACTTAATCGCTACGCTATCTCCCCAGCCCTTGAATTTTTTTTTACTACAATAAATGTCAGTATTTATATATATTGTAGTAAAGATTAAATTGTGTAGTGCTGGTGACAAAGGCTATCAGTGGTGTCCAACCTTTTGACACTGCAACATGACATTGTAATTTATAAATTGTTGAGTCATACTCATAGCTATCCTGGGACACATGTGGCTGTGGGCTACATAGGTGGGGCATACCTGGAGCCCTAAATAATGGAATGACAAGGTGATGAGAACCCCAGCTGGAGTAGCAGAAATGGATAAAACTGTCTTATAGGTCTGGAGAGATGGCTTAGTCGTTAAGTTGCTTGCCTGCAAAGCCAAAGGACCCAGGTTCAGTTACCCAGGATACATATAAGCCAAATGCACAAGGTGCACATGGATCTGTTCGTTTTCAGTGGCTAGAGGCCCTCATGTGTCTGTTCTTTCTCTTTCCTTCCCTCCCTCTGTCTCTCTTTCACAAATAAGAGTTTGGTTTTCCGAGGTAGGGTCTCACTCTAGCTCAGGCTGGCCTGGAATTCACTATGTAGTGTCAGGGTGGCCTTTGATCCACCTACCTCTGCCTCCCAAGTGCTGGGATTAAAGGCGTGCGCCACCACGCCCAGCTACAAATAAAAAAGTTAAAAAAAAAAAGTACTCTTTTTCTTTGAAAACTTCACCTCAGCCTCACATTAGACTACCCTACTGTAACTCCCTCTAGTACTTATTGTACATGGGAATTAAGCGGTCCTTAATATGACATACCACCTTGTATTGTTCTACCCTTTGTACCGTCCAGTGTCCCATGTGGGTTCTTTTTACACAGAGTAAATGCTTCCAGCACTGAACTCAGCAGGGCAGTGCCACCCGAATCTTCAGAAACTGATTTATTTGAGAGTGAGAAAGAGGGAGGGAGAGAGAGAGAGAGAGAAAGGGAGAGAATGGGTGCACCAGGGCCTCCAGCCACCGCAAATGAACTCCAGATACTTGCATCCCCTTGTGCATCTGGCTTACATGGGTCCTGGAGAATCAAACAGAGGTCCTTTGGCTTTGCAGGCAAACAACTTAACTGCTAAGCCATCTGTCCAGCCCCCCCAGTATAGCCTCTTTAATTTGATTGGGGGGTGATTTTGTTTTTACAGCTATAATTTCACTTGCCATAGAGAAATGTAATAAAAACATCCAGATGTACTTCTTGCTTTCTGTAAACATATTAATTCCTGCTCTTCTGAAACTGACTTTAAACACAAAACATTCTTGTTTCTTGGGTTTTAAAAAAACTGCAAGGCTGGAGAGATGGCTTAATGGTTAAGGGGCTTGCCTGCAAAGCCAAAGGGCCTGAGTTCGATTCCCTAGGACCCATGTCAGCCAGATGTACAAGGTGGTGCATGCATCTAGAGTTCATTTGCAAGTGGCTAGAGGCCCTGGTGTGCCAATTCTCTCTCTCTGCCTCTTTCTCTCTCTCAACTAAATAAAAATAAAAAATTAAATAACAATAGCTGGGCATGGTGGAGCACCTTTTTGTTTTTAAAATGTTTTTTGTTCATTTTATTTATTTGAGAGTGACAGAGAGAGAAGGAGAGAAAGAAGCAGATAGAGAGAGAGAATGGGCGTGCCAGGGCTTCCAGCCACTGCAAACGAACTGCAGATGCGTGCACCCCCTTGTGCATCTGGCTAACATGGGTCCTGGGGAATTGAGCCTCGGACTGGGTCCTTCGGCTTCACAGGCAAGCGCTTAACCACTAAGCCATCTCTCCAGCCCGGAGGAGCACCTTTAAATCCCAGCTCTCTGGAGTCAGAGGTAGGAAAATTGCTGGGAGATCAAGATGAGACTACATAGTGAATTCCAGGTCAGCCTGGGCTAGAGAGAGACCCTACCTCCAAAAAAACAAAAACAAAAAAAACCCTGCTAATCTAATTTTCTATCTTCCATAGTGACGTGGTTCACTGTACTAGGTTACTTTGCCCAACGTGTATCAAGGCATTTTTTTTTCTACATGGAATCTAGAAAGAAAAGCTGTTGGGCTGGAGAAATAAATGGCTTAGTGGCTACAGCACTTGCCTGCGAAGCCTAAGGACTCATGTTCAGTTCCCATGCAAGTGAGACGCACAAGGTGATGCAAGATCGCACATGTACTTAAGATGGCACGTGAGTCTGGAGTTTGATTATAATGGCTGGAGGTCTTGGCACAGTAATTCTCTCTCTCGCTCTCTCTGATAAAAAATAATTTAAAAAGTAAAGCTATTGTTTAATTTGTTTTTGTTATTAAGAATTGGTACATAATGTTAAACTTTTTTTTTTTAACTATTTTCAGCCTCATGTCTGGATTCTGTCTCTGGTGACTAGACTGTCAGCCTGGCCTAAGAGCACAGCTTTTATATTGTACTTGAGAAGATAAAACACACACACACACACACACACACACACACACACACAGCTTCACTCCTGTTATTCTGGGTCTCAACTTTCTTAGGTAATTATTTTTCAGTACACTGTATGAGGACTCGTCTACAACAGATTCCCATGGATATTAGCTAAAAATAATGGGCATGCAAACATATTCTGTGGAGTTGAGACCTGGATGCCTGTGTTTTAACACATATTTCTCTTTAAAAAACTTATTTGCATCTGTGTGTGTGTGTGTGTTTGTGTGGTGTATTTGTGTACTATGGGTGCACATGGGTCTTTTGCAGCTGCAATTGAATACCTGTCTGGCTCTATGTGGGTTGTTGGGAAATTGAACCCAGGCCAGCAAGCTTTGCAAGCAAATGCTTTTAACCACTGAGCCATCTTCCCAAGCTCAACACACCTTTTCCCTATTTACTGCTTTTGCCTTTTAACAGTAACCTCTAGGTTGAGAATTACTGGTCAAATTCTGATGTGTTCTGGATATATAGCCAGAAAAACATGATGGGCTAAATGTAGAATATGAAGCATAAGGAAGAATTAAGGCTTGGGTTTTGTTGCAATAAACTAGATAAATGGAGGTGCACGTTTTTCATTGAGATGAAGAAGATTGGGGAGACAGGCACCATGAGGGCTAAGTACAAGTTAAGCTTGGCTCTGGTTAAGTCTGAGATACCTGTTAGGCATGTAAGTGAAGTTGGCAAGTAGGCAGTTGGGCAGACAAGTCTGGTGCTGATAGGAGAGACCAAGTTGGAAGGTCACTGTGGAAATCTTCTGCTTATACATATCATATAAACTTTAACCCTGAGTATTTATTACCTTGGATGATTGTAGACAGGAGAAGGACAAGAAGGAGCTCAGGGGCCTACCACCTGGTTAAGATGAAAAGAAGACAAAAACCACATAGAAGGCCTGGAGAGATGAGATGGCTTAGCGATTAAGGCACTTGCCTGCGAAGCCTAAGGACCCATGTTAGACTTTCCAGATCCCACATAAAGCCAGACACACACACAAAGGTGAGGCGACTGCAAGGTGACACATGCCCACTAGGTGGCGCAAGCGTCTAGAGTTGTATTGCTGTGGCTGAGGCCATGAGACACTAATTCTCTTATCTCTCTTCTGTCTTTTGTGCTCTCTAAAAGTAAATAAAAATAAAAGCACATAGAGATGACAGATCAGTAAAAGAGGAGGAAAATCCGAGGCACGTGGTATCGCAGAAGCCAAGTAAAGAAAATATTTTGGGTTGGGGATGTAGCTCAGTTGGTTGAGCGCTTGCCTAGCATGCACAAAATCTTGGGTTTGAGCCCCAGCGCTGCACAAAACAGGTGTGACACATGCCTATAATCCCAGCTCCCAGGAGGGAAAGGCAGGAGGAGCAACAGTTGAAGGTCATCCTTGCGTATATTTTGAGTTCAAGGCCAGCCTGGGGTACTTGAGACCCTATGAATAAAGACTATTGAAAGACTGCTAGGAGTACAGTCTTGTCTTGGATATATGGGTTTTCCCATATACCCAATCCAATTGGGAGCTAAATTAAGTAACTGTACATCCTTTTCTTCCCAAATCGAGCATTTTCTCCTTTATTTTTGAACTTGTTGCTTCTGCTCTTGTTAGCTATGTATGTGTGGGAGGTGGGAGTAGACATATGCTTACAATTCAAATGGTAATCTTAGCTTCTGAGTCTTTTGAATTTCAGTTATCTCCTTATTTTGTTTTAGAAAATTCTAGAGTCAGGGCTGGGGATAAGCAGTTAAAGGCGCTTGCTTGCAAAACCTGCCAGCCAGAGTTCGATTTCCCAATATTCACATAAGCCAGATGCACAGTGGCACATGAATCTGGAGTTATTTTGCAGTGGCAAGAGGTCCTGGTTTGCCCATACTCACTCAAATAAATAAATAAATAGAAACACATTTAAAAAAAAAAAAATTCTAGAGTCAGGTAAGTAAAGTCTACCTATGGAACTTAAACATCTCAAACTTCACATACGTAAAAGGAGCCTCTTTTCTTCTGTGTTGTCTTAGAAAATGGCATGATGGTCAGTCAGGTCATCTCTGTCATGTTACCTTTAACTAGTGTGTCACCAGATCCTGGGAGTTAAACATCACGAATGTTCCCTTTTTATCCCCTGCTGCTGCTGGGTTGAGTATGCAGATTCTGCTTACACCAGGCCCCGTGGGATGTGTTTGTTTCTCTTGTTACCCTCAAGATCACCTGCTAGGTTGCCAGTAAAAAAAAAGCAAATTTGGTTGTTTTTCACCAACTTAAAATATTGGCTGTTGCCTGCCTCAGAATAAAGTCCACATCCTTTAACCTTATACACAATGCCACCGGGGATATATTCCCTTAATCACGTGCCTCATCTCCTGCTTTCCAACCTTGCAGCTTATATCCACTGTCTAAACTGTCATAGACCAAGAAGGAAGAGAAGGGTTATTGTATTTTCTAAACCAGAGCAAGGTTCTTTTGACATACTGCCTGTACTCCTGGTGTTCATCTCCATCTGTCAAGGCCTTTGATGTCACTACATGAATTCTACTTCCACTGTTACTAAAATAAGAAAATGGAAAGGAGTCATGCTGTTACATTATATCAATACAATTTTGGTTTGCTTAGCATACCCTAATGACCACTAGTGTCCTTTGTTGGCCCACCTGTACCTCCTTAACTCTGGGAGATGTGTGGGAAGGAAAAGGCTATAGTCTCCAAATCAGTTAATTCTAAAAATGACTTCCTCTGCTGTTCACATATTCTTCATAACTGGGTAGAATTTTAAAACTTTCCTAAGCACTTAAGTGGTATACCTGATGCTATGCCTACATTGAAATATCTCTGCAGGGCTGGGCGTGGTGGCGCACACCTTTAATCCCAGCACTCAGGAGGCAGAAGTAGGAGGATTGCCCTGAGTTTGAGGCCACCCTGAGACTAATTCCAGGTCAGCCTGGGCTAGAGTGAGACCCTGCCTCGAGAAGCAAAAAACAGAGAGAGAGAAGCCTTTGTAGAACTCTGTATGATTACGTATGCAGTGGGCAGTTGTAAATTAAATGAGTCTTCACAGTATTCCACCAAAGTGTTGAGTTTCCTTTATGCTGTGAACTGGTTAGATAGTAAGCTGGACTCAGGTATGCTGGCCGGAACAACTGAGTTCTATTCCCCGTTGGGGGTTCAGAAGTGATTTCTAGTACCTTACATTGAAACATCTTCTACGTTGAAGTATCTTTGCAGAACTTTGTATTATTAAAGTAGTAAGCTGGGTATGGTGGTGCACGCCTTTAATCAGCACTTGAGAGGCAGAGGTAGGAGGATTGCCATGAGTTCAAGACCACCCTGAGACTATGTAGTAAATTCCAGGGCAGTCTGGGCTAGTGCAAGATCATGCCTCAACTCCTCTATCCCCCCCAAAAAGAAAGAAAAAAGTATGTAGTGGACAGTTGTAAATTAAATGAGTCTTGACAGTATTCATTTGTGAATGGCATACATGGTTATAATGTGAACTCTTGAGTTGGGAGCTGACCAAAATCAAGGTATTGTAGAACACCAATTCAGTACTGATCTTATGACTGTATTAAAAAGACAGTGGGAGGAGCAGGAAAAATAAATGTATTTGTGTCTGGAGGTAGAACAGCTAATTCCATCTTTCATAGGTCAAAAGCTCAAATCCAAACCTGAAAAATTAAGCAGTAACAAAGTGAACTTTAAAAAAAGAGAGAGAGAGAGAGAAAGGGGTAAACCCTCAGAGAATCAGCTAAGGGAGATAAAAATAGCTGTCCTGAGTTGGAAATAACAATGACGACAAGGGCCATTTACTTTTATTCTTTAAGCTAAGTCCATATATGACCTTGATACAATTAAAAAGTAAAATTTTATGGTTGTTCATTTTGGCAAATACGCATATTTCTGAAATACACAGGAGAAGAGGACTTGTATATGACATTATATATAACATGATAAATCTGTGGTTGGCATTTCAGTAGTGTTTACATCAGGGGTCCCAAGGCCACGTGACTTGTGATTCATTAGACATACTCATGAGACTCGGCATATAATGATGCTTGTAATAAGATTTATTCAAACAGCACCATGGGATGAAGTTCAGAGGAAACCTACGGCAGTGTTCTGGGGTCCTCTGCCATTAGAGCTCCAGAGGACGCTTAGTTCCTCCAGTTAGGAGAGTTGTGACAGAATGTGTGAAATGTTTGTCAGGGAAACTCATTATAGACATTGTGCTTTTTTTTTTTTTTTTTGTGGTGGCGGTTAAGTTGGTACTTTTGGCTTAGTGTGTGCCAAACCCCAGAAGAAAAGGTATTTGTCATGTGGCACATTGTTTATACAAACTGTTTAGGCTCCAGGAGCCACTCTTAGCACTTAGAGAAAATTTCATATCCATGTAGGGAACTGTGGACCAGCCAAATTGGCAGGTGCCAGCCAAGGGCGTACCTTGCAAATAGGCCTTCCTAATGAAGTAAGTGTGACAGTCCTTGGAAGGACTTAATTCCTTTGCGCTACTGCCCTTCATTGTAATTTAGCCTGGGAGGTGCCGTGTGGACACAGACTAGCCTCTGCCTGGTCCTTTCATTCCTTTTTATTGCGGCTTGTGCAAAGTGTTTAGAAAGACAAGAGTGAGGAAAATAGTAGGACATGGGGAATGGCATACATTTTAGTTGAGCAGTTTTTGAGAACAATGAGAGCTTGCAATCAGAAAAATAAGCACCTAGAGCCGGGTGTGGTGGCGCACGCCTTTAATCCCAGCACTTGGGATGCAGAGACAGGAGGATCATCATGAGTTCAAGGCCACCCTGAGAATACAGAGTGAATTCCAGGTCAGCCTGAGCTAGAGTGAAACCCTACCCTGGGGGGCGGGAGGGAGCACCTAACGTCAGCTCCCGGTGTCCCGATAATTGCAGAGATCCTGGGCTCTTTGAGGTGGACTGAGGTTTTCCGTGCACACAGATGGATGATGTATCTATCCCTCTCTTTCTCGGGACAATTCAGTGTAATTCACTGGAAATGTTCCTGTTCTACTTACTGAAGATGACTTGGGGTGCTAAGCTGTGGAGTTAGAGCTGAGGCTATCCAATCCGTGCTATAATGGCTGCTTCTGATTTTATCCTTGAAAATTGCTAAGGAATCCTCCTGTGGTTTGTAGAGGCCAGTCTCTGCTGGGTTGTGTTGCACACAGTCATATATGGCTGGCTGTCTATAAACATTTTTTTGTGACTCAAATTTTTTTAAGCAAATACTCTTTTTTACTTTATTTTTATTTTGATTTATATGAGAGAGAGGTGAGGGAGAGAAAAGAGGAGAGAAACAGAGAATGGACACACCAGGGCCTGCAGCCACTGCAAATCCACTCCAGACGCACGTGCCACCTTGTGTATCTGGCTTACATGGTTACTGGGGAATCGAATCTGGATCCACAGGACAGAGCCTTAACCGCTAATCCATCTCTCCAGCCCTCAACTAAAATTTTTAAATGACTTAATTCTGTTTTTATTATTTCACAGACAATTCAAATTTTATTGTAGGCTTTGATCTACTGGTTCCTTCTTTCCTTTCTTTACATTTTTGGAGCTAGGGTCCCGTCCAGGCTGACCTGGAATTCACTATGTAGTCTCAGGCTGGCCTCAAACTCACAACAGTTCTCCTACCTCAGCCTCTCACATGCTGGCATTAAAGACGTGTGCCACCATGCCCCGCAAATTTGTTCTTTTGCGTGTGGTTATTAAAATGGAGTTTATGGGCTGGGAAGATGGCTCAGTAGTTAATTGGGATTTGTTTGAATGCTTATAAGTTAACTGGCTAGGAAAACTGTTGTGTACTCAATGTGTATTTTAAAAGTTAGGTGTTGTGCCTTCCAAGGCTCAGGGTCTAATGTGGAAGAGGTGGTGGAAAGAATGTAAGAGCCAAAGAAGGGTAGGACTCCATACAACATGCTCCCTCCAGACACAAAATGGCCTGGATGCCTGTGGCCTCACAGGGCCTGACACTACCTGCACAGGACTGGCATAAGAGGAGGAAAAGATCATGACATCAAAATTAAAAGAAAGACTGATTGAGATGGGGAGGGAGTATGATGGAGAATGGAGTTTCAAGGGGGGGAGAGAGGGTATTACTGTGGGGTATTTTTTATAATTATGGAAGTTGTTAATAAAAATTTGGAAGAAAAAAATTTTAAAAATTAGGTGTTGTGTTTTATTGGTAGGCTGACAGGTTTTGAGAGAAATTTCATTTATTTATTTATTTATTTATTTATTTGCAAGCATAGAGAGATAGAAGAGAGAATGGGTGCCCCATGGCCTCCAGCCACTGCAAACAAACTCCAAATGTATACACCACTTTCTGGATTTATGTGGGTACTGAGGAATTGAACCCAGGTCATTAGGCTTTGCAAGCAAGCCCCTTAACTGCTAAGCCATCTCTCTGACCCTCCTTGACTCATAATTAAATCCTACTACTTCAGTTAACGTTTTTCTCTCAAGCAAGTTTTTTGTTTTGTTTTGTTTTTTTGTTTTTGTTTTTGTTTTTGTTGTAATTTGTATACTTGTGGGCTGGAGAGATGGCTTAACGGTTGAAGTACTTGCCTGCAAAGTCAAAAGACCCAGGTTCAATTCCCAGTACCCACGTAAAGCCAGATGCACAACATAGTATATGTGTCTGGAATTTGTTTCCATTAACTAGAGGCCCTAGCTTGCCCATTTTCATTCTCTCTCAAGTAAAATATTTAAAAAAATGTGTATACTTGTATAGAGAATTATAGTTTAAAAATAAAGTTGTACAGGGATGATTTAAGAAAAAAATTAAGTTGATGAGATAGAAACATTTCTACTCTTGCTTTAAAAAATTGAGTTGGGCTGGAGGTGGTGGCACATGCCTTTAATCCCAGCACTTGAGGGGCAGAAGTTGGAGGATCACTGTGAGTCCAAGGCCACCCTGAGATGACATAGTGAATTCCAGGTCAGCCTGAGCTAGAGTGAGACCCTACCTCAAAAAAAAACAAAAAAAAAAAAAAAAAAAAAAAATAATTGAGTTGGTTGTTGTGATCTATAAAAGACTGACTTATCAGATTATTGATGGCACTTTGTTTTATTTAAACCACACTTACTTCATTACTTGAGAATTTTGAATTCACATCACATGCAGAATATCTTAATGTTCCATAGATTAGCCTGCACCATATAGATGAGCACTTGAGTTACTTCCAGCCTTTTTCCCACTATAAACAGTGCTGGGCTGGAGAGATGGCTCAGTGGTTAAGGTGCTTGCTTACAAAGCCTAGTGACCTGGGTTCGATTCCCCAGTGCTCATATAAAGCCAGTTGCACAAAGTGGTGCATGCATATGGAAATTGTTTGCAGTGGCTAGAGACCTTGGCATACCTATTCTCTCTCTCTTTTTTCTCTGCTTGCAAATAAATGAATAAATAATTTAAAAAAACCAAGGCTATAGTGAGTAGCCTTATACTATGCAGTACAGAAAAAAACTCCCAAGAGTGGAAGTTGAACCCAAGGGGGCTAAATTGACTTTTATAGATTTGTAATTGTGTGTGTGTAGGCAAGCTTGTTCTGGGTGTATGCCTCACCTTCCATCTCAGAGTCAGGGTCGTATGTTCACCACTGCTTCCCCTCCCTCCTGTCAGTCTTGTCCCCTCCCTCCTTGTCTTGCCAGTAGGCTGTGCGAGCACCTGCCACAGGATCTGTCTTCTTACGTGGGTTTTGGGGTTCTGAATGTTAAGTATTCATGCTTGATCGGCAAGTGTTTATCCATCGAGCTCTCTCCCCAGCCCGTCTTGTAACACTGAATTATCCATCAGCATACAAGAGAAGCACTTGCTTCCAAATAGCAGTGTTTGAGTAAGTTTCTAAGCCTCCACGTCCAGAGTCACCACTGATGGGACTGGCTCTGTGACTTGATTGGTAATGGCGAATCTGGTGTTCTCAGCAGATTATGCTGTATTTTCTGTCTTAAAGGTAAGACGTGCTGATAAAATATAAAAGTCATTAGCCGACAAAGGTGTGTTAAAGGAGACCCTCCCCATTTTGCTAGTGCCTGTAAACTCCTACGATTTGTGTTGTCTGGGTTTTGTGGTCACATAATGAAAGGACAAGCAAAGGGAGTTCTTGTTTTCTGTGCCCATATTGGGATGAAGTGGGGGTGGGGTATGCAGTCCCTGCAGCCCAGGTATGTGTTCTGGTTCTGGGCTTGTAGAATTTGATGATTTTGCTTAGAGACTTGGAACATTCATGTGAGTACCTCCTGGATGTGGTACCATACATCCCTTGACCTCCTTTCATTTTGATTTGTGTTTTAGCCCTCCACCTCCACATCAGAAGACAAATCATCAAGTGTTCTCTATACTAGAGGATCTTCCAAGAAAGCAGTGCATTTGACTTTTAGATGCCAAGTTCTTGATGTACAACTTCTTTATTTATTTTACAGTGGAAGATTGATGATAAACCTGTTAAAATCGATAAGTGGGATGGATCAGCTGTGAAAAACTCTTTGGATGATTCTGCCAAAAAGGTACTTCGTTAAGGAGAATTGCGGGAATGTGTGTACGGCTGTGGCTCCTCTCCTGCAGGCTCTGTCCCTCTAGAGTGACCTTAGCTTCCAGTGTCAGAAAATGAGCCAGAAAGCAGTCTCTATAATTGTACAGAAAAATAAGCGGAAGTGTGTGAAAGGCCGTCTCAATACAATTGTGTATTCATTGTTTTGAGATTAATTAGAGCACAGAAAGATGAGAAGATGGAATATTCATTCATTCATCCAATCAAATGGATTAGTCCATTTGAAAGGGAAAGGACAATTTTAGCTATATCTTGTGAGGAAGGTTAAGAATTTAAAATATTACAAAAATTGTTGTTAAACTTTCTCTGGAACCTTTAAAGATAGTTTGAGTCTTCTTTATTTAGGATAAGGTACTGGTTGGAGAGAACTGCTCATTACTTTGTAACTTAACCTATGATGGAAATCTAGAATGGTATTGGGAAGTACGCATTCCAGTTACCTTGATTCCTTCTCCTCACTAGGTACTTCTGGAAAAATACAAGTATGTGGAGAATTTTGGTCTAATTGACGGTCGTCTTACCATCTGTACCATCTCCTGTTTCTTCGCCATAGTGGCTTTGATTTGGGATTATATGCACCCCTTCCCAGAGTCCAAGCCGGTATTGGCTTTGTGCGTCATATCATATCCTTTCTGTTCGGGTTTGTCTTCACTCCCTGCTCTGAACTCTCCCTTGCTTTTCACAGCTCCCGTCTTACAGCCTATTAAGGAGAAAATTCAACATTAGATGAGCTGTGAGCATCTGTAAATACATGTGATATCATTAATATTTTGTATTTGATGTTATTTATTTATGACATGCTTTAGTTATTAACCATAATAATGAGCACTTAGTTGCAAAACACAAATAATAGTGAGACTCAGTTCTTATTACTTCTAGCCTGTTAGATTTTCCCTGTTAGGCTAGGCTTCCATGTGCCTGTGTGTGTATGCAGGTATGCATGTATATGCCTGAGCTTGTTAAGGTCAGGACAACATCAGACACCTTTCCTAGGGAATGCCATTCACCTTTTCTTTTTGAGACAGAGTCTGTCTTTGGACCTGGGACTTAACCACCCGACTAGGCTGGCTGTCCAGTGAGCCCCAGGGATTTTCCTGTCTCCTCCCCCCAGCACTGGGATTAGAAGCACATACCATGCCTGGCCTTTTGTTGTTGTTGTATGTTTGTGCGGCTGCGCACATTCCAGCATGTGCGCAGAGGCTAGAGAACGTCAGGTGTCCTCTACCACTCATACACGTATTTCCTTGAGATAGGGTTTCCTGCAACCTGGAGCTGTTGTCAGCAATCCCTAGCAATTCTCTGGTCCTCCCCATCTTCCCTCTGAGAACTGGGGTTACAGACATACCATGGTGGGCTCTGGCCTCATTACCTTCTCTTTTTTTTTTTTTTTTTTTTGAGGTGGTGTCTCACTTTAGCTCAGGCTGACCTGGAATTCACTATGTAAGCTCAGGGTGGCCTTGAACTCACGGTGATCCTCCTATATCTGCCTTCCAAATACTGGGATTAAAGGGGTGCACCACCATGCCCCTCTTAGTTACCTTCTTGTTGCTGGGATAAAATGCCTGACCAAAAGCAGCTGAAGGGAGAAAAGTTGTTTATTTTGGCTTACAGTCTCGAGGGGAAGCTTCATGGTGGCAGGGGATAGCATGGTATGAACAGAGACTTGACATCACCTCTGCCACAGCAGGTAGTAAACCTTAGCAGAATAGTGAGCCAACTAGCACTGGCATGCTAGGGCTAATCTCAAGGTCCACCCCAGGCATATACCTCCTCCACTAAGACTCCACTTCCTAAATTACTACCTGCTGGGAACCAGGCATTCAGAACACATGAACTTACGGGGGGCATCTGATTCAAACCACCACAGAGGCCCTCATGCTTAAGCAGCTAGTACTTTAAAAAAATTTGTGTATTTGAGAGAGAGAGTGGTGCGCCAGGGCCTGTAGCCATTGCAAATGAACTCCAGATGCATGCGTCACCTTGTGCATCTGCCTTTATGTGGATACTGGGGAATCAGACCTGGGTTGTTAGCTTTGCAGGCAAGTGCTTAGCTGCTGAGCCATCTCTCCAGCCCCTGGCTATCTCCCCAGCTCAGCCATGCCCAGCTTTTTATGTGGGTTTTTGGGGATCCAAGTCATGTCATCGTGCTTACAAGTAAAGCACTTACTGGCTGAGCCATCTCCATGCCCTAGACAGGCTGCCTGAAGCCCCTCATCACAGCATCAGCGCGTAGAAGTTCAGATCTGTTTCAGGGTTCCTTAAAGCTGGGGGGCTGGCCTGGGAGACGGTTTTAACTCTGAGGCTGCCCATATCCTTTGCACTATACTTTTTGCCTCTCCAGTTTATAAAGTTTAAGTGACACCATACACAAAGCTTATAGGCCAGTTTCTGGCACACTAAAGTGCTCAAATATGGAAGTTAATGCTTTCAAAATCGGTATATTCATAAGTCTGCATCTATAGAGGATATGATTGGTCTTAGAGTAAACTAAACTAATCTGAAGTCATTTTTCTTAAATACCCCTTGAAATTGGTTAAACATGGTCAGCCATGTTGTGTTTAGATGTGTTTTTTAGTGGAGAAATAAGCACCGCCTCCAACCCTAATGTATCCCAAATGGCACCCCATCTCATCTGACCTTGGATGCTAATCAAGGTCAGGCCTTATTAGTACTCAGGTGGGAGAAAGAAGCACAGGTTGTTACAGTTTTGACTTGCTAGGTGCCAGGATGTTCTTACACCTGTCATCCTTCAGTGTGAAAGATGAGACTAAGGTAGTTTGTGCCCTGTTCCTTTTTGAGACGCCTGCAAAATTAACCAGAGAAAGCATACTTCTTTTGATACACAAATACACGGTTTAAAAGAAAATAACTTGATTTTAGTGTTTGTAGAAAGACTGTCTTTAGGATAGCCATGAAATTTTTCATGGCCCTTGTGCATCAGTTTTCATTAAATCTGTTTGTTTGCATGCTTGTATGTTTTCCCCTTAACTTCACTGAACATATTTTGTGATGATGGGTATTCTGACCATTTATACCTCATATAAGGAGAAGAGCATCTTTCTCGTGGCCCATAGGAAAGATCCTACAGGGATGGATCCTGATGATGTTTGGCAGCTGTCCTCCAGTCTGAAAAGGTAATTACTGTCCTTACAGGTTCTAACTTGTGGGCTGGTGTCATCACTAACAGTATTCTGTTGTGCCTCTGTCCTATGCAGGTCATGGTGCTAGTCATGTACAATGAAGGAGGATGAGTGATCTATGTTTTTTCCTAGCACTGAAGTTCTAAGATTATATTATCATGGAAAAGCTGTAAGAATAAAAACTGGGCTAGAAAGTACTTTGGTGGAAGGATGAAGAATGATTCTTTTATTTTTTTTCTCTTTGTGGCCAATTAATAACAGAGGTGTAAGTTTAGTTTTCTTTGAAGAGCTTCTGTTTAACTTCTATTTTCTGTGACTCCTGGCTGTGCTGTGAAGCACAGTCCAGCCGGGTGTGGTGGTGCACACCTTTAATCCCAGCACTCGGGAGGCAGAGGTGGGAGGATCGCCCGTGACTTTGAGGTTCGAGGCCATCCTGAGACTACATAGTGAATTCCAGGTCAGCCTGGGCTACAGTGAGAATCTACCTTGAAAAAAAACAGAAAGAAAAAAAAAATTACCCCTTAAATTTGTTGGAAAGGTGAAATGTCAGTAATAGGAGCAAGTGTGGATGTTCAGTATATACTGGGTATCGTGCTGGATGCATAACTTCATTTAATCTTTACAACACCCATATACAGGTAGGATCATAGGTACAAAGGTTAAATTAATTCAGCCCAGAAGTGATAGAGAAGAATTCCAGCTAAAGTTATTTTTTTTAATTTTTTTTGTTATTTTTATTAATTTATTTGAGAGCGACAGAGAGAAAGAGGCAGATAGACAGAGAGGGAGAAAGAATGGGCACGCCAGGGCCTCCAGCCACTGCAAACGAACTCCAGACGCATACGCCCCCTTGTGCATCTGGCTAACGTGGGTCCTGGGGAGCCGAGCCTCGAACCGGGGTCCTTAGGCCTACGCCATCTCTCCAGCCCTAAAGTTATTTTTTTTAAATATTTTATTTACTTATTTGCAAGCAGAGAGAGAGAGAAAGAGCAAAAGAATGGGCAGAGCAGAGCCTCCAGCCACTGCAAATGAACTCCAGATGTGTGCACCACTTTGTGCATCTGGCTTGACATGGGTACTAGGGAACCTGGGTCAACTATAATATCAGTACCAAATGGCCTCTCTCACTGCTAGTTTGTGGAGTTGTTGTCTTAGTTCCCTTTCTCCTTACTGCCACACAATAGCCGATGAGAGCGGTTTAAGGAGGAAAGGGTACATTCAGCTTACAGTTTGACATTACAGTCCATCATGTCCACGTGGTGAGGACGACATGGTGGCAGGAGCAGGAATAAGCCCTCGCGTTCAGTCCACGGTGAGGAAGCAGAACGTGCTGAGTGCTGCTGCTCAACCCGCTCTCCCCTTTCATTCTCGGGCCAGGGCCTCACTCTAGCCCAGGCTGCCCTGGAATTCACTGTGAGTCTCAGGGTGGCTTCAAACTCTAGGCGATCCTTCTACCTTTGTCTTGAGTGCTGGGGTTAAAGGCGTGTGCCACCACGTCCAGCTTTAGCTCTCTCCTATTGATACAGGCCAAGACCTCAACCATGGAAAGATGCAACCCACGGTAAAGTGGGTCTTTCCTCCTCAGGTAATCAAGATAATTCCTCCCAGAATGCCCAGAGGCTAGCTTCCCATCAAATTGATGGTCACTGTGAGCCATGACAGTGGCCTGTGAGGAAGAGGAACAGGTTGTCTTTCTTATGTTGCAACTGAGCTCTTGCTTTCCTCATGGCAGAGCTCTGTTGCTGCCCTTCGGCCTTAGCCGTTGTAAATCTGCACCTCAGACCTGACCGCTGACCCACTGTTGCGTAATCCTAGCATCCAGCCACATGATAACTTCATTGTTTTCATTTGGCCTGTTCTTTCTAAAATAGCTCTATTGAGGTACACTTTATCTGCCAAGCAATTTGCCCACATAAACTACAGCTCATTGATTCCCAGTGTATTTGCAATTGGAACTGTTAACACTGGTATCGTGAGAACTTTTTTATCAGCCTCAAAATGAATCCTTATATCTTCAGTTAATACCTCCCTATTGCCTCATCTTCCCCAGTTGAACCATGACTTCATGCAGGTGTACCATCTTCTGTTTACCCATTTGTCATTTGATGGACATTTGAGTTATTTACAACTTTTAGCTTTTATGAATAATGTTGCTATAAACAATTGTGCCTGTGTTTTTATGTGATCTGTTTTCATTTCTCTTTGATAATATACCCAGGAGAGGAATTACTGAATCATATGGTTACTCTTTTTAATTGTTTGAGGAATTGTCTGTTTTCCAAAGTGGACGCACCATTTTACAACCCCACTAGCAGTATATAAAGGTTCTGATTTTTCCACATTCCCTGTTGACTTTAAAATTTTTTAATGGCACTGGAGAGATGGCTCAGCAGTTAAGGCGCTTGCTTGCAAAACCTAATACCCTGGGTTCGATGCCCCAGTACCCACATATAGCCAGATGCACAAAGTGGCACATGCATCTGGAGTTCATCTTCAGTAGCAAGAGGCCCTGGTAGCCCATTCTCTCTCTCACTCTCTACTTGCTTGAAAATGAATAAAATTTAAAAAAATTTTTAAATTAATTTATTCATTTGAGAGAGACAGAGAGTGAGAGAAAAAATGGGCACACCAGGCCTCTAGCCACTGCAAACAAACTCCAGACGCAAGTGCCATCTTGTGCATCTGGCTTATGTGGGTCCTGGGGAATCAAACCTGGATTCTTTGGCTTTGCAAGCAAGTGCCTTAACTGCTAAGCCATCTCTTCAGCCTCCTTGCTGACTTTTTGTTAGTGACCATTATTGGTGGAGTTTGCTCTGCTCTCCTTTTCCCCTCAGAGTGATCTGGCTGCCTGGTCATGTGACAGGAAATTGCAGTAAGTTTCATATAGTAGCAGTTGGCATATTCAGACTTAATATAAGTTAAGGGATTCAGTTACTCTTCGGCACAGCCAGCATATAGTGTAAACTCTTTCAGCATATGAAGCTTTTTCAACATCTGTCCCCAATGACATCTCCAGTTTTCTTCCACGCCCCTCCCAAAACACATCTTTTCACTTCTTCATGGAATTTCTAAGGTGCTAAATTCTCTAGGCTTCCCGATGACCCTATTTAAATGGATTCTTCTTTCTAGCTTGCCTGCCACCTGCTTAACGTTTTATCGCCACATCTTCTGAGAAGCCTTCCTCATAGGTCTGAGTCTGTTAGGTATTCTTAAGAACATTTTATACTTACCAGTGTTGCCTGTGGTTACATGAAGCTTTTATCAAGGTTGACTTGTCCATATCTCCTAGGTCAACCTTCTCATGTTTTCTTTCCTTATCTTACTTGACTATTAGCCAGTGTGTGCTATAGTTGTTACCTGTGTCCTGTGTTGTTGTAACTTGTCTTCTGGTGCACCACACTCCTCTGTGTGTCTTTCTTCAGCATGCTTCATTTCTCTTCATTCTCCGTTTCTCTAAATAGATGTGCCACTACGGCTTTTTCCTAGAGCTATTTTTCCATTATGAAATCTTAATGTAGATTTTCAAGACTTTAAATACTATTTGTATAATAAAGATCTAAATCAGTGTTTTTATCCCAGACCTCTTCTCAGAACTTTAAATTTATTCTGCTTTCTAGTTGACATTGGACCTTAATTAGCATCCCTGAATTAACATGTCCAAAGTCTAACTCAGCTGTCTTACTACCCAAGGTGCTCTTCCTCACTTTTCCCTTCTCAGCGAATGGCAAGTCCATTCTCACAGAACTGCAAGTCATTTGGACTCTAGAGGTTCTCTGGTCTGCCAGCTCTGTCCAGTTGTATCCAGCCTGACATTTGCCATCTCCGTTACCACCACCACATGTCACCTAGGTTACTGTAAGGGTGTTCAGGTGGACCTCTGAAGCTGCTCTCCCTTCTCATACTCCATTACCAACAGAAAAGGAAAAGGGATCCTTCAAAAACAGAAGTCCCATCAACTTAGTCTGTGTTTCAAACCTCACACAGGCTAAATTCCTAGGGCTGCTTTAACAGCCCTGTGTACTTCATATGCATCGCCTATGACTCCCAACCCTCCCACTTTATCACTGTGTCCTTTTCTTCACACCTTTCAGGCATGTTCCTGCATCAATGTCTTTGTTCCTTCTGCCCGAAATATTCTTGTCTCAGTAGCCTGTTCTTCCCTCTGGCTCTCTGCCCAGACAGTTACTTAATGAAGCACATCATATTGAAATGGCATTTTTAAAAAAATTGCTCCCTCATACACTAAAATGAAAGTTCCCAAAGTTAGGTTTTTATGTGCTTTCTGCTGTATGTCCTGAGCATCTCAAACTTCCTGACACATAGTTGAAGCTCAGTACATACTTGAATTAGTGAATAAGTACTTTAAAAATGTGTCAGGTCGTAACTCTTAAGATCATGTCCTCTCATTAAAGCAGTATAATTTCCAATAAAACGAGACCCAGAAGTCCAGAAATTACTGTGATCTCAGTTAGCAGCAAGTGTTCAGAACTTGAGAAAATCTTTCAAGATGTCAAAAATAGTTGAAGAATGTTCACTGCTAGTTAGCTAAGTTGGAAGTTACTATGTAGACGAACAGTTAGGAGCTGTGATTTTTGAGCACTAGCTAACAATAGGTCCTGTTCTGACCATCATAGTAATTCTAAAAGCAGCAGTTGTTTTCCCATTTTAAAATATTTTTGCTTACTTATTTGTGGGGAGTGGGGAGAGGCAGAGAGGGCGGGAGGGAGGGAAGGATGGAGAGAGAATGTGTGTGTGTGTTTGTGTGGGGGTACTCCAGGACCTCTTGCTGCTGCAAATGAACTCCAGATACACATGCCACTTTGTGCATCTGGTTTTATGTGGGTACTAGGAAACCTAACCAGGCTGGGAGGTTTTGCAAGCAAGTATCTTTAGCTGCTGAGCCATCTCCCTAGCTCAGTTTTCCCATTTTAAACATGAAAGCAAGGTTCAAGAAACTAGTTCACCTGAAGATGAGGCTAGCTTTGGCAATCCACCGACTGTGTTTCATAAACAGTGATCCAAATAGAGGATGAGGGATATCCGTGTACCAGAAATTGGTGTCATTAAACTCTCATGAATGAGTAAAGGCCTTCAAGGTACCTCAAGGTATAGCTAAGGAATCTTTGGAGGTCATGTAGTATGTCAGTGGTCACCTGAGGTCTGGGGTCAGCAGAACCTGAAGCTCAGTTGCTTATGGATACAAAGGCCAAGCCGTCAAGCACTGTGGAGCCTCCCTCAGTTGAAAACAAGTGTTCTTCATTCATAACAATGGGTAGCCGGGCGTGGTGACCCAGGCCTTTAATCCCAGCACTCGGGAGGCAGAGGTAGGAAGAACATTATGAGTTCAAGGCCACTCTGAGAATACAGAGTGAATTCCAGGTCAGCCTGAGCTAGAGTGAGACCCTACCTTAAAAAAAAAAAAAAAAAAAAAAAGGACTGCCTACCAAGTGCAAAGCTATGAGCAGAAAACAAGACAGAAATCTTTGTCCTCGATAATCCCAGCTGGTAAAGAGTGCCAATACACAAACATCACTTCAATACAGGTAGTTTTGTGAGTAGCATGAGAGGTTCTCATTAGACCTGGCATATAAGGCTCTGAGCATGCAAGTTCAGTCTTGACTGATAGTGCTGTGGAAGATAAAGGAGACACGTGAGCCAGACGAGAGGGGACGACGGAAGACTTTCCCAGAAATGTTTTATGCCCAAGTGTCTTGTGAACAGGTGGGGCTGGGAAGAAGAAGCTTCTGGTGTGGCAGGTGCGAAGTCCAGAGGGGAGAGAAGGTAGTTGAGGTAGCTCAGCAGTCTATGACAAGGAAAGAAGGTTCACAGTAATTAAACCAGGAACGAAGTCAGCACTCAGGACCAGTGTCTTGAAAGCAGCTAGAGATGGCTGGCTGGCTGTGTGTGGTGTGGGTGATACAGGGGAGGATTCACTATATCACCTGTGCCAGGCTTATCCCCATCTTCAAAAATACATGGTGCTGGGCTGGAGAGATGGCTTAGTGGTTAAGGCCTGCAAAGCCTAACAACTCTGGTTTGATTCCCCAGTACCCACATAAAGCCAGGTGCACAAAGTGGCACATGCATGTGGAGTTCATTTGCAGTGGATAAAGGCTTTGGCATGCCTATTCTCTCTCTCTCTCTCCTTGCAAATAAATATAAAAAAAATACTTGGTGCTATATTGTTACTGGTTGAATCTTTTTCTATGGGGAGGGGGGCTTGGTGCGCCAGGGCCTCCAGCCAGTGCAGTCAAACTCCAAACACGTGGGCCACTTTGTGTGCATGTGCAACCTTGCACACTTGCATCACCTTGTGCGTCTGGATTGCATGGAACCTGGAGAGTCAAACATGGGCCCTTAGGCTTCACAGGCAAGTGCCCTAACTGCTAAGCCATCTCTCCAGCCCTGAATCTTTTTATTAGCTTTTAAAGTTAGCATACAAAGTAGTGGATTTCATTGTGATAGTTTCATACATATGTTCTTACTGGTCTTCCCTCACATCCCTCCTCACTCCCCCTATTGCCCTCCTGACTCACTTTCTGTTTTCATGTCATATGTATTTCATTACCCTCTTCCCCCACCCTTAAGATCTCTTGCTCTTCCAGCTGTATTGCTTTTTTTTGGGGGGGGGGTCCATATTGCTTTTTGATTTGTTGTCTTTGTCCTGATGCTTAGGTTCGATGACAAGTACACCCTGAAGCTGACCTTCATCAGTGGAAGAACAAAGCAGCAACGGGAAGCGGAGTTCACCAAGTCCATTGCTAAATTTTTCGACCACAGTGGGACACTGGTCATGGATGCATATGAACCTGAAATATCCAGGCTCCATGACAGTCTCGCCACAGAAAGAAAAATAAAATAGCCAATTCTAAAAGCAGCTTGCTTTCTGCTGGATCATGCTGAAATACTGGTGGGTGGGGGGAAGAAATGAAGAATTTAAGATGGGTAAAGTATGACCTGTTTAAAAAGTCCCTGTTTTGTCCTGAAAATTGAGTCCATTCTGGATAAGTGGGATTTCCTAGCACAGATATGAGAAGTTGTAGCTCCGATATTTAGCTCTAGCTTCCTTGGTCTGCTGGTTGTGTTTTGATTGCTTTTCTGGAGAAGCATTTTTGCTAAAAGCTATATAGACATTTTCCTTTGTACTTAGCAGTACTTTATATAGTATATCTTTGTGCCATGCAGCATTTGAACACTCAGTTCTGTTAACCTTGCTGGATGCAGTAGTGCACGCCTGTAACCCCAGCACTGGGAGGCTGAGATAGGATCACGAGTTTGAAGCCGTCTTGGGCAACATACCAACACCCTGCTTTTGGGGAGAATTGTCAGCTTGTTGCCAACTCTGTAAATCCTTGCTTCAAAAACTTTCCTTGATGAGTTTAGGATACAACTTACTGTGTATGTCAGCTTTCCTTCACACACCATTTTTGTGGGTGTGTGTATATAAATATATATATATCTGACTTGGAGAGAATTATTAAAAAACAGCTTTTAATTTGTGTGAAACAGACCTTCTGCCTGTTACATTTTGTGCTCTTAACTAATTAAAGAAGCCAGTGAATGGCATTTTTAGTTTTATATTGTCTATGTTTTCCACTAGTATGTTCTTGTTGAGTTGTTTGTGCCCTTTCCTAACTGCCATTTTCTAAAAATTTTTTTCAATAAAAGGAAAGAAGATGTGAAAAAATGGAGTCCTAGTCTTGATAGAAGGAAGAGTGCAACAAGTGCTGAGTTTTGTTACTGTCGTAGACTTGCTAATAGACGGGTTCATTGTTCAGGGAACACCGAGAACCTATAGTTGAGGAACTCTTAGCTCTTCAGTGATAACATGGACATACCTTGAAAACTTTCCACTAAATTAGAAAATCTAAAAATGGGTGAATTTCTCGATACACATTAAACCAAGATAAGATAAATAGACAGGTATATAACAAAAAGCGAGGTTAAAACAGTAATAAAAATATCTCCCAAGTGAAAAATGTGCAGACAGGGCTGGAGAGATGGTGTAGCAGTTACAGCACTTGCCTATAAAGCCACAGGACTCAGGTTTGATTCTCCAGGGTCCACATAAGCCAGATGCACAAAGATAGCACATGTGTCTGGAGTTCGTTTGCAGTGGCTAAAGGCCCTGACATGCCCATTTTCTCTATATATCTGCCTCTTTATCTCTCTCAAATAAATAAAATGTTTTAAAATATTTTATTTATTTACTTGACAGAGAGAGACAGAGAGAGAGAATAGACGTGCCAGGGCCTCCAGCCACCGCAAATGAACTCCAGTCGTGTGCGCCCCCTTGTGCATGTGGCTAATGTGGGTCCTGGGGAATTGAACCTGGGTTCTTTGGCTTTCCAGGCAAACGCCTTAACTGCTAAGCCATCCCTCCAGCCCTAAAAATTTTTTAAAATGTGCAGATAGATGGATTGATTCACTGCAGAATTCTACCAGAATTTCAAAGAACTAAAACCAGTGCTTCTCAAACTACACTGTAAAATTGGAAAGGAACACTACCAAACTCTTTACTAAGCCAGCATTATCCTGAAACCAAAACCAGGATGATACCACAAAGAAAACTATACACCAAAGCCGGGTGTAGTGGTGCATACCTTAATCCCAGCACATGGGAGGCAGAGTTTGAGACTGCAGCCTGGCTAGAGTGACCTTGAAAAGCCAAAAAAGAAAAATACATATATATACACGTCTCCCTGGAATGTAAATGCAGAGACTTTCAAAAAAATTACTTGTAAACTCAAGAATACACTAAAAAAAAAATCATCGCAATCAGGTTGCTTTGTGCCAGAGATGCAGAGATTGCTCAATATATATGCAAATTAATAGATCGCATAAAAATGTACTCAGAAATCACATGCTCATCTTGATACAAAAAATGATAAAAACATCTTTCTAACAAAAAAGTCAGGAAGCATGGCTGTGTCCTACAAACGTAGCAAACATTATACTAAATGGCAAAAAAAAAAAAAAAAAATTCAGATCATCCTCTAAAGTCAGGAGCAAGACAAGGGTGTTCCCCTTTCTCCAATCTTAGTACAGTGCATCAAGGCCTAGCTTGAACAATAAGAAGAGAAGGGACATACAGAGAAAGAAAGAATCCTTATTTGTAGCTAATTTTAGATATGAGACCTTAAATACTCCCAACAGAAAATGCTTGTAAGGGGCTGGAGAGATGGCTTAGTGGTTAAGTGCTTGCCTGTGAAGCCTAAGGACCCCAGTTCGAGACTTGATTCTCCAGGACCCACGCATCTGGAGTTCATTTGCCATGGCTGGAAGCCGTGGCGCGCCCATTTTCTCTCTCTCTCTCTCTCTCTCTCTCTCTCTCTGCCTCCTTCTCCCTGTCACTCTCAAATAAATAAATAAAAATAAACAAGCAAAAGAAATTAAAAAAATGCTATAAGGTCTGAAATGGCCTTGGAGGTTGGAGATATGGTTCAGCCATTAAGGTGCTTGCCTGCAAAGCCTAACTACTCAGGTTGGATTCCCCAGCGAACATAAGCCAAACGGACAAGGGGGCACATGCATCTGGAGTTTGTTTCCAGCACCTGGACGCCCTGGCAAACCTATCCTCCCCTCCCTCTCTCCTCTCCACTGTCATCTCTCTTGTGTCTTGCTCTCTCTGTGCTTGCAAATCAATAAAATATTAAACAATTAAAAATTTTAAAGCCTAACCAAGGAAATGAAAGACCTCTATCATGAAAATTTTAAAATGTTGAAGAAATTGAAGACCGTCTCGAAAGACCTTTCATAGTCATTGACTAGAAAAATTAACTTTTTAAAAATTTATTTATTTATTTATTTATTTGAGAGAGGGGGAAGGAGAGAGAGAGAATGGGCACACCAGGGCCTCCAGCCACTGCAAATGAACTTAAGACGTGTGCCCTCTTGTGCATCTGGCTTACGAGCGTCCTGGGGAATCGAACCTGAGTCCTTTGGCTTTGCTAAGCCATCCCTTCAGCCCAAATTAATATTCTGAGATGGCTATACTAGTAATTACAGACTTAATGCAATGCCCATGATAACGCCAAAGCAATTCTTCACAGAAACAAAACCAATTTTAAAATTTATGTGGAAGCCAAGGTAATCCTGAACAAAAAGAAAAATGCTGGAGGTATCATTAAAGCTGATTCAAGTTATACTGTAGAGCCATAGTAATAAAAACAGCATGGTATTTGCACAAAAAGATCAATGGAACCTAAAAGAGGACCTACATATGAACCCACACAGCTAGTCATATAGTCACTGCAGCTGACAGCTGACTTGAATAAAGATGGCAAAATATACATTGGAGAAAAGTCTTCTGCAGGGTTGGAGAGATGGCTCAGCGCTTTAGGCACTTGCTTGCAAAGCTTAACCGTCTGGGTTCGATTCCCTAGTACCCACGTAAAGCCAATTGCCCAGAGTGGCACATGCATCTGGAGTTCATTTGCAGCTGTTAGAGACCATGGCATGCCCATTCATTTTCATTCTCTCTGCTTGCAAATAAGTCTTTAACAAATGGTGCTGGAGAAATTGGATCTCTACATGTAGAAGAATGAAACCGGATGCCTGTCTCTCACCCTGTATGAAAATTGATCAAAGACTTTAGTATAAGATCAGAAACAGGAAAAAGGAGAAACACTCCCAAGTATAGGCTTAGGCAAAACTTTTCAGTCATTCAGGAAATGCCAACAATTAACAAGAAGGATGTCATGAAATTTAAAGGCTATACAGCAAAGGAATCATGAAGAGAGCCCACAGAATGGGCAAAAATCTTCACTACTTATATATCTGACAGGATTTATGACTTGAAATTGTGAAGAACTAAAAAGAAAACAAAGTGCACGTTTTTAATCCCAGCAGAGGTAGGAGGATCGCTGTGAGTTCCAGGCCACCCTGAGACTACATAGTGAATTCCAGGTCAGCCTGAGCTAGAATGAGACACTACTTTTGGGGTGGGGGGGGAGATGAGATACAAATGGCCAATACCCATGAAAAATGCCAACCTTGGGTGGGGGGTGGTGGCTTTTAATCTCCGCACTCGCGAGGCCAAGGTAGGAGGATTGCCTTGTGTTCAAGGCCAGCCTGAGACTACATAGTGAATTCCAGTTCAGCCTGGCTAAAGCAAGAGAGACCCTACCTCAAAAAACAAAACTAGAATAAAACAGACAAACAAACAAAAAAAGAAGGCCAACCTTCACTAGCCATCAGAGAAATGCAAATTGAAATTCCTTCACACTACTCAGATGGTAGTCATTGAGGAAACCACAACCAGTGCTGGCAAGGAGTGACTAAAAGGTAACCCTCATACCCAGCTGGTAGGGGTGGGGGTGGGAACGTTAAGTCGTTCACTATGAAGATCAGTATGGAGGCTTCTCAAAAAACAAATTCCAAGTACCATATGACACAGGTGTTACTCTGGTATTTACCAAAGGTACTTCGAGTAAACATCAGAGATACGTGCACATCAATGTTTATTGGAGTACTATTTACAACTAAGGTTGGGTTCCCCCGGAAACTGGTTCTGGGTGGAGTTTGCTGGAGTGTTTGTTAAGTAGTGCCCTTGGCACCAGCACTTCCGAAAGGCGAGGCCAGGAAGCGAGCTTCCCAGTAGGTGTTGCGATGTGAGGTAGGTGTACCTGCAGCCTTCGCTGACTGCACAGGCTAGTCTGGAGCTAAGGTGCTCTCTAAGGGCCAGGACTGTATTCCTTCACGTTGGTTAGTCACTTGTTGGATGTGGGCCAGCCTGGGAAAGGGTATATTCTTGAGTGCGGCAGCAGAGGTAAACCGTGAGTCAGCTGACAACTGGACACACTCCCTGCAGCTGTGGTTACAGCTGGGGGCCTGGGAAGCGTGTCCCACTGTTCATGACACCAGGAAAACTGGGCTGACCTATCTTTTGGCAGAGCCCCAAACTCAGAATGAAACTCTAAAGAAAAGTTTTGAATCATTATAGTATTTTAGAAATACTTCCTGTATCATCTTGAAGTACTTTTATTAACCTTTAAAGGAAAGCCAATGGTGATTTTTTGTTGTTGTTGTTGTTTCTTCTATGTTTATTAATTGAGATTCTACTCTTAGGAAGAGCTATCCCTTCTCCCTGGTTTCTTTGTACAGTTATTATTCATACCAGTATACATTTGGCTTTATTTTTCTTCTGTGAGGGATGATCAATCTCACACTAACCCAGTTTTAGTTCCAGTTTGTGGCCAGTAGGCACTCCTGTAAGAGAAAATCCAATCATTTTGTGATCTCTTTATGGCATCACAGTATGATCCACACTCAGCTTGTGTTTTGTCTTGCCCCAGCTCTGGAATCAAGTATTTTTTAATACTTTATTTTTATTTACTTACTTATTTGAGAGACACAGAGAGAGAGAGAGAGTGAGAGGGAGAGAGAATGGGTGTACCAAGGCCTCCAGCCACTGCAAATGAACTCCAGACACATGCGTCACCTTGTACATCTAGCTCACATGGGTCCTGGGGAATCGAACCTGGATCCTTTGGCTATGCAGGCAAGCACCTTAATTGCTAAGCCACCTCTCTAGTCCCTAGAGGCAACTATTTTTTAAAATATTTATTTGAGAGGGAAACACAGAAAGAGAATGAGCACGCCAGGGCCTCCAGATGCATGTGTCACTTTGGGCATCTGGCTTTATGTGGGTACTGGAGAATTGAACTCAGGTTATCAGGCTTTGCAAGCAAGCACCTTTAACCGCTGAGCCATTGCTCCAGTCTGGGAGTCAACTGTTTTTTTTTTTTAAATTATTTGAGATAGAGAGGGACGGAAGGAAAAAATGGGTACACCAGGGCCTCCTGGCCATTGCACATGAATTCTTGGTACATGCACCACAAGTGGGTACTGGGGAATTGAACCTGGATCCTTTGGCTTTGCTGGCAAGTGCCTTAATTGTTAAGCCATCTTTCCAGCCCCAGTCAACTATTGTTTTTCTAAGGAGTCCTGGTTCCTTGTATGAAAGAAGAATGTTAAGATCTATGAGTGTACCCCTTTAATCCTAGCACTTGGGAGGCCGAAATAAGAGGATTGTTGTGAGTTCAAAGCCAGCCTGGGACTACAGAGTGAGTTCAAGACCAGCCTGTGCTACAGTGAGACCCTGTCTCCAAAGGGAAAAAAAAAAAGTGACCTTAGATTGTTACTGAGCAGTTAAGTTCTTTCAGAAGAATCAAACAGGTACATTTCATCGGAACAAGACTAAGTGAGCTAGCACGTAGGAAGAGAAAAGTCCCAAGATGACTCCAATGAGAGAAAGAGGAGCAAAGGTTTTATCATGCTACTTGGGTGGGCAAGGAACTGATCTCTTGTAGAGGTGGAATTCTAGTCACTCGTGAGCTACTTCTACCTTTAAATTTTCGAGTTAGGGTCTCCCTAAGTTGCCTAGGGTGACCTTGAACTCACTCTGAGATCTAGGGAGATTCCAAACTTGCCATCCTCCTGCCTCAGCCTTCCGGTTATCTGGGGTTACAGGCCTATGTCCAGCTAATATCTTTCTTATTCGTACCTTTTCCAAGCAGAGTGGCTAATGCTTTGTGTTCCCCTTCCTCCTCTTTTTTTTTTTTTTTTTTTGTAGTCCCCGTTTGAGGCCCGGAACCTTTGCTCGACTCTTAGGCTGTCCAGGGAAGTTTTAGACAGTGATACCAATCAGTCCATAAGCGAGTGCAGCCAGGGGCCCCAAACACCGAGTGACCCGCGGAGGCTGCGCGGCGAGGGGCGGGGCCAGCACGGGGGGGCGGGGCCGGCCAGGCCGGGCGGCCGCGGTGATTGGTGGAGCGCTGCAGCTGTCTCTGGGGCATTGCAGTGTACGCGCGCCTTTTCCTCCTGCTGATCACGTCTGCCCCAGTCTGGGTGCCTCTCTCTGCTTGCTGCCAGCTCGGGGGTGGGGTTTGTCTCCGGGCCCGCAGTTTCTGTGGCCCCTGACCCGTCGGTCTCCATCTCCCCAGCAGGGCCGGGACGTGGCCTGCCCCACGAGCCATGGAGGGGTGCCTCGCTCCCGGCTCTGCTCCGAGAGACCCCGCGGAGCCCGGATCTGGTGCAGGTGAGCGGGGCCTGGGCACGGGAGGGCTCCCCAACACCCCCCTACCCCCAAATCGGGGCCCTTGTACCGCGGGAGCAGGTTGTGCAGCACAGTCACGGGGGAACGTTGAGTCAGAGCCTGGAGTGGCTCGGACCTGACCTAGCTCGAATATTTTTGGCTGTTCTATTTTTGGTTTCTTCCCACTGAAGCCACACTTAAACCTTAGCTTAACATCGTGGGGATGAAGCGGGAACTGAGACTAGGAAAACCCCCTGTTACTTCAAAGGAATCTGAGTGGCCAAAAAAAAAAAAAAAAAAAAAAAGCACCCTCCCCCTCACCCCAGCTAAAATTTATGACACCAGGGCCTTACGGGGTTTGCAACACAAAATGGCCTTAGGTAAGTTTTTCCTCCTTCAAAACAAGGCATAGAGTCCATGCCACGCTGTACTCTGCCAGTAAGAGACAGAGAGTTGGCTTGATCGGAAGGGGCAGTTAACAATTCTAATTCTCTGCCCAAATGAACGACTCCAAATAGATTATTTTTGCTTCTTCCCCATCCCCAGTTACCAACACATAGTTAGTGTGACTAATTTAGGTCTCAGTGCCAGAGCCGCTGTCTGTGTTACCACCCCCATCTCTACTGTCAGCATAATCATAATTAATAAAAATTAATCATGACAATCTTTGCAATGATAGCAGGGTTGTAAGTGAAATTTTAAAGAGCTTAACATTTGTAATTAAAGGCTTCCATTTGTTTATGTGTTATGAGAGAGAGAGAGAATAGGTGCACCAGGGCCTCTAGCCACTGCATATTATGTGGGTTCTGGGGAGTCAAACCTGGATCCTTAGGTTTTGCAGGCAAGCACCTTAACTGCTAAGCCAACTCTCCATCTACAAGGATTCTATTTGTATAGTGCCTTAAAGTGTTTGAATCATTTTTTAATTTGAAAAACAAAAGCATTTCTTCATTTGGTCCTCGTAAGTACATGTTACCCACATTAGAAAAAAAATTTTTTTATTAGAGAGAGAGAGAGAGAGTGAGAATGGGTGTGCCAGGGCCTCTAGCCACTGCAAACAAGTGACACCTGGCTTACGTGGGGCCTGGAGAATCGAACCAGTGTCCTTAGGCTTCGCAGGCATGTGCCTTAACCACTAAGCCATCTCTCCAGCCCATGTGATCCACATTTTACAAACAAGGAGTGGTCATGGTGGTTTACACCTTGTTGCAGTCAGCTTCCTGTTGCTGTCCCAAAACACCTGACCGAGAGCAGCTTGTGGGAGGAAAGGGTTTATTTTGGCTTAACAGACTCTAGGGGAAGCTCCATGATGGCAGAGGAAAACAATGGCATGAACAGAGGGTGGACATCACCTCCTGGCTAACATCAGGTGGACAACAGCGGCAGTTGAGTATGCCAAACACTGGGGAATCTGGCTATCACACCCATAAGCCCGCCCCCAGCAATACACCGTCTCCAGGAGGGTCCAGTTCCCAAATTGCCACCAGCTCGGGACCTAAGCATTCAGAACACGTAAGTTTATGGGGGACACCTGAATCAAACCACCACATACCTGTAATAGGCTGAGGCAGGAGAATCACGAGTTCAAGACCTGCCTTGGCTAAAACAAACAAAAGCTAAGACCTTGAGAGTAAAGTAAGTACTATGATAGTGTGCAGTGGAACCGGGTCATGAATCCCGCCATATGACAAGTTGTGCTTCTCCTCTCATGGTCTCCCCACTTCCTTTCTCTTTCCTACTACCTCCATTCCCCTCCATGCCCATCCTGTGTTCCATATTACCTCCCTGAGAATTCCATTCCACTAGACAGTAAATAATAGATGTGTGTTTGTTAATTAATGATTACTGCTATTGCTGTGGCTCATTTTTAGCTTATAGGAGCTTTATTTTATTTATTTATTTATTTTGGTTTTTCGCGGTAGGGTCTCACTCTAGCTCAGGCTCACCTGGAATTCACTATGTAGCCTCAGGGTGGCCTCGAACTTGTGGTGATCCTCCTACCTCTACCTCCCGAGTGCTGGAATTAAAGGTGTGCGCCACCACGCTGGCTAGCTTTATTTTTTTTTAAACATTTATTTATTTGAGAGACAAGGGCAGAGGGAGAGAGAGAATGGGCATGCCAAGGCCTCCAACCACTTGCTCCAGATACATGCACCACCTTGTGTATCTGGCTTTACATGGGTACTGGGGTATCTAACCTGTGTGATCAGCCTTTGCAGGTAAGCACCTTAACTGCTAAGCTATCTCTCCAGCACCTACTTTTATTTTTATTTTTTGAGGCAGGGTCTCCCTGTAGCCCAGGCTGGCCTTGAATTCATGATAGTCCTCCTAACTCAGCCTCCTGAGTGCTGTGGTTAAAGGCATGTGCCACCACGCCCTGTACCTAATTAGAGTTTAAAGTGTGATTTCTCCCAGAGGTGTAGAGAGAATTGTTAGTATTACAGTCATGTATTGCTTAATGACAAGGATTTGTGTTTAGTGCAAACATCATTTTTTCTTTTTCTGGGGGGCATGGGGGGGGTGAGGTTTTGAGGTAGGGTCTCACTCTAGACCAGGCTGACCTTGGAATTCACTCTGTAGTCTCAGTGTGGCCTCGAACTCGTGGTGATCCTCCTACCTCTGCCTCCTGAGTGCTGGGATTAAAGCTGCCCGGCTCATCATTTTTTCTTTTTTGAGGAGTCTCATGTAGCCCAGGCTGGGCTTTTAACTCACTGTGTAGCCGAGGCTGATGTTGAATTCCTAATCCTCCTGACTTTACCTTCAAGTGCTGGTAGTAAAGGCAAATACCACCGTGCCTGGTTTACGTGGTGTAGCAGACAGCTTCAGGTTCACTGAGATGAACTTCCAGACCAGGCACAGTTATGGAGGAAGGGATATATTGAAGCTTATAGATCCAGGGGAAGTTCCATAATGGCAGAAGAAGCTGGCCTGCCTTCACAGGACCAAGCAGACAGACAGAAGCACAAGCCTAAAGACAAAAGCCACACAGCACAGCACACTTCAGGAACTCCAGCTAGGCACACTTTGCATATCTTTAGATTGAAACCTGAAACCCACCACCACACCTTAAGATCCACCCAGTGACTTTGCCTCCAGCCAGGTGGCAAACTACAAACTACAAACAACTAAATATATTGGGGGCCATCTATTCTATTCAAACCACCACATTCGGCCCCTGGCCCCCAATAGATTTATAACCATCACACATTGTAAATTGTACTCAGTTCAATTTCAAAGGTCCCCACAGTCTTGACCAATTTAAGATATTAAGACCTGTAAAATCAAACAAGTTAAACATTTCTAACATATAAAGGCACAGAGTAAACATTTTCAACTGGTATAAGGCATAGCAAGGAGAGACTAAAACAATGCAAACTCAACCACCATCAAACAAACATCAAACTTCTGCAGTTTAAGTCCAATATACCCAGAGACTAACAGTCTCCAGACTTTCCAATTCTGCCCCTCCAGCTGGGCAGAGTACCTGGGGAACACTTCCATCCCAGGCCAACAGTGTGCTCTATGGTAGCCCTTGCATTGCACAGTCCTGGTATATACAAAACATCTTCAGGTCTTCATGCAAACCATGGTCCATCTTCCAAAGGCTTTTCAGCCTATCAGGGCATCATGCCCTGCCTCATGCTGCATCTCAGCAGCAGCTCCTGGAACCATGTGCAATTCATGACCACTCTTCACATTTTCCAAAGGCTCTTTCAGCCTATCAGGGCATCAGGCCCTACCTCATGCTGCATCTCAGCAGCCGCTCCTGGAAGCATGTGCAATTCACGGCCACTCCATGCATTTTTCATCTTTCTGAAACCAATACCAGGTGTGCAGGACACAGCCATATTCTTAATTCACAGACAAAATAAATCATAACCTTGAAAAGCAGGTTCCTTCTCCAGTCAACTCTTTCCAAAAGTGTTTGCATTTCCATGACAGTCTTTCCTTAGGCATCCTTTCCATGGTAAAGCAATTGGAACATCTTCCTTTAAGGTTGCTAATGTGTTTGACAATAGCAGATTCAATAACCTAAAACCAGTCTCAGTGCCTGTAATTTTAACTTGCTTGAGGTTTTCCAGCTTAAAATCTTAAATCTCTCGGTCCAATATCTCTAGCCAAGCACATCAGTCCATTACAAATTTAACCTTGATCAAACACTCTGGACCTGGGCAGCAGGACGCAGCCAGCCCTTATGCCAGTAGCCCAGTTCCAACAAAGTCCTCTGCAGTCTTTCCTTCCCCTTAGAAAGCTCATAAGCCAAGCCTCGAAGTTCAATGCTGTCTGCACTTAGCATTCTCAGACTCTCATCAGAATTGTCCATAAAACTTGGCTTACCACTCCAGACGACATCTTCAGTTGCAAGCACCAAGTCCATGCCTATTCCTCCAAAACAAAGGTTCCACAAGATCAACATCCACATAGTAAGGTTCATCTAACCCCACTCCTCGGTACCAAGTTCTGTAGCAGACAGCTTCAGGTTCGCTGAGATGAACTTCCAGACCAGGCACAGTTATGGAGGAAGGGATATTTATTGAAGCTTACAGATCCAGGGGAAGTTCCATAATGGCAGAAGAAGCTGGCCTGCTTTCACAGGACCAAGCAGAGAGAGAGAAGCACAAGCCAAAAGCCACACAGCACAGCACACTTCAGGAACTCCAGCTAGGCACACTTTGCATATCTTTAGATTGAAATCTGAAACCCACCACCACACCTTAAGATCCACCCAGTGACTTTGCCTCCAGCCAGGTGGCAAACTACAAACTACAAACAAATAAATATATTGGGGGCCATCTATTCTATTCAAACCACCACACGTGGTGCTAAGGGTTTTATGCTTGCTAGACAAGCACTCTAGCCGCGGAGCCACATCCCTAAGCCCTGGGTTGTGTGAACATCACATATGTATATGTAAACGTCTAGATGATATGGAATGTATATGGTAAAGCCCATTGCTCCTAGGGACCACGATGAATAAAACATCAGATTAAATCAGGCACAAGAGAAAATGGTGCAATCAGAAAAGTCAGTAAACATGAGATGTGTGAGATTGCCAGCTAACATAGCATACTGTTTAACAGTGAGTTTTTTTTAGTAAGTAGGGTTATAATGTAAAATAAAAAGCATAGTATAGCAAATACACAAACCAGTAACATGCTTTATTATCGTTTCAAGTATTATATACTAAACATACTTGTGCTATCTATCTATCTATTTACCTTTTTTGTTTTTTTCAGGTAGGGGTCTCACTCTGGCCCAGGCTGACCTGGAATTCACTCTGTAGTCTCAGGGTGGCCTCGAACTCACAGCGATCCTCCTACCTCTGCCTCCCAAGTGCTGGGATTAAAGGCATGCGCCACCATGCCCCGTTGTGCTATGTTTTTACCACAGTAAGCTATTAATGTTTTGTACTGTGACATTAAAATAGCTAAAATGGGCCAGGCATGGTGGTGCATGCCTTTAATCCAAGCCCTGGGGAGGCAGAGGCTAGAAGGTAGCCATGAGCTCGAGGCCAGCCCCAGGGCCACAGAGTGCGGTCCAGATCAGCCTGGACTAGAAGGAGACCCTACCTGGGCTGGGGGAGGGGAAACCCCAAACAAAAAAAGGCTAAAATGCCACTAGGCAGCGGGAGTGGGAGCGTTTTGCACCATTATAATCTTATGGGACCACCAGGATATGTGTTGTCCTTTCATTTGTTTGTTTGGTTGGTTTTTTGAGGTAGGGTCTCACTCTAGCCCAGGCTGACCTGGAATTCACTCTGTAGTCTCAGGCTGGCCTCGAACTTACAGCGATCCTCCTACCTCTGCCTCCCGAGTGCTGGGATTAAAAGCGTGCGCCACCACGCCTGGCTGTGTTGTCCATTACTAATGTATATGTATATGCAGTGTACAACTGCTTTTATCATCATTTGCAGGATTTAGGGAACAACGTGCCCTGTTAGGTACACAGGCACACCAGTAACCCTAGCACTCAGGGTGCTGATGCAAGATGGTCTCAGTAAACCAGGGATGGGGTGAGGGAAAAACGCTATGTAATGATTTGTAGTTTAAAAAATAATTGTCATACATTGTGCTCATATAATGTAATAGGCCTTGTAGCAACCACTTAAATCTCTAATTTTTTAAAAAAATATTTTATTTATTTATTCATTTGTGAGACGGAGAGAGAGAAGCAGATATAGAGAGAGGGAATGGAGAGAGAGAATGGGCACGCCAGGGCCTCCAGCCACTGCAAACAAATTCCAGACGCATGCGCCACTTTGTGCATCTGGCTTACGTGGGTCCTGGGGAATCAAACCTGGATCCTTTGGCTTTGCAGGCAAATGCCGTAAGCACTAAGCCATCTCTGCAGCCCATCTTTACTATTTTAAAATAATTTTTAAATTATTTATTTACTTGAGAGAAAGAGGCAGAGAGAGAGAGAGAGAGAGAGAGAGAGAATGAATGAATGAGAATGGGCGCACCAGGGCCTCCAGCCACTGCAGATGAACTCCAGAAGCATGTGCCACCTTGTACATCTGGCTTACATGGGTCCTGGGGAATCCAACCTGGGTCCTTAGGTTTTGCAGGCAAGCACCTTAACAGCTAAGCCATCTCTCCAGCCCAAGCTCTTTAATATTTCTTATGAAGAATTTAACTCATTTTATAGATGAGGAATCTGCAGCAGAGAGAAATTGAATGACATGGCCAAGAACATGTAGTCATACTAGGCGGAATCTTAGCCATTACAGCAGGGTAGTTCAGAGACAGATGTAAACTTAGGAGAGAGCCTCACCCTCTCTGGAAGGAGGGGCTGAGCTTGCGGAGCAGGTTTGCTCTCATGTGTGAAGAAGCCATTCTAACCCTTGTTATCTTTTTCCTTGTTATCTTTTGATTATGCTTTTAGAGCCCCATCCTGGGAGTTGTAAAGGGGTGTTTCTTCCGACTCCCTGAGGCCATGTACCCCAACTGCTCTCATTACAGTGAGCCATCGTTCTTTCTTCGTTTAATAAACGAGTCATTCACAGGCTGGTGGACGTTGGTTTTGCTTGATTAGGAGACTGTAGCTAGAAACGGCGTTACCCTATAATCCACTGCCCCGAACGCTGCCTGAGAAATTGATCTAAAATGATCGAACCGTTCCCGTCGGAAACTCTATAGAGTGGCTCCTGTCTGCGGGATGAAAACTGTAATTAGGCACCGGAGCCTCCCAGGGTCTGGACTCTGCCGAGACCTCCGGTCGTCACTTTGCTCGTAGGTTTTGAGTTCTGCCTCACCATAGACATTTTGTACTTTGGAACCTCTGCACAGCTCAGACTTCTGTTACCTGTAGGCCTTACACATGCTCCCTCTCTCTGCTCTTCACTCTCAGTTAGCTAACCCATTCTTTTTCGTTTTATCTTCCAGTTCATTCAGTCAGCCAACAAATACTTTTTGTTGTTGCTTTCAAACAAGGTCTCACTCTGGCCCAGAACTCACTCTGTAGTCCAAGCTGGCCTCGAACTCACGGCGATCCTCCTACCTCAGCTGCCCAAATGCTAGGATTAAAGATGTGTGCCATCATGTCTGGCTAACAAGTGCTTTTTTAAAAAAAAAAAAAAATTATTTATTTATTTGAGAGAGAGAGAGAGAGAGGGTGCGTCAGTCCAAACACTGCCAACAAACTCCAGATGAATGCACTACCTTGTGTATATGTCTTATGTGGGTACTAGAGAATCGAACCTGGGTCTATAGGCTTCGCAGGCAAGTGCCTTAACCACTAAGCCATCCCTAGCCAGTGCTTTTTGAGTGTACATTTAGCGTTCCAGGTGAGAAGATAATACCAGTGAGTAATGGTGACTTGCTCTTGCCCACCGTGGAGCCTTCACTTTTCAGCATGTGTTGAATATACATAGTTTATGAAGGTGGTGAGGAGAAACAAGCAGGAAAAAGGGATAGAGGTGGCAAGGGAGGTGCGACTGGATGGTGTTTGAGCAGAACTGAAGAGGGGAGGAGGCAGCTGTGTGGCTGTCTGGGAAGGAATGTTCCACACAGAGCATGTAGCTCACTTGGCTCAGGTACTCGCCTCTCCGGGAACCCTTTTCTGAGGCCTTGTTCTGGACAGGGGCCCCTTTTCTGTTTTCCTTCTGGCTCACCTGTTTACTTCTAAAAAATATCAGCGCTTACTGCAGCGTGTTTGCATGCTTGTCTCTTTCTCGTGGATGTGGGATCCTTGAGAACAGGAACCTCTGGTTCTTTCTGTCTCCTCAGCACCTGTTGACAGGACCCAGTAGAAGTAGGCATCCAGCAAACCTTAGTGAATAAATATGATGGCCTTGCAAGCCTAGTTCTTCCTGCTTGATTTTCTTCTTTTGTAAGATAGGGTTGGGGTGTGTGTGTGTGTGTGTGTGTGTGTGTGTAATTTGTTGTTGTTTTGTTTTTCTGTTTTTTTTTTTTCAAGGTAGGGTTTTGTTGTAGCCCAGGTCCTGACCTAAAATTCACTATGTAGTCTCAAGGTGACCTCGAACTCATGGCCATCCTCCTACCTCTGCCTCCCAAGTGCTGGGATTAAAGGCATGTGCCACCACGTCCAGCTTAAAAAAATATTTTTATGTATTTGCAAGCAGAGCGAGAGCAAGAGAGAGAGAAGAGAGACAAGGAGATAGAATGGGCGTGCCAGGGCCTCCAGCTGCTGCAAATGAATTCTAGATGTATGCACTGCTGTGCATCTGGTTTTACGTGGGTACCAGGGTAGCGAACTCGGGTCATTAGGCTTTGCAGGCAAAGGTCTTAGCTGCAGAGCCATTTCTCCAGCTCCTGTAAGATAGGGTTTTGATGACAGATGATTTGAAGAAAAATAAAATCCTAAATCTGCTTTTGTCTGTCTGGCTTGATTCCCTTCTTGGGCCTCTGAGAAGTAAGATATCTGGCTTCTTTGCCAAGAGTACTTGGTGGCTTCCACGGTGAGCACTGACACAGGCTGGCCAGCTGAGGAAAAGGTGCTCTGACTATCACGAAGCGTGCCTGGAAGCACGAATAAACTGGAAACAATCTGGTTGGCCCCTTAGCCTTCGCTTGGCTGTCCTAGATGCTTGCTGGTCACACCTGAACGTTTGGGCTTTAACACGCCTGTCCGTGATAGCAGCGAAACGTGCATGTCTGCATGGGTTGGCTAGCTGGAGCTGAGAAGGTCACACGAACCTGCACCCCTTGAGGATCTTGGTTGGGTTAGAGGCCCTGGTGCACTCATTCTCTCTCTATCAGCCTTTATTGCCCCTCAAATAAATAAATGGAACATTTTTTTTAAAATCACTTCAGTGCTAGAGAGATGGCTTAGCGGATAAGGTACTTGCCTGCAAAGCCAAAGGACCAGGTTTGATTCCTCAGAACCCACGTAAACCAGATGCAGAAGGGGGTGCATGCCTCTGTAGTTCTTTTGCAGTGGCTATAAGCCCTGGTGCACCCATTCTCTCTCTCTCAAATAAATAAATAAATAAAATATTTTTTAAAAAATCGCTTCATGCTGATAATACCCATGGACCCCCAAGCAGAAGCAAATGCAGATGACCCTCTTTCTGGAGAGAGGCATGCTTGGCAGACACATGCTGCTTTGGATTCTCAGAGCCTGGAGAACAGATTTGTCAGATGAGACTGTGTACTGCTTGCTTTGTGCTGCCAAGACCAGTGTCCCCTTTGTATGAAAAAGTAAACATTTTGAGTACCTCTGTGAGCTCTCATGCCCTCCAGCCAACAGAACGGCAGAGAACTTGCCCGCAGGCCAGCATCTTGTACCAATGCACACTGCATTGTCTCCTGTCCTCGCAGAGATCGTGGGAGAAGTGACATCGTGCTCCTGTACCAGCATCCTGTTCCAACAGGAGAGCCAGAAAGGCGTCACCTACCGGATCCCAGCCTTGCTCTACGTCCCTCCCACCCGCGCCTTCCTGGCCTTTGCAGAGAAGCGCTCCTCAAGCAGGGATGAGGATGCTCTCCATCTGGTGCTGAGGCGAGGGCTGAGGACTGGGCGCTCAGTACAGGTGACTCATCTCCATAGGGCGGGCTGCCTTCTGGGTCTGGGCCTCCGCCCGTCACTGCCGGGGAGAGTGGGGGGGATGCTCGGTGTGGGGAGCTGAGGAGGAGTAAACAGTGGCTCACTGAGTGCTTCCTGTATGCTGGGGGTACAATGGCTTCTTCACAGCCATTCTGTGTCCTAGGTACCATCACATTTAGCCTGTGAGGAAACTGAGGCTCAGAGAGATTGCCGTTTGCTGAAAGTCATACAACTATGTTACATCATTAAAAACAAGCTTCAAACACAGGCTCGAACTCCAGAGGCCTCCATGGTCCAGTCAGATCCAGCTAACATGTGATACGCTTTTTATTTCTCCCCTGTAATCCTCTCAAGTCACCCAGGAAAGGAAACACTGTTAGCATCATTTTGCTGGTCAGGGATCTTGGTGCTTTACAAGGTAAGTAACTTGTTTAAGACCATCATAAGGTGGACCACATCAACAGGAGAGTTTGCCAAACACTGTCAAGGGGACGCTGGCTATAGCACCCATAAACCCGCCCCCAACAGTACACTCCCTCCAGGAGGCGTTAATTCCCAAATCTCCATCAGCTGGGAACCTAGCATTCAGAACAACTAAGTTTATGTGGGACACCTGAATCATACCACTACATTCCATCCCTGGCCCCCATAAACTGATAGCTATATATGATGTAAAATGTAATGTATTCATCCAACTTTAAAAGTCCCCATAGTTTTTATCAATTTCAATGATGTTCATACATCTCCATAGTCCAAGATCTTTTTTTTTTTTTTTTTTTTTGGTTTTCTGAGGTAGGGTCTCACTCTAGTTCAGGCTGACCTGGGATTCACTATGTAGTCTCAGGGTGGCCTTGAACTCATGGTCATCCTCCTACCTCTGTGTCCCAAGTGCTGGGATTAAAGGCGTGTGCCACCACGCCCTGCCTAAAATCTTTTAACTGAGCCATAATACCAAAAAATAACCTCAAAAAACCCATAATGGCACAGAATAAACATTCACACTGCAAAAGATGGCATTGGGCATAGCAAAGAAATGTTCAACCAATACATGATTTAAAACAACCAGGGCAAACATCAAACTCTATAGCTTCAAGTCCAACAACTGTAGCCAGTGACAAGTCTCCAAGTCAGATAATTCTAACCAGCAACAAGTCTCTGGAGTTCCGCCCCTCCAGCTAGGCTACTCATAGTCCTGGAAAACTTCATTGGGGGCCGGCAGCTTTCCTCAGCAGCCATCTCGTGGTCGCGGCATCTCCATTGGGTCTCCACTGCAAACCACGGTTCATCCTCGTGGCCTCATGGGGTCTCTATGCAGACAACCAGAGAGATGGCTAAGGCACGTGCCTGCAAAGCCTAAGGACCTGGGTTTGATTCTCCAGTACCCATGTAAAGCCAGATGCAGTGACTACATGCATCTGAAGTTCGTTTGTAGCATGGAAGCCCTGGTGTACCCCTTTATTCTTTCTCTCCCCCCTCTTCTTTCTCTCTCTCTGCTTGCTATCTCTTCAACTACCAAGTAATTTTTTAAAGACATAGCTTAAAAAGAACCTGAAGCTGGGCTGGAGAGATGGCTTAGCGGTTAGGCGCTTGCCTGTGAAGCCTAAGGACCCCGGTTTGAGGCTCAATTCCCCAGGACCCACGTTAGCCAGATGTACAAGGGGGCGCACACATCTGGAGTTCGTTTACAGAGGCTGGAAGCTCTGGCGCGCCCATTCTCTCTCTCTCTCTGTCTCTCTCTCTCTCTCTCTGCCTCCTTCTCTCTGTCGCTCTCAAATAAATAAATAAACAAAAAAATTAAAAAAAAAAAAGAACCTGAAGTTGGTAATCATTTAGATTTTCAAATTAAAGTAGAAGCTAGGCTGTGACTAGTCTGCACAAATCATAGTAGACTTAGAAGCCATGATTCGGCCTTTAAGGCCAAGTCATGAGCACCTGACATAGAGGGTTGAAAACAGTGTTCCTGTCCGTGTTAAATCCTAACAATTGCTAGGGTTTTCAACCTTGAGTCATTGGAAGGTTTATCTGTACCTCCGCTTTCTTTGTCCTCTTACACACATAAGGCTGTCAGATGAATTGCCCAATTCTTGGCACTTCAGTTATTTATTTATTTATTTATTTATTTTTGAGATACCTGATAAGATATCTCAGGATAGCCTGAGACAAAGAGAATCTTGAAATATCCAGTAAGTGTCTCTTGGCCTGTAATTTATCATTGCCCTATTGGCCCTTGAGTGCTTTTTGTTTTAATTTTTTTTTTTCTGTCTTTTCTAGTGGACAGATAAGTTAGTCTGATTACCTAGTTTACCATTACCAGAAGTCCTTTTATTCCACATGTCTCCTGCAAAAATATAGTACATTTCACACACTTCTTTATTTTGGTTTATTTAACAATATTTTGTGGAAATCTTTTCTATATCATTGTATATTGAAAAAGTTCACCTCATCTCTCCCCCCCCCCCTTTTTTTTTTCCAGGTAGGGTCTTATTCTAGCCCAGGCTGACTTGGAACTCACTTTGGCTGGCCTTGAGCTCACAGCACTTCAGCCTCCTAAGTGCTGGAATTAAAGGTGTGTGCCACCACATCTGGCATTTTTCCCTTTAAAAATTTATTTATTTATGTAATTATTTGTTCAGTGTGTGTCATAAGACCACCTCAGGGTATCTGTACTCCCCTTTCCTTGAGACAGGCTGTCTTGCAGTTGCAGTTGAACGTCAGACTAGCTGGCCCTGTGCCAGTTTGCATCCAGCTTTATATGGGTGCCAGGGAATTGAACCTGGGCTAGCGGGCTTTGAAGCCAAGCAACTTTTAACTACTGAGCCATTTTAAGAACAATGAAATAAAACCATGTATTGTGTGCTGACTCAACTAGTCCCCATGATGAATATTTGGGATATTTACTGTTACAAACAAAGCAACTGTGAAATATTAGTTTAAGAACTTTGTAAAGAAAAGAGGTTGATATAGCTAACCAGTTATTCATGCTATACTTTTTCTTTTTCTTTGGGGATTGAACCCAGGACCCTACATGCTACACAAGTGTTTTACCCCTTTTCTAGACCCCTAGCCTTTAAACAATTTATTTATTTTTTATTTTGATGCATATGTGTGTGTGTGTGTGTGTGTATATATATATCTGAGGGGGGGAGGGGAGGGCCACACCAAGGCATCTTGCCACTGCAGATGAACTCCAGGCTCATGTACTTTGTGCATCTGGCTTTACATGGGTACTGCAGAATCAAACTTGAGCTGGCAGACTCTATTAGCAAGTGCCTTTAACCACTGAGCCATCCCCATAGCCCCCAGCCTTTAATTCATGAGCAAGTATAGCTTAGGATAAAGTGGGCAACCTGGCAAGGGTTAAACATACCTGTGCATCAGGGCTGGGCCATGTGTGTTCCTGACCAGGGAACCTGCTTCCTCACATCTTTCCTAGCAAAATATCCAGCAGTATAGTTTTAAACCTTTGCTAGAGGAAAAAGGCTTCATGTCAGTTGAAGTTCGGTTTGTGTGTCTTTCTTATGTGTGAGGCTGAACGTAGCTTTGTCTGGGTTCTCTTTTTATAACAGGCCTGATTTTGCCCTTTGCCCATTTCTATTGGGCTTCTGGAAATTTTCTTACCAAAGTCTAATTAAGGGAATTACACCTTTCTTTGTGATATGTCAAACTAGGCATCTCATTTTGTCTTTTCAACTTCCTCTGCGGTGTTTTATTTTTTTAATTTGGACTTTTTCATACATGATTCACATTTATTTATTATTTACTTATTTATGAGAGAGAGAAAATGAATGGGTGCACCAGGACTTCTAGCCACTGCAAACAAATTCCAGAAACATGAGCCACCATGTGCATCTGACTTACGTGGGTTCTGGGGTGTCACACCTGTGTCCTTTGGTTTCACAGGCAAGCACCTTAACTGCTAAGCCATCTCTCTAGCCCTGATGATTTTTTTTTTTTTTTTGAGGTAGCGTCTCACTCTAGCCCAGGCTGACCTGTACTTCAGTATGTAGTCTCAGGGTGGCCTCGAGCTTAAGGCGATCCTCCTTCCTCTGCCTCCCGAGTGCTGGGATTAAAGGTGTGTGCCACTACACCTGGCTTTCTGTCATTTTTCTTGTCTTTTTTGTTGTTGATTTTTGGAAGTAGGGTCTCGCTCTAGTCCAGGATGACTTTGGAATTGACTATGTAGTCTCAGGATGGCCTTGAACTCAACAGTGATCCTACCTCTGCCTCCTAAGTGCTGGGATTAAAAGCATGCACCACCACACTGGACTTGCCTATCTGTCTGTCTTTTTTTTTTTTTTTTTGTGTGTGTGTGTGTGTGTGTGTGTGTGTTGTTGTTGTTGTTGCTTTATGTTTTTATTCTTGTGTAACATTTTTAGAGAGAATTGGCACACCAGGGCCTCAGCTGCTGAAATCAAACTCCAGACACTTGAGCCACCTAGTGGTCACGTGCAGCCTTGTGCTTGCCTCACCTTTGTATGTCTGGCTTACATGGGATGTGGAGAGTCGAACATGGGTCCTTAGGCTTCATAGGCAAGCGCCTTAACTGCTAAGCCATCTCTCCAGCCCTTGCCTGTTGTTTTAATAAAATTGCATTTAGCTACTATCATGTCCCAGGTGCTGGTGATAAAGTAATATCATTTGGGTTCTACTCAAAAGGCTCATAGGCAGTCTCCCTCCCCCCCAAAAAAGTATAGTGTTATATAATGTATGTAATGACTTCAATTTGTAGAAGGGAGTGGTGCTTCAGGGAAGCTAGTGGTAGGACCCTGGTGGTAAAGGAGTGCCCAGCCACTCATGAGAACCCTCTGCTGGACAGTTGTTGGAGCTGGAGGAAGGAAGGGGGCCGTCATCAGGAGCTCACCCAACCAGTAAGAAACAATTAACCTAGGCATCTTTCCAAAGGAAGTGACAGTGGAATTGGGTATTGGAGGATGATTTGGAAGTCCGGACGAGGATTCTAAAGAGAGGACGCAGCATGTACAATACCCAGCCTTGTCTTTTCCCAGTGTTTATAAAAGTTGTCACATTTGAGAATTGAGTGAAAATGTGGCCCTTCAAGGTTTTGTATACTTCAATATTGCTTGTTTTTTGTTTACTGAAAGTATTGATGCTTTCAGTGAGCTTCTTGTCTTCCCATAAGTACCTCACTGGCACTTTCTCTTCCCCTTGACTAGTGGGAACCCCTACAGCCGCTGATGAAAGCCACGTTGCCTGGGCATCGGACCATGAACCCCTGCCCTGTGTGGGAGCAGAAGAGCGGCCGTGTGTACCTCTTCTTCATCTGCGTGCAGGGCCACGTTACCGAGCGTCGACAGATTAGGTCAGGCAGGAATGCCGCCCGCCTCTGCTTCGTTTGCAGTCAGGATGCCGGATGCTCATGGAGTGAAGTGAGGGACTTGACCGAGGAGGTCATCGGCCCGGAAGTGAAGCACTGGGCCACGTTTGCTGTGGGCCCGGGTCACGGGGTCCAGCTGCGCTCTGGGAGGCTGGTCATCCCCGCGTACGCTTACTACTTCGCACACCGGTTCCTTTGCTTTCCACTGCCCTGTGCAGTCAAGTCTCACTCCCTGATGATCTACAGTGATGACTTAGGAGTTACGTGGCACCATGGCAGCCTCCTGAAGTCCCTGGCAACAGGGGAATGCCAAGTGGCAGAGGTGACCGGAAGGGCTGGTAACACTGCGCTCTACTGCAGTGCCCGGACGTCGCACAGATACCGGGCAGAGGCCCTGAGCTCTGACTGCGGTGACTGCTTTCAGAAACAGACCCTGAACCGGCAGCTCTGCGAGCCTCCCTGTGGCTGCCAGGGCAGTGTGGTGAGTTTCCGGCCCTTGGAGATGCAACGCGGACACCAGGATCCTCACGGTAAAGATGCTGGCTCCACTCAGCAGAGCGAGGAGGAAGCCAGCCCAGCATCAGGAACGTGGCTCTTGTACTCACACCCAACCAATAAGAAACGGAGAACCGACCTAGGCATCTACCATAACCAGAGCCCCCTGGAGACTGCCTTCTGGTCCCGGCCCTGGATCCTGCAACGTGGGCCCTGCGGCTACTCTGATCTGGCTGCCGTGGAGGAGCAGGGCTTGTTTGGGTGTCTGTTTGAGTGTGGTCCCAAGCAGGGCTGTGAGCAGATTGCCTTCTGCCTGTTCTCAGACCAAGAGGTCCTGAACTGTGTGCAGGAGGACTGAAGCAGCCTGGGCTGGAGCCCAAGCCAAATCAAGACTGGCGGGCCTAGGACCCCGCTTTCCATGGGACCGAGACGGTGGCTTTTTAACGTCAGCGATTGGCTGCGTCTTCGGTGTGCCTGGAGACGCCTGTCCAAGAGCTTGCCCATGCTGCTAGATGTCTCCCAAGTTCTTTTTACTCAGACTGTCTGTGGGGTCTAGTGACCCTTTCATCTACGGAGAAGGTTTGCATTCTTCGGAAGATCTCTGGGCCACCAAACTCTGAGGCTAGTTTGCTTGGACCCACTAGACTCGCTCCTCATCTAATAGCCTTGGGGCTTCCCTGTACCAGTGCTGGGTGTCCCTGCCACTGGATGGGGTTGTTTCTACAGCAGGCGGCACCCCCCAGTCACCTGTTACTGTGACAGACTCTGTCGTGAGAGATGTAGTCTTTGCCCCTATTTTAGGAGGATAACGTTTAAACTACCAGCTAAGTATTTTTGGTGCTGTGTAGTGACCAGGTCTCTGCTTGAGTGCAGCTAGGGGGCTAGGGTTGAGGTTACACCTGGTTAGGAGAGAAGCTTTTTTTTTTAAAAAAAATTATTTTTTATCTATTTGAGAGAGAATTGGTACACCAGAGCCTCCAGCCACTGCAAACAAACTCCAGACGCATGCACCACCTTGTGCATCTGGCTTACATGGGTCCTGGGGAATCGAACCTGGGTCCCCTGGCTTTGCAGGCAAGCGCCTGAACCGCTAAGCCATCTCTTCAGCCCGGGAGAGAAGCTTTTGAATTGAGAAAAGGCCTATGTGCTTACTTCAGAAAAAGTAAAGAGAAACAGGTTGAGGACAGACCCAGAGCACCCGAGAAGAGGATTAGAGAAAGGGGGTGATGGCAGCCATGACGAGAAAGAGCAGCAGGTGTGAGCCCCTGAATCTTTAGGAGGAGAGTGAGTGTGGCGTAGGCTGGCGAGGTGGCATACATGCGCGGTAGCTCCAAGAAGAAATGACAATGGTCTGGAGCTGTTTCCTGAAGCTCAGGGAAGGAAGAGAGCCCCGCACGGGCCTGTGGCTTAGCCGGCAGAGGAAGCCCAACCCAACCCTGTACCTTTAAGCCATCTTGGCTTGTTCACGATTCCGGTTACCAACAAAGACAGCTGGGGCAACCCAGCTCTATTCCAGTCACTGAAGGCTGTCAGGGTCCTGGGATATGTCCCACCACTAGAGTACAGGACTGCATGGGCGAGGCCTCCTTACCCATTCAGCCTGCTTGGCCCCGGGCTCGTTCCTCCGTACTCTCCCCCAGGCCCATGCTGTTTGGTGCTCTAATTGGACTTGTGTCTTCTGGAAACCAGTTTCCTTCCAGGGAGCCACAGGCTATCACGAGGCTGCAGGGTTTGATCTCTTCACCTCAGCCCTTATTTGGCGGCTCACTCTTCTCCAGTGGGCTGGTAGGGAGTTCATGGCATTCTTCAGAGATGTCATTTCATTTGTCTGTGTGCTGCCACAGTTGAGTCTGAGCCTCCCTTTGGGCCTTTCTACAGGTTCCTATACACTTTTGTCTGTTGGGCCCTCCAGGCCTCAGTTAAGCGGGGACACGTCCTTTTGTCCTTTTTTTACCTTGAATCCCAGTGACATCTGAAACCCATGTTTTCCCGTCTATGGCCATGCCACCCTGAGCGCGCCCATCTCATCTGGAATGTGTTTTCTTATCACATTCCAAATTCCCTGATGGGGAGGACTGATTCCTCCTCTACGCAGCAAAGGGCCCCCAAGCAGATTAGGCAGCAGAAAAGAAGATGAATGAATCCAAGTGAGTGAAAGATTTTGGCCCTCAGCCTTAACTCCCGAAGCCCAGGGAGTTCAGCCCCAGCAAGGGCGCCGCCTCCCTCTGGGTGGCCCGGCTCGCAGAAGCTGGTGAGCGCTCGCTCAGCCGCGGTACTGCCCGCACACCCAGGCCTGCAGCCACGCTGGGACGCGCGGGGCTCTCCTCCCGCTGGTGTTGCCCTTCTGTGCTTGACTGGATTTTCTGTAACTGCCACTCCTCCGGGACGCCAGGGGAGATGCCCAGTGAGTCTTGCTGTGTGATGTGAATCATCAGACACTGTGACCCCTGCCCCGTACCCTTCCCACTGTCCAAATGACAATGCAGAAAAATGCAATAGAGTGTTATTAAAGTTTACTCAAGGAAAAGTTCTTTGGAAAAAAATAAATTGCCTCAAAATTCACTTTTTTATAACTTAAAAGAAATTAAATTAATTTATTTACTTATCTGACAGAGAACGAGGGGGAGAGAGTGAGAGAATGGGAGCGCCAGAGCCTCCAGCCACTGCAGACAAACTCCAGGCGCATGCGCCCCCTTGTGCCTCTGGCTAACATGGGTCCTGGGGAATCGAACCTGGGTCCTTTGGCTTTGCAGGCAAGCACCTTAATTGCTAAGCCATCTCTCCAGCCCTCAAATTTCACATTTTGAAAAAACGTTTACTCTGATAATTATATGTTGTGGGTGTAGGCTTGAGAAGAATACTCCAATCTTCATAAACCTTAGTACCTCAATTTATTTAATTCAGTTTATAAAAGTATTTATTTGCAAGCAAAGGACAAGAGAAAGAGAGTGGGTGCACCAGGGCCTCTAGCCACTGCAAACGAACTCCAGATGCATGCATGTACCACCTTGTGCATCTGGCTTTACATGGGTACTGGGGAATTGAACCAGAGTCATTAGGCTTTGCAGGCAAGTGCCTTAACCATTGAGTGATTACTCTAGCCTTTAACTCACTTTTTGAAAAACTTTGGGTACAAATTGATGTTAGGAGGATAATCATTTGTTTCCTTATAAAAAAAATATGGTAGTCACCAGATTAAGATCTTTATTCATCTTTCTTGGTTCTAAGTAATGGCCGACTTTATGGTATAGAGATGGGTCATAATACTCGGAGTCCCATAATGCAGTTCAGAAAATGACTGACTTAACCACTCGAAATAGTTTTACAATAATTATTTATGTAATCATTGAAAATAAGATATTTGGCAATCTAATAAAGATGCAAAAATAGATGAATTTATTTAAGTCACCCAACATTTTATGAAAGCCTCTTAAATGTTTAAACAATAAAAAGTTTGATAATCTGCCTTAAACACAAATCCCTGTTTCAGGTTTACTAGAGTTTATCCTTTTGAGTATTTCAAGCACTATAAGTAGTAGATGAATTGTGAATGATCCAGTTAAAAACACTGTTATAGCTGGGCATGGTGGCACACGCCTTTAATCCCAGCACTTGGGAGGCAGAGGTAGGAGGATCGCCATGAGTTCGAGGCCACCCTGAGACTCCATAGTGAATTCCAGGTTAGCCTGAGCTAGAGTGAGACCCTACCTCGAAAAACCAAAACAAAACAAAAACCAAAAAAAAAAAAAAAAAAAAAACACTTATAACAACATGAAGTACGAAGTGCTGAGCCATGTGTTTTAATTTTGTTACTTTTGCTTGCTGAAAGTTGTAATTTTTCAGTCTTTTTTGGATTTTGATAACTTTATTATATGCTTCCCCCTGTTTTCCCAAGGAATGTTGCAATAGCAACTCCAACCTTAGACAGGCTCTCTGTACACTAAAAGCATTAAACTTGGAAGGCTGGTGTCCCGGAGCCCCAGAAGGACATCCTTGATCAGTGGAGAACGGCTTCGTGGAGGAGAAACCTGAGAGAAGAGCTATCAGGAAGCATCCCGGGGCCGCCCGTGAGGCCCGTCCCTATTGTGGGAACCACTGACCTCCTATACCTTTATTTATTCCTTAAGCTATTTGGAGTTAGATGTATATAGCATGCAACCAGAAGAATTTAGATACACATCCTTAAAGAAAATTTGATTAATTGTTGGTATATCCTCTTAGTACCTGTTTCCAAGGTACTAAGCCAGGAGAAATGAATTTTCAATACAGTCTAAGTTTGACTGAAGGGTGCACTACCAAGAGGGACTCTAGATAAAATTCAGAGCTTACTAGAAAGGGTTTTTTTTTTTTTTCTTTTGTATTTATATTAGAGCTTTGCTGTGATCCTGATGGATGACTGCAAACTACAAACTACTGGTCCTCTCTGGGAACCAGTTCATTCAGGTACGGCCTGAGCACATCCTTAACCTGCCACCTCAAGGAAGGGTTAAGGAAAGCTTGCGTAGATATAACAGATGAGGGAATCCTCAAAAGGGATTGGCGGTGTAAAAAGAGCATCAGTGGCCTGTATCCTACCTTTTGTCTTCCTCATCCTCACCACTGGCCACATTTCGTGGCTGAACGCTGAGAATGAGGTGAAGGGGAAGGAAGGACTCACCGAGGAGGGCCCGCCAAGGTGCACAGCCATCTCCTGAGCAGACTGCAGGCCTGGTGACCGCCAGACCACCTACTCCCTCCCTCTAAGGGATGGCCTAGCTCGGGTATGGAAGAGGCCACAGTGTTTGGGAAGAGACATGCTCTGAGTTATCTGTCTTCTGAGCTCATCGCAAGCCGAGCTCATTGCAGTATGAGAAAGAAAGGTACAATAATGGGAAAACCATTTGTAAAGTACCTACTGTGTGCTTTGACTGCTACAGATAATTCACCAACTCTGCTTCAGATATAGGAAGCTAGACTCAGCAGGGTACATGATGTGTCCCAATGCCACACAACCAGCAAGTGACAACAGATCTGATTCCAAACCCAGCTTGTCATCTAGAGAAGAGACAGGAGAAGCCAGGTGTGGTGGTGCAGAGGCAGGAGGATCACCATGGGTTTGAGTTTGAAAAAAAAAAAAAGAGACATGAGTGTGCTAATGGATATTCTGCATGAGGCAGAGATGGTACCAGTTAAGTCCTTGGGACCTGTTGGACTTTCAGCAGGTACGAAGCTGACAGTGACGATCTCTGTAGTGCTGTGTATTATAGTGACACTAGAGAACCTCTCAAACCAAAGACCTTCCTTCCTCATTTCACTCAGGAGGAGTGCAATCGATCCTCAGACCTGGAGGAATTACTTTCCTGTGATCCCCAACCTATCAAGCAGCCACCTCCCAAGACCCAGAGTCATCCTGAGCATAGACTTGGTTATCACTGAGAGAACCGGAGATGAGAGCGCAGCTTCTCTTAAGGCAGGCGGGGGTCGGGGGTGGTGGATCAGATATAGAACTTGATGGCAAGTGAAGCTGGTGTTAGTGCCAAGTGGGAAACTAAGCAGCTTGGAGGCTCACGCGGCTCTCGGAACTATAATTGGAAGAGAGGTTTCATTTCGGACCTCCGCTGACAGTGCTACGTCTGCCTTTCTCCTCCATAGGGGGGAGGAAGTTGTCTGGGGTCCTATGCGGTGGCTAGGCCCTCACGATGTAAATGGTCTTCCATGTATTGTTACTTCTCACAACAACCAGAGGCAAGATATTACTGTCCCAAACCTGCAGATGAGAAACTGAGCATTAGAAAGATTAACTGATGAAGACGAGTATCTTTATAGTTTGTTTATGTATAAAAACTAGGATGAGGGCTGGAGAGATGGCTTAGTGGTCAAGTCGTTGCCTGTGAAGCCTAAGGACCCCGGTTTGAGGCTCCATTCCCCAGGACCCACGTTAGCCAGATGCACAAGGGGGCGCACGCATCTGGAGTTTGTTTGCAGCGGCTGGAGTCCCTGGCACGTCCATTCTCTCTATCTGCCCCTTTCTCTCACTTTCAAATAAATTAAAATAAAATAGAATAAAAAACTAGAATGAAGTGAGATAAGAGAGGGAGAATCAGCATGCTAGGGCCTCTAGACACCGTAAATGCGCTCCAGATGCATGCACCACTTTCTGCATTTGGTACTGGGGAACCAAACCTGGGTTGTTAGGCTTTGCAGGCAAGTGCCTTAACTGCTTAGCCATCTCACCAGCCCCAAGTTGACCTGGAATTCACTATGTAATCTTAGGCTGGCCTTGAACTCACAACGATCCTCCTACCTTGATTAAAGGTGTGCGTTACTATGCCCGGCCTAAAAAAAATATTTTATTATTTTTTTGCAAGCAGGAGTGGGGAGAGAATATGGGTGTGCCAGGGCCTCCAGCCACTGCAGACAAACTCCAGATTCTTGCACTACATCTGGCTGTATGTGGTTACTGGAGAATCAAACTTGGGCTGTTAGGCTTTGTAAGGAAGTACCTTCAACTGTGGTGGAGCCATTTCTCCAGCCTAAGGTTTAAAATGAGATAAAAGTTATCAAGTATATGATGGGTAGGTGTGACAACGCCTGCCTGAAACCCTAGCGCTTGAAAGGTGGAAGCAAGAGGATCGTAAGTTATAGGCCAGCCTCTCCTACACAATGACGACCTGTCTCCAATAAGCAGGCAAGTGCCTTTAACCACGGAACCATCTCTCCCTGCTCCCCAAAGGTGATGGCATTGAGAGATGGCCTTTAGGAGATTATCTTCCCCTTCAGTCATGTGAGAATATGGCTGCAAGGGGCCATCCGTGAGGCAGAGCACAAGCCTTCATCAGACACCAGATCTACTGCTCCTTGATCCTGGATTTCCATTCCTCCGGAACTCTGAGAATACATTTCTTCATATTTATTTATTTATTTGATGGAAAGAGGCAGAGAGGGAGAGAATGGGTGTGCCAGGGCCTCCAGCCACTGCAAACGAACTCCAGACGCATGTGCCCCCTTGTGCATCTGGCTTATATGGGTCCTGGAGAATTGAACAGGGATCCTTTGGCTTTGCAGGCAAATGCCTTAACTGCTAAGCCATCTCTTCAGCCCCTGAGAATACATTTCTGTTGTTCATAAATGATCCTGTCTAAGATATTTTAGGTACATCAGCCTGAATTGAGATAGTATATTAGCAGTACTTTTCAAACTCCTTTGTACATTTGAGTCACCTGGAGAGGATTTTAAAAAATCCTCCATCATGCCTCCCTCCCCACAATTCAGATTCAGCAGGGCTAGGATAACTCCCTTCTCTCCAGAGCATCAGACTCGGGATTCTTTGGGGGTCACACCATTGGGAAATTGTCACTGAAAATTTGCATTCCTAATAAGCTGTCGAGTAATGTGTAGTGCTTGTCTGTGACTCATCTTGATTAGTACTGTTTCGTCACTCATCTCTCCGTCTACTGCCCACTCCCTCCTGACAGCACCATGAGATAGCAGGAAGCAAGACAGTCACTCTAATGCACATGTGAATGGAGCTTCATATCCCAACAGACGTCAAACGTGGCTCCCTAGTCTACTGGTCAGCAATATTCTTCCTGGGTCAGAAATTCAGCTCTACTACAGCATGATAACTGCCTAGGATTCCTACTTAGACTCCTGCAAAATCTCATGGAGATTCAAGATAATCCTATAGTTTAGCCACAGACCTGGGTTGATGAGCACAGAATTCCTTTAAGTCAGGATAGCTCTGTCACACAAGGGCCCTTGCCTCAGTTTTCTGAGAAACTGTCAAGAAGTGGGGATGACTACCTGTGTGTCTTGCTTGGAAGCTCAGTTCCAGTATTGAAAATGGGCCTGGGTATGGTGGTGCACGCCTTTCGTCCCAGCACTTGGGAGGCTGAGGTAGGAGGATTGCTCTCAATTCGAGGCCAGCCTGGGACTACAGAATGAGTTCCAGGTCAGCCTGGGCAACAGTGAGACCCCACCTCAAAAAAAAAGAAAAAGGGGGCCAGGCGTGGTGGTGCATGCTTTTAATCCCAGCACTCGGGAGGCAGAGGTAGGAGGATCGCTGAGTTCGAGGCCAACCTGAGACTACATAGTGAATTCCTGGTCAGCCTGAGCTAGAGCAAGACCCTACCTCAAAAAACCAAAGGAAAAAAAAAAAAAAGGAAAAAGAGGAAAAAGGAAAAAATTCAAATGAAAGAGGCCATCAGGTTTGATCTATAGGCAGGTGTGAACTCTTGAGAGGAAGACATCAAGTCTATTTGATTTCATTTTATTCCTCCAGCATAGCAGCACCTTGATAAACATTTGTTGAATGAATGATTAATGATCATTCCATTTTCTTTCTTATCTATTTATTTATTAGAGACAGAGACTGAGAGGGAGGGAGGGAGAGAATGGGTGCACCAGGGCCTCTGAGCCACTGTAAACGAACTCCAGATGCATGTGCCACCTTGTGCATCTGGCTAACGTGGGACCTGGGGAGTCGAGCCTCGGACCTGGGTCCTTAGGCTTCACAGGCAAGCACCTTAACCACTAAGCCATCTCTCCAGTCCTGATCAGTACATTTTCAATCATTTGGAGAGTAGAGCTTTTTCAAAAACGGAAACTCAAAGGTGGGTCTCAGACCAGATGGGACCCTCCTCCTTTTTCTTTTTTTTAAAAAAATCTTTATTTATAAGCAGAGATAGAGAGAGAGTGTTGTGGGAATTTCCTGAATGAGACTCAGAGCCATTCATTCACGCCAGTGGACTGACACCCAGATCACTCTGTAATGGTGTTAGCCCTGAGCTCAGGCAAAGGGCTTTTTATATCTTCCTATAAGCAAGCGAGGTTACAGAAGTGTATGTGGCGTGAACGGGCAGCTACATTGTTTAAATTTCTTGTAATTTCTGTTCCAGCCAGCCCAAAACTATCAGTAACTCGCAGCACAGACAGGGAACTTATTTTCATTCTCTGGTTGTTCCTTGTGGGCAAGAAACTTACCTGTTCTTTGGTCGCCTCCTGTGAAGGCTTGAGGGCAAGTGGGAGCTTGTCTCTCTGTTCTCTAGTCTGTCCCTGTGGGTGGCTCAGGGGCGACCAGGGACTTTGCTCTCTGTGGGTAACTTCTGGCCTGTTTGGGAGGGGGGGCTCTGTAACCCAGTACAAGTTTTCTTTTAATATTGCTATTTTCTGCTAGAAGAGAAGGGAGGGGAGAGAGAGGAGAGAGAAAGAGCTTTCCAGGTCTTCTAGCCACTGCAAATAAACTCCAGATGAATGTGTCCCTTTGTGTATCTGACTTTACATGGATACTGGGGAATCAAACCCAGGTCGTTAGGCTTTGCAGGCAAGTGACTTAATCACAGAGCCATCTCTTCAGCCCTTCTCTTTTTTTTTTTTTTTGAGACATGTAGCCCAGGTTGGCCTCACTGTGTAACTGATGATTTTTGAACTTCTGATCCTACTGTGTCTACCTCCCAAGTGTTTTGATTACAGGAGTTTCACCATGCCCTGTCTTTCACAGTGTCTGGGATTGAACCCCATGCCTGCTAGGCGGGCGCTCTCCACTATGCGATAGTCCCAGCCCACTTCTGCTCTTCTTCACTTCTTTCACTTGAGACTTCATGGCATTAAAATAACCTCAAGGGCCCTTGGTTTCCCACCAGGAATCGATGGTAAGACCCTATTGCTGAAGACTCTACATACTTGGGCTGCAAGGCCACTGAGAAATCCTGCTGGAACTGAGTTGATAACCTCCTCCATGTAGACCAGCTGACAGAAAGCTGGAAGAAGCCATTCTGCATGCAGTTCAATGGGAGAGAGAGAAATCACCAGTGGAGATACTCAACAGTGGACACTGCAAGCCTTATAATTGGCCAGCCAGGCCAAATGAGCCAACGGGTGCAATAGTGGAACGTCTGTCATGGTGGAAACCAACTGCCCTCTAATTGGACTGGAGCCCCGCTCCATGGGAGGGAATGCATCCCTGATACTGAAAACTTAAAACAGGGGTAGTCATGAGCCCCAGGGGTGTAACATCTGCTGCTGTCTGGCTAAATGTATATACTGGGAAAAAATCTTCGCCAGCTATATATCTGATTGAGGATTAATATCTAGGATATACAAAGAACTCAAGAAGTTAAATAATAAGGAATCAAACAAGCCAATCAAAAAATGGGCTATGGAGCTAAATAGAGAATTCTCAAAGGAAGAAATACAAATGGCATATAAGCATCTAAAAAAATGTTCTACGTCACTAGTCATCAGGGAAATGCAGATTAAAACTACATTGAGATTCCATCTCACTCCTGTCAGATTGGCTACCATCATGAAAACAAATGAACATAAATGTTGGCGGGGATGTGGAAAAAGAGGAACCCTTCTACACTGTTGGTGGGAATGCAATCTGGTCCAGCCATTGTGGAAATCAGTGTGGAGGTTCCTAAAACAACAAATTGATCTACCATATGACCCAGCTATAGCACTCCTAGGCATATATCCTAAGGACTCATCTCATTTCCTTAGAAGTACGTGCTCAACCATGTTTATTGCCACTCAATTCATAATAGCTGGGAAATGGAACCAGCCTAGATGTCCCTCAACTGATGAGTGGATATGAAGATATGGCACATTTATACAATGGAGTTCTACTCAGCGGTAAAGAAAAATGAAGTTATGAAATTTGCAGAAAAGTGGATGGATCTGGAAAGGATTATACTAAGTGAGGTAACCCAGGCCCAGAAAGCCAAGCGCCACATGTTCTCCCTCATATGTGGATTCTAGCTACAGATGATTGGGCTTCTGTGCAAGAAGGAAAAAACTCAGTAGCAGAGGCCAGTAAGTTAAAAACGAGATATAAAGGCAAGAGAAAGGAAGGGAGGAGGGCATTTATTAGGTTGGTATTGTATATATTTAAGTAGAAAGATTGAGATGGGGAGGGGATATGATGGAGAATGGAATTTCAAAGGGGAAAGTGGGGAAGGAGGGTACTACTATGGGATATTTTTTATAATCATGGAAAATGTTAATAAAAATTGAGAAAAAAATAAAATAAAAATAAAAAATAAATGTATATACTATGCTTATCAAACTGCCCAGTAAGCACTTCTCTTAATGTTCATACCCTTATATTAATGCTACTCTCACTTTTGGTAGAGAATCTTCTCTTTTCAGATGGCAGTGACCTTGGGATGACTCAGAAGGCATGATGGTGCTGGAAAGAAGTGACAGGAGTGCTCAGTACTGCAATATCTCTATCACACCTTCCAAGGCTCAGGGTCTATTGCAGAAGAGGTGGCAGAAAGAATGTAAGAGCCAAAGGAAGGGTAGGACTCCTTACAACATGCTCCCCCGAGACACAAAATGGCCAGGAAATCCATGACCTCACAGTGCCTGACACTATATACACAAGGCCATCATAATAGAAGGAAAAGAACATGACATCAAAATAAAAGACTGATTGAGATGGGGAGGGGATATGATGGAGAATGGAGTTCCAAAGGGGAAAGTCGGGGGGAGGGAGGGAGGGTATTACCATGGGATATTTTTTATAATCATGGAAGTTGTTAATAAAAATTTGAAATAAAAAAAATCAGAGAAGACCTGAAGAGTAAGATGTGTCTGGAGGCCAAGACCTGGCGTCTTGGCTGCCCTCCACCCCTCATGTGAAAAAACTCCCGTGGAAGAGAGTTGCAGTCTTACAACTCCAGGGAGGGGGCCTGTGGGTAGATGCTCATCTCTGCTTTCTGGGGTAGTGAGTGTCCTGGTGATTCCAGAGGTCCCAGGAGAGGCCACAATCCTTGTGCTACTCCCAGAACCAGGAGCTGGGGCAAGTCTCGTAGACCTCCCTGACTCCATTGGGCCTGGTGAGGATTCAGAGCCATGGGCGCATGTGTACTTGTCTAAGAGGAACTAAGGCTGACCCCTGCCAGCTGGGGACACATGGCTTCAGATTCTGGAACTCACATGCATGGCTGTATTTTTTCAAGGTAGGGTCTGGCTCTAGTCCAGGCTGACCTGGAATTCATTGTGTAGTCTTAGGGTAGCTTCAAACTCACGTCTATCCTCTTACCTCTGCCTCCCAAGTGCTGGGACTAGAGGCGTGTGCCAGCACACCTGGCTTAAAATATATTTTCTGGGGCTGGAGAGATGACTTAGTGGTTAATGCACTTGCCTGCAAAGCCTAAGGACTCAGGTTCAGTTCTCCAGTACCTACATAAGTCAGATGCACAATGTGGTACATACATCTGGAGTTTGTTTGCAGTGGCTATGGGCCCTGGCATGCCCATCTCTCTCTCTGTGTCTTTCTTCTCTCTATCTCTCTCTGTTTGCAAATAAATAAAAATTTTTTTAATATTAAAAAAAATAAGACTGGGCCAGGCGTGGTGGCACATGTCTTTAATCCCAGCACTCGGGAAGCAGAGGTAGGAGGATCGCCATGTGTTCAAGGCCACCCTGAGACTACAGAGTGAATTCCAGGTCAGCCTGAGCTAGAGTGAGACCCTACCTCGAAAAACAAAAACAAAAAACAAACAAACAAAACAAAACAAAACAAAAAGACTGGGAGGGAGGATGGAGAACAGTTAGGTAACATTTAGAAGAATGTCATTTATTGAATAGAACCTTACTGAGTGGAGCAAATTATAAGGAATTAGAGAAGTTGGGAGTCAAGAGAGAGCTTGGGGGCTGGAGAGATGGCTTAGCAGTTAAGCGCTTGCCTGTGAAGCCTAAGGACCCTGGTTCAAGGCTCGATTCCCCAGTACCCACGTTAGCCAGATGCACAAGGGGGCGCACGTGTCTGGAGTTTGTTTGCAGTGGCTGGAAGCCCTGGCGCGCCCATTCTCTCTCTTTCTCTCTATCTGCCTCTTCCTCTCTCTGTCACTCTCAAATAAATAAATAAGTAAATAAACTGAACAAAAAAAAAAAAAAAAAAAAAAAGGAGAGAGAGAGGTTGGAGCACAGGTAAAGGCTCTTAAGTCTGAATTCCAGTCCTAGTCTTTTTAAAAAATCTCTCTCCTCGCCTTCTGTCTGCCCCCTCCTCACTTTTCTAGACCAGCTAAGTGATAACTTGGGCAATGTATGGCCCTCTAAACCTATCTCTCCTCCTCTGGAGATTGGACATGGCAACACTAACCCAGAATGCATCTGTGCGAGGCACTTGGGGCAGAGAGACGAGAGCATGTTCCCAGCCCTGCCTCAGTCCTGCTCTCACATCTGTCAGGGCCAGGGGATCTGAGAGACAGTCTGGGCATGAGTGCGAGGCTATGTGAGGCCTCCCTTTGAGAGGACCACGGTCACCCCTGAGGAGACCTGACTGCAGCCCAAGGAAGGACTTGGAGGTGTGAAGGTGGTGGGCCTGGCACATTTTATCAGGACTGCTCAGCCAGTCTCCTCACTGTCCCTCCTGCTCCCTGTTGTTTTTCTAGCCCATTCTGCACACCCAGTAGCCTTTGTTCTAGCGTTCAGGGACCGGTCTACCTTTCTATTCCACCTCCCACAAGAATCCTCCACACCCAGGTCGGATAGTCCCTGAACGGTGTTGTTTTTGCATCTAGGTAGCTTTTCTTGCTTGCAATGCCCTTTTCTTCCTCTTCCTTGATAAGAGAACTCTTTTTCTTTTCTTTTTTAATAATATATTTTATTTCATTTACTTGAGAGAGAGAGAGAAAAAAAAAATGGGCACGCCAGGGCCTCCTGCTGCAAAATGAACTCCAGATGTGTGCGCCACCTTGTGCATCTGGCTTATGTGGGTCCTGGGGAATCCAACCTGGGTTCTTTGGCTTTGCAGGCAAGTGCCTTAATCACTAAGCCATCTCTCCAGCCTGAGAACTCTTTCTCATGCCAGTCTAATTTAAATGTCCCTTCCACTGAAGAGCCTACCCCGACCTCACGTCAGGGTAGGACCCTTTTACGGCCTTCCATGTCCCCAGTCACACAGCACTGACCCACTGTATGAAACATTCTACTGCTGTGAATGTTTTCTAGTCTGAGCACCCCGAGGCTGGGGACGATCGATAGCTGAACCTTTCCTTGTCTCCAGAGAATATGCAGGGTCCTGGCGCTGATTGTGAGCATCTCAGAGCTCGTTGCTTGTGAATATGTGTGAAGATAATGGAGAGGGTACACAGTTACAGGTAAGTTGCAAATGACAGGTGGCCCTGTCCCCAAGTCCTAGAGGGACACCAGGACTGGAATCTGAATAGAGAACTGATGATCACTGGTCTCTTTTGCTAAAGGAAACCATATTTGAATTCATTTCCAAAAATTAGAACATGTTTTCTGTATGACTATCTGGGGCCAGCAGGACAAAAGTCTAAATAAAGGCAATTCTAAGACATTAGAATGATCAAGGGGTCCTGCCTAGCTGTGTTCAAGGTACTGCCAACATTAACCACCAGGTGGCAGTCTTCCCCCAACTCTCTGCTGGCCCCAGGCACAGTGGAATCTTAAAATATTTGATATTAGAATCTGTTTGGTGGCAGAACCATGGTCCTGGACTTTCAAAGATTCTATGAGACATCATTTATTAACGGTATTGCCCTCAAGTCGGGGCGGGGAGGGACTGGTGCCCCCAAAGGATGAAGGCTTTTTGGAGAAGGATGTTCTGTGTGCTGCTATTGCAGAAATTTTTTTGGAAAGATCATTTTAAAGCCAGTATGAGTGAAAAAGTACAGGAGCTTATTTACCTGAGGCCAGAAGAGCTTGCGATAGCTCTCTAAAGAAGCTCTGGCCTCAAGCTGAGATTTTCTTTTCCTTTTATAGTTTTTATAGCCGAGGGGAGGGGGAAGTGAACAAACATGACGTGGCAGTTTGTATCTTAATCATTTCTGTAGTCAGGGCCTCCCTAACAATGAACTCCATTTCACTTTCTTTTAGCCTAAACTCTCTCTCTTTTGAAAATCATCCCTCTGGGCCCTTTCTTTTTAAATTTAGCTAATTTATTTATTTCAGAGAGAGAAAGAGGCAGAGAGAAAGAGAGAGAGAGAGAGAGAGAGGGAGGGAGAGAACGGGCATGCCCAGGCCTCTAGCCACTGCGAACAAATTCCAGATGCATGCACCACTTAATGCATCTGGCTTTATGTGGGTACTGGGGAGTTGAACCTCGGTCCTTAGACTTTGCAGGCAAGCGCCTTAACCGCTAAACCATTTCTCCAGCCCCTCTGGGCCCTTTCTAAACAGCTTTCTCTTTGAGATTTTTCCATCTACTAACAAAAAAAGTTGAGCTTCTCAACAATTAACTCTTATAGTAACTCAATAAATCAGTTTAACTTTTTTCTTTTTTTGAGATAAGGTTTCACTCTAGCCCAGGCTGACCTGGAATTCACTATGGAGTCTCAGGGTGGCCTTGAACTCATGGCGATCTGCCTACCTCTGCCTCCCAACTGCTGGGAATAAAGGTGTGCGCCACCACACCTGGGTTAGTTTAACTTTTTTTTTAAACCACACTGTGCGTGTACGTGTGCATGTGTGCATGTGTGTGTGTGCGCACGTGTATGTGCCTGCGTGCATGCGTGTGTACGTGAGCATGCATGAACACGGAGTCTAGCCGCACTGCTAACCTAGGGTTCGCTGGGAGTTGGTGGGCTTGATTGATTTCCCAGCAGTGTCCACTCTCCCTTCTGTGTCCCTTCTGTTTCCAGGGCTCTGTTCAGACATGGGCAGCTGTGCTTGGCTTTAACTCTTCCAGACACCCAAGGTTCATCCTGTTTAGGAAGTCAGCCCTACCTGGTCCGCAGTCATCAGACAGCCTGTGAGGACCCATGGGAACTGCTATGAGCATCCATGTCTGCCTCCTATGGGAAGACCATGGAGGGAGTCCTCTGAGTTCTTCCTGGAATACCCTGTTCTCTTTTTTGCTGTTGTTGTTCATTTCTATTTATTTATTTAAGAGTGACACACAGAGAGAGAAAGAGGCAGATGGAGAGAGAAAGAATGGGCACGCCAGGGCTTGCAGCCACTGCAAACGAACTCCAGACGCGTATGTCCCCTTGTGCATCTGGCTAACGTGGGTCCTCAGGAATCGAGCCTCGAACTGGGGTCCTTAGGCTTCACAGGCAACTGCTTAACCACTAAGCCATCTCTCCAGCCCTGTTCTCTTTAAGCGTCGATGGCGGGAGCCTAGGCCTGCAATGGATTCCTGCCTCTAGCTCACTCTTTAGTGGAAACCTCATCCCAGTCTCTGTGCTGCTCTTTGGAAACCCAGCGTGGGGTGGTGAGTCCTGGCTCAGCAAACTTCCTGTCTGGTATGAGGGAGAGGTTCCCCGTCTGGCAGGCATGTTCCATTCCTATGGGGAGCTGCCGAGTTCCCTCCACTGTCCATCAGGCCAGGAGCTTCTCAGAACAAACAAGGCACGCCTCATGGGGCTCCTGCTGAATTGCCCCCCTTCCCTCCAGTTCGCTGTGTTTACACACATGTTCTATTTCATACCTCTCCGTACAGGTGGGGTCTTAGGGCCTCTGGTTCTCAGCTTTGGGTCCTCACTGCAAATGCTCAAGTGTCATGACATCTGCCTGTGTCCCTGTAAAAGTTTACCTCAAAGGGAGGTGGATTGGGGTTCCCTGAGGTTCACTGTCATTGGAGCTCCTTGCCTCCGAGCATGGGGCCTGCAGGAGACAGTCGGGGGGGGGGGGCAGCTCCTCATGTGGATGAAGGGCCCTGCTATGTCCTTACGCCCTGTTTTGAAACAGTCTGTGCCTCTCAGCAGGACAGGGTCTCGTGTTCTCCTCTGCAGAGGAACTGGGGCAGGGCGGGGGACAGAACAAGTATTTGTGAAAGCGAGCATTCCACAGCAGCTATTTCGGGGTTTCTCACATTTCTCTCATTCATATGCTTCTTCCATATTGGTTAAAGCTCTGTATTATTTTTAATATTTCCCCATTAGCATTCTTTATATAAATGTCTAATGTCATGGTCTCCAAAGCAATGACACTCCCCGGGCTTGATGTATTATGTTTCTCCCTGATGCACATTACAATAACTATATAACTATTTAGGAAAATAGCACAGAACACCGAGACACGTCCGACACCACCAGTGAGGTTTATCCCACTCCTGGGCGAGTTAATTTTCACAAACTGCTCTGACATCACTGATATCATTTTTTGTTTTTTTCCAGAGAAAGAAACGGAAGCCCAGAAAGGTGAAGTGACTTGGCCAAGGTCACACCGAGTCTTCTGATCTTGGCCCCACAGCCTGGGGAAGGGAGGAGTAGGTGCTTGAGCAGAGGGGGGGGGGGCAGCTAATGAAAAGAGAAAAGGGGGCAGCTGCCAGTGAGAAATGGAAGAAGGTAGGGAACACAGGGGTTAGGGGATGAGATGCCATGTCAGAAAAAGCAAATGACCCGAGTCCCAATGTCCTATGCTCAGTAATGGCCATGAAAATAGCTGAAGATTTGCCTGCGTTTGTGTGACCAAGATTTATTGTGCCAGCAGCTCCGGTAATTGGATGAGGAAACGCTGCAGCTGGGCCTGCTGGCTGGAGAGTCATTATCTGGGAGGGGAGGTGGGTGGGGAGTGGCCCGGGGTCTGTCCAGCTGTGGAGACGCTGTAAGCCCGGGAGGAGCAGGCAGGCAGGCCTCAGAGATCTAGGGGACCCTTCCCCGTTCAGAGGGGATGCTGAGGGGCATAGGGACAGGCTCAATGCCATGGCCATTACACTGCAGAGCAGGAGGAGGGCCTGGCCTCTGCTGAAGGCGATGGACAGCCCAGCAGCGGACTTGAAGCTTGTGGCCAGCAGAAGAAAAAAAAAAAATTCCCCAGTTTATCTCTTATTGCCTGTATGGCCTTGGACAGGTGACTTCCCCAAACCTCAGCTTCCCCAGCCGTATACTGGGAGTGATGGTGCTGGCTTAACAAGGGAGTTGTGAGAAGACTGTTTGGTCCTGTTTAGAACCAAGATCTTACTCTAGGGAAGCCTTCATTCTCAACCTGAGCGCTCAGGTCTGGCCCGTATTCCTCCCGTCTGGGTCCTGTGAACCCTCAGCCCCTGCCCTCATCCCTAAAACTCGATGCGCAGTCACTGCGGGCACTTTCTACGTGTACTGGGAGGGTCCCAGGGAGGAGCCCTTAAGGAAGGAGGATTTGGGAAACAGTATCCTCCTGCTTCACAGGACTCTCAGGGCAATGGGAGCTGAAAGAGCCGGGGATGTAGAAACGGGCTCAGCCAAGAGAGGTTGAGTGGCTCTGGAGAAAGACAGCTCTTGGATTCCAGGTCCATCTCTACCACTAAGCAAACTAGCTATGTGATTTTTCATAAGTCATTTTCCCTCTCAGCCTTTGTTTTCTCATACTTTATTTGGATTTCTGTAGTTGCAAAGAACAGAATTTTACATGTGGCCGATGGACAAAGTGGAGTTGAATATGAGCCAGCTGTGGGGACTAGAACAGGAATCAAACACTGGTCAGCAGAGACCACGCACGCAGGGGCCTGGCTTTTCTTTCCCCTTTCTGTCATTGGGTCTCGGTTACTGTACATTCACTCCACTACTCACTCACAGGCCAGTTCTGCCCTTCTCCTGGGCACCTCTCTTCTCTCTCACAGCTTCTCTTTCCTTGGTATGGTGGTTTGGCTGTGGAATGTCCCCCATAGGCTCATGTGTTTGAAAAGTTAATCCCCAGTTGATGGTGCGGTTTGGGAAGGTTGTGGAGCCCTCTCGAGAAAGTGGTCACAGGCCTTGAGATTTTATAGTCCGGTGCCACTTGCCAGTTCACCCTGCTTTCCTGCTGCTGATGTGAAGATGCGATGTGCTGCTGTCTGCTCCTGCCATGCTCTCCCCACTGTGACGGATCTTCCTCTCTGCGCTGGTTTGAATGTAAATGTCCCCCATAGCCTCAGGTATTTTTGACTAAGCTTCCTACTTAGTCTCCAGCAGGTAGAGCCCTGCTAGAGGAGGCGGGTCACTGGGAGCGGATTTTGAGCCTAACCTACTTGTGTGTTCAGAGCCAGCTTGAGCTCTGTTTGTTCTCTCTCTGCTGTGGATGCACGATGTAGTGAGCCAGCATCTCCCTGCCACGATAAAGCTTTTCCTTGAAACCGCAAGCCTGAAGTAAACCCTCACAAGCTACTTCTGGTAGGGTGCTTTGTCCCTTAATGAGAAGGTAACTGAACTGCAATGCCCTCAAAACTGTGAGCTGAAATAAAGCCTTTCCTCCTGTCAGCTGCTTCTGGTCAGGTGTTTTGTTCCAGCAACTGGAAAGTAACTGATACATTCAGAAACCCTGCTCCAGAGCTTACATGGATCTTTTCATCGCTGCAGCCAGCCCAACTTCATGATTCCTTGCTCTGAGCTCTTCCCTGCACCCACTCCCCACCCTTCCCAGTGTATGTGCATGCAGAGGTCCCTGATTGGCCCTGTTCATTTTCCTACCCACCTTTGCTAGTGTAGAACGTACTTATGATCTGTATCGGGATAGCGTCACATGGCCTAAAACTCAGATGAAGGACTGACAAGCCTAGTAGTGAATGGAGGTTAGTGGAGTTGGATTAGGTCGCATACATTAGCGCCACACGTGTTACTTGACATACCACAATACTCAGAGATGCTTCTGAAGAATCCTCCTTCCTACCATAAGCCGTTCTGACTCTTTCTTCTTCCTTCCAGACTTGTCTGTCTTCTCCCCTCACTACTTTTACCAGCATCCCTTCCTTCCCTGACCAGCCTGGACTTGAGATGGGCTGATTCTCCCACCTAGACCCACTACAGTGTCCTTCACCTCAGCTAAGCTCACCCTTACAGCTCTTGCAAGCCCAGCTGTCATCTCCCTTTCCACAGACCTCCTGCCAAGGTCTCTGTCCCTCACTGGTAGGGAGAAGGTGGTTGAATTGTAAGTTAGCTGACATTCACTACCACTGCCTGGCCCCAAGCTTTACTCCTTATGACATAAACAAGTCACGGTCTCCTCTTGACAAAGAGCTTTTTCTCAGATGGACAAACTGAGATGTAGCATGCAGTGGCATGAACCTAGCCTTAACTTGAAATCCTTGACTCAAGAGCAAAGCTGTTAGTCCACTCCGATATTTCCCTCTTCTCCCTAGCTTTCCAAGATGAACTGTCTAACATTCGACTAATTAGCAGCTGATTTATGTGGGCCGCTAACGGCTAACTTTATCAAACACTTCCTATGTGCCAGGCACTGTTCTAAATAATGTCCCACATTCTTCACCTTCAAATGAATCTCTGCAGGATAGGCAATACCTATTTTCTCATTCCTGTGAACAAATACCTGACCAGAATTAGCTTAAGGAAGGAAAGGGTTTATTTTGGCTTACAGTACCAGGGGCATACATTCCATCATGGTGGGGAAGGCACGGTAGCAGGAGCATGAGGCCGAGTTGGTCACATTGCAGCCAGAGTTGGGAAGGAGAGGGTGAACAGGAAGTGGGGCTGGACTATAAAACGTCAAGGCCTGCCCCTAGTGACCCACTTCCTCCAGCAAGGCTCTGCCTCCTATAGGTTCCATTAACCTTCCTCCTGCAATCTTGTTTCTACTTTCTTTCCTATTTCTCTTCCCCTTCCTATCCCTTTCCTCTCCTAATGCTACTCTTTCCTTCTTCCAAGACCTCTGAAAAAGATTAGATAGAAGTCACTAATGTGTCAGCACCAAAAGATGCCCCTGTTTCTAGTGCACAGAGGTAATTCAGGGCCATCAGGAGGGTGTTATCAGTTCCTTCAACTCTTGGTGACACTGTGCCCATGAAGACCACTTTGTCACCCCAGCTGGGGACCTGCAATAATCACTGTTTTGCAAACTCTTGTCTTAGATTAAGTAACTTGACTGAAGTTGCACTGCCCTGTCTGAGCCTATTCACAGTAAGACCATCTGGTTTCAGACCCTGAGCTCTTTATCGTTGTTGTAGAACTGTGGCCAGAATTGAAGTCTCACCCAACTTAAGGACCTGCACCAATTTCCTTTCTACTTCCTCTGGGCACTGATCCCATCAGTCACCCCTTACCTAGGTAAGCCCTTTCCTCACCAGCCCCTTAGTATTCAATATGATTACAGCTTTCCCATCTCCAAAGTGTCCCCAGCTCCATGTTACTCGATAGCTACTAACTACTCTTTCTTTCCTCACTATGACAGCCCAATTTCTCAAGATTCTCTACTTACCCTCTAAACTTCCTCTCTGCCTTTCTTTTTTAGTTTTATTTATCCATTTTGAGAGAGAAAGTGAGAGAGGCAGATAGAGAGAATGGGTGCGCCAGGGCATCCAGCCACTGCAAATGAACTCCAGACACATGGGCCACCTTATGCATCTGGCTTATGTAGGTCCTGGGGAATTAAACCTGGGACCTTAGGCTTTGCAGGCAAGTGCTTTAACTGCTAAGCCATCTCTCCAGCCCCCTCCTCTCTGGTTTTTCAAAACTGGACCCTACTTCCTGCTTCCCTCCCATCTAAACTTCCTTAAACTAATGGAGTCTAGACACTTACATTCCTAGGGGTGAAGTGATTCCTTTCAATGGCTTAGAAATACTGTCAATCAAACATGGCATCAGCTTTGTAAGTTTAAAGCATGTTATAGCCCTAGTGGTTTTGCAGGTTCTTCCATTGAGATTAAGAAGATAAGCAAAGATACACCTGGAATCTTTGGTATAGCAGTTGGCAGTGACAATAACTCTTCGTCGAGCCTTCTCTATCCAGCTAGGGTTTGGCTTTTCTGCTCATGTGCACTCGATTATGATACCCAGCTAAAATGCCATTCATCAACAAAGCCAGAAGTGTCCTGCAGGGGCACCTGACTGACATGCACGTTGTTCCGTTTCACTTGGTACACACAGTGCTTACTCTTTGCTCCTTTACTGTTTTGGCAATGACAGCTCGTAGTATCTTTCTTGGTCAATGCAATTATTTGAAAATAGTATCAAAATTAGTTTGTTTCTTTTTGGTGTTTTTTAAAAATCAGTTATTGCACCTTTCCAACAACAATCTTCTTGCATTTCTCATCTTTCTCTTTTCCTCCTTCAATCCTGTTTCTCCTTTCCTATTTCTCTTTCCCTTCCCATCTCTTTCTCCTCCTAATGCTACTCTTTCCCTCTTCCAGGACCTCTGGAAAAGACTGACTAATGTGTCAAAAGATGCCCCCATGCCTAGTGCACAGAGATGATTCAGGGCCATCAGTAGGGTGTTATGGGCTCCTTCAACTGTTTGGTGACATTCTGCCCACGAAGACCACTTTGTCAAGGTTCCTATAAGTACTGAGTACCTCTTCTCCACCCCTGCCTGCTCTCAGTAAAACTTTTGGCTTTCACCTTACTGATCCCTTGGCAGCACTGGGAACCTTCCTGAAGCAATTCTTTTGCTCCTTGGCTGTGGATTCCCTGCCTATAGCCTCTTGTATTCCTCCTCTGAGGGTTGAGTTCCCAAATGTCCCACACTTTATCTTTCTTTGTAAACACTCTCTCCATTCATCTCACCCATTCATGTAACCATGACTGTCATTGGTCAATAATTTTCAAATCTCTGTCTCCAGGCTAGGTCTTAGTGTCTACCTACATATTCAACTGTCCTCTATATTTCTACTGATCAAGACCACACTCACCATCCTCTTCCAGGCCACCCACTTTTCCTGTGTTCTCCTCATCCTTCATCCTCCCTGGCCAGAAGCCTGCATGCCATCCTTCACTCCTCTCTCTATTTTGCTTTCCACATTCAAACAATCCCAAAGGTCAGACAAAGTCTATTCTGTCTCAGGTGTTTGCAAAACTGCCTTCTATTCCAGGAAGCAGAACAAATTGAAAGACCTGAATTGGACAGGTATGGGCATTAGGATTGGGCAGGTCTGTGAAATCCTGTCTCCACTACTTATTGACTGTATGATTTTAGATAACTCTCTAATTCATCTTAATTTCTTTTTAAAATATTTAAATTTATTTATTTACTTGCAAGGAGAGAGAGACACACACACACACACAGAGACAGAGAGAGAGAGAGAGAGAGAGAGAGAGAGAGAGGAAGGATGGGCATACCACAGTCTCTAGCCACTGCAAACAAACTCCAGATGCACATGCCACTTTGTGCATTTGGCTTTATGTGGGTATTGGGGAATCAACCCAGATCATTAGGCTCTGAAGGCAAGTGCCTTCACTGCTGAGCCATTTCTCCAGCCCAACTTGTCTTATTTTTTTTTTGTCTAGAAGATGAGGTATAATAATCTACTTCAAGAATTATTGGTTAGAGTTAGAAACAATGATGTAAACATGTAGCACTGTGCCTATCTACTATTGACATTTAATGCTAGTATTTATTATAAAAATGATAATAATAGTATTTCCTGGTCCACTGTTATTGCTGTAATTTGACAGGGTCTTCACTCTCCTAGACCACTGCATTAGTTTACTCATTGAATTCCCTTTCTTCTCTCCATGCTCCTACTGTTAAATCTGCTTTTCAGAGAGATTGCTCTAAAAATCACTACCTGCATGGAACTCTCCCCGCCCCCCCCCCCGGCTTAGTTTGTGTGTGTGTGATTCATATACATGACTGTATGTGCACATGGGTGTACATGTTTATGCAGGTATGCATATCTGTGTGTGCATGTGGAGACCAGAGGTTCATGTTGAGTGTCTTACTCGAGTTCTCCACCTTAATTTTATTTATTTATTTGTTTATTTTGTTTTTATAAAGGTAGGGTCTTACTTTAGCCCAGGCTGACCTGGAATTCACTCTGTAGTCTCCAGGTGGCCTCGAACTCGTAGTGATCCTGCTACCTCTGCCTCCCGAGTGCTGGGATTAACGGCGTGCGCCACCGCAGCCAGCTTCTACCTTACTTTTTTGAGACAGGGTCTCTCACTGAACCCGTAATTCACTGATTCAACTAAACTAGCTAGCTAAACCAGCAAGCCCTGGGAATCCTCCTGCTTCTGTCTCCCCAGCTCTGGGATTACATGCAAGTGCCACCTCGCCCACCGTTTTACATAGGTGCTGGAGAGCTGAAATCAGGTCCTCAAGCTTGCCAATCTTTCCCCCACCTCCTACGTACCCTATGCCCCAGCAGCTATACCTGTAGATATCCAAGCACACACTGATGGCTTCTCCCTCTCCAGTCATGTTTATTCAAGCATTCCCACCCCCCGCTCCAGCCTCTGCCTGGATGTCTCGCTCCCCGTCTTCCCTTGAATCCTACCTGACATATCTGCATCCTCCACACTCAGTACTAATGTCTGTGCCTCTCTATGGGGATGTTTGTTTATTTAGCATCCACTGCCAGCTCCATGAGGGGTAGGAGCAGGTCTGGTTCTTCAGGGTGGCCCCTGCCTTGCTCACACAGAGCATGGCTCAGAGAAGGGCTTTGTGGAACATCTCTGGGCATGTGTCCAACACAGTGGGCTGGCGGCAGGGTCAAGGATGGAGCTCAGAACTCTGTCTTTCAACTCAGGATCCTTCCTTTTTTTTTTTTTTTTTTTTTTTTTTTTTTTGCTTCAGTGACGCCTGAGAGCCAAAGGCAGGTGTGTGGGGGTGGGGGGAGCTCCCCAAGTGAGGGCGGCGGGCAGCCTGAGGACGACACCCATCCCATCTCAGTGCCGCACCTGATAAGTGAGGGAAGGATCAAATTATCCACTGCCCGTGTCCCCGGTCTCCCCATCGTACATGGACGGGAGATGAAAAAAGAATGACACAAAATCCAATCTTCCTTGGTGCGGAGGCTGGCAAGATGGGGGTGGGGCTGGCGGCCAAGCAGCAGCTTATCACCCTCCACATCTCATATTTATTGCCTCCTAATTGAAGGCAGCTTGGACATGTCCCGGTACTGGTCCCCCGACAAGACAGATGGGGTACAGCGATGCAGAGGGAGGAAGTCAGGACACACACTTCCTCGGGGGGATTGCAGTCATCCGGGAGGAGGGGTAAGGCAGCTAGCTGGCTGCTACACTGGCCCCAGGGGTTCAGTCAGAACTGACTCAGGTTCAAGGTTTTGCTTTTCCACTCATTTGTGATGACTTGGGACCAGACATGCTCCTCTCCAGGCAATGGCTTCAGGCTTCTGGATTTCCTGAGCAGGGTAGAGGAGAACTGTTTGGGGAAATCTGAGCTCCTAATTTTCTGTGAGGCTTTAGGTCAATCTATACCTCCCTGGGCTCTGTGATTTCTCCTTGTGAAGAGGAGAAGATGCCTTCCTCTTCTACATGAAGGAGGAGAGGGTTGGGCTGGCCTAGAAGCAGTCAGGTTGTGCGTTTTAGCAACAGCACTGGAAGCAAAGTTCCTTATGGGGAAGAAGACATGCTGCCAAATAACCAAGAACCTGCTATGGTTTCCAGTTGCTATGGAAATGGTCCAAGTTCCCAGGTTTGCCATTCAACACTTTATGAAAGCCACACGGTCTTGCTTTTCCGTTTATGTCATTGCAGGGAAAGGGACTGGAGCCGGGAGTCCAGAAGCCAAGTCGTGCCTGGGGTTTGGACCAGGCTTACCATTCTCTTGCTGTGTGACCTTGGGCAGGACCTTGCCCATCTCTGGGGCTGTTTTTCCATCCATATGATTTGCATATGTGATCTGTCTTCTTCCGGACAAGTCTCACTTTCACGTTGTTGTCTTTTTGACCCACTGAGTTTAATCAGGGGTGCTTGCATGAGCATGGGGTGGGGGTTATTTACCACTGCATGGGCAATTTACCAGTAAAGAAAATGTCCCCCTCTCCCCCCTAGCAAGCATAACTGCCAAAAATTCCTCAGGGAGGGGACAGAACCTTACATGTTCCTCCACCATCCATGACGGAATGTTGACAAGCATTTTGCACTGTAAGCGCATGAACTCAACAGGCATGCCGTACTCTGACAGCTTTCCAGAACTCTCTTCTCCATCCTCTGGCTCCCATGTGCTTTCTGTCTTCTCTTCCACAGTGCTTCCATGTTTTTTCCCCCTCATTTATTTGTTTTGTTTTTCGAGGTAGGGTCTCACTCTAATCCAGGCTGACCTGGAATTCACTATGTAGTCTCAGGGTGGCCTCGAACTCATGGTGATCCTCCTATCTCTGCCTCCCGAGTGCTGGGATTAAAGGCGTGTGCCACCACATCTGGCATGTTTCCATGTCTTTAGAGAGGCTGATGTAGATGTCCCATTTAGGGGTGAGCACTCAACGGTCACTTATTCTAAGCACTTCGATGAGTTTTGAGTCTCCCTAGTAGGTGATGCCCACTGCCCTCCAATTCCACTCATGGCCACCAGCCAACCCAGTATCATTTCCCTCTTGCAGACAGGATAGCGACTTCTTCCCTCTACCCATTGCTCTCCACATTCTAGTCACAGTGACTGTTTCATAGCATGCATCACAGGCTAGGGATGTAGCTGGTAGAGTTCCCAATGTGCATGAAGCCCTGGGTTCGATCCCCAGTATTTCATAAAAAAGTAGGGACAATGCACAGGCCTGTAATCTCAACACTTGAGTATCAGATGTTAAAGGTCATCCTCAGCTACATAGACAGACAGATGCCAGCCCGGGGTATGCTGAGACCCTGTTTCAATAAAGAACAGAGCACCAGAAGTGCTGATACAAGCATGGCCCTCCCCTGCACTAATCCTTCCTCTGTTCCCCACAGCCCTCACGGAGGCTCCTTGGCTTGTCCTTTAAGGCTCTGCATGATGTAGCTCTGTCTTGCCTCTTCTCCCACTCCTTTCCCCAGTTGGCCTCCCTGTTGCGCCCTCCGGTTCCAAACTCATGACTGGACCTTTCCAAACAGAGGCCCTGTGGTCTTGAGGATAGCAGTGGGCAGGGGACAGGGTTATGCTTGTGCCCCAACTCTGTCCAGAGCTCTGTCTGAAGTTCTGAACCTGGTCCCAGGGCCTCCAAAGTGAAGGCTGCTGCCTGTTCCCTTCTTGCAACTGATGCCTAGAGACTGAGCTAAAGGGTCTCAGAGATGACCTCCTAGAACTCCCCAATGTATAGATGGAGAAATCTGGGTCCAGGGAAGGCAGGGGTCACAGAGCAAGTTGGTACAGAGTCCAGGCGTGGCTCCTCCTTGCACTGTCCAGGTGAACGTGGGCAGTAGGGGGCATCCAGTTATTCCCTCAGTGATCAGGGTGGGGTTATGCTCAGGAGAGACTTAGGGAAATGGATCAAGTTCCCATGCCCCTCTGTGCTTCCAGGAGATTCTGACTCCATGAGTCTGTCTCCTTTAGCTACTGGCCACATGTTCCCCCTTCATGGACAGGGGAAGAGACGGAGGGAATCAGGTGAGCTAGGGCAGGCACTGTGAGCTTTTACACTCTGGGCTGTATCGATCTCTACATCTGCCATGTGGCAGTCTAGTATGTCTCCTCCGCCCTGTGATAGAGGCTCACTGTCTCCTGGAGTAGCACCTGCTTTGGAAGACAGCTGAGCCCATGAAAGACATCTTGTTCCCTCTGAGCTGCAGAGAGCTCTCAGGAGAAGGTGGTTCTCTGCAAGTTGTGCTTTGGGCCTCGCATCAATCTGTAGACACTGGGGCCTCTGGGCCTGTTTTTCTCCAGGACTGGTAGACTCTCAGGTGATGTGGTGTCTGGCTCCGCTCAGTGTACAAGGTTCCTTTTCAGAGCGTCAGTCTACTGAATCCGGTCCTGAGGGCATGCAGATAGGAATGCTGAGGCCCAGGTAGGATAGAGTATTCCCAACTCCCCCAGTATTTGGAGTTGGGCCTGTGTCCACAACCCAGGACCTGGGTCTTAGCTAGGAGCCCTTCACACACGCAATACTCCTTGTGTGTAGCGTGGGATACTGAGTGGGGCCTGTACTCTGTGGTTTTGCAGAGCGGAGCATCTGCTGACAAGGGCTTGTGTTGGATGAAGAGGAGCCTTATGGGAACCAAATATTCATAGCAAGGGCCTCAGGCAAGGGTAGATTTCATGTAGGCCCTCATGCATAATAGCTTGCATGCCTCCTGGGTGTAACGAGAGCATCATTTATCCCTCATTGTACTCAGGAAGCTGTGTGTGTGTGTGTGTGTGTGTATGTCCTCTTTTTTTTTTTTTGGTTTTTCAAGGTAGGGTCTCACTCTAGCTCAGGCTGACCTGGAATTCACTACGTAGTCTCAGGGTGGCCTCGAACTCACAGCGATCCTCCTACTTCTGCCTCCCAAGGGCTGGGATTAAAGGTGTGCACCACCATGCCCGGCTAGTGGTAAACTTTTTAATCATTCCCCTAAGATAGTGGGATTTTGTGCATTGCTGCCATGAGGGTACTTGCACAAAGGCATTGTATCATAGTAGGCCAGTGGGGTGTGGGCTAGGTGACCCCTGTCACTCACTGGCTTTAGAGCCAGGCTGGATAGAGCTTTAAGTGTCACACCTAGGAGCTTGGACTTTATCCCACAAGAGACAGAAATCCAGTGAAGATTTTCAGGGAGGGAAGGGCGTGGTCACATTGTATTCTAGAAAGATCTCTGATAATATATATGTAGCAAGGAAGATGGGGTCCTAAAACAGGCTGAGGACATGGGGTTAGAGAAGGCTAGGAAGGCTCATGGGGATGGATTTGAGAGATCTCCTGGCAGCTGTCCAACCCAAGGCGAATGGCAATTTGTTAGGGGGAGAAGAGAGCATGTAAGGGGATGGTCTAGGTGCAGCCTGGGGAACCTTCAGGACAACTGTCAGGGCCGTCAGTTCAGGTGGACATCGCTGCTATGAGTGAAAAGCTAGCTTGTGCCTCAGCGAGGAGGAGCAGCCCATATGATGGCCCCAGGGAGTTCGTCCAGGCGTGAAGGAACTGGCTTCCTAGACGGACGGACGGACGTTCCTAGGAGGAAGACAGCCGACATGGAGGCTAGTTAGTGTAGCCGCTGAGTCAGCCTATCGACACAGCAAGGCTGAACGCTCCCACGCAGAATGTCTGCTAAACCCTGTGTTTGTCCCACGAGTAAGTACAGAGCCAGGCTCAGGAGTCCAAAGGCATTGGCTGTTTTGTTCTTTTCTTGTGTTTTCTCCTGTAGCTTTTGTAGTTTCTTTTTCATATTTAGCCATTTTCCACTCACCACCTTGGCTAGGATGTCACAGAGGAGTGTTGGCCTTGAAAGGCGAGTGGACATACGTGAAGTGGCCATTGTGAGGGCAGGACCTGTGGGGTGGGCAGTGACCCAGCCCGTGCCTTAGAACCATAAGCCAAAAAGAACTGAATAAACATTTATGCCCACAGGGAAGCCAAGTGAGAAGTCAGTTCTTGCCACCAGGGGCAAAGTGGGCGTGGGTCAGAGCTCTCCTGCAGGGGCGAGGGCAGGACATTCAGTGTGTTCTTTCTTCTTTCTTTCTTTCTTTCTTTCTTTCTTTCTTTCTTTCTTTCTTTCTTTATTGAGAGAGAAGGAGGTAGAAAGAGAGAGAGAGAGAGAAAGAGAAGGAGAGAATGGGTGTGCCAGGGCCTCCAGCCACTGCAAATGAACTCCAGATATATGCGCCCCCTTGTACAACTGGCTTACATGGGTCCTGGAGAATTGAACCGGGATCCTTTGCCTTTGCAGGCAAATGCCTTAACCGCTGAGCCATCTCTCCAGCCCCTCAGTGTGCACTTTCTAAGTGCTGGTTTTTCTGTCATGAGGCAGGGCCCCCGGGGCCTCATTACCACTGTCAGCACAGATCACACATGTGGCCCATCTCCCAAGGCCTTGATTTCCTTGGGGAGTCTGCAAAGTTATTCTCTTGTCTGGAGCAAGTAGCTAGGGATTTGGGGACCCAGATTCCTAGGGATTTATTAGAGCTCTTCACTAAGATCTATTTCCCTTTTGGAGGCCAATTAAGGCAACTGGGCTCTTGGGAAATGGGCAGAGAGGACATAAACATTTGTGTGGGTGCTTGAGGCAGACCCTTCTGTCCATGGTTCCCTGAAGACTTCAGTGAACTCCTGAAGTCTTGGGCGCTGTCATTCGTGGCTATCTCTTAGAGCTTATCGCTGGAGAATTATAATCATATGTCAATTTTGGGCAAAAACCATAGCAGGAAAATCCCTTGATGCACAGAGTTTGGAATGTATTACACCCTTCCAGTGAGCCCTGATGATCTGGGCTTCAGCTGAAAAGAAGTATGACAAACTTCACGAAGAATTACAGAATTTTAGCCGGGCGTGGTGGCGCACACACCTTTAATCCCAGCACTCGGGAGGCAGAAGTAGGAGGATCACCGTGAGTTCAGGGCCACCCTGAGACTACATAGTGAATCCCAGGTTAGCCTGAGCTAGAGTGAGACCCTACCTTGAGGAAAAAAAAAAATAAAAAAGAAATAAAGAATTTAATTAAAATTCAGGCTACAGCTGTGTTGTAGTCAGTTTCGTGTTGCTGGGAGGGACATCCAACTCAGACACAGTCTGTAGGAGGAAGGGGTTTATTTCAGCTTTCAGGCTACAGGGGAGACGTTTCTTCTATAGCCGTAGAAACTGGCTCCCATTCATAAATGCACGCAGGGAGAAAACCCCCACCAGCCAGCTAAGACCAGGAGCAGCAAGCGTACCATGAGCAGGACCCCTGCAGAGCTCACTGCTCTCTGCCCACCTTTGGGCTAGAATTCAGGTCCACCCTCAGTGGCATCTCCTTCCAGTCAAGTGGCTGGAGACCCAAGTTACAAGCTTGAATAAGACACCCGAGTCTATGGGGACCATACATTCAAACTACCACACGCTGTCCGTGTGGAAAAGTTTTAAGGAAGCAGAAGTGTTTGAAAGACTATTTGGTGACCCAAATTCTCACATAACTTTAGAAAGGAAATTGCTGATGACAATCTCACAAAAAAGATACAATCCATTCCTTTTTCAGCACTTCAGCCATAATTTTACATGACAGAGAAAATTCAGAGTTATGTGAATTATGTCCTCGATGGAAAAAAAAAGATGAACTTTCTGATGAAGGCAGCAGCAAAAGTAGTGAAAAGTGGGAAAGCAAGAACAGTAACTTCTAAAGATAAGCTGAATGGTTAGTATTATTGAAACCAAAACTGAAGTTGATTTTGGTAGAGGAAAAAGGTCTCACAAGAATCTCTTACCTGAGTTGAACCATAGAAGCAGGAAAGAAGAGATTACACGGTTTATTGTCTATAATTATGGAAGTTGTCAATAGAAGAAGAAAGAGGAGGTTAGAAATGCTTCAAAGTGAAAAGTATGCTTACATGATACTATAGTTTAATATATGTGTAATTATATATACTATATATAATACAGATATATGGCATTGTGTCTAAAATATAGCTTAATTTAAAAAAATATAGCTTAATTTGAAATACTTTATTGCTAAAATGTTAATAATAAGATGGCTGTTAGAAAATGGCAATGAGGGTTGGAGAGATGGCTTAGCAGTTAAGTGCTTGCCTGTGAAGCCTCCATGTGGAGACAGGAGGAAGATGGTAAGTGTCTTCCTCTATCGCTCTTCCAGCTTGTTTCCCTGACAGAGTCTCTCATTGAACCTGAAGCTTCCTATATATTTTTTTTCTTATTTTTTATTTTTCGAGGTAGGGTCTCACTCTAGCTCAGGCTGACCTGGAATTCACTATGTAGTCTCAGGGGTGGCCTTGAACTCACGGTGATCCTCCTACCTTTGCCTCCTGAGTGCTGGGATTAAAGGCGTGCGCCACCACGCCTGGCATGAAGCTTCCTATTTTTCATTAGACTGGCCGACCAGTGAGGCCTAGTGATCCTCCTGTCTCCACCACCCTCAGCACTGGGTCGTGGGGATGCATGACCATTCTTGCTTTTTATGTAGGTGTTGGGGATGGAACTCTGGTCCTCATGTTGTTCAGCAAGTGCTCTGAGCCATTGAGCCAGCTTTCTAGCCCACACAGGGTTTTCTTTGTGTTTTGAGGCAGCGTCTCACTCTGGCCCAGGCTGACCTGGACTTCTCTATGTAGTCTCAGGGTGGCCTTGAACTCACAGTGATTCTCTGACCTCTGCCTCCCAAGTGCTGGGATTACAGGTGTGCGCCACCACACCCAGCTGGCCTGGCCTGCTTTCTTTTCTTTCTTTTGTTCTTTCTTGCCTTCAGCAGGAAACCTTTTTGGTGCATTCTCCATTAAGTCTTTCTCCTTTCAAAAGAATTTGTACCCTCACAAATTAGAGCCTTCGGTGGCTGAAGTAATGCTCTCAGAGTACCTTTTCTATTGTCCTAATAAAGAAGATAAAGTTTCTCATTTTGTCAGCTACAGTCTCCTTGTCTGGAACTTTAGACTTGCTCACAAGCCTTTCCTCTTCTGAACTCTCACCTTAATGGCTCCGAAAGCCCTCTTTATGCTAGCGCTGTGGGCTCTGTAACCTAAAGTTTCAAAACCCTTCCACATGCCCGATTCAAACCAGTCTGGACGGCCTATAAACCACATGGTCAGGTTTATCACAGCAATGGCGCCAGTCCTCAGTATGGAATTTCAATATTAGTTACTTTTCTTGCTACTGTGATCACATACCTGATAAGTAGCAGCCTAAGGAAGGAAGGAAGGGTTTATTTCAGCTTATAGTTACCAGAAATACCATGTCATAGCAGGGAGGGCACAGAATCAGAAACAATAAGCCAGTTGGTCACATTGCACCCACAGTCAGGAAGTAGACAGCAAACAGGAAGTGGGCCTGGGCTATAAAATCTCAAGGTCGGCGGCCAGTAACTCACTTCCTCCTCCTCTTGTAGGTTCCAAAACTTTCCCAAACAATGCCACCAACTGGGGAAGAACTGTTCAAACACATGAGCCTATGGGAGACATGTCACATTCAAACCACAGCAGTGAATTTCTGCTTATTTGTATTTCTTTTGAGTGTGTCATATCTCCTTATTTCCCCCATATCTTGTGATCTTTTTAAATGAAGAATTGAATATCATAATATGATGACGCGGGAAATCTGACTGTACCAACCCACTTAGAGTTTACTATTATTGTTTTTGGTGGGCTATTATTTATTACAATGGCTTTTCTGAACTTGTTTTTGTAAAACTGTGTATTCCCTATCATATGTGGGTATATACTCTAAATAGAATTGCTAAATTCTCTGGTACTTCTATATTTAATGTTTTGAAAAACTGGCACACCATTTTCCACGGAAAACTGGCCCATTTTGCCTTCTCACAGCAACGCACAGAGTTCTGATTTCTATACATCTTTGCTAACATTTATGGTTTTGTTTCACATTTTGATTTTCTTTGCCTTTTTGCATGTCTCATAGAGTATGTGTGGTATGCGTGTGCATGTGTATGTGGTCTGTGCATATATGTGTGTGTGGTCACTCACATCCTAGGTGTTATGTGTGCTGGGCATTTGAGTGTGCATGTGACCTGTGCAAATGTGTGTGTGGACACACACATCCTAGATGTGCATTCACAGAGGCCATAGGAGGATGTCATGTGTCCTCTTCTGTTGTTCTACATGTTTAGCAGAAATTTTTACTGTATTGCATATTTAATTTTTAAAATGTTTTTATTTGATATTCCCCTTTTATACATTCATCTAATTATATTAAGCACCAGAAAGCTCTATAAGATGGAAAAATGTTTCCCATGTTCACAGACAGGCAGAATTACTACTGTTAAAGTGGTTATGTGTCTGAAAGTAATCTACAGATTGAGTAAAATCCCCACCAAACCCCAATGATATTCTTCACAGAATGAGGGAAAAAAAAATCCTAGTATTTTATAGAACCACAAAAGCCCTGAATAGCTAAAACAATCCTTAGCATAAAAAGTAATGTTGGAGGTATCACAGTACCCAATCCCAAATTATATTACAGAGCCATAGTAACAACAACAACAAAAAAGCATGGTGCTGGCAGAAACACAGATATGTAGACCAATGGAACGGAATATAGGATCAGAAACAACCAATTACAGCCACCTAGTTTTTAAAATTTAATTTGCATATGTGTAGATATATGGGTATACCAGGGGCTCTTGCCACTGAAAATAAACACCAGGTGCTTGCCCCACTTTTTGCATCTGGTTTGCATGGGTGGTTTAGAAATTTAACTTGGATGGGCAGGCTTTGAAAACAAGTGCCTTTAACCACTAAGCAAGCTTCCCAGCCCTCTTATTTTTGAAGGAGCTGTCAAAAATATCCATTGGAGCTGGGTGCTGTGGCGCACGCCTTTAATCTCAACACTCGGGAGGCAAAAGTAGGAGGATCACCATGAGTTTGAGGCCACCCTAAGACTACATAGTGAATTCCAGGTCAGCCTGAGCTAGAGCGAGACCCTACTTCGAAAAACCCTACACACACTACACACACACACACACACACACACACACACACACACACACACTGGAGAAAAGACAGCTTCTTCAGTTAATTGTGCTGGGAAAACGACACGTCCCTATGCAGAGGAACGAAACTGGATACTTCTATTAATTATTTTCTTATTTCTGGAACAAGATGCCTGACCCAGAGCAAATTAAGGAAGGAGGGGTTTAGTTCAGCTTATAGTTTAAGGTTAGTCCATCATGGAAGGAGCGGCGTGGTGGCAGGAACTTCAGACAACTGGTCACAGTCAGTCTACAGTGAGTGCTCAGCTTGCTGTCTCCTTGTTCAGAGACCCCAGCCCGTGAAATGGTCTTCTTAACTCAGTTAACCTGATCAAGATAATCACTCGCAAATATGCCCAGAGGTTTATTTCCATTGTGATTCTGAAATGGGAGGGAAAAGTTGTTCTGCTCTTGGTGAGCTGGGCTATAGCAGTCCTTGCCCAGAGGGCAGTAAAGCAGCACCATTCCGGGCTTTAAGGCAATCACAGGCCAGTAGAGAAATGTGATGGGCTTTATTAAACAGGATTCAGAGACACAGTATAGACAGAAATATCAGACAAGCAAGAAAACACCCATTGACATGGATGAGAGACCCCCCCCACCCACCAAAATGAGAAACCCAAATGTGGGCTGGATTTGAGAAGTGTAAGTATGTTGGGGCTGTCTCTATCCATAATTGAGAGTATCATAAACTGATGGTCTGTTGGAAGTTTAGTAGTAACCTGGAGATCCTTTGTGTTGAGGAGGGAGCAGGGAACCAGGCAGGCTGATCACAAAAGCAGTGATTCACCTTGGCCGACCACAATGCTTTTGGGTGAACTCCCAGAGCCCCAACCTGGCCCCAGTCATCGATGCGGTTTCTCCGTCTCCATGCCAATTGTACAGCTTCTAGGTTTCTTAACTATGCAATTTCCAGAAGTGGGGCATTTCTCCCTCAATTCTAAATCCCATCAAGTTGACCCAAGTAACCATCACAATACCTATATCCCATCCTGACAAAAATCAACTCCAAAATGGACCAAAGACTTTAATATGAAGCAGAAGCTCTGAAACTGCTAGAGAAAAAAGTAGGGAAAACACTTCAAAATAGAGGAATAGGCAAAGACTTTCTGAACAGCACTCTAACCTCACGGGAAATAATCCTAGGAACTGAGAAACGGATTACATGAAGTTTAGAAGTTTCTGCAAAGCAAAGGAAACAATTGAGTGAAAAGACAACCTACAGAATAGGAAAAAAAATAATCTTTACCAACTACACATCAGACATGGGATTAATATCCAGGATATATAAATAACTACAAAAACTAAATACCAAGCCCCTGGATCATCTTATCAATGAAGGGGCTAATGGACTAATTTGAGAGTTTTCAAAAGAAGTACAAATGATTGATAAATACTTGAACAAGTGATATGCATCCTTACCAATCAATGAAATGCAGATTAAAACTGATTTAAGATTCCATCTCATCCCAGTCAGAATGGCTGTCACCATGTAAATAAATGGTAACAATTCTGTCAGATGTGGGGAAAGAGGGGACATTATTCACTGTTGGTATGAGTGAAAGCTGGTAAAGCCACAGTGGAAATCACTATGAAAGGCCCTCAGAACACTGGAAACAGAACTACTGTTTGACTCAGCTATCTCTCTCTCGGGAGGCAAGTAAGTCAACACAGCACAGATAACTTGCACATCCATGTTTATTGTTGTACTATTCATAGTAGCCAGGAGAGGGAACACTCCTAGATGTCCATCAATAGTTGAACGAATAAAACAAATGTGGTACATACACACCAGGGAATTTTATATAGCCATAAAGAAATAATCAAATCATGGCTTTTGCAGGAAAATGAATACAACTGGAAATCATTATGTTTAAGTGATATAAAAAAAGACTGAGAAGACATGGTTTGCCTTATATGCAGAATTAAAGTTAAAAGTTGTTGGGGGGGGGGTTGTTGGTCGATCTGGAAATTAGAAAGGGGATTATGAGAACGGAGGAAGAGATTTTTAAGGGAGAGAGAAATAGGATAATGGAAGACGTGTGATAGGAGAGAAGAGTAGGGAACTGAGTGGGGGAAGAGAGGGAAGTGGCCAGAATGGGGAGGAGGCATGGAGAACGGCAGTGGGCAGGAGAATGAATGAGACAGAGCATCATGGGACATATGTGTGGAAGATGCCATGATGAGACCCATTACTTTGTGTGCTAACCTAAAATATTCATAAGAAAAGATAAACGTATCTTCCGCTCAAGAGATGTTAACTCCTAAAGGAAGCCTAAGGGTTAAGAAATGAAAAGATTATGAAAAACGTTAATAGATTAGAGTCATTATTTCTTAATTCTCATTTTAATTTTAGAGGTTATTAATTTTATACACTTGCTCTCACTTCCCTTTGATCATCAAAAATGTTAGTTGTATCATTAATCTTACTTTGTCAAGGTTTAGAACATTAATTCATATTCTGTAGCTATAATTCACAAAGTTCTTTAGTCTGGGTTCTATATTTAAATAGTGCTCACCACTGTCACTTATTTTGGTTTCTGATTTTATTTAAATTTTTTTATTTATTTCAAGTAGAGACAGACACATAGGGTGGGGAATGGGCAGGTCAGGGCCTCTAGCCGCTGCTTGGGTGCTGGGCAATCAAATCTGGGTTATTAGGGGTTGCAGGCCAGCACCTTAACCACTGAACCATCTCTGCAGTCCCTTATTGCGGATTTCTTTTTTGGTTTTTGAAGGTAGGGTCTTGCTCTAGCCCAAGCTGACCTGAAATTCACTATGTAGTCTCAGGCTGGCCTTGAACTAATAGTGATCCTCCTACCTCCACCTCCCAAGTGCTGAGATTAAAGGCTTATGCCACCAAGCCCTTTTTATGGATTCTTTTTTTTTTTTTTTTTTTTGAGACACACACACACATACAGAGAGAGAGAGAGAGAGAGAGAGAGAAAGAACTGGCTGCGCCAGGGCCTCCATCCACTGACTCCATCCATCAAACTCCAGACACATGTGCCACCTAGTGCGCATGTGAGACCTTGCGCTTGCATTACCTTGTGTTTCTGGCTTACATTGGACCTGGAGAGTCAAACATGCGTTCTTAGGCTTCACAGGCAAGTGCCTTAACTGCTAAGCCATCTCTCCATCCTTATTATGTATTCTTAAGGCCAGTAATACTTTTTTTTTTGTTCATCTATTGGTTGTCTGGCTTGCTTTATGTAATACATTTCCAATGAAGAGCTTGTAGATGCCATCTTATCTGAGGTCCTTCATGTCTTATTGGCTGGTAGCCTTTAGGCTTGAGTGACTTCAGAACTGTTGTTCATCATGTTGTGATACTGATGCTATGGGAAGTGTTTTTCTTCTGAAGTGCTTGAAATATTTTTTCTTTCTCTTTGAAGTTTGATAACTTAACCAAGGTATGCACGGATATCCATCTTCCTTTACCAGTTTGTCATGAGATGATATGCTGTGCCCTTTTGCATAGTAGAATTAGTTCTTTATTTCATGGAACTTTCCTGCTATTTATCTTTGGATAACCTTCCCATTATACTCACTGACATCTTTACTTCAAGGTCATCAAGTATCCTTCTGAATGAAAGACTCTCTTTTTTACAGTGTGGGGTTTGAACCTAGGTCCTCATGAATGCTAGACAAGCACTCTATCACGGAGTTATTTCCACAGTCCCAAATAGTCTTATGATAAACGTTTTTCTTCCAGACTTTTTATCTTCCTTCCATTTAGGAATTGGGAAGCAGCACAGTTTCTCTCTCTCTCTTTTATGCCTTCCTTCAGTTCCTCTATCTATCACTCGCTAATGACCTACTGTTTATCATGCCACTTGAGTCCTAAGGTTTTGCCCTTGCCCAGGGATGGTTGTGAATGTCTATAATTCCAGTACTTGGGAGGCTGATGCAAGGTAATTTTAAGTTCAAGGCCAGTTTGTGCTGCATAGCAAGATTCTAGCTCAAAAACAAAACAACAACAAAGAAACATATTCTGATGTCTCTGAGCTGTCAGAGACTCAAAGAACCTAATTTGACATCTTAGATCTTTATAAAGAGGCTGTTGAGGCTAAGGAAAGAGCTCAATGGATAAATGCTTGCCTTGTAAACATGATGGCCCAAGATGGCCTGACATGACCCAAGTTTGATACCTAAACCCACATTTAAAAAAAAATGGACATAGCTACACATGCCTGTAAATCCAGTTCTGTGGGAGACAGTGATAAGAAAATCTCTGTGGCTCACAGGGTAGCCCATCTGACAAAAAAGTAAATAATAAGACAAACAAAATGGCAGCTCCAGTTTCAATGAGAAACTACATCTCAAAGAAAGAACAAGGAGGGCGTCTGAGGCTCTCCTCTGGCCTCCCCATACCTGTACACCAGAGACTATCAGCACACGTGTGCATACACTCTACATACACCACACCGCACATGTTATACACACGTGCCAAAATTAAACTCTGGTTCCAGGTTTGCTTTGTTTTGTTGAGGTGAGGTCTCGCTCTAGCCCAGGCTGACCTGAAATTTCTCTGGTGTAGCCTCAGGCTGGCCTCCAACTCACAGCCATCTTCCTACCTCAGCCTTCTGAGTGCTGGGATGAAAGGTGTGTGCCACCGGGCTGGAGGGATGGCTTAGTGGTTAAGGCGTTTGCTTGCAAAGCCAAAGGACCCAGGTTTGATTCCCCAAGACCCACTTTAGTCAGATGCACAAGGGGGTGCACGCAACTGGAGTTTGTTTGCAGTGGCTGGAGGCCCTGGCACACCCATTCTCTCTCTCTGTCAAATAAATAAATATAAAATATATTTTTTAAAAAAGGTGTGTGCCACCACGCCTGGCCTTCTGCAGCACTATGTTATAGCAATAACTGCTAGCTTAGTCTAGACCCTGAGTCTCAGTGTTATGTAATCCTTCCTTCCTGCTACTTAGGTCTAATAGACCCTCTCCATAATGAGCATTAATTAAACAGTTCATGGATAGAAAAATCCCTGGAAATAGAGATTATCCAAGACAATCTACGTAAAAGAAAAAGGAACACAAAGTGGTATCTAGTCTTTTAAGTTTCTTTTGTGGTCATTATTTTTCTTCACATGTGTATTTGTGTGAGTGCGTATGCATATGTGTGTATGTAGAGGTCAGAGGTTAACACTGGGTGTATTCCTCAGTCACCCTCCACCTTACTTATTGAGACAAGGCCTCTCATTCGAACTCAGAGCTTGCTGATTCAGCTAGCTTAGCTGGCCAACTTGCTCCAAGAATCTTCTGTCTCCATCTCCTGAGCCTGGGGAGGGATTTGAACTCTGGTTCTCCTCCTTGTTGTGACAAGTTCTTCATCTTCATCCACTGAACCATCTCCCAGCCCCATGGTCATTATTTTATTTTATTAAAAATTTTTTTGTTTATTTTTATTTATTTATTTAAGAGTGACAGGGAGAGAAAGAGGCAGATAGAGAGAGAGAGAGAGAGAGAATGGGCGTGCCGGGGCCTCCAGCCACTGCAAACGAACTCCAGACGCGTGTGCCCCCTTGTGCATCTGGCTAACGTGGGTCCTGGGGAATCGAGCCTCGAACCGGGGTCCTTAGGCTTCACAGGCAAGCGCTTAACCGGTAAGCCATCTCTCCAGCCCTGTGCTCATCATTTTAAATAGATATCTTCATGATCATATCAATGCATGTATATGTTGTAAATGTACATACTTATATTCTATGGGCAAGAAGTATTTGAGACAGATGTAGAAACGGAAGATAATGTGAAATAGGGCAAAACATCACAACAAATAATTTAGAGGGAGAGAGAAGAGCAATGGATATTTTTAGGCACTTGAAAGAGAGGTGCAAAAGATGAGAAACAGGATCTGAGTTCCTGTCAGCCAAGGCAAAAAAGAATCTGGTGGGGTATGAAGTATGTCATTATGTAGCAAAAGAAAGGACAATAGTTTACTTTTAGATAAAAACTTTTTCTTCTATTGCATTTGAGGAGAAAGTTACAGGGTGATGCTGAGTTATATAATGGATGCTACATGCAACTTCCATTTCTACACAGTAGTACTAAAAACCAATGATAGTAAGACCCTGCCCCTACCAATATTTTTATTGCAATATTTTAATTATACATAACAATGGGTTTCTTTATTCTTCCTTTTTTATTTTGGGGTCAGCATATCCAGATTGCAATGGGTGAGCATCATTCTGGGAAAAACCACCTTCTTGATCATGTTATGTCCCTGGCAGAACCTCAGGCAGCCCACGATACCATGCTGACCTCAACCTTATTATATGTAGGTAAGGCTCCTCTTGAACTTCTGACCCTCCTGCCTCTACTTCCCAAGTGCTGGGATCAGAGATTTTATGAAGTCTGTTAGGATGAACTTCACCTTTTTGCATTGTTGCTCTGATTAAAAGAAAATTATACTTTCAGAATTGGGAGATGGATCAGAGGTTAAAGGCAGTTGCTTGCAAAGTCTGCAGGTCTGGGTTCGAGTCCCCAGTACCCATGTAAAGCCAGATGTGTCTGGAATTCATTTGCAGCTGCCAAGAGATCCTGGTGTGCCCATTCTCTCTGTTTTTCTCTCTCCCTCTCTCTGATGGCAAATAAATAAATAAAAATATGTTTTAAAAATTCTACTTTCAGGGCTGGAGAGATGGCTTAGCGCTTGCCTGCAAAACCTAAGGACCCATGTTTGACTTTCCAGATCCCATGTAAGCCAGATGCACAGAGGTGAGGCAAGCGCAAGGTCGCACATGCCCACTAGGTGGCACAACCAGCTGGAGTTTGATTGCAGTGGCTGAGGCCCTGGCACACCAATTCTCTCTTTCTCCCTCTGTTTCTCTGTCTCAAAAGAAAAAAAATTAAAACAATTCTACTTTTAGAAACAATTGTGAGTCTTTAAAGCTTACCAAATACATAAGCACAGAGTTGGCCTAACCCCACACAGTGACTCAGTGTGGTGGGGAGGGGCAAGGAAGTGATGTCAGTGTGAAGTAGGAGGATATGCAAATGAAGGCTTAGGTCAAGTCCTAGCAGACCAGGCGGCCTTTGCAGAGGTCAGGTGCTAGGCCTCCAGACCTTGTTTCCTTACCCTTCACTTCTTCCTGTTTAAGAAATTTACTGGGTCTGGAAGGCCAAATGCACCAACTCGCGCAATAGTGGCATGTCTGTTATGAGGGAAACCAACTGCTCTCCAGCCACTGCTAGTGAACTCCAGACACATGTGCAGTCTTCTGCATCTGGCTTTACATGGGTGCTGGGGAACTGAACTCTGGTCCTTAGGCTTTGCAGGTAAGTGCCTTAGCTACTGATCAATCTCTTCAGCCCCGTAACTTTATTTTACATGTAGGTCTGTTTAAAGGTACCTTATTACGTGCATATTGTCAATTCGTTGAGCTCATGGTCAACAACACGAGAGCTCATGCCTGGATGAAGCTTTTCTGACACACACAATAGCTGCCACAATGCACACCACAACCTGCTTGCACACAGGCACACTGCACAGAACTTCAGCCCTAGACTTGCAGGAGATTTTAAGCTGAAAAAAAAAAATCATCAGGGACTGGAGACATGGCCTAGCAGTTAAGCGCTTGACTGTGAAGCCTAAGGACCCCGGTTCGAGGCTCGATTCCCCAGGACCCACGTTAGCCAGATGCACAAGGGGGTGCATGCATCTGGAGTTCATTTGCAGTGGCTGGAGGCCCTGGCACGCCCATTTTCTCTCTCTCTCTCTCTCTTTATCTCTGTGTCTGTCGCTCTCACATAAATAAAAAGTGAACAAAAAAAGAAGTTTAAAAAAATCATCAAACACTAATGCAGCAATACCAAAAAAAGTATGGCTCTAAAATCACCATATGCCACATTCTGTCTCTCCATTCATCTGTCAGTGGGCCCTTGGATACTTTCCACTTTCTTTTCTTTCCTTTCTTTTTCTTTTTTCTTTATTTCAATGTAGGATCTCACTCTAACTCAGGCTGACCTAGAATTCACTATGTAGTCTCAGGGTGGCCTTGAACTCAGAGCGATCCTCCTACCTCTGCCTTCCGAGTGCTGGGATTAAAGGTGTGCACTTTCTACCTTTTGAATGTTGTAAACAATGGTGCTTAGAAAATATATAAATAAATGCCTCTACAGGACCTTGCTCTCAATTTTTTTTGGGGGGAAAATATACTCAAAAGTAGCATTGCTGGGTTATAAGGTAATTTTGTTTAATTTTTTTTTTTGAAGAACTGTTACACTGTATTCCATAATGATTGCACCAAGTTGGAGTCCCAATTTCTCCATGTTCTCTTCCAAACCTACTATATTTTTAAATAGTAGCCATCCTAGTAGATGTTTGGTCATATCCTACTGTAATTTTGAGTTGCATTTTTCTTTTTTAATAGTTTATTTTTATTTATTTATTTATTTGAGAGAGAGAGAGAGAATGGGTACACCAGGGCTTCCAGCCACTGCAAATGAACTCCAGACACATGCGCAACCTTGTGCATCTGGCTTATGTGGGTCCTGGGAAATTGTACGGAGGTCCTTTGGCTTTGCAGGCAAGCACCTTAACTGATAAGCCATCTCTCCAGCCCTTCAGTTACATTTTTCTAATGGTTAGTGATGCTAATCTTTTCTTTCTTTCTTTTTGCTTATTGGCCACTGTATATCTTCTTCAGAGATATATGTATGTCTTATATTAAAGTCATTTCATATATAGAGATATGTATAGAGAGAGCAGCCAGGCATGATGGTGCACGCCTTTAATCCCAGCACTCAGGAGGCAGAGGTAGGAGGATCGCTGTGAGTTTGAGGTCACCCTGAGACTACACAGTGAATTCCCGGTCAGCTTGGGCTAGAGCAAGACCCTACCTCAAAAAACCAAAAAAAAGTGTGTATATATATATATATGCACATATGTATGTGTGGTTTTGTAAACAGGTGCTTTTAACCCCTTCCCAGCCCCATACACTCACTTTTCTGCAATGGGAAAATGGTTAAAACCAATGACTTGATTAGCAAAAGCCATAGAAACTGGAATGGGACTTCATTTGTAAGGAACCAAAATTGAGACTATCTGACACCCGGGTTCCCCCCACCCCTTGCCACCCAAATACTTTTTGCTGTTTTCTTTGGTGTTTCTTTTTACTGTTTTTCATGATGAACAAATTTGACACGTATTTAACAGGGAACTTACCACAGGATAAGGAACTAAGGGGCATGGGATATCTGCTAAGGCCAGAAAGAGGAAAACCTAATACCATATTTCTAAACAGAATGCTGGCTATGGGAACTGTATACTACTGATAAGGAGAAACTTCTGTACTTGGTCACCCAAGGGCATGGGCAGGAAAGCACAGTGTAGTGAAAAGCAAAAGAACTGTGATGCCTTTTGCCCAAGCACGTGTGCTAAAAGACACCTTTAGCGGAGCATAAGCTGGGTAGGGGCAAGCTCAGCTCGTGAGACACTACAAGGGTCTGGGTAATGGTGATTCGTCTTCTGTGGGGCTGGAATTGGACTACTGATGATCACCATAAGTTCTCAGGCAGCTAAGATTGAAATAGCCATTTCAGTTTTTCTTTGAGAGGTGTTTCTGAGAGGGTACTTTTGCAAAAAGGGCAAGAGCGATTCAAGTTTATGTGTCAGAAATTTTTAGAAGGCTTGAAAAAAAAAATACACCCAAGAGAAAAGAATTTTTTTTGCCAGCCAAATACTTGGACTCTCTGAAAAATCAGTGTTGTTTGACTTAATAGAAATGTGCCCCCTAGGGGCTGGAGAGATGGCTTAGTGGTTAAGCGCTTGCCTGTGAAGCCTAAGGATCCTAGTTCGAGGCTCGATTCCCTAGGACCCACGTTAGCCAGATGCACAAGGGGGCGCACACGTCTGGAATTCATTTGCAGTGGCTGGAGGCCCTGGTGCGCCCATTTTCTCGCTATATATATATCTGCCTTTGTCTCTGTGTCTGTCACTCTCAAATAAATAAATAAATAATGAACAAAAGAATTAAAAAAAAAAAGAAATGTGCCCCCTCATTACATTCATTATCTTGTGAAACTTGGGATTCATAGCTTAATAATCAAAAACCCCTATCCAGTTTGTCTATGAAGTAAGAAAAATACTATTTGATTATAATGGAGGAACACATAGTTCTGTGTTTTGAGAATTACTGTTCTAATTACAGCTGACTGAATTTCCCACATTTTCCCTCTTGTTGACATTCATGAGAAAAAGTTCAATTTATACCATTAGGGCTAAATTCAGGGTTTCTCAATGTTCCTTGGCATCTGGTGACATGCCATTTTGATAGCTGCCTTGACATCCTTGTTTCTCAGCGTGTAGATGAGAGGATTAAAGACTGGTGAGAGAATAGCACACACCCCGTTTCCCATGACGTGGAAGCCGAGGGGCAGTTCAGCCCTGTAGGACACATAGGCTATGGCAGTGGATGAGTAGTAGGTGCCCACCACCAGGACGTGTGAGCGGCAGGTGGAGAAGGTTTTGGACCGTCCTTCCCTGGAGCTGACGCAAAGCACCGAGGCCAGGATGTGGACATAAGAGAGACGCACCAGGAGGAGGGGGAGGAAGGACACCACCACGGCGACGCAGAAACCCACGAGGGTCTGAGAGGTGGTGTCGCAGCAGGAGGACCGGACCAGGGCCAGCTGGTCACAGAAGCAGCGGTAGAGGCAGGCAGCGTTGTCATATGCCATCTGAGAGGTCTTTACGACTGCTGGGATGGGTCCGAGGAGGGCAGTGAGCCAGGCACTGGCCGCCAGTGCAGCGTTGGTCTGCGGGGTCATGTGGATGGGGCAGTGCAGGGGGCAGCAGATGGTCACGTAGCGGTCGTGGGCCATGCCCACCAACATGACGGCTTCTGAGCACGTAAAGCTCTGGAGCATATACACGTGCAGTGAGCAGGGAGGGAAGGCGAGGAAGTGATCGCCCAGCAGGAATAGAGACAGCATCTTGAAAGGGATGTCCAGGGCTGAGAGACTGATCAGAAAGAAGTCCATGGGCTTGTGGAGACGGGGCTCTGTGACCACCGCCACCAGGATCAGGGCATTCCCCACCAGGATGAGCAGGTAGAAGAGGAGAAACACAAGGAAGAAAGGAAGGGAGATTTATTTTATTTTATTTTATCCTTTATCTTAGAGAGAGCGAGCGTGAGAGAGAGGGAGAGAGAGAATTGGCATACCAGGGCCTCAGCCACTGCAATTGAACTCCAGACCCTTGCGCCCCCTAGTGAGCATTTGCAAACTTGCACTTGCCTCACCTTTGTGCGTCTGGCTTACGGTGGGATCTGGAGAGTTGAACATGGGTCCTTAGGCTTCGCAGGCAAGTGCCTTAACTGCTAAGCCATCTCTCCAGCTCAGAAGAGGGATTTTTTTTAAGAGAAGCGTTGCAGGTTAGATAGAAGACAGTTAGGGAGTCCCCTGATCCATTATAGGCTGTGGTCTTCATGGAGGGTGAGAGCTGGATGCTCAAGAGGGGGACAGGGAAAGACATTTGGGAACCAGGCCCATCTGTGAACAGAACAGCCACAGATGCTGAGCTGAGACTCACATAATGATCACTGTCTAGTGAGTGCAGCTGACTTCTTTACCACCAATGCTAGAAGCTCAACAGCATCTTTCCTACCCCAAGTGCTTCATCCCACACCAGAATTCCCTCTCTCCTTATAAAATCAAGCACAGAGGGCTGGAGAGATGGCTTAGTGGTTGAGTGCTTGCCTGTGAAGCCTAAGGACCCCAGTTCTAGGCTTGATTCCCCAGGACCCATGTTAGCCAGATGCACAAGGGGGCGCACGCGTATGGAGTTTGTTTGCAGTGGATGGAAGCCCTGGTGCACCCATTCTCTCTTTCTTCTCTCTCTCTCTCCCTCCCTCCTTCTCTCTGTCTGTCACTCTCAAATAAATAAATAAAAAATAAACAAACAAAAAATTTAAAATCAAACACAGAGAAATTACTCGTAGTATAAAAACAATGTGTTGTTTGCTGGATGGAAGTAGATTTGTTGATTGAGACAGATATTTTGAATGTCACAAGGCTGAAATTCTAGTGGTGAAGAAAGGCATTAAGCAAAGAATCTCATAATGATCCAGTAGTGGTTGGGTTCAGGGCTAGGGAAGGACTTTTTCAGGTCTTCCTTTCCATGGTCTATGTGATTCTTCTGGGGCCATCACATCTCTTCAACTAATTAACTACTTGTCTTTGAAATTTGCCTCAAGAGCTGGGCGTGGTGGTGCACGCCTTTAATCCCAGCACTCGGGAGACAGAGGTAGGAGGATTGCCATGAGTTTGAGGCCACTCTGAGACTCCATAGTGAATTCCAGGTCAGCCTGGACTAGAGTGATACCCTACCTCGAAAAACCAAAAAAAAAAAAAAAAAGAAATTTGCCTCAAGGATTTATTTTTATATTAAGAGCACACTTTGTATGAATACATCATGTGTTGGTACCATCTTTTCCCTCCTCCCTGTCCTCATTCCGCCGGGGTCCCTCCTCCCCCATGGAGTTGTGGGTTACGAATTGGGGGAGCGGCAGTTATTGCAGGGAGGCAGTGCCTTTGGGCATGGCTTCCCAGCCTGTGGCTCTTGGAATCTTTCTTTCCCCTCTTCCTCAAAATTCCCCGAGCCTTGGTGGGTGTGTTTTAAGTCTACTTCAGTGATGAGCTCTGAGGAGCCTCTGGATTTCTGCTTTGGTAAGTGTTGAGTGTCGTCAGCATCTGTCTCCTTCAGCCTGGCGCTGATTGTTAGGCTCAGTATGGAAGCAGCACTCTTGCTCGTCTCTCAACTTCCTCTGTGGTTTTGCCTGGGCCTTGACTGCCAAGCGAGGGGTGGTTTATCTCCTTGGGTCTCATATCTTTATGCGCGTGCACCCTCTAAACTTATTTGTTAAAATATTTTTGGAGGCTGGGTATGGTGGTGTACGCCTTTAATCCCAGCGCTTGGGAGGCAGAGGTAGGAGGATCACTGAGTTCAAGAAGTCCAAGGCCAGCCTGAAACTACATAATGAATTCCAGGTCAGCCTGGGCTAGAGTGAGACTCTACCACAAATATATATATTGGAAGCCAGGCATGGTGGTGCATGCCTTTAATCCCAGCACTCAGGAGGCAGAGGTAGGAGGATTTCCATAAGTTTGAGGCCACCCTGAGACTACATAGTGAATTCCAAGTCAGTCTGTGCTAGAATGAGATCCTACCTCAAAAAAAAAAAAAAAAATTGTGGGGGTGGGGCGCTGGAGAGATGACTTAGCAGTTTAGATGCTTGTCTGTAAAGCCAAGGACCCATGTAAGCCAGATGCACAGGTGGCACATGCATCTGGAGTTCATTTGCAGCAGCTGAAGGCCCTGGCATGCCCATTCTCTGTCTACCTTTTTCTCTCTCTCTAATAAAAGACAAATATTAATTTCTTTTATTTATCTGCAAGCAAAGAGAGATAGAAGAGAGACAGATAATGGGCATGCCAGGGCCTCCAGGCAATGCAAATGAACTGCAGATATATGCCCCACTTTGTGCATCTGGCCTTACGTGGGCACTGGGGAATTGAACTCAGGGTTGTAAGGCCCTGCAGGCAAGCATCTTAACCCCGAGCTATCTCTCCAGCCCCAAGAATTTTTTAAAGATTTTTATTTATTTATTTATTTATTTATTTATTTATTTATTAGAGATGGAGGGGGTGGGGAGAGAATGGGTGTGCCGGGGCCTCCAGTCACTGCAAATGAACTCCATAAGCATGCGCCACCATGTGCATCTGGCTTACATGGGCCCTGGAGAGTCGAACCTGGGTCCTTAGGCTTTGCAGGCATGCACCTTAACCGCTAAGCCATCTCTCCAGCCCCCCCCCAATTTTTTAATATATTTTTTATTTATTTGAGAGAGAGAAAGAGTGAGAGCAAGTGAGCGAGCGAGAGAGACAATGAGTGCGCCAGGGCCTCCAGCTGCTGCAAATGAACTCCAGATGCATGCGCCCCCTTGTGCATCTGGCTTACGTGGGTCCTAGAGAGTCAGACCAGGATCCTTTGGCTTTGCTGGCAAACGCCTTAACGGCTAAGCTATCTCTCCAGCCCCCAAGAAGTTTTTTCAACACTTTTGTCACCGGCATACAGTTAGGAAGGACAGCTGTCTCTGGAGTTTGCTCCATGCCGCCTTCCCACCACAATTATTATCCCAGGCTTGGCTCCTTCCTCTCGTTTGCTTGGTGTGGCTCTGCTGTCTCCTTCTAAGTTGAAGCATCTGTGTCCTGTCTGTGAGCGTGGGGCTCTTCGTCATTGTTACAAGACGCTGTTACAAGTGACAGTGAAAATGTTCTGTGTGTGGGAAGAATCATTTCTGATGGGAATCCTGATGATAGCCTCCCGCACAATTCTGCAGCAAGACGGAATCCAGGACGGCCTCTGTGCAGGTCCATAGGCTGCTACCCCCTAGTGTCTGCTGTAACTCGGCAGGTGCCCTGATTGACATCGTGTGCCCACCACCCAGCAGGCCTCCCTGGTCTCTGCTCATAAGGTGCCATGGAGTCCTGGAAAAGCTTAGGACATGGTTGGTAGAGATGAACTGGTGATGTGCTTGCAGTAGTGGCTCCAAGAGAAAAAAAGAAAAAGAAAACCCTCCAGGAGGAATGAGAAGTGTTTAAATCCACAGATGTGGGGTTTAAAAAAATTTTTTTTTGTTTTTATTTATTTATTTGAGAGTGACAGACAGAGAGAGAAAGAGGCAGATAGAGACACAGAGAGAGAATGGGTGCACCAGGGATTCCAGCCACTGCAAACAAACTCCAGACGCGTGCGCCCCCTTGTGCATCTGGCTAACGTGGGTCCTGGGGAGTTGAGCCTCGAACTGGGGTCCTTAGGCTTCACAGGCAAGTGCTTAACCACTAATCCATCTCTCCAGCCCCAGATGTGGGGGTTTTAAGCAGAAAGAAAATACTGATTTATTCTCAACCTTCAGTTTGTCCCTTGGACTAAGTGACTATTATTACATCCTCAATCCCAAATGATTCCGTGAGCAGTTTGACCTTGTTTTTCCACAGAGTCAGTTCTATTTCTCATTTGCTAACGAAACATCTCTCAGGCATAAACCACTCATATAATATGTGGAATTTTTTTTCCCAGTTGCTCATTACAGGTCAAAGACTGTGCATGGAAGGACTGGGGCTTTCCCAGGTGCCAGAGCCAACTTTCCAAAGAGAAACAATATTTGTACTGTTTTCTACTTCCCATTTTGATTTTTCAATTAATAATATCAGACATAACTAAATTTCTAAATTTTCTCTGGATCTTTCTATGATAGAACCTAATTGGTGTCTGGATATTCAAACATTTCCTTGACACTATGTCCCTGACCTGCAAAACGAGTAAACCAGGGCCAGAGAGATGGCTTAGCAGTTAAGGCACCTGTCTGTGAAGCCTAAGGACCCATGTTTGACTCTCGAGATCCCACATAAGCCAGAGGCACAAAGGTGAGGCAAGTGCAAGGTCGCATGTGCACACTAGGTGGTGCAAGTGTCTGGAGTTCAATTACAGTGGTTGAGGCCCTGGTGCACCAATTCTCCCTGTCTTTCTCTCACTGTCTCTAAAATGATGATGATGATAATAATAATAATAATAATAATAATAATAATGGGCCATTCTGTTGGGCTTACCTCAAAAAAAAGGAGTAACCCAGTTTTATCCCACGATGAGGTGACCCCCTCCATGAATCAGAGTCCCATCCCAATAGATTCAGTTAGTAGCCAGGGTTGCTTCACACTGTCAAGGACACAAACTTCCCTACATGGATACTGCTGTGCTCAGAAAGTCAGTCATGACACAAAACGGCCTGGATATCCATGACCTCACAGTGTCTGACACTACCTACACAAGACCATCAAAATAAGAGGAAAAAATCATGACAGAGTGGAGTTTCAAAGGGGAAAGTGGGGGGAGGGAGGGAATTACCATGGGATATTGTTCACCATTAGGGAAGTTGTCAATAAAAGATAATAATAATAAGCTGTCCTCCCGGGCTTACACAGAGCTGAGAGACACAAACGTACAGGATAAAGCAAGAGAGACTTCAGGAGATCAGCAAGTCCAGCCACCCCTCTTCCCCAGTCCTCTTTTCTTCCGTAGCAGAGAACCTGGTGGAGAGTCGGCCTGTGTGTTTTTACTACAAGATGGTAACAGGCAGCCCAGACTTGGGCCACCAGCAAAGCAGCGGCATTCAAGCGACCTACTTTCTTAAAGTTTCAAAGCATAGCCAGCCAGCCAGTTCATCATGGGAGATCCTGTCTTGTGCTTACTTACAGGTTGGGGTTGCTTTAACCTGAATTTTTTTTTTTTTGGAGGTAGGGTCTCCCTCTAGCCCAGGCTGACCTGGAATTCACTATGGAGTCTCAGGGTGGCCTCGAACTCACGGCGATCCTCCTACCTCTGCCTCCCGAGTGCTGGGATTAAAGGCATGTGCCACCACGCCCAGCTTAACCTGAATTTTATCTCACCTCTGAATAATTCAGTCCTGCGCTTAGGGCCAAAGGTCTTGCCCCAGAGGATCCCAGGAGGGACTGTCTAGTGCTGGTGGTGGGAGAGAAGGGGCAAGTTACACTAGTCACCCCGGTGCCCAACCTGCCCTTGATGTTCACCATCTCCTCTCATGACACAACCCTGCCAGGGTGGTTTTGTCCCTTCAAAATAAACTGAAGACAAGGACAGGCTCTCATCCAAGGTCACAAGTGGTGAGGATAGAGAACACAGGATGTTCCTAGAGCCAACCTGTCTCAAAAAAAAATCTGAGCCCTGCCTGTCAATCAAGAGCCCTGACCCTGTCATTTTGAGCCCAGTCTTTGTCTTTCTCATCATTACAGTGAAGCCATCGAGGAAAAGATCTCTGAAGGGTTTCCAATTCAGTGAGCCAGCTTCTGAGCGCCCGTGTGTGTTTGGCAGAGTGGGGGGGGGGGGCTGATGAAACAGATGTCGCACACTCCATACCCCTAAGGGAGAGGACAGCTCTTCCCCTGGTGCCAAGACTCAGTCTTCATGATGCCATGCACGTCATAGTAGCAGTCATGCGTGTGGATTTGGGAGCTAGGGGGCTACATGTGAATCCCTGTTCCAGTGTTGTGTGATCCTCAGTAAGTCACTTTTGCCTCTGATCCTTATATATACGGTGCCCACACAGTGCCCACAAGGAAGCTGAGCCACAAAAGAGCCCAGAGTTTGCTGGCATTTCCAATGGATCTGCTGTCATGAGCCTCGTGATTCTGGGGAAAGGCTTGGCCCAGATGGTTTGAATCCCATTTGTGATCACATACCATTGCCCCACCTGGAAGCATATCTATTCCATGGTCTTATAGCTCATATGTACAATGACTACTTGTCAGGCCCAGGCCTGTGTTTCTTATTTATTTATTTGAGAAAAGAATGGACACATCAGGACCTCTTGCTGCTGCAAATGAACTCCAGCCACATTATGCATCTGGCTTTACATGGGTACTGGGGAATCGAACCTAGGCCTTCAGGCTTTGTAAGCAAGCCCCCACACCCGTATTCCCGAGATGCCTGTCCCTGTCTCCCTCTCCCAGCTTTCTCTGTCTCATCTCTGGCTTTTCCATTGCTGGCAACACTCACCCGATGAGTCTGGTCCACGCTGGTGTCTGCTGTTACTTTCCACACCAGGTCTTGGTGGAGGCAGGCTGGGCGGAACCATGGGTCTGTTAAACCCTCAGGCCCGTCCTCCCAGGCAGGTCTCTTGGGCACTTTTCCTCAGGATGCCGCTCCCCTGACTCTGCACCCAGCACCCTTACACCCAGCACCCTCAGGAATCGCTTTCTGGCATCCCCTAGGGCATGTATGTGAGGGAGGCGGGTTCACCCCTGGGCTTTGTTGACAATAAGCAGATTTTCCTTAACAACTCTCAAGGGCCTAGAATTTCATACTAATGTTGTAGCCTTTGTTCTCATTACCCTCACAATAGCAGGGGAGATAGGAAGTAACAACAGAATAACGGGAAGTGGAAAAAAGGAACAAGAAGTCTTGGAAAGTGATCAGAGTGCTCAGTACTGTAATATCTCTATCACACCTTCCAAGGCTCAGGGTACATTGTGGAAGAGGTGGTGGAAAGAATGTAAGAGCCAAAGGAAGGGTAAGACTCCTTACAACATCCTCCCTCCAGACACAAAATGGCCTGGATATCCATGACCTCACAATACCTGACACTACCTGCATAAGACCATCATAATAGGAGGGAAAGATGATGACATCAAAATAAAAGAGAGACTGATTGAGATGGGGAGGGGATATGATGGAGAATGGAGTTTCAAAGGGGCAAGTGGGGGGGAGGGAGGGTATTACCATGGGATATTTTTTATAATCATTGAAGCTGTTAATAAAAATCTGAAAAAAAAAAAAGAAGTCTTGGAGGTAAAACAACCCCTATTTTAACACTGATGGCTCAAGGTAGAGCTGGTGTCTAGATGTAGAACTCTATTTCCTATGCAGGGCCTTGACCACTACAACAGGCTTGCATAGGGCTCAAAAGGATGAGATCTGGGGTTACTAATAGAGAAGAGTCACCTATGTTCATTGGCTGGTTTTACATTAATTTTTACAATCACACATAGGAAAACTATTATACCTTCCAGGGAAGTCTCTGGTTCCAGAAAGAGGCCTCCTTCTTCATGGTTTACTCTTTCAAATCATCTATAGTTGTGGTACCCTTCTTTGCCTGTTGATTCAGTGGCACGAGGACCACAAATTTCACATGACAATCTCAGCTCCCAGGTCAATGGCATAATTATTCCAGGCCTGGTAGACACATTGCTTTCTTAGAAACCTAAAAACGATCAGGATCTCCTGGGCTGGAGAGATGGCTCAGTGGCTAAATTGTTTGCCTGTGAAGCCTAAGGATCCATGTTCGACTCCCCAGATCCCATGTAAGCCAGACACGCACAAGGTGATGCATATACAAGGTCGTGTGTGAGCACAAGGTAGCGCATACATATGGAGTTTGGTTGCAGGGGTGAGGGACCCTGGTGCGCCAATACTCTCTATCTCTCTCATTAAAAAATCAGAATCCCAGGTTGAGGAGAAGGAAGCCAATATTTCAGTCAGCCTCTTAGGACTCATGAGAGAGGCACTCCTATTACCCTTGGATCTCAGGCCCGTGTGTTTTGCACAGACTGGAACCTGCTCTTTGTATTGGCTGGTGGCTAAGCACATATTTTCAGTTGCCAGGCAACACCCATAATACCCTTCCAGCTACTGTCATCCAGCCAGCACCCAAAGTCAGTTTTCAACGGGCTATTTCTTCATTCATCCAGTCTACCTACTTCTGAGTGATGGAGCACGTTGGAAAATCTATGGCTCCTACGTGCATGAGACTTATTGCTTCACTTCTTTTGCTACGAACTGTGCTCCTTCATCAACAGCAAGGTCATGTAGGTTATTATCAGGATGAATAAAGCGTGATGGTCTGAATATAAAATGTCCCCAGAAGGCTCATGTTTTAAAGGCTTGGCTGCCAGCCAGTGTGCTTTTGAGAAGTGACTGGGTCATAACAGCTCTCACCTCCTCAGTGGATTTATTCATTGATATATTCACCATTTGATTTACCTTCTTGGGAGGTGATATAAACTATGAAGTGGGGCCAGGTGGCAGGACATAAGGCAGATGCACACAGTGGCATATGCATCTTGAGTTTGTGTGCAGTGGAAATCGGCCCTGGCATGCCCATTCTCTCCTTCTCTCTCTCCTTGCAAATAAATGAATACGAATAAATAATATTTTTAACAGCTAAATAAAAAAAAGATTTTTTTTTTCCAAAGCAGGAAACACTTGGCCTCGGGGCATGAGAAAAGCAAGGCCCTGATGGATAAGCTGCAATAAAGATATTATTTGAAATCTAGCTGAAACACAGATGAAACTTGTCCTGAATGTGTTTTTTTATAGGCCCAATTATATATTTTGTATATTCAAATTAATAATAAATTCATTAGTGGTTCCTGAGGGGCTTAGGGTTTAGGTGTGAATGTCCCTCATGGCTCATATGTTCAGTGCTTAGACCCCAGCTGGTGGTGCTTCTGGGAGGGTCTGGAAATAATGGAAAGTAGGGTTTGGCTGGAGGAAGTAAAGCACTGGAGTTGCCAGATCCATTCCTGCTTCTGCTTCCTGGCTTCCTGTCTGCCAAGAGATGAGCAGCCTTCTCCTCTGCATGTTCCTGCTGCCATAATACCCTGCTTAAGTGCATGGGGCCAAGCAAGCACAGACGGGGCCCCCTGAAATCACGAGCAAAACAGCTCTTTCCTAAGTTGTCCTCTTAGGTATTTGGAGCACAGCTACAAAAACCAGCGACTAATAAAAATTGCCTCCAGGGCTGGAGAGATGGCTTAGCAGTTAAGGTGCTTGGCTGCCAAGCCCAAGGACTCTCCAGGTCCCATGTAAGCCAGACACACAGTGATGCAAGCCCACAAGGTTGCACACGCGCGTAAGAGGGTGCATGCATCTGGAGTTTGATTGTAGTGGCTGGATGCCCTAGTGCACCAATTCTCTCTCTCTCTCATAAAAAAAAAATTGGCACCAGATACATTAAGTCATTGCTAAGACTAAATATGACCACATTGTTCTGATATCTTTGCATCAGGTTGGCAGAAGGAATTTGGAGAATTTGAAGATGTAGGCTACAGAGTCCTAGAAAGTCATAAGCTTGGCTTAATGGGTAATTCTTCTTTTTTTATTATCAACTTCCATAATTGTAAACAGTATCTCATGGGAATGCCCTCCCTCCCCCCCCACTTTTCCCTTTGAAACTCCATTCTCCATCATATCCCCTTCCCCTCTCAATCAGTCTCTCTTTTCTTTTGATGTCATCATCTTTTCCTCCTATTATGATGGTCTTGTGTAGACAATGTCAGGCACTGTGAGGTCATGGATATCCAGGCCATTTTGTGTCTGGAGGGAGCACGTTGTAAGGAGTCCTACCCTTCCTTTGGCTCTTACATTCTTCTGCCACCTCTTCTTCAATGGACCCTGAGCCTTGGAAGGTGTGATAGAGATATTGCAGTGCTGAGCACTCCTCTGTCACTTCTTCCCAGCACCATTGTGCCTTCTGAGTCATCCCAAGGTCACTGCCATCTGAAAAGAGAAAGTTCTCTACCAAAAGTGAGAGTAGCATGTTATCTCATGGCTTAGTGGTTAAGGTGCTTGCCAGCAAAGCCAAAGAACCCAGGTTCGATTCCCCTATACCCGCAATAAAGCCAGATGCACGAGGTGGCACATGCATCTGGAGTTTGTTTGCAGTGGCTAGAAGCCCTGCTGTGCCCATTCTCTTTCTTCCTCTCTATCTGCCTCTCTCTCAGATAAATTAATTAATTAAAATATTTTCAAAGTTCAGGAGAATTTTAACATTTTGGATATAAGAGAGTAGCTTGTTTGACCTTAAAAGTGGATATATAACATATGCAACAATTGTTTGAAAGTATGACTATTTTTCATTTGTTGGGTGAGTGAATAGAGCCTACTTTGAAAATAGAAGCACTGCAGAGCTAGGGAACTATAGGTTAGGGTTTAAGTGGCCGAAGCGACTGGAAGTTAAGAGGCAAATTCCTAGAGAACAGGACACTGGCAGAGAAGCATGACTGATACCAATGTGTAAATTCCCTCCAAGTCACTGACCAACCCTCAGGGGTGTGAACCCAGGATGAGAATAGCATGCACCCCGTTTCCCATGACATGGAAGCCAAGGGGCAGTTCAGCCCTGTAGGACACATAGGCTATGGCAGTGGATGAGCAGTAGGTGCCCACCACCTGGACGTGTGAGCGGCAGGTGGAGAAGGCTTTGGAACATCCTTCCCTGGAGCTGATGCAAAGCACCGAGGCCAGGATGTGGACATAAGAGAGACGCACCAGGAGGAGGGGGAGGAAGGACACCACCACGGCGACGCAGAAACCCACGAGGGTCTGAGGGGTGGTGTCGCAGCAGGAGGACCGGACCAGGGCCAGCTGGTCACAGAAGCAGCGGTAGAGGCAGGCAGCGTTGTCATATGCCATCTGAGAGGTCTTTACGACTGCTGGGATGGGTCGGAGGAGGGCAGTGAGCCAGGCACTGGCCGCCAGTGCAGCGTTGGTCTGCGGGGTCATGTGGACGGGGCAGTGCAGGGGGCAGCAGATGGCCACATAGTGGTCGTGGGCCATGCCCACCAACATGACGGCTTCTGAGCACGTAAAGCTCTGGAGCAGATACATGTGCAGTGAGCAGGGAGGGAAGGCGAGCAAGTGATCGCCCAGCAGGAATAGAGACAGCATCTTGAAAGGGATGTCCAGGGCCGAGAGACTGATCAGAAAGAAGTCCATGGGCTTGTGGAGACAGGGCTCTGTGACCACCAGGATCTGAGTGTTACCCATAAGAACGAGAAGGTAGAAGAGGAGAAAAACGAAGAACACAGGAAGGCAGAAGGGCTCTGGCAGAGTGGGAGGCCCACCAAGTAAGAGACAGTTGAGCCATCTACTGATCCATTGCCGGTGGTAGCCTCCCTAGTGAGACAGAGCTGGAGGTGGGGGTGACAGGCAGCAGGAACATCTGCATACTGGGAACATCTGAAAGCCAGAGGAGCAAAGGGTTCTAGAGTGCTAATTCCATAATGTTTATCCTTAGTTAACAGAAGCACAATTGTTTGTAATCAACTCCCGAAGGCTGATGATGGGTTATGGTATTGACTTCTACTATCCAAACTCAAAAAAAAATCTGTCATATATTAAGTTGACAACCTACTGAATAGAAGTCTTTATGCTTTCTTCCAAGATTTTATTGACAGAATCAGATACAAACAGTTGATTATTGGATTATGACCATGAACTCACTTTGGAAAGGCTTCATCTGCCCCTCATCTTGGGTTTCATGATACCTGCCTTGGGTTGCCAGCTCTCTTGAAACCAAGTCCTTAAACTTGTGTCTACTTTTGCATTCACTCAAAGTTCCACCAAGGGGCCGTTTCCTCCAAGGTTCTCTGTGCTATGCTGCAGCTCATGCACTTACTGAGCGGGTCCTCTCTTCTCTTCTTAGGTGTGATTCTTCCTGACTCTATGGGCACTGGCTATCTGAGATCCTACTTCTAAATAGGTTGTAGTAGATCATGGAAGCCCACTACTCCCATTGCAACAACTAGGAAAGCCTGGGTAAATTACATCAATCAGGGTTTTTTTTCAGGGGGGTTGGACTAGGCAGGGGAACATGGGCATGAGAAAAACCAGCAAGTCTTTGGTCAGTCAAAAAAGGCTAACAAGAGCTGGGCGTGGTGGCGCACGCCTTTAATCCCAGTACTCGGGAGGCAGAGGTAGGAGGATCGCCGTGAGTTCAAGGCCACTCTGAGACTCCATAGTGAATTCCAGGTCAGCCTGGGCTAGAGTGAGACCCTACCTCAAAAAAACAAAAAAACAAAACAAAAAAAAAAAAAGGCTAACAAGGGCTGGAGAGATGGCTTAGCAGTTAAGGCGCTTTCCTCCAAAGCCTAAGGATCCAAGTTTGACTTCCCAGATCCTACGTAAGTCAGGCGCACAAGGTCACACATGCATCTAGAGTTTGATTGCAGTGGCTAAATGCCCTGACACACCATTTTTCTCTCTCTCTCTCTCTCTCTGTCTCTCCCGTTCTTTCTCATAAAAAAAAAAGGCTAACAAACCAGGTGGCATGATATACATCTTTAACCCCAATTCAGGAGTTTAAGGTCACTGTTAACTGCATATACAGTTTGAAGCTAACCTGGGAAGCATGTCTCAAAAAACAAACAAACAAACAAACAAAAAACAACCAAACAAAAAATAAATAGAATAGGGAGGCAGAGGTAGGAGGATCACCGTGAGTTCAAGGCCACCCTGAGACTACATAGTGAATTCCAGGTCAGCCTGAGCTAGAGTGAGACCCTACCTCAAAATAAATAAATAAATAAATAAATAAATAAATAAATAAATAGAATATCTCAACTACCCAAATATCCATGAACTGATGCATGGATATCCAAAATGTGGCATATCCATGCAGTGGACTGTTGCTCAGCCATGAAAAGAACAAGTGAATGAACTTTTACAAATTAGACCACATGAATAAAAAGCTATATAATGTATGATTCCATTTATAGGCAACGTTCTGAATGGGCAGATCTATATAACTCATGTTCCCAGGGGTAGAGAATGGGAAGTGGCTGCCTGATAAACATGGACTTCTTCCGGGGGTGAGGAAGATGCATCATAACTCATTAGTGGTAATAGGTATACAACCTATTAAGAACCATTAGTGTTTTAAATAATTTAAATAGTGACTCTTATGTTATAAAACTTTCCCTTTACTTTAAAAGTATCCATAGCAGCTTTTACCTACAGTTCTCAAGTGGAAACAACAGTAGAATGTAGTATGTTCATACAATGGAGTGCTACGTAGCAACAACAAAAAATGTTGAATTACTTGAATTACTGCTATATGCAGGAAGACATATTTGAAATAATAGTCATAATATTGAATGAAAGAAAGCACAGCTAAAGCTTATATACTGTGTGATACTATTTAGACGAAGATCAAAACCATAAAAAAAAAGTTGATCTATGTATGCAGAGGTCACAACAGTGACATTGTGGCACACGATTGACTGGGTTTGGGATGAGGAGGCTTCTGGGTAGCTGGAAATATGCTACGTATGTCCCTATATGTTTAACTGATCTCTGTGTCTTTTTTTTTAATTTAATTTATTTATTTGAGAGTGACAGACAGAGGAAGAAAGAGGCAGAGAGAGAGAATGGGTGCACCAGGGCCTCTAGCCACTGCAAACAAACTCCAGACGCATGTGCCCCTTTGTGCATCTGGCTAACGTGGGTCCTGGAGAATTGGGCCTCGAACCAGGGTCCTTAGGCTTCATAGGCAAGCGCTTAACCGCTAAGCCATCTCTCTAGCCCTCTCTGTGTCTTTGTATCTAGCTGTTTATTGTGTTTGTCGTACTCAGGCATCTTAAACAGGTGAACAGAAGCCAACACCAACAGCCCACCATTCCAAGCCTGTCCTGGCCCCAGGACCCCTCGCTGTCTCCTAGTGCTTCTGCGACGTATTGGAGATGCTCCCCCCACCTCCACTGGGCCTTCAGTGGTCCTGGCTGGCTCGGGGGCTGTTGAAGTTCCTATGCTTTACTCTTCCACCATTACGATCACACTGTATTGTCCCAGTCTATTCATGTGGCTGTGGCTGTACCAGCCGGGAGCCCTTTCAGGGTGGTAATGGGGCCTGATTGTTTCTACTGAGTAATGCACCTCCACCCTTCCTGGGAGCCTGGGCTGCAGACAGGAGCCGCAATGCACTCCCTCAACTTGTCCCATTTCGCTGATGAATCATGAAATAGCAATGAAGGAGCCATTAGTGGTGAAATCGTTTTAACCTAACCCCTTCATCACACAGAAGGAGGCCCCGAAGGAGGCTCGGAAATGATCTGCGATTGTCCCAAGTCACAGGGAGAGTGGGTGACAGCACCAGAGCCGGGCCATCCATAAGAGAGAGGTCTGCCAGTTCACCTTGAGCACAGGGTAATCTCGCCTGGAGCCAGCTGCCCCACCTACTCAGTCCACAGGGCACTGGCCAGCTGAGGCTCTTGTATTCACCCCCAATGCACAGTCTGCTCCCCAGAGCCACCGTTCCAGTAGAACAGGCCCGTGCGACACAGCGTAGCAGCTGTGCCCAGAAAGGAGGACCAAAAAAATGTCTTAGCACGAATTTGCAATTTGAGATTTCCAAAAAAGCGTTGGCACAGCATCGTAGCAAAAGAGATCAGAACACTCTGGACCTTTTTTTGACCTTTATTTTGTAGTTCAGGAGAAGTGATTTTATTTTAATTACATATTACAGTGTTGTTCTGGTACTTTGGGCTACTAATGGTATTGTTGTGGGGCCGTTTCCCTGGTAGGATTTTCTCCTGTTGGAATGGCCTGAGAACCCGTTACTGTGCCAGAAAGAGGAAGAAACTCATCACTTAAGTGTCCAGCCAGGGGATACTTAGGCTCCTTCAACAAGTGAAAAATCCAAGGGTCAGTGAAGGCCAGGGCTTTGTCAAGGGCCTCAGCCTGTGAGGGTGAGAAGAGAAGATGTTTTTGCAGGTGAATTGCTACAAGGAAAGGTCTGAGCCCCATCTGGCAACCAGGAAAAGTCCTGGCTGCTGGGCCATCCTTCCCGCTTTCTATTTCTTTGGGCTTCTCAGCCTCAGCTTTTCCATCTGTAAAATGGGGGTTTTATAAAAGATGGTCTCTTCCAGGTTAATACATATTTCTTTTTTCTTTCTTTCTGTTTTTTTTTTTTTGTTTGTTTGTTTGTTTTTTGAAGTAGGGTCTCACTCTATCCCAAGCTGCTCTGGCATTCACTATGTAGTTTCAGGCTGGTCTTGAACTCACAACAATCCTCCTACCGCAGCCTCCTGTTGGGATTAAAGGCATGTGCCATCATGCCCAGCTCAATACACATGTCTGAGATCCTCTGTGAATCTGGCAGCAAGAGAGGTTTGAAGATTAATGTCTCATGGCCCAAGCTGTGGTTAGCAAGATGGCCAGCAAGGGTTCTCCCATTTTTTTATGAGAGAGAGAGAAAAAAAATTGGCACAGCCGGGCCTCCAGCTGCTGCAAGTGAACTCCAGACGTGTGCACCACCTGGTGTGCATGTGTCACCTTGTGCATCTGGCTTACGTGGGATCTGGAGAGTCAAACATGGGTCCTTAGGCTTTGCAGACAAGAGCCTTAACTGCTAGGCCATCTCTCCAGCCCATTCTTCCATTTTTCACATATATGTGTTTTTTTTTTGTATTTGTGTATGTTTGGGCACATGCATGTGAGTGTCCATACATATGCATGCATATGTTTGTGGAGGCCTAAGGTTGACATCACATGTCTTTCTTGATCAATTTCCACCTTATTTTTTGAGGTAGGGTCCCTTACTGAACCCACAGCTTATCAAGTCAGCTATACTAGCTAGTCTCTGACACACATGTGCTTGTGTGCATGCACACAAATGCACACACACACACACACACCTGCATTGGGGCTATAGGCACACACCATCATTCCCGGCTTTTACGTGGGTGTTGGGGATCAGAACTCAGGTCCTCAGGCTTATGCAACAAGCTCTTTACCCACTGAACCAGCTCTTCTCCCATTTTTTTAAAATCCCAGTTGCAGGCTAGACCCTTCAGTCATAGTGTCATTGCATCTCACGATGACCTGCAAATCCACGCAGGGTTCTCATGAGGCTCCCCCCTGTGCTGTTCCCACAGAACAAGAGCAGGGTATGTATGAGGCCCAGAATGGAGGTCCACTAACTTTGAAAAGCCCTGGTTTCCATCCTCACTCTACACTCCTCCTTTCTCTCTGACCTGCAGTTCCTCTGCTGGGGAAGGGTGTCCTGTGAGGTATCTTCAGGTCTATTGTCATGGACTGTGCCTCCTTGTCAGTCTGAAGATGTGGTCTTCAGGCACCTGCATATGACTGCTCACCCCTGCCTGGCCTGGCCTTCTGCTCCAGGGTCACACAGACCAGGGGCACAGCTGGTGTGCTTCTGGGGGGTGTGGCATTCACAGATCAGGCGTGTGTTCATGGACTCTGCCCCATGACCCTACATGTCCCTTGTCTTCCCAAGCCTGTCTCCCACCCCAGCCTTTGCTTGCTTCTGGGCGTCCCAGAGTCCATCACACCTGCCAAGTCTGGTCCACCTAGGTGTTTTGTGTGGTGCCATGGTGGGAAGAGCCAGGTAGGGGCTATGCCACACAGCCCAGTAAACTTCGGCCCCTCCCTGAAGCCAGGTCTGCTGGGGCCCTTCCCTCAAGCTGGAGGTCCCATGGGACCAGACTCGCCAGCTAGACATCAATTCCCCAGGGTTGAGTGAATCTTGGCCCTGGGGTTTGCTGATAATGAAAACACCGCCAGTAACAAGCCTCATGGGCCCTAGAACTTTATCACCCCGGGAACAGTTTTATTCCTGTTTTCTCGTCTCGACCTCGCAGCCACCAGGGAGGAGAAATCAAGCCTGTCTGCTTCTTGACATCCGAGGAAACCTAGCTCTAGAGAAGTGGAGTGATTTGCCCAAACTCACCAGAGGTGGAGAGTGGCAGGAGCTAGGACTTGGACCGAGGCTCCAGTTCTGGTCCAGCAATTGAGCAACATGTCACGTGTTGTCTGAGGCCTGAATCTGACAGAACCTCCCTTTCCTTATGTGCAAAAAAAAAAAAAAAAAAAAAAAGGTTTAATGCTATTTCAGTGTTTCCTATGTCCCAAGTGACTGGGCATGGTAGAGGTTTAACCCAAGAGCCTGTCACTCACTAAGCAGTGAACAAGCAAGAGCTATTGTGATAAGCGAGCCCCTTTAACTGCTGAGCCATCTTCACAGTGGCAGCTAGTTTATTGTGATGTGCCCTAGTGCCGAGCCCTGCTGCCTGAGTGTGACGCATGCTGCTCTTGTGCGAAGAAGAGCTTGCCCAGGTTTACGGCGGGGGGGGATATTTGCCCCAGCCTCAGGCAAGTCAAAAGCAAAAGCCACGGGTCCCCCGCCTCAGTCTTTCTCATTTCTTCCTTTAGCTTCAGCTCTGTTTCTGACCCTGTCACTCTTACTGGTGCATATATGATGTCAATAATTAAAAAAATTCTCAAGTAGTAAGTATACATCCGCACTATGAATGACTTTAATCAACACAGAGCACTGTTAAGTGCAAGTTCTCTTCCTGATTATTCCTTTTCCATCGTGCCTCTGCCTGCCCCAGATAGTCACCATTCCTGATTTGGTATGTTTCTCCCAGACTTTCTCTCTCTACATATTTTTTATTTTATTTTTTGGTTTTTTGAGGTAGGGTCTCACTCTAGCCCAGGCTGACCTGGAATTCACTCTGTATTCTCAGGGTGGCCTCGATCTCACGGCAGTTCTCCTACCTCTGCCTGCCAAGCGCTGAGATTAAAGGGGTGCGCCACCACGCCTGGCATTTTTTTTGTTTTTGAGGTAAGGTCTCACTCTATCCCAGGCTGACCAGGAATTCACTCTGTTGTCTCAGGCTGACCCCAAACTCATGGTGATCCTTCTACCTCAGCCTCCCAAGCGCTGGGATTAACGGCATGTGCCACCACATCTGGCTTCTTCTAGACTTTTCTAAGCATAACAACTTGGGTTCTTTTTTTTATGAGAAAGAGAGTGAGAGAGAAAGAGTGAAAGAGAGAGAGAATTGGTGCACCAAGGCCTCCAGCCACTGCAATCCAGATGCGTGTTCCACCTAGTGCTCATGTGTGACCTAGTGTGCTTGCGTCACCTTGTGTGTCTGGCTTATGTGAGACCTAGAGAATTGAACATGGGTCCTTAGGATTCACAGGCAAGCACCTTAACCACTAAACAATCTCCCCAGCCCTTTTTGGTTTTATTCTAATCATTTTATCAATTTTAAAGTTAGCATACAAAATCATGGGTTTCATTATGCCATTTTCGTTCCTGTGTATAATTGTACTTTCCTCATGTTGACCTCCCAGTACATTACGTTGCCCCTGTTACCCACTTCTTCTGGAACCTTTCTTCCCCTAAATAGTGCCCCATCTGCCTCCATCACACAGACACACACGTAGTTAAATCCAGATTCCATGTACCAGAGGAAACAAGAGATATTTATCTCTGTTGTCCACCATTACTTTCCTGTTCCCCCTCCTTTTAGCCCCCTTCCTCTACCCAGTCTTCCTTTTACTTTCATCTTGCATACCTGTATATAGATGTATATATACACATATGTATGTATGTATTTACATTTTCATTCTGCATACGAGAGGAAAACATGTGTCTTTGTGAGACTTGCTTATTTTTAAATTTTTAAAAAATATTTATTTATTTGACAAAGAGGGAGAGAGAGTGAGAGAATGGGCATTATTAGTTTTTTTTTTTTTTTTTTGAGTCTGGCTTATTTTGCTTTACATGATGAGCTCTAGTTCCATCCGTTTTTTTTCTTTAAATTATGTAATTTTTGTTCTTATTCATACATGGCTGAATAAAGCTCCATCATGTATACAATCTTTTCTTTATCCGCTCATTTGTTCAAGGGCGTCTAGGCTGATTCCCTATCTGGGCTCTCATAAGTAGTATTGCAGTAAGCATGAGTGCGCAGCTATCTCTGTGGCATGATGACTTAATGGCTCTGAGTACAGGTCCAGTGGTTGTATAGCATGGTAGTTCTAGTTTACTCTCTATATTGGTGTCCACATTGGCTGTACTAATTTATACTACCTCCAACAGTGTGCAAGGGTTCCTTTTGACCTGTGTCCTCGCCGGCATTCGCTGTTGTTCGAGTTCTTGATGACAGCCAGCTCAGCGCAGTGTTGATTTGTGCCTCCCTGATGGGTCAGGATGTTGACCATCTCTTCACACGTGTGTTGGCTACTTGCCTGTGTGCTTTTCAGAGCTGTCTGTTCAGTTCATTGGCCCATTTATTGATTGGATTGCTTGATTTGGGGGCTTAACTTTTTTTTTTGTTATTTTTATTTATTCATTTGAGAGCTATAGACAGAGAGAGAAAGAGGCAGATATATATAGAGAGAATGGGGCACACCAGGGCCTCCAGCTACTGCAAATGAACTCCAGGCATGTGAGCCCCTTTGTGCATCTAGCTAATGTGGGTCCTGGGGAATCAAGCCTTGAACTGGGGTCCTTCGGCTTCACAGGCAAGCACTTAACCGCTAAGCCATCTCTCCAGCCCGATTTTTAAAGTCATTTATAGGTTCTAGATGTTACTCTTCTGTCAGATGCATAGCTGACAAAAAAATTTTCTCCTGTAGGCTATTTTTAAAAATATTTATTTATTCAGTTAGTTAGTTAGTGATTTGATGAGAGAGAGAGAGAGAGAGAATGGGCACTAGGGCCTCTTGCTACTGTGAATGAATTCCAGATGCATGAACTGAACCTGGACCAGCAGGCTTTACCAGCAAGCACCTTTAACTGCTGAGCAATCTCTCCAGCTTGTCACTCTGTAAGTGGTTTCCTTTGCTATATAAATGCTTTTTAGTTTCTAAATTATTCTTGTTATTATTTTCTAAGCTACTAGAGTTCTCTTCAGAAAGTCCTTGCCCATACTTATATATTGAAGTATTTTCCCTATATTTTTTTCCCTAGCAGTTTCAGAGTTTCAAGGCTTATCAAACTCCAGATGTGTGCACCACATTGTGCACATGTGCGACCTCGTGCATATGCATCACCTTGTGCCTCTGTCTTACATGAGTTCTGGGGAGTCAAACCTGGGTCCTCAGGCTTTTGAGGCAAGCACCTAAACCACTAAACCATCTCTTAGCTCTTACAGTAAGGTCTTTGATTCATTTTGAATTGATTTTTGTACAGGATGAGAAATAGGAGATCTAGTCTTTTTACATGTGAATATCTGGTTTTCCCAACATCTTTTGGTTGAAGGGGCTATTTTGTCTCCAATACATGTTTTTAGCACCTTTAAAAAAAATCAATAACTTTCACTTGCTTGGTATATTTATTTCTATCCTTTTATGCATGTATATTGTTGCTAGTGAGGGATGTTTCTTCCAGACATCCAATAGATTGTGTTTTTGTTGGGGGGGGGGGTTGTTTTTTTGAGGTAGGGTCCTGCTCTAGCCCAGGCTGACCTGGAATTCATTATGTAGTCTGAGGCTGGCCTTGAACTCATAGTCATCCTCCTACCTCTACCTCTCCAGTGCTGGGATTAAAGGCATGCACCACCATGCCCAGACAGATCTTTTAAAAAAATATTTTATTTATTTATTTGACAGAAAAAGAGAGAGAGAGATAGAAAGAGAGAGAGAGAGAATTGGAGTGCCAGGGCCTCCAGCCACTGAAGATGAACTCCAGATGCATGTTCCCTCTTGTGTAGCTGGCTAACGTGGGTCCTGGGGAATCAAACCTGGGTCCTTTGGCTTTGCAGGCAAACGCCTTAACCGCTAAGCCATCCCTCCAGCCCTTGATCTTGTTTTTTAATCTGGTCAGCTGCTCTGCATACTTTAGTTGCAGAGATAAGACCACTAACATTTAAGGTTATTATTGAGAGAGGGGTTTGCTGATTCCTATAAGTTTGTTGGTTATCTCCCTTGTTGGTTAGAATATTTGTTATTTTCTTTCCCCTTATTCATATTAGGGCTTTGTTGTCTTACTATGTTGGGCATGAATGAATCTTTCCCATTCTTCTTTTTTCATCTATTCTTCTCATGGTATGTGTTCTTTCCTCTGCTGTCTTAATTTAGACTTTTTTCCTCTTCTATGTGTAGAATCCCTTTTCATATCTTCTGCAGTGCTGGCTTGGTAGTCATGAATTGGTTTAGTTTGTGCTTCTATTGGGACAACTTTATTTTTCCACCAAATTTGAAAAATAACTGTACTAAGGTATAGTAATCTTGGTTGGCAGTTATTTATTTTCATTGTTTAAAATATAATGGTCCACACACCTGAGTCTTTAAGATTTCTGCTATCATATCCGTAGTTATGCTGATGGGTTTGCCTTTGTATGTGAGTTGACATATTTCTCTTACAGCTTTTAATATTGCCTCATTTTTTTGCAGCCTTAACATTTTAACTCTCATATTCTCTGGAGAGGTTCTTTTCTAGTCATGTCTATTTGTGTTTCTAAATGCCTCTTGTGCTTGATATATATATATTGCCCCTAGATATGAGAAAGCTTCTGCTATCATTTCATTGAATATGTTTTGTTTTTGTCTCACCTCCTACTTCTGCCCCATGCCTTCTTAGGTTGAGGCTGAATTTGAAGTAGCCAAGTGTCAGGTGTCCAACAGAGCTCTCTTCATTTTAATAGCTTCCTTTCTTTGCATACCAGGGTCCTTTGCTGGCCACACTTTCCAATTCCATTCAGCATTAAGTACCCTATGGGAAAGAGGAGGCTGTGAACACAGAGAACCCTCTGGACCTGAGCTTCAGAATTCCTCATCCTACCAGCAATGAACCATGTGGCAGATAGTTGGCCCCAGAGGTCAGGCCACCTGCTGAGCTCAAGCTTGGGGCACAAATGTTCACAGTTATTCCCAGATGATAAAGTGGCCACCGTGCCCTTTACTTCCTGAGCCTCCTGCCACCTGAACTTCTCACTGTGTCTGTGCCCAGTCCTCTTCCTCTTCATGAGTGTCTTCTATAGGTAGGTGTCTCCCAACCAAGGGCAATGGCAGGTTATCCCCACACTCTTCAACTTGTGATCACTCAGAGTAGCTCAGTCTTTTTCAAAAAATTTTATTTATTTATTTATTTGCAAGTAGAGAGACAGAGAGAGAGAGAATTTGCCACTGCAAATAAGCTCCAGACATATGCACCACTTTGCACATCTGGCTTTATGTGGGTACCAGGGAATCGAACCCAGGCCTTCAGGCTCTCCACGCAAGTGCCTATAACTGCTGAGCCATCTCTCCAGCCCTAGCTCAACCATAAACAGTAGACTCCTTCTCAAGATAAGGGCCAGCCACAGCCCTCTCAGACATGGAAGTGGGGATGACAACATGGAATTTCTCTCCGTTACTGATTCATTGTGCAGAAGTCACTGTCTCCCCAAATCCCCCAACTGTATCTGAGAGGCCTCCTAGAACTGTAGGCTTGTCTTGTGAGCGGGACTGTAATTCGAATCCTTTTCACCAGGGTTGCTTGGTTTACCTTCAGGATAAGGCTATAGTTTTTCTCCCCCTGTCAGCTGGGGAGAGGGCGGCATGAGCTGAGCAACTTTTCAGCATGTTACCCCTTTGTTTCTCTGCACTTTTCAGCATGGTATCACCCCCAAATTTTTTTGTTTGTTTATTTTTATTTATTTATTTGAGAGTGACACAGAGAGAGAGAGAGAATGGGCACACCAGGGCCTCCAGCCACTGCAAACGAACTCCAGACATGTGCGCCCCCTTGTGCATCTGGCTTACTTGGGTCCTGGGGAATCGAGCCTCGAACCGGGGTCCTTAGGCTTCACAGGCAAGCGCTTAGCTGCTAAGCCATCTCTCCAGCCTACCCCCTTTGTATTTATTTTATTTTTATTTTTCCTTTTGTATTTTTTGTAAAGATTTTTATTTGTTTATTGGAGAGTGACAGAGAGAGAAAGAGGCAGATAGAGAGCAAGAGAGAGAATGGGAGCGCCAGGGCTTCCAGACACTGCAAATGAACTCCAGACGTGTGCGCCCCCTTGTGCATCTGGCTAACGTGGGTCCTGGGGAATCAAGCCTCGAACCGGGGTTCTTAGGCTTCACAGGCAAGCGCTTAACCGCGACGCCATCTCTCCATCCCCCTTTTGTATTTTTTGATGCTCCTTCAGCCTTTCGTTCTTTGGAATAGAGTCTGCTCTTTGTTATCTTGATTCTTATCATTCTCTGCCTCACACAGAGGCAGCTTCTGATTTGCCATCTTACCCTCAAAGTCTTGGAATCTTTCTATTTCTGATCTGTCCGGTAGTTGGTATTTCATAGTATGGTTATGATGTCGTATGTCTAATTATTTGCTGTTATGAACATTTAAATTGCATTCAATTCTTGCTACTATGACTAATTTTATAATTCATATTCTCTTAAAAATATTTTATTTATTTAGTTATTTATTTGAGAGAGAGAGAGGGGAAGAGAGGCAGAGAGAGGAGAGAAAGAGAATGGGTGCACTAGGGTCTCTAGCCACTGTAAACGAACTCCAGATGCATGTACCACCTTGTGCATCTGGCTTACATGGGTCCTGGAGAGTAGGGTCCTAAGGTGTCACAGGCAAGCGCCTTAACCTCTAAGCCATTTCTCCATCCCTAAGTAATATCCTGTTTTTTTTTTTTTTTTTGTTGTTGTTGTTGTTTTGATGTAGGGTCTCACTCTAACCCAAGCTGACCTGGAATTCACTATGGAGTCTTAGGGTGGCTTCGAACTCAAGGCAATCCTCCTACCTCTGCCTCCCGAGTGCTGGGATTAAAAGCATGCACCACCACTCCCGGTTCTAAGTAATATTCTTTTAACATGCACTTTGAAGTATGTGTACCCAAATATTTTTCTGAGGGAGATACTGTATACAACGTCTCTAGACTCATGTGTCTGGAAACTTAATCCCCAGCGGATGGCACTGGATGGGAAGGTTGTAGAACCTTTAGGAGGTGAGGCCTTGCTGGAGGAAGTGCGCCACTGGGGGAGGGCCCTGGGCTGTATTAGTCCAGCCCTGCTTGCTGCTCCTGTTCGCTTGTGTGACGATGTGATGCCAGCTTCCTGCACCCGCTATACTCTTTCTGCCACAGTGGTCTCTGTCCTCTGGAGCTATATAAGCCAAACTAACTCCTTCCTTACGCTGCTTCTGTAGAGTATTGTTTTTATGCTTTAAAAATAATACTCATTTATTTTCTAATGACATAAACAGTCTTTGTAAATACTAGAAGTTATGGAATAGTTTAGAGATCAGTTCTGTCATCTGAAGAGCAAGATTATTATTTCTGGGCCAGGCGTGGTGGCGCACGCCTTTAATCCCAGCACTTGGGTGGCAGAGGTAGGACTGTGGAATATTTTTGTCCCAGAGACGGGACAGTAACTGATACAGATACATCCTTAGAAATAGAACTGCTGGGCCGAGTAGTCATCACATTTTATTTTATTTTTAAATATTTTATTTATTTATTTGACAGAGAGAGAGAGGAAGAGGCAGAAAGAGAGAATGGTCAAGCCAGGGCCTCCAGCCAATGCAAACAAACTCCAGACGCCTGTGCCCCCTTGCGCATCTGGCTTACGTGGGTCCTGGGGAGTCATCAAACCAGGGTCCTTAGGCTTCACAGGCAAACGCCTTAATCACTAAGCCATTTCCCCAGCCCCTCATCACATTTTTAAATGGCACAGGGAGTTTCCACAATGATTGAGATGACATTGTCACCAGGCCTTGGTGCTTCTTACCAGGGTGAAGCCATGCCTGCAGGGTTCAGAAGGGACTCCATGATCGACCTCTACTGACTAGCTTTACTGCAGACTGAGGAACCAGGGTGTCATTGGCAGCCCAGTGAGGGACAGCAGCTCTCACTGGATGTAATGAACCTCAGAGGGAGCTGAAGATGGCTTGAGGTATTTCTTTGAAAATGCAGTGGCAGGAGCCCTGATATGCCCATTCTCTCTCTCTCTCTCTCTCTCTCTCTCTCTCTCTCTCTCTCATAAACAGAGGAATTTTTACATTGGGTATATGTCTTGGTGCAATAAAGGCCAATACTGAGTATTTCAGGAAGAGAAGTTTGAATCTCTCTTAATTTAAAAGCAACAGTTAGATGGATTCTTCCATTCTGTTTCCTGGTTTTTAAATTTTTTTAATGTTTTATTTATTACAGAGAGAGAGGCAGACAGACAGAAAGAGAGAGATAGAGAGAATGGCTGTGCCGGGTCCTCCTGCCACTGCAAATAAACTCCAGACACTTGCGCATCTGGCTTTATGCGGCTACCCAGGCTGTCAGGCTTTGCTATCAGGCACCTTTGAAGCTGAGCCACCTCTCTAGCCTGTTTCCTGTTTTTACAGCCCTACAGAGATCCTTAATAGATCTTAAGAAGCCAGGTTTTGGTAGTGTATTGTGGTGGTTTGATTTAGGTGTCCCCCATAAACTTAGGTATTCTGAATGCTAGGTTCCCAGCTGATGGAGATTTGGGAATTAAAGCCTCCTGGAGGGAGTGTATTGTTGGGGGCAGGCTTAGGGGTATTATAGCCAGTTTCCCCTTGCCAGTGTTTGGCACACTCTCCTGTTGCTATTGTCCACCTTATGTTGGCCAGGGGCTGGTGTCCACCCTCTGCTCATGCCATCGTTTTCCCTGCCATCATGGAGCTTCCCCTCGAGCCTGTAAGCCAAAATAAATCTCTTTTTCCCAGAAGCTGCTCTTGGTTGGGTGATTTCTACCAGCAATGCGAACCGGACTGCAACATGTATGAATGACTGCAGTCTTTCTGGAATGTGTGATGGAAAATGGTAAAAGGGCTTGGGCCAAAAGAACCAAATGGAGGCAACAGTTGGCAAAACTGCAGTAAGTAGAAAAAAAAATAAGGAAGATTTATATTGTTTTTTAAAATGTTTACTGTTTTATTTTGCTTTACATAAGAAAATGAACAAAACCAGAAAAGTGAAACTGTTGGCAAAGATTTATTTGTAAAAAGATAACCTTCGAAGGCCTACTGCCATAACATTGTAGATGGAAATGTGATTTATTTTATGACTTCTGAGAACAAAGCTGTTCTCATGCTTCTAGGAAATGACTTATTGTTTTGTAGGCATGGTAGCAAATAATAATCAGAACTTGTTTAAATTATTTCATTGTTCAATGACAGCTCGGGGACAGTTCATTGGTCACTCAAAACAGCTTCAACTTCTGCAGCTGGAGGCAAACCAATCCTTAAACATTCTCACCCCAAAGGCCCACCAACTCCTGCCCTCCAGATGTTATGGTGGAAATAGGAAATGTCCCCTGTAGCCTCATGTGCTTTGGCCCTGGTTGACAGTTGATAGCTATGGAGAAGTAGTTGGATCCGGAGGGCTCTGACCTAATCAGTGGATTAATCCCTTCATGAGTTCTTTTTTTAAATTAATTATTTATTTCTGTGACAAAGAAAGGGAGAGAGAGAGAGAATGGGCGTGCCAGGGCCTCCAGCCACTGCAAACGTACTCTAGACGTGTGTGCCCCCGTATGCATCTGGCTAACGTGGGTCCTGGGGAAATTGAGCCTCGAACCGGGGTCCTTAGGCTTCACAGGCAAGTGCTTAACCACTAAGCCATCTCTCCAGCCCCCTTCATGAGTTCTTAACGTGAAGGCTGTCAGAGACCACTGTTGTGCCTCAACTGCTCCCCATGCTTGATCATGCACACAGCATTCTGCATCAAGAATGCCTATGTGGGGCAGGAGAGAATGCTCAGTGGTTAAAGGTGCTTGTGTGAAAAACCTGACAGCCTGGGTTTGATTCCCCAGGTACCCATGTAAAGCCAGATGCACAAAGTGGCGCATGCATCTGGAATTCATTTGCAGTGGCAAGAGGGCCTGGTGCACCTATTCTCATTCTCTCTCTCTCTCTCTTTCAAATAAATATATATTTTTTAAATAAAAAGAATGCCTATGTGGCAAGAGTTGCACAGGCATGGGTGCAAAGGCAGGTAAAGGAATGCAGTCTAACCCAAATTAGGTAAAGAAACTGAATCCTAACCACAGGCCCCTTGCTCTGTTTACTCCAGCTCAATTCCTTCCTAGCAAACCTGTTATCTCAGAGCCACAAGCTATAAATCAAGGCAGTTTTCTCAAGACAGCCTGTGTTATGTCAGGGTCCTTATTTGTGATGCACAGGTAAAGCTATACCTGTGTACACCTAAGAATAAAAACAGCATGGGACAAGATTCAGTGCCTCTGATCTCGGTTGGGACAGAGAACCCCGTGTTTCCCCCACTTTTGTATGTCTAATTGGGTGTGGTTTCTTTGACTATGCCTCACTGTCCGCCTTCTAGGACCTGAACCCTGCTGCACTGGCCGTAGCAGAAGACATCGTTGGAAGGTGATGAAGAATAAGAGGTGGGGGACTGGAAGGACGGCTCTGCTTCAGCGGTAAAGGGCTTGCCTGTAAAACCCAAAGACGGGGTTCTGTTCTCCAGCACCCAGAAAAAGACAGATGCACAAAGTGGTACATTCATCTGGAGTTCATTTGCAGTGGTTGGAGGCTCTGGTGTGCCCATTCTCTCTGCCTCTCTTCTCCCTCCTCACCTCTCTTTCTCTCTCTCTCTGCTTGCAATTAAAAAAATACTTTTAGCCGGGCATGGTGGTGCACTCCTTTGATCCCAGCACTCGGGAGGCAGAGGTAGGAGGATCACCATGAGTTCAAGGCCACCCTGAGACTACATAGTAAATTCCAGGTCAGCCTGGGCTAGAGTGAGACCCTACCTCAAAAAACTGAATAAAAAAAATACTTTAAAAGGAGCTTTTTTTTTTTTTTTTTAAAGAAGAGGTTGGGCTAGGTCAAATACACAAGTCACTGGGAGCCTGTTTGTGGCTCTATTTGCCATAGCCCCTTCCTGTAATTCTCTAACTGCTTCTCATCCACAACGAGGTGAAGAAAATCCTCGACCACACTCTCCCATGATGTTGGTGAACCCTCTGAAACTGTGAACCAAAACAAATCGTTTCTCCTTTAAGTTGTTTCTGTCAGGTATTTTGGTCACAGCTCCGAGAAAACTGACTCCCTATTTTCTACGGTCCTGTGCAAGAACCTGTGTTGCTTAGAAACAAACTGTGTCATACAGCATAGCTTGCCATACTCAAGCTACTGATAAATTCAGTCTTTTGTTTTGAATACTGAGCGATGGTAATTATTTCTTATTTGTGCGACTTGCACTTGCCTCACCTTTATGCGTCTGGCTTACATGGGATCTAGAGAGTCGAACATGGCTCCTTAGGCTTCGCAGGCAAGCGCCTTAACCGCTAAGCCATCTCTCCAGCCAGCTTCTAGGCTTCTTAACTATATAATTCCCAGAAGCAAGGGGTTTCTTCCTCAATAACCCCATAGTGAATACCAACAATTCCACTGAGGAGACCCTCATTAGAATAGGGACAGGGATGAGGGGACATAAAAGGATAATATGAGGGGAATAGGACCAATTCATGATTTGTTCATATAGTAAAGTTCATAGTTATTAATATTTATTATAAAAAGAAAATCGGGAAACAATGCAATTTTTTTTTTAACAGAAAAGGAGAGAAAGCCTGTGCTTGGGAAAATCATAGATACTAGAAGGGAAAGCTGCTATTGTTTACCTTAATGGACATGTTGTGTCCATCAATTTGTCTTCGAAATATCTACGTTTGTGCCCATAGATTTTTTGCTGTTCTCACATTTCTTTCTGCAGGTGACATTGACTACAGGGGAAACTAAAAACTCATCAAAATACAAGTGTCTGTTGAGTGCTCACCACTGCATGAGATGTCTCTACCACACTCTCCAAGGCTCAGAGAACATTGCAAAAGAATAGATGGATAGAATGTAAGAGCCAGAAGATGGGGAGGAGTGCTCTGAAACAACGTCTTTCAGAAGTAGGTGTTGCGGTCATGACCTCATAGTGGCTGTTGTTACCTGTATAAGACCCTCATAATATTGAGGCCATCAACATTCTGTCACAGATATGGAGGAAAGCAAAAGAGAAAATTTTTTTATACTTTCCTTTGTTATTGCTTCTGTAATCCATTGATTGTTTAGGAGTATGTTGTCTACTTTCCATGTTAATGGAAGTAGCATTTAGTAATAGAGTTTTTACAACTTTAAAGTTAGCATATAATCTGGGAGTGGTGGTACATGCCTATAAGCTACCTTGTGAGGCTGAGACGGGAAGACTGTGAGTTCAAGGCCAAATCTGGGCCACATAAAGATAACTTACCCCAGGCTGGAGGGATGGCTTAATGGTTAAGGTGCTTGTCTGCAAAGCCAAAGGACCCAGGTTCGATTCTCCAGGACCCACGTTAGCCAGATGCAGATGGGGGCGCACGCATCTGGTGTTTGTTTGCAGCTGCTGGAAGCCCTGGATGCCCATTCTCTCTCTCTCTCTCCTTCTTTCTCTGTCAAAATAAATAAATAAATAAATAAAATATTTTAAAGATGGCCTACCCCAATTAAAAAAAAAAGCCCACACAGACAATAGGCAGGTTATTTTAAAGAAATTTCTTAGAACAAAAATGAAAGCCAGAGTATGAGATTATGACACCTTCAAAGAAGAAATTAGATCTTAATGCAGACAACTCTGATGCGGTGGTTTGCATGTGGAATCTCCATAGCCTCATGTGTGTGTGGGATTAAGCCGTATACTGGATCCCCAGAGCAGGTTGAACTTTGGGGAGGTGGAGCCTTGCTGGAGGAGGTGTGTCACTGGGGGGCGGGTCTTGAATTGTATTGCCCAGCCCTCTCCCCCCACGCCAGAGCTGTTTAGCTCACTCTTGCTGCTGTGACAAGACGTGACACCCTGACGTCTGCTGTTGCCATGCCTTCCCTGTCATGATGAATCTTCCCTTCAGAACTACAAGCCAAAACAAACCTCTTGCTTTCATAAACTGCTTCTGGTTGGGTGTTTTGTCCCAGCAATAATAAGAAGTTAACTGCTATATCTGGGAATATATATATATATATATATATATTTTATTTGACAATTTTGTACATGTGTGTTTTGATTGGGAATATATTTTGAAGAAAACAAAGAGGAAGGTGAAAAATTTAAGCGTATCATGCTATTTGAAATACAAACAGAAATCACTAAATAAGAATTTGGCATACCTATTTTATTTGCCACTAAGAGTATGTGTAGAAGAAATGGTATCATTTATAAATATTCTCCTTGTAATAGAACTATAACCTCATGACTTCAAAATAATTTCATAAGTATATATATGTTAGTCTGATTTCCACTGTGGTGGCAAAATACCTGAGAAAACTGACTTAAAGAAAAGATCTGCTTTGGTTCAAAGGTTCAGAGGTTTCACTCCTTTGCCAGTTGACTCCATTTGCTTTTAAAATTTGTTTTTATTTTATTTATTTGCAAGCAGAGAGAGAGAGAGAGAGATAGAGACAGACAGACAGAATGGGCACACCAGGGCCTCCAGCCACTGCAAACGAACTCCAGACGCATGCGCCACCTTGCACATCTGGCTAATGTAGGTCCTGAGGAATCAAACCTGGGTCCTTTGGCTTCACAGGCAAATGCATTAACTGTTAAGCCATTTCTCCAGCCCTCCATTTGCTATTTTAAGCCTGTGGTGAGGCAAAGCATCCCTGAAGAGCCTGGCAGAAGGAAGCTACTCAGCTCATGGTGGCTATAAGGCAGAAGGAGCTGGAGAGGAAGAGCCAGGGACAGGATATAGTGCCCAAGAGCACACTCCTCATGGACCCATGCCCATCCATTAGATACCACCTCATAAGTTTGCATCGCCTCCCAATAGCCTTTTAAACTATGAACCCATCAATGGGTGAATCCATTGATGAGGTCAAAGCCCTCATGATCCGGTTATTTCCCAAAATTTGTATCTTTGAATATTGCTGAGTTGGAGACCAAGCCTCAAACACAAGAGCCACTGGGAGAAATTTCAGATCCAAATCATAGCAATATTTTCACTAAGTGCAATGGAAGTCAGTTTTACACCCAATGGTTTAATTAGGTTTAGAAGAATTTTAAAGTGGCTTACTTAGAATTCATTTTTTTTTTTCAAGGTAGGGTCTCACTTTGGTCCAGGCTGACCTGGAATTCCCTATGTAGTCACAGGGTGGCCTCAAACTCACGGCGATCCTCCTACCTCTGCCTCCCGAGTGCTGGGATTAAAGGCGTGCGCCACCACGCCCGGCTAGAATTCATTTTTTTAATGTTTTATTTTTATGTACCTATGAGAGAATGAGGCACAGGAAGAGAGAGAGAGAGGGAGAGAATGGGCATGCCAGGGCCTCCAGCCACTGCAAACAAACTTCAGATGCATGTGCCACCTTGTGCATCTGGCTTACATGGGTCCTGGGGAATCAATTGGGGGTCCTTTGGCTTTGCAGGCAAGCACCTTAACCACTAAGCAATCTCTCCAGCCCTTAAAATTAATTTTTTAAAAATATCTATGTGTGTATGTGTGTGTGTGTGTGTGTGTGTGTGTGTGAGAGAGAGAGAGAGAGAGAGAGAGAGAGAGAGATATGTAGGTGTGTGCATGCCACATGTGCACGTGAGACCAGTGGACAACTTCAGGTATCAGCCCTCACCTTCCATCTTCTGTGGAAACGTCTGTCTTTGCTGGTCCCGCGGCACCCACCAGACTAGTTGGTCCATTAGTTTCTGATTCTCTTGTCTCCATCTCCCGTCTCATTGGAGGGGTGTTGGGGTTGCAGTTGTATGCCACAGTTTGCCAGCTTTTATATGGGTATTGTGGAATCGGCCTACATGGAAGTTTTTGTTTCTGGCTCTTCTTCATTGATTATACTATTTTTGAGGGTCCTCCATGTTGTAGTGTATATTAGGACTTTTTAATGGCTAAATGATACTTTATGGTACACATAGATATAGATAATTATAGATACATATACAATCACCATTTGTTTACTCATTAGTTGATGGACATTTGGGCTGCTTCCACGTTTTGGATTTTGTGAATTATACTACGGGCCTGCACAAACATGAACTGCTTTGTGTATCTGTGTTTCATGCTTTTGTATATTTCTGTAAGCGTGGGATTGTGCAGTCAGATGATATTTTTATGTGTAGCTTTCTGAGAAACACAAAAGTGTCTTTTTATTTTTACTTTTTTTAAGCAAGGTCTCATTTGGCCCAGGCTGACCTGGAACTCATTCTGTACTTGTAGTTACCTTCTTGTTACTGGAACAAAACTCTGGACCAAGGGCAGAACATGGAAGGAAAGGGTTTCCCTTGGCATACAGTCTCATGGGGAAAGCATGGCAGAGCCGAAGCTGGACGACTTGCCACATCAGCCGGGAGGTCGCAGCAAGAATGAGTTCCTGGGCTGGAGAGATGGCTTAGCGGTTAAGCGCTTGCCTGTGAAGCCTAAGGACCCTGGTTTGAGGCTCAATTCCCCAGGACCCACATTAGCCAGATGCACAAGGGGGCGCACGCGTCTGGAGTTCGTTTACAGAGGCTGGAAGCTCTGGCACGCCGTTCTCTCTCTCTCTGCCTCCTTCTCTCTGTCGCTCTCAAATAAATAAATAAAAACAAAAACATTAAAAAAATGTTTAAAAAAAAAGAATTAGTTCCTAAAGAAGTGACAGGAGTGCTCAGTACTGCAATATCTCTACCACACCTTCCAAGGCTCAGGGTCCATTGCGGAATACGTAGCGGAAAAGAATGTAAGAGCCGAAGGAAAGGTAAGACTCCTTACAACATGCTCCTCCCAGGCACAAAATGGCCTGGATATCCATGACCTCATAGTGCCTGACACTACCTACACAAGCCCATCATAAGAGGAGGAAAAGATCATGACATCAAAATAAAAGAGAGACTGATTGAGAGGGGGAAGGGATATGATGGAGAATGGAATTTCAAAGAGGAAAGAGGGGGAGAGTGGGTATTACCATGGGATATTTTTTATAATCATGGAAGTTGTTAATAAAAAAAAAATTGAAAAGAAAAAAAATAGAGGAATGAGTTCCTAGCACTGGCAAGGAGGGCTGGGACAATAATACTCAAAGGCCAGCCCCAGGGGACACACCTCTTGCAGCAAGGCTCCACCTCCCAAAGACTCCTCCCACTGGGGATTAAGTGTGAGGCTTAATCACAAATACATGGGCGATGGGGGACATTTCGCATTCAAACCACCACAGTAGCCCAGGGTGGTCCCACCTCAGCCTCTCAAGTGCCGGGGTCGTTAAGTGCCGGGGTCATGACCCCGAGCCACCACTCCCAGCCTAAATTGTCTTCTTCATTTCTTGATCATGCCCTTCAAGCACAAACAGCTTTGATGACGCCCTGCTGTCACTTTATGCCCTTGTTGCTTCTGCTTTGGTGTCACAGCTGGGAAGCCACCACCAAATCCTCAAGCTTATGGAGATTAACTCAAGTTTCCCGCTAAGACTTTCATGGGTCTTGCTGATACATTTAGGTTTATGACCCACTTTGTGTTATTGTTTCTATATGGTGTGAGTTATAGGGAGATCAAACAATTTTTTTTTTGCAAGTGGAAATCATTGAAGAAATTATTCTTTTCTCATTGAGTGGTCTTCATGTGACCTTAATCTCCCCATAATCATCGCAAACATAGATAAGGAACTTTGTTTTCTCCTTCCTACCTCTCCTAACCATATAAAAGAGACATCATATAGTATTTTAATGATATACATATGTAATATATATGTTTATGTATATATTTCTATATACATTTAATATACGAACGTCACTCTATTTCATTTAGCTGACATTTCATTCCATTGACTTTATTTCGTTGTCAAGAAATCGAGGTAATCACTTGTGAGGACAGATAAATGATTAGGCAAAAAATAAATTAGAACAATCAGAATATTGCTGTCTGTAAAGCAAGTTGGCTTATGTGGTTATTCCATTTTTTTTTATTAAAAATGTTCCCCCTGGAAAGAATCAGTATAATTAGGACTATTCGTCAGACATTCTATGACTCAAGATGACTACTGTACTCTGAGGTTAAAAAAAAAAAAAATGAGGTCAATTTTCTAGAAGCGTTTTCCTGACGTAGGTGTGCCTCATCTGAGTTTAATGTAGCAGGCCATCTCAGGCAACACACCTAAGTCACGTGGGACCTTAGTCCTGCCAGGGAGTCATCCCAAGTGTGCCTGTTAGGTGAGGAGAAGCTCCCCTTCTCCTCTCACTCTACCACACAACTTCCCCTGTCACTCCCACCAATCAGGAGGGAGCTCCCGCAGGAGGCCACCTCCCCACCAGCCAACCAGCCTCTGCGGCTGCTTGTTACCAGGGGTGAGCTCATCACGCGGCCACCCACAGCCCGCTACTCCAGCGTGCTCCCCTCACTCCTCCTCCACCGCCAATGCTTGCTGTCTCCTGAGGCATTCCCATCAGTATATACATATTCTGGTATTCCTGTCATGTTAAACAGAGTTTCTGTCAACTGCTGTTTAAATTTTTAAATATGGCCAGTAGCTCATGCCTCTGTCATCCTAGCTCTTGGGAGGCAGGGCAGAGGATCTTTGAGTTCAAAGCCAGCCTGGACTGCATAGAGAGACCTTGCCTCAAAAATCAACTTCCTCTTTTTTTAAATCAAGCCAAAGAGAGTTTTAGCATGCTACTATTTCTCTGTGAAAGACTAGAAACATGTTTACATATTATTCATGTTTGTGCATGTATGTGCATTTACGTAGATTAAAAATGGAAAGGAATATGTTGGAGAAATGGCTCAGCAGTTAAGGTGCTTGCCTGCAAAGCCTAATGACATGGGTTCAATTCCCCAGGACCTACATAAAGCCAAATGTACAAAGTAGGACATGCATCTGGAGTTCGTTTGCAGTGGCTAGAGGTCCTGGTGCACCCATTCTCTCTCTCTCTCTCTCTCTCTCTCCTCTCTCTGCATGCAAATAACTAAACAAATTTTTATTTTTATTTATTTGAGAGAGAGAGAGAGAGAAATAGGCAGGTAGAGAAAGAGAGAGAGAGAGAATGGGAACACCAGAGCCTTCAGCCGCTGCAAATGAACTCTGGATGTGTGTGCCCCCTTGTGAATCTGGCTTACGTGGGTCCTAGGGAATCAAACCTGGGTCCTTTGGCTTTGTAGGCAAGCACCTTAACTGCTAAGCCACCTCTCTAGCCCAAGCTATTTTTTTTAAAAATGGAAAAGAAGAGGGGGATGAGAGAGGGTAATTGGGCAGAATAAGATAAAAATACATTTTATATATGTATGAAAAGGTCAAAATGAAAAAAAAATAAGATTTCAAAACTGGAAAAAGAAAACTTAATTCATAAAAACAAGGAATTCAAACAAGTGGAGGAGCTTGAATGGAGCCTAGAAGTCACACGCGAAAGCCTTGTTTTATAATTTTCACTTAAAATGTGAATTTGAAAATTTACTAAAATTCTCACTCTGCCAAGGCCCTTGCTCAAAGCTCTGGCTAATGCTGACTCTTTACCACAATTTGCTAAGTGAAAATAGTAATATGAGTAAACTTCTCTTTCCTTTTAACATGTGCCAGAAAAAAATACTAGTGTCCACACTGCCTTTTCTTCCTTCCTTCTTCCCTCCCTCTCCCTATCCCTCTCCCTACAAAGGAGAAACCCAGGGCCTTGTGCTGAGCTACAACTTCTGCCCCCGTTTACTTTTCTAAGAATGTTGCTCCCTTCCTGCCTGTAGTGGGTGGGCTCAGTAATGGAGCACCTGCGTACCATGTGCTAAGCCACCCTGAGCGCCAGAGTGAATGAATGAATGAATAAATGAAGGAGTGAATGAATACTGAAGATAAATAATTCCAGGTGTTTGCAAGGGAATTTCAGGTGTTGCTCTTACATTACAGCCGCAATGTAATTGGTAAAAATAAAATGTGGCAGTCCTGCCAGAGGTATAAAAATGTTTAGGGGCTGGAGAGATGGCTTAGCGGTCAAGCGCTTGCCTGTGAAGCCTAAGGACCCCAGTTCAAGGCTCGATTCCCCAGGACCCACCTAAGCCAGATGCACAAGGTGGCGCATGCGTCTGGAGTTTCTTTGCAGTGGCTGGAGGACCTGGTGTGTCCATTCTCTCTATCTGCCTTCCCCTCTCTCTCTGATAATTAAATAAATATTTTTTTAAAAAAAATGTTTAGATGTACTTCCCAATGTATCAGTAAATTCCAGTTCACGGAATCAGACCACAAAAAGACTAACTGCAGCTCATTAGCCCATGTGAAGATATCCATCAGCCGGGTGTGGTGGCTCATGCTTTTAATCCCAGCAGTCAGCAGGCTCAGATGGAGGAGTGCTGCGAGTTCGATGCCAGCCTGAACTAGAGTGAGACCCTTCCTAAAAAAAAGAAAGAAAGAAAAAAACACAACCAAAAGAATATAGTCATAAATGTGTGGAGATATACATATATATATTTATATATTCTGGGAAACTGAAGCAACCTAAATAAACATTACTTCAAAGATAAAAATTATTTAGGAACTAACCCCAATAAGACATTCATCTAGAAAGAACACTCGAGGCGGTAGTGAGCACTGTTCCTCCTCTGCGCTCATCTCCTTAGGCATTTCCAGAGCAAGATCTCAGATGAGCAGAGACACGCCCAGACACACGTTACTGCATAAAGCAACACCCCAGACCCTGGCCATCCACAGCCTTCCTTCCTAGGGCCATACCTAGCTCTGGGCACACCGTGAACGCTCTGCGGGGGGCTCCAGCTCACGTCTCTCTGGGGGCCCCTTTTTCTCCCATCCAGAGCTGTCTTCTTGGGAAGGGCCAACTTGGGGCGAGGCCTGGCATCACTAATCCCCCAAGTTCAATTCCTTCCTAACCTGCTGGGATCTTGACCCCCAAAGACCTCTGTCCTACAGGGGCCCTGAGGCATATTTTTAGAGCATTCCCAGGTGGCTTGTTAGCTGCTACCGGGCTTTGCTGATACTTAGAATAGCAGGAATAATAATCCTCTCTGGGACCCAGGAGTTGATGTCGTGTGGCGCACCCCCACCCATGGAGCGATGAACCCAAAGAGTGAGCACACCCAAAGTGCCACGGTTACTCATCCCCAGTCTAGCTCCCGTGTCACCAATGACACAGAACAGGTGGAAAGTACTATGCTTGCGGCCCGTGGGGAGCCCCGGCGTGACAGAACAGCGTTTCCCAGTCTTCACTTTCTTTCTCTTGTTCATTCCCACTCTTTAAAAAAATTTTTTTTTAAATTTTTATTTATTTGACAGGGAGAAAGAGGGAGGGAGAGAGAATGGGCACGCCAGGGCCTCTAGCCACTGCAAATGAACTCCAGACGCATGCGCCACCTTGTGCATCTGGCTAACGTGGGTCCTAGGGAATTGAACCTGGGTCCTTTGGTTTTGCAGGCAAATGCTTTAAACCGCTAAGGCCATCCCTTCAGCCCCTCCAGGCCTCTTTTTTTTTTTTTTTTGTTGTTCCCTCCCTCTTTCTTCTCTCTCTCTCCCTCCCTTCACTTTTGGTGTGTGTGTGTGTGTGTGTGTGTGTGTGTGTACTATGTGCAGTGTATGTGCACATGTGTGTGCGTACACATGCACTCCATGTGCACATGTACAGAGGCCAGAGGAGGGTGTTGAGTGTCCTCTATCATTCTTCAGCCTTGATTCCCTGAGACAGGGGTTTCTCACTGAACCTACAGCTCACTGGGTTTTCTTTTCCTTTTATTTTTTTATTTTTATTTATTTTTTTTTGAGGTAGGGTCTCGCTCTAGCCTAGGCTGACCTGGAATTCACTATGTAGTTTCAGGGTGGCCTCGAACTCTCGCGATCCTCCTACCTCTGCCTCCTGAGTGCTGGGATTAAAGGCAGGCGCCACCATGTCTAGCCCTAATAAAATTTTTATATTTTATTTTTATGTACCTATGAGAGAATGAGGCACAGGAAGAGAGAGAGAGAGGGAGAGAATGGGCATGCCAGGGCCTCCAGCCACTGCAAACAAACTTCAGATGCATGTGCCACCTTGTGCATCTGGCTTACATGGGTCCTGGGGAATCAATTGGGGGTCCTTTGGCTTTGCAGGCAAGCACCTTAACCACTAAGCAATCTCTCCAGCCCTTAAAATTAATTTTTTAAAAATATCTATGTGTGTATGTGTGTGTGTGTGTGTGTGTGTGTGTGTGAGAGAGAGAGAGAGAGAGAGAGAGAGAGAGAGAGATATGTAGGTGTGTGCATGCCACATGTGCACGTGAGACCAGTGGACAACTTCAGGTATCAGCCCTCACCTTCCATCTTCTGTGGAAACGTCTGTCTTTGCTGGTCCCGCGGCACCCACCAGACTAGTTGGTCCATTAGTTTCTGATTCTCTTGTCTCCATCTCCTGTCTCATTGGAGGGGTGTTGGGGTTGCAGTTGTATGCCACAGTTTGCCAGCTTTTATATGGGTATTGTGGAATCGGCCTACATGGAAGTTTTTGTTTCTGGCTCTTCTTCATTGATTATACTATTTTTGAGGGTCCTCCATGTTGTAGTGTATATTAGGACTTTTTAATGGCTAAATGATACTTTATGGTACACATAGATATAGATAATTATAGATACATATACAATCACCATTTGTTTACTCATTAGTTGATGGACATTTGGGCTGCTTCCACGTTTTGGATTTTGTGAATTATACTACGGGCCTGCACAAACGTGAACTGCTTTGTGTATCTGTGTTTCATGCTTTTGTATATTTCTGTAAGCGTGGGATTGTGCAGTCAGATGATATTTTTATGTGTAGCTTTCTGAGAAACACAAAAGTGTCTTTTTATTTTTACTTTTTTTAAGCAAGGTCTCATTTGGCCCAGGCTGACCTGGAACTCATTCTGTACTTGTAGTTACCTTCTTGTTACTGGAACAAAACTCTGGACCAAGGGCAGAACATGGAAGGAAAGGGTTTCCCTTGGCATACAGTCTCATGGGGAAAGCATGGCAGAGCCGAAGCTGGACGACTTGCCACATCAGCCGGGAGGTCGCAGCAAGAATGAGTTCCTGGGCTGGAGAGATGGCTTAGCGGTTAAGCGCTTGCCTGTGAAGCCTAAGGACCCTGGTTTGAGGCTCAATTCCCCAGGACCCACATTAGCCAGATGCACAAGGGGGCGCACGCGTCTGGAGTTCGTTTACAGAGGCTGGAAGCTCTGGCACGCCGTTCTCTCTCTCTCTGCCTCCTTCTCTCTGTCGCTCTCAAATAAATAAATAAAAACAAAAACATTAAAAAAATGTTTAAAAAAAAAGAATTAGTTCCTAAAGAAGTGACAGGAGTGCTCAGTACTGCAATATCTCTACCACACCTTCCAAGGCTCAGGGTCCATTGCGGAATACGTAGCGGAAAAGAATGTAAGAGCCGAAGGAAAGGTAAGACTCCTTACAACATGCTCCTCCCAGGCACAAAATGGCCTGGATATCCATGACCTCATAGTGCCTGACACTACCTACACAAGCCCATCATAAGAGGAGGAAAAGATCATGACATCAAAATAAAAGAGAGACTGATTGAGAGGGGGAAGGGATATGATGGAGAATGGAATTTCAAAGAGGAAAGAGGGGGAGAGTGGGTATTACCATGGGATATTTTTTATAATCATGGAAGTTGTTAATAAAAAAAAAATTGAAAAGAAAAAAAAATAGAGGAATGAGTTCCTAGCACTGGCAAGGAGGGCTGGGACAATAATACTCAAAGGCCAGCCCCAGGGGACACACCTCTTGCAGCAAGGCTCCACCTCCCAAAGACTCCTCCCACTGGGGATTAAGTGTGAGGCTTAATCACAAATACATGGGCGATGGGGGACATTTCGCATTCAAACCACCACAGTAGCCCAGGGTGGTCCCACCTCAGCCTCTCAAGTGCCGGGGTCGTTAAGTGCCGGGGTCATGACCCCGAGCCACCACTCCCAGCCTAAATTGTCTTCTTCATTTCTTGATCATGCCCTTCAAGCACAAACAGCTTTGATGACGCCCTGCTGTCACTTTATGCCCTTGTTGCTTCTGCTTTGGTGTCACAGCTGGGAAGCCACCACCAAATCCTCAAGCTTATGGAGATTAACTCAAGTTTCCCGCTAAGACTTTCATGGGTCTTGCTGATACATTTAGGTTTATGACCCACTTTGTGTTATTGTTTCTATATGGTGTGAGTTATAGGGAGATCAAACAATTTTTTTTTTGCAAGTGGAAATCATTGAAGAAATTATTCTTTTCTCATTGAGTGGTCTTCATGTGACCTTAATCTCCCCATAATCATCGCAAACATAGATAAGGAACTTTGTTTTCTCCTTCCTACCTCTCCTAACCATATAAAAGAGACATCATATAGTATTTTAATGATATACATATGTAATATATATGTTTATGTATATATTTCTATATACATTTAATATACGAACGTCACTCTATTTCATTTAGCTGACATTTCATTCCATTGACTTTATTTTGTTGTCAAGAAATCGAGGTAAGCACTTGTGAGGACAGATAAATGATTAGGCAAAAAATAAATTAGAACAATCAGAATATTGCTGTCTGTAAAGCAAGTTGGCTTATGTGGTTATTCCATTTTTTTTTATTAAAAATGTTCCCCCTGGAAAGAATCAGTATAATTAGGACTATTCGTCAGACATTCTATGACTCAAGATGACTACTGTACTCTGAGGTTAAAAAAAAAAAAAATGAGGTCAATTTTCTAGAAGCGTTTTCCTGACGTAGGTGTGCCTCATCTGAGTTTAATGTAGCAGGCCATCTCAGGCAACACACCTAAGTCACGTGGACCTTAGTCCTGCCAGGGAGTCATCCCAAGTGTGCCTGTTAGGTGAGGAGAAGCTCCCCTTCTCCTCTCACTCTACCACACAACTTCCCCTGTCACTCCCACCAATCAGGAGGGAGCTCCCGCAGGAGGCCACCTCCCCACCAGCCAACCAGCCTCTGCGGCTGCTTGTTACCAGGGGTGAGCTCATCACGCGGCCACCCACAGCCCGCTACTCCAGCGTGCTCCCCTCACTCCTCCTCCACCGCCAATGCTTGCTGTCTCCTGAGGCATTCCCATCAGTATATACATATTCTGGTATTCCTGTCATGTTAAACAGAGTTTCTGTCAACTGCTGTTTAAATTTTTAAATATGGCCAGTAGCTCATGCCTCTGTCATCCTAGCTCTTGGGAGGCAGGGCAGAGGATCTTTGAGTTCAAAGCCAGCCTGGGCTGCATAGAGAGACCTTGCCTCAAAAATCAACTTTCTTGTTTTGTAAATCAAGTCAAAGAGAGTTTTAGCATGCTACTATTTCTCTGTGAAAGACTAGAAACATGGCAAACACATTTACATATTTTTCATGTTTGTGCATGTATGTGCATTTACGTAGATTAAAAATGGAAAGGAATATGTTGGAGGAATGGCTCAGCAGTTAAGGCGCTTGCCTGCAAAGCCCAATGACGTGGGTTCAATTCCCCAGGACCTACATAAAGCCAAATGCACAAAGTAGGACATGCATCTGGAGTTCATTTGCAGTGGCTAGAGGTCCTGGTGCACCCATTCTCTCTCTCTCTCTCCTCTCTCTGCATGCAAATAACTAAATAACTTTTTATTTTTATTTATTTGAGAGAGAGATAAATAGGCAGGGAGAGAGGGGGAGAGAGAGAGAGAGAGGGAGAATGGGAACACCAGGGCCTTCAGCCGCTGCAAATGAACTCTGGATGTGTGCGCCCCCTTGTGAATCTGGCTTATGTGGGTCCTAGGGAATCAAACCTGGGTCCTTTGGCTTTGCAGGCAAGCACCTTAACTGCTAAGCCACCTCTCTAGCCCAAACTATTTTTTGAAAAATGGAAAAGAAGAGGGGGATAAGAGAGGGTAACTGGGCAGAATAAGATCAAAATACATTTTATATATGTATGAAAAGGTCAAAATGGAAAAAAAAATAAGATTTCAAAACTGGAAAAAGAAAACTTAATTCATAAAAACAAGGGATGCAACCAAGTGGAGGAGCTTGAATGGAGCCTAGAAGTCACACGCGAAAGCCTTGTTTTATAACTTTCACTTCAAATGTGAATTTGAAAATTTACTAAAATTCTCACTCTGCCAAGGCCCTTGCTCAAAGCTCTGGCTAATGCTGACTCTTTACCACAATTTGCTAAGTGAAAATAGTAATATGAGTAAACTTCTCTTTCCTTTTAACATGTGCCAGAAAAAAATACTAGTGTCCACACTGCCTTTTCTTCCTTCCTTCTTCCCTCTCTCTCCCTATCCCTCTCCCTACAAAGGAGAAACCCAGGGCCTTGTGCTGAGCTACAACTTCTTCCCCCGTTTACTTTTCTAAGAATGTTGCTCCCTTCCTGCCTGTAGTGGGTGGGCTCAGTAATGGAGCACCTGCGTACCATGTGCTAAGCCACCCTGAGCGCCAGAGTGAATGAATGAATGAATAAATGAAGGAGTGAATGAATACTGAAGATAAATAATTCCAAGTGTTTGCAAGGGAATTTCAGGTGTTGCTCTTACATTACAGCCGCAATGTAATTGGTAAAAATAAAATGTGGCAGTCCTGCCAGAGGTATAAAAATGTTTAGGGGCTGGAGAGATGGCTTAGCGGTCAAGCGCTTGCCTGTGAAGCCTAAGGACCCCAGTTCAAGGCTCGATTCCCCAGGACCCACCTAAGCCAGATGCACAAGGTGGCGCATGCATCTGGAGTTTCTTTGCAGTGGCTGGAGGACCTGGTGTGTCCATTCTCTCTATCTGCCTTCCCCTCTCTCTCTGATAATTAAATAAATATTTTTTTAAAAAAAATGTTTAGATGTACTTCCCAATGTATCAGTAAATTCCAGTTCACGGAATCAGACCACAAAAAGACTAACTGCAGCTCATTAGCCCATGTGAAGATATCCATCAGCCGGGTGTGGTGGCTCATGCTTTTAATCCCAGCAGTCAGCAGGCTCAGATGGAGGAGTGCTGCGAGTTCGATGCCAGCCTGAACTAGAGTGAGACCCTGCCTAAAAGAAAGAAAGAAAGAAAAACACAACCAAAAGAATATAGTCATAAATGTGTGGAGATATACATATATATATTTATATATTCTGGGAAACTGAAGCAACCTAAATAAACATTACTTCAAAGATAAAAATTATTTAGGAACTAACCCCAATAAGACATTCATCTAGAAAGAACACTCGAGGCGGTAGTGAGCACTGTTCCTCCTCTGCGCTCATCTCCTTAGGCATTTCCAGAGCAAGATCTCAGATGAGCAGAGACACGCCCAGACACACGTTACTGCATAAAGCAACACCCCAGACCCTGGCCATCCACAGCCTTCCTTCCTAGGGCCATACCTAGCTCTGGGCACACGGTGAACGTTCTGGGGGAGGGGGCTCCAGCTCACGTCTCTCTGGGGCCCTCTTTTTCTCCCATCCAGAGCTGTCTTCTTGGGAAGAGCCAACTTGGGGCGAGGCCTGGCATCACTAATCCCCCAAGTTCAATTCCTTCCTAACCTGCTGGGATCTTGACCCCCAAACACCTCTGTCCTACAGGGGCCCTGAGGCATATTTTTAGAGCATTCCCAGGTGGCTTGTTAGCTGCTACCGGGCTTTGCTGATACTTAGAATAGCAGGAGTAATAATCCTCTCTGGGACCCAGGAGTTGATGTCGTGTGGCGCACCCCCACCCATGGAGCGATGAACCCAAAGAGTGAGCACACCCAAAGTGCCACGGTTACTCATCCCCAGTCTAGCTCCCGTGTCACCAATGACACAGAACAGGTGGAAAGTACTATGCTTGCGGCCCGTGGGGAGCCCCGGCGTGACAGAACAGCGTTTCCCAGTCTTCACTTTCTTTCTCTTGTTCATTCCCACTCTTTAAAAAAAAATTATTTTTATTTTTATTTATTTGACAGAGAGAAAGAAGGAGGGAGAGAGAATGGGCACGCCAGGGCCTCCAGCCACTGCAAATGAACTCCAGACGCATGCGCCACCTTGTGCATCTGGCTAACGTGGGTCCTAGGGAATTGAACCTGGGTCCTTTGGTTTTGCAGGCAAATGCTTTAACCGCTAAGCCATCCCTTCAGTCCCTCCAGGCCCTCTTTTTTTTTGTTCCCTCCCTCTTTCTTCTCTCTCTCCCTCCCTTCATTTTTGGTGTGTGTGTGCGTGTGCGCATGTGTGTGTACTATGTGCAGTGTATGTGCACATGTGTGTGCGTACACATGCACTCCATGCGCACATGTACAGAGGCCAGAGGAGGATGTTGAGTGTCCTCTATCATTCTTCAGCCTTGATTCCCTGAGACAGGGGTTTCTCACTGAACCTACAGCTCACTGGGTTTTCTTTTCCTTTTTTTTTTTTTTTTTTTGAGGTAGGGTCTCGCTCTAGCCTAGGCTGACCTGGAATTCACTATGTAGTTTCAGGGTGGCCTCGAACTCTCGGCGATCCTCCTACCTCTGCCTCCTGAGTGCTAGGATTAAAGGCATGCGCCACCATGTCCAGCCCTAATAAAATTTTTATATTTATTTACTTATTTATTAGATAGAGGGAGAGAACGAATAGGCATGCCAGGGTCTCCAGCCACTGTAAAGGAACTCCAGATGCATGTGCCACCATGTTCATCTGGCTTACATGGGTCCTGGGGAATCAAACCTGGGTCCTTAGGCTTCGCAGCCAAGTGCCTTAACCACTAAGCCATCTCTCCATCCCCCTCACTGGGTTTTCTACTAGGCTGGCTGACCAGTGAGCCCCAATGGTCCTCCTGTCTCCACCCACCTCAGAGCTGGGGTTACAGGTATCTGTGGCCACATTCAGCTTTCATGTGGGTGAGGGAATCAAACTCAGGTCCTCATGCTTGAATAGCACACACTCTTGCCCACTGAGCCATTTCCCCAGGCCGCTTTTTCCCTTATTAGATGCCTTATGGGTCTATGGGAAACCTCTTCCAGGGAGCCTTCCATGGCTTCGTCTTCCTCCAGCTTCCAATGCTGTTCCTTCCGCGGGAGTAACCAGGCCTGGCTGTCAGTACTGCTGTCGTGAAGATCTGGACGTTGTGCCACACTGGGTGGAGCAAGCTGGTCACAGTAAGCAGGACAGTTAGTGGACTCAGTGTCACATCTGGCCATCGTAGCCAGTGTGGTCTGAGCACTAGGCGTTGGGAGGTTCAGCACAGGGAATAAAGCAGGCTTGGCTCATGGAAGACACCTTTCCAAATTAGAAATGATACACAGATGTAGAGAGCGCTCCTAGGCCAATGAGAAAGGGGTAAGCAAAGATACAAAGGGATGAGAATTCAGGTGTGTTAGAGGGATAAAATTCTATTTGGGATACATTTTTTTTTCTATTTTTAAGAATATCTTTTAGAGAGACAGAGACAGAATTACTACACTAGGGCCTCAGCCACTGCAATCGAACTCCAGATGCTTGTGCCACCTAATGGGCATGTGTGACCTTGCACTTGCCTCACCTTTTGTATATCTGGCTTATGTGGGATCTGGAGAGAGATCAAACCTGGGTCCTTGGTCTTCACAGGCAAGCACCTTAACTGCTAAGCCATGTCTCCAGCCCCTTGGGATGCATTTTATTTTTTGTTTTATATTTGTGTTTGCTTGTTTATGTTTTAAATATTTTTTTTCTATTTTTACTTATTTATTTGAGAGAGAGAAAGACACACACATAGAGAATGTGCACACCAGTGTCTCCAGCCACTGCAAACAAACCACAGACACATTCGCCACCATGTGCATCTGGCTTACATGGGTACTGGGAAATCGAACCTGGATCCTTGGGCTTTGCAGGCAAGCACCTTAACCACTGAGCCATCTCTCCAGCCCTGCTTGTTTATTCTTTCAGGCAGGGTGTCATGGAGATCAGGTGGGCCTGAGACTTGCTATGTAGCTGAAGATAAACTTGAACTCCTGATCTTCTGCCTCGACATCCCAGGTACTTGGATGACAGGCTTGTGTGAAGACACCTCATTTATTTGCTTATTTGTTTAAACTTAAAGGATGCTGCTATATAACTCAGGCTGGCCTGGTATCCACTACTGTAGTCCAAGTTGGTCTTGAATTCACAGTCCTCCAGTCTTGGCCTGCCAAGTGCTGGGATTACTGGTGTGTACCACCGCACCCAGCTACCTGGTGTGCAGTTTGGAGAGAAAGGCTGGGAGTGTCAAAAGACGAGGCTAAAGAAGCAGACAGGGGACAAAGGGAGTAGGGTCTCCACCCCAGGCTAAGGAGAAGAACTCAGCTTGAGGACACTGGAAAGCCAGACCCATCCCTTAGGCGGGAATGAACACAGTCAGCTTCATTTGCCAGAAAGGTCTTGGACTCTCTCACAAGGAGAATGGATTATAATAGGAGAAACCCCAGGCAGGAAGACCCTGGGGAATGTGGTGGTTGAGGAGAAGGACAGGGAAGAGTAGTCATAAAAACGATAAGAGGACACAGTTGCCCTTTTATTTCATTTCATCCAAGCCATAATTTTTATTAAGAATGGTGTGGGCTGGAGAGATGGCTCAGCAATTGAGGCACTTAACAAACCGGTTTTGATTCCCCAGTACCCACACAGTGGCACATCTATTTGGAGTTCATCTGTAGCAGCAGGAGGCCCTGGAGCACCCATTCTCTCTCTTCCCTCTTCCCCTCTCTTTCTACTTGCAAATAAATAGATAAATAAAAAATAGTTGGGCTGGAGAGATTGCTCAGTGGTTAAGGTGCTTGCCTGCAAAGCTTAATGACCCAGGTTTGATTCCCCAGTCCCCATGTAAAGCCAGATGCACAAAGTGGCACATGCATCTGGAGTACATTTACAGTGACTAGAGGCCCTGGCCCACCTACCTCATCTCTCCCTCCTCGTCTCTCTTCTCAGTCTCTCTCTGCTTGCAAATAAATAAATAAAATATGTTTTAAGGGCTGGAGAGATGGCTTAGCATTAAGGCACTTGTCTGAGAAGCCTAAGGACCCATGTTTGACTCTCCAGATCCCAGGTAAGCCAGACGCACAAAAGTGAGGGAAGTGCAAGGTTGCACATGCCCACTAGGTGGTGCAAGTGTCTGTAATTTGATTGCAGTGGCTGAGGCCCTGGTGCACCAATTCTCTCTTTCTCTCTAAAAAATAAATATAAATATAAATATTTTTTAAAAAGAGGCTGGATCTAGGCATGGTGGCATAGAGCAGAGTGTGGGGGCACACGCCTTGAATCTCAACACTTGGGGGGCAGAGGTAGGAGGATCACCATGAGTTCGATGCCACCCTGATACTACATAGTGAATTCCAGGTCAGCCTGAGCCACAGTGAGACTCTACCTTGGAAAACCAAAAAAAAAAAAAAAAAAAGTGACAGACCCTAGCAGAGAGAGAGAGAGAGAGAGAGAGAGAGAGAGAGAGAAAAGAGGTGTAAGTGCAGGCAGGTGTCACAAACACGCCCCAACCATGTTGCACAGCCCTGTCCTCCCTGCCCTTGGGTGGTGGCGAGGTCCATGTGTTCACTGTGCACTCTCCCTCCTCAGGGAATGGGGAGGTCCAGACATGTCTTGAAAAGGAGCCCCACATCTCTGGAACATGAACAAACTCAAAAGAGAAAATAGGGAGCTGGAGAGATGGCTCAGAGATGGCTTTTCTTGCAAAGCCTAAGGCTAGGGTTCAATTCCCCAGGACCCACATAAAGCCAGATGCATGAGGTAGCGCATGCGTCTGGAGTTCCATTTGCAGTGGCTGGAGGCCCTGGAGTGCCCATTCTCTTTGTCTGTCTCTCTCTGTTTGCAAGTAAAGAAATAAAAATTTAAAAATTAAATAAAATAAAGAAATAATAAGCTGGGCGTACGCCTTTGATCCTGGTACTCGGGAGGCAGAGGTAGGAGGATCGCCGAGAATTTGAGGCCAGCCTGAGACTACATAGTGAATTCCAGGTCAGCCTGAGCTAGAGAGAAACCTTACCTTGAAAACCAAAAAAAAAAAAAAAAAAAATTTACAAATTTTTTAAAAGACTAGAAAAATAGTTTGGCCCTCAGCCCAAGCAGAGGCCAGCTGCCTGGGCCCCATCCTGGCTCCGCTCTGCTCTGGAAGGGCTGGAAATGGTGACGCGCAGTCTCTCTCTGTCCTCACTCCCACTGCTCCTCACCTCCACCTCCGCCGACAGACATGAGAGGCTTGAAAAATAAAGCGCCAGGGAAGAAAAGGAGTTATAAATACATCCACATCTAGGGAGAGCCTGGGTTCCTCCTGGCCTTGGGAGCTCTGTGGAAGAGTCCAAGCTCAGTGCCCCTGGCGTGGTTGTCATCCTCACTACCACCAGGGGGCAGCCGTGTGGCCAGAGAGAACGACAGGACAGATTGCTTCCGGGCCCAAATATACCTGGGTTGAAATCCCAGCTCTGCCACTAACAGTTGTTGTCTTAGGAAAGCAACTCCGCTTCTCTTTTCTTTTACGTCTCCTTTGTAAATGAAGGTGGCTGGACAGGCCCCATGAAAGGTCAGTAAGATTCTTTTTATGCCGGGCATGGTGGCGCACACCTTTAATCCCAGCACTTGGGAGGCAGAGGTAGGAGGATCGCCGTGAGTTCGAGGCCACCCTGAGACTACATAGTGAGTTCCAGGTCAGCCTGGGCTAGAGTGAAACCCAACCTCGATAAAAAAAAAAAAAGAAAAGATTCTTTTTATGAGTACTTTGCGCCTTGTCACAAGCTGAGCAGTTGTCACCACCACAAGCCTGAAGCTTTGCACTGGGAAGGCTCGGATTCCCCACTCCGCTTCTCTTTAGGACTTTGCTGCCCTGTGACAAGGTGACCCTGGGCCACCAGTGCTTAGCCTAAGGCCTCAGAAGAGAAACAGGTGACCGTGAAGGATGCAGGAAAGGGGCTTCACCACAGGCTCAGGCAGGGAGAGTGAGAGTGCATGGTGACCTGGGTGTGGCTGGTAAAGGAGCATATGGGCACCTGGTGATGAACATCACACGTTAAAGATTAAGGAACAGGGCTGGAGAGCTGGCTTAGCGGTTAAGCGCTTGCCTATGAAGCCTAAGGACCCCGGTTCGAGGCTCAATTCCCCAGGACCCACGTTAGCCAGATGCACAAGGGGGCCACACATCTGGAGTTCGTTTACAGAGGCTGGAAGCTCTGGCGCGCCCATTCTCTCTCTCTCTCTCTCTCTCTCTCTCTCTCTCTCTCTGCCTCCGTCTCTCTGTCGCTCTCAAATAAAGAAACAAACAAACAAACAAAAAAGATTAAGGAACAAACCATTCCAAGGAGAAGGGCTGGGTGCAGGAAGCTACGGCTTGGTATGTAAGCTATGGCTGATAGGGGCTATGGCTGATAGGGTGTGTAGGATGGATCAATGGATCAGGATCAGGGACAGTGGAGATGTAAAAGAACAAGATCACCGTGCAAGAGCCCAGGGAGAATGGGGGTGGGTTCTCACACAGAGAAGTGAAAGATAGAGTTATGGGCTGAGAAGCAATGGTGGAAGACAAGCCTGACTCTAAAGAGACTGACAGGGCTGGCTGGGGAGATGGCTCAGCACTTAAAGGTGCTTGCTTGCAATGCCTATCAGCCTGAGTTCGATTTCCCAATAGACACATAAAGCCAGATGCTCAAAGTGGCACGTGCGTCTGGAGTTCACTTGCAATAGCAGTAAGCCCCGTTGTGCCCATTCTCTCTCTCTCTTAAATAAATAAATACGTTTTTTAAGAGACTGACAGCTCAAAGACCTGAGGGGAGGTGGTATGGATTTCCAGGGGAGTCATGAACTCTATGCTGACCCTTAGGTGCCTGGTGTCCGCCTGGAGTGAGGGGACACATGGAGCTCAGGAAGGGACTGGGCTGGAGCTGAGACCTTGAGTTACCAGCTAGGGTTACTGTGGGAGGAAAGCTAAGATGTGACAAGGAAAGTGACATGACAAGGTCACCCAAACAGTCATCAGTAGATCAGACCTGGAAGCCAGGCAAAGACACTAGCTCAGCTCACTACAACCCGAGGCTTAGGGCCTAGCGGCTGAATGACTGGGTCCACAGACCACCCTCCAGCAGCTAGGCATTTGGCATGTGGGGCCACACCGAACAGACTCCTGTCCCGCTCTGCTGTGTGACCTGGGGCAAGCACCCTTCTCTCAAAGCTTCAGCTTTCTCGTCTGCAGTAGATTGTTGAGTCCATCAATACAGGCGCCGAGAACAAGGCCTGATAAAGTGAACGTTAGTCATGATGGATACCTCTACTCTATTTTATTTACTATTTATTTATTTATTTATTTATTGGTTTTTCGAGGTAGGGTCTCTCTCACTCTAGCTCAGGCTGACCTGGAATTCACTATGGAGTCTCAGGGTGGCCTCAAACTCACAGCGATCCTCCTACCTCTGCCTCCCGAGTGTTGGGATTAAAGGCGTGTGCCACCACGCCTGGCTAACTCTATTCTGTTTTATTTTGGAGGAGGCTCTCACTAGGTAGCTCAGGCTTGTATGCAGCCTAGGCTGGCCTCGAGCCGCCAGTGATTCCCCTGGATGCTGGCGTGTGCCGGAGCACCTGGTAATTCATCCATTTTGTAGTCAAGGAAACTGAAGCTTTGAAAATTTAAATGAATGGGCTGGAGGGGTGGCTTAGCGGTTAAGGAGCTTGCCTGCAGAGCCAAAAGACTCAGGTTTGATTCCCCGGGACCCACATAGGCCAGATGCACAAGGTTGGGCGCATGCGTCTGGAGTTCATTTGCAATGGCTTAAAGGCCCTGGTGCACCCATTCTCTCTCGCTAGCACGCTCTCTCTCTCTCTCTGTCTCTCTGCCTCTCTCTCTCTCTCTCTCTCAAATAAGTAAAATAAATTTTTTAAAACAATTAAATGAAGTGAGGTCAGGGGAAGAGATTGAGTGAAGGAAAGGTGGAGGGAGAGCTAATCAAAATCTAAGAGGACATAAATAAATCATATAGAAACCTACTTTTGGGGGCAATGGAACACTCAGGAGCTGTAGATTTTTGCTAGAAATTTTTCAGTGCCAGGGATGGGATAACTTCCAGTGAGTTGCTGGCCAAGGAGGTCCCTGATGCCCCCAAAACATTATAGGCCATTGCCGAGGCCCTTAGTTTCCCACCAGGAATAGATGGTAAGACCCTATTGCTGAAGACTCCACATACTTGGGCTACAAGGCCACTGAGAAATCCTGCTGAAACTGAGCTGATAACCTCCTCCATGTAGACCAGCTGACAGAAAGCTGGAAGAAGCCATTCTACATGCAGTTCAATGGGAGAGAGAGAAATCACCAGTGAAGATACTCAACAGTGGACACTGCAAGCCTTATATTTGGCCAGCCAGGCCAAATGAGCCAACGGGTGCAATAGTGGCATGTCTGTCATGGTGGAAACCAACTGCCCTCTAATTAGACTGGAGGCCCATTCCATGGGAGGGGATACTGAAAAACTTAAAACAGGGGTAGTCATGAGCCCTAGGGGTGTAACGTCTGCTGCTGTCTGGCTAAATGTATATACTATGCTTATCAAACTGCCCACTAAGCACTCCTCTTAATGTTCATACCCTTATATTAATGCTACTCTCACTTTTGGTAGAGAATCTTCTCTTTTCAGATGGCAGTGACCTTGGGATAACTCAAGGCATCATGGTGCTGGAAAGAAGTGACAGGAGTGTTCAGCACTGCAATATCTCTATCACACCTTCCGAGGCTCAGGGTCTATTGCGGAAAAGGTGGCAGAAAGAATGTAAGAGAAAAAGGAAGGGTAGGACTCCTTACAACGTGCTCCCCCCAGACACAAAATGGCCTGGATATCCATGACCTCACAGTGCCTGACACTACCTCCACAAGACCATCATAAGAGGAGGAAAAGATCATGACATCAAAATAAAAGAGAGACTGATTGAGAGGGGGAGGGGATATGATGGAGAATGGAATTTCAAAGGGGAAAGTGGGGGGAGGGAGGGTATTACCATGGGATATTTTTTATAATCATGGAAGTTGTTAATAAAAAAATTTGAACAGAAAAAAAATTAAATGTCTGCCCAATGTTCATAGCTTATCACTAGCAGAGCTCAGGCCTTAGTCACTCCAAAGACTGGATTGGCTTGCTTATGGGAAACTGCCTCCCTTTGGGTATCTCCAGCCCATGATTGACATCTTTAACTGAAGAGACTGGAGTCCTCACCCAGAGGACCCTTAGGCAGGATTCTGTAGCCTACCATTCCCAGCTCTGATTCTGTCCCCTCCCCAGCATGAGGCCTGTTTGCTGCCATAGCCAGAGAAGAGGCCCTTCCATCTGGGAGGCCTGAGGCCTGGTCTCTCACACTGTGTTCTACCTCGAGAACAAAGAAAGGCAGGCATTGACCCACTGTGGTGGTTTGATTCAGGGGTCCTGCATAAACTTAGGTGTTCTGAATACTAGGTCACCAGCTGATGGCAACTTGGGAATTAACGCCTCCTGGAGGCAGTGTATTGTTGGGGGAGAGCCTATGGTGTTATAGCCAGCTTCCCCTTGCCAGTGTTTGGCACACTCTCCTGTTGCTGTTGTCCACCTTATGTTGGCCAGGAAGTGATGTCCACCCTCTGCTCATGCCATCATTTTCCCCTGCCATCATGGAGCTTCCCCTCAAGTCTGTAAGCCTAAATGAACCCTTTTCCCCATAAGCTGTTCTTGGTTGGGTGTTTTCTGCCAGCACTGTGAACCTGACTGCGACACATGGCAACCTCTCCTAGCTGCCAACAGCACTTTAGACATGCCAACCAGATCCCCGGGAGCGAGCGAATCTTGGGACCTTGCGTGAAGAACAGAGGGCACGTGCTGGGTCAATAGTGGAGAGATCTCCAGATGCAAACAGACAAAGCTGTGGTTAAGCAACAAAGATGGGTACAAAGTGAGCCACCCAGGCTCCTCCCCCTAGACAGTGAGAAGGAAAAGGAAATTGGCACACTCCACCCAGTCCAGCCTTAGCCCTGACTGCAGTCCCTGTCCTGTTGGAAGTACCCTGAGCCCTGGACCCTCCGGAGGGCAGCCACAAGAAGAAGCTGTCAGCTGCTGGTCTTCCTGTGGACCTCAGGTTCACAACCCACCAGGGAGGAAGTGACTCACCTTCCTGGATGGAGCTTCCATAACCGCCCCCCACCCCCCCCGCAAGCCTCAGGATGAATGCTCACCACTGTAGCCCTGGCTTCTAGAAATCACTGATTGTTTTCCAGAGCCGTTTACTCAAGAGAAGGCATCAATCACAGTGTTAGACAAGTACCCACGACTCCCCTGTCAAAAATGGAATGCTAGTCCAGTCACTACCCCACCTTAGGGGAGAAGATAGATGTGGTGGTTTGAATGTAACATCCCCATAGACTCCAGTATTTTTTGATTATTAAGATTAAGCTTACAGTCCGGGCCTGGTGATGCACGCCTTTAATCCCGGCACTTGGGAGGCAGAGGTAGGAGGATCGCCGTGAGTTCAAGGCCATCCTGAGACTACATAGTGAATTCCAGGTCAGCCTGGGCTAGAGGGTGACCCTACCTCGAAAAACAAAAAAGTAAAAAATGAATAAAAAAGATTAAGCTTCCAGGCTGGGGGGATGGCACAGCGGTTAAAGTTCTTGCTTGTAATGCTTGATGACTCGGGTTTGATTCTCCAGTAGCCTCATAAAGCTAGATGCGCAAAGGGGTGCATGCATCTGGAGCTTATTTGCAGAGGCAAGAGGCCCTGGCATGCCCATTATGTGTGTGTGTGTGTGTGTGTGTGTGTGTGTCTGTCTGTCTGTCTGTCTCTGTCTCGGCCTCTCTGTGTTTGCAAATAAATAAATTACTTTTAGAAAAAAAGATTAAGCTTCCTACTGAAGTCTTCAGCAGACAGAGTCCTGCTGGAGGAGGTGTGTCAATGGAGGCGGATCTCAGGTCCAGTCCTAAGGCGTGTGTTCCAAGCCAGCTTGCGTTTGTTGGTACTGGCTGCTGTCTCTCTCCTCCTTCCGCCATGATGAAGCTTCCCCTGGAATCTGTGAGCCTGAAATAAATCCTCTCCTCCTGTGAGCTGCTTCTGGTCGGGTGTTTGTCACAGCCATGGGAGGGTAACCGCCCCAACAGAGGAGTGAAGAATTAAAGCAACACGGGTTCAGTTCAGGAAGGTGATGACAAAGTTCTGGAGTAGGAGGGTTGGTGACAGCTACACAATACACACGTGTGCTTAAGGCCACTGAACTGTACACCTAAGGATGGGCAAGATGGGCTGGGCATCGTGGCACTTGCCTGTAATTCCAGCACTCGGGAGGTGAAGCGGGGGAATCAAGAGATCGAGGTCATCCTATATACACCGTAGGTTTGAGGCCAGCCTGAGCTACATCAAACCCTGCTTCAAAAACTGAAAAACAAATGAACAAAAATAAGGGGAAAATAAATAAGGAAAAATGATAAGCCAGGCTTGGTGGCTCATGTCTGTCATCTCAGCACCCAAGAGGCTGAAGCGGGAAGATTTCCGTGAGTTTCAGGCCAGCCTGGGATACAGAGTGAGACCCTGATTCAAAAAAAAAAAAAAAAAAAAATCCCAAAACACACAAACCAGGGTTTGGGGATGGTTCAGTGGGTAAAATCCTTGCCATGCAAGCATGGCCAACTGAATTCAGATCCACAGCACCCATGTGAAAATGCCAGGCATGGCGGTGTATCTGTAATGCCCATCCTATAGGGAGGCAGGGACGGGTGGATGCCTAGGTCTTGCTGGTTAGCTTATTTAGCCGATTTAGTGAGTTCTAGGTCCAGTGAGAGACCAGCTCTCAAAGAACAAGGTAGAGAGGGACTGAGGCAGTCACCTGATGTTGATCTCTGACCTCCAAACACACCTGCACTCAAGTGCATATGTACACAAGTACACAGGTACCTGCCTACTTACACACACACACACACACACACACACAACACTAAAACAAAAGAAAAAGTCAAGATGGTTAATCTTATGTGTACTTTATCATAATAAAATTTAATACAAAGTTGGGTGTGGTGGTGCACGCCTTTAATCCCAGCACTTGGGAGGCAGAGGTAGGAGGATCACCGTGAGTTCGAGGCCACCCTGAGATTATATAGTCAATTCCAGGTCATTCTGAGCTAGAGTGAAACCCTACCTCGAAAAACCAAAAAAAAAAAAAAGATAATAATAATACAGGGCTGGAGAGATGGCTTAGTGGTTAAGGCACTTTCCTGCGAAGCCTAAGGACTCATATTTGACTCTCTGGGTCCCATGTAAGCCAGGACACACAGTGACACAAGCACACAAGGTTGCACATGTGCACAAGGGGGCACAGGCATTTGGAGTTCTCACTCTCACATTAAAAAAAAAAATGCCAGTCTGTTGGGCTTGCCTCAAAGACATTAATACAGGGCTGGAGACATGGCTCAGCAGCTAAAGGCGTTTGCTTGCAAAGCAAAATGGCCCATGTTCAATTCGCCAGTTGCCACGTAAAGCCAGGCACACAATGCGGCATGTGCACCCGGGGTTCATTTATAGCTGTAAGAGGCCCTGGCATGCCCATTTTCTCTCTTTCTCACTCCATTTCTTTAGTAAGTAAATAAATATTTTTTAAAAATCATGAATCTTACTCAAACAGAACCTGTTTTTTGTTGTTGTTGGTTTGTTTTTGACAGCCCGCCTTCCGAAGGTCCCCTCTCCTCCCTGACTAGTTTTGACCCCACTCTGCCTCCAGGGGGCAGCGTTGCAAAGTCTTGAGGGAGCTGAGCTCCAGCTTTAAACCTGTCCCCCTGGCTGGCGTGGGGACTCGCAGCTGTATCCCCACCCACACTCGACCTCCAGTCCCATGTCCTCTCCAGCTTTGCTGCACTGAACTCCAGCAGTGTCCCCTCTCCAAGGACACTAATCGCTAATAACTGTAGACCACATTAGACACCTCACAAAGCAGAGGCACGTGCATTAGCTTATATGATCCTCCCAAAAGATGGAAAAGAATGAGACCCCTTCCAGCCCTCTCCCTATTTCCTAATAAGGAAACTGAACACCAGACCGGGCCAGGACCCGACCAATACCAGTATAAGAGTGGCAGAGCCATTGCCCAGCCAGAGCTCTGTGACAGGGGATAGCACCCCCCCCCCCAATACCTGCACAGCTGCAGCTGTTAATATGACCACCCAGCCTGCCTGCTGAACCCCCACTTGGCCTTGAGCTCCCTGGCTCTTCCTGGTAATTAATCACTACAGGGCTGTCAGTCAGACTCGCTCACCTGCCCGTGGTTTACTTGCTCCTCACCCTCTGCCTTCAGAATTACAAGAATCACCCACATCCCCAAGGCTGCCACGTTACCAGTGGCTTGTGTCTGCTCAGCTTCCAGGACTTGGCAAGCACTCATCCACCCATGAGCTCGTCCAAGCCTTGACCGCCCTGGGGGAGGCATCTCACAGACAAGGACAGATCAGAGAGGGTAAGGGACTGGTCCCCACTCGCCAGAGAGGCCTCTGGGCAGTTTGGCCTCCCTGAAGAGAAGACTGGGCAAGATGGTAGGCTTTTATATGCCAGAAGGTTTCTTTCCATCCTGTGTTATTATAGCGAACACAGTGCCTCGGAGAGTTTCTTAAGGGGTCGGAGTTGAAATGACTAGTATAGATAGGCCTACCACTTTCAGAAACGTGTAGCATAGTTTGAAGGCACTAGGACCCAGGGGAAGGCTGCTGTTGGGCCACAAGAACCTGGGTTGGGTGGCTTCCATAGGCTAGGAGGTGGATGCAACCCCTGGGCAAGATGTTAAGCAGCTGCTAGGAGCATAGGCGGGCTGAACAGGCTGGAAGAGCCAACGCTGGGCCAAGGCAAGGCGGGTGAGGCCCAGTATCCCCTGGGGCTGCCCTGTAGACCTTGTTTCTCACAGGTTCGCAAGTGAGCTGAATCACCTCAGGATGGAGGAGCAGGCCCGTACAGCAGGAAGGCCTGAGGTTTGGCAGGACTGGGGGCTGTTTCTCCTCTGCCAGCCAGGGAAACAAGACTAGGGAGACATAGACAGCAGCTCCCTACCCACACTGCATCCTGCTGGCCTCAGCCTCCCAATCTGGAGAATGGGATCTAGTCACTCACTCCCTATTCCTTTTCCCACGCGGACCTCAGCATAACGCATCCATCTTTGCCACCCCTGGCTCACACCTGGCCCCTGCTGTAGGTAAGGTGGCCTTGGACAAAGTCACTTATCTGAGTGGCATAGGTGAAACAAACATGATGTTGGCTTCTGTGTGCAAAGATAATAGAGTAGGTCTGCCTAGCAGGGACCTGAGGGGAGGAAGGCCCAGTATCCGTGGACGCTCTCGCTTGTTATGCCTTTTAGATATCCACTCCCTGGGTAGCAGGCTGGAAGGAAGTGGGGGTGAAGATGCTGAGGGGGCAGTTTAGAGCTCTTTGAGGGGGAACAAGGCTCTGGTCACTCTTCCTCTTCTTGCCCCTACTCCCTCATCGTCTGAGCAGAATCCCAGTGACCATGACCCAGTGCCATGACCAGTTAACATACGGGGAGACCGAGTCTTAACAACATAAGCTTTGCCACAGTCCTACAGCAGGCGTGTGACAGCGACCCGAATCTGTAATCTAGAGCCCTGCACCCTTCTCTTGTACCCTGAACCAGAAGGTTCTATAAGATGAAGTCTTGTGTCTGGCTTATGGCAAGGCCCGTCTCTCTGCGTGGGCTACTCAGAGAGAAGACAGGCTCGGGTTCTGCCAACTGCCTGGGACGTTGCAAGAGCATCAGACTTGGCATGAAGCACAGGGTTGTTTGAACGTCATGGGCCCCGACAGTTGCAGAGTTTCGTAAGCCATGCCAGGCTTTGCCAGCAGCAGGAGACTCTTAAAAGGCAACTAGTTTTGCAAACAACAGGAACCTGCAGATGGTGTTGGGACGCACACGCCCGTGGGGCTGTGCAAAGCGCACAGGCCGGAGCAGATACCACACGCTCACAAGTAAGCTAAACCCAGGCTACAGGGCAGTGTGGTTAAACCTCGAGCCTGGGCTTCCTGCTGTGAGGTCTCTGGGAGCTGCTCTGACGACTTGCTAGCTTACATTTGAGAGGCTCCTGGTGGCCCCTGACCTTTGTTCTAGTTCCATAATCTCAGTTCAGGAATATTCTGGTTCCACAGATAAAACATCTTCTGCCTCAGGGCTAAGGAGGGGACACTAGAGCTTTCAGAAGTCCAAAGGAATGTTCCTTCTCTCACCTGTGTAGGCTCGATTTGGAGCTTGGAAGGTTCCTCCTCTTCCAGACTCTGTAAGGACTAGGTAGTAGACCCGAAGGACTCAGAGGCACAGATCTAACTTGGCAATTCGGTTCTTTAAGCAGACTAGGGTATGGTCTTTCTTTCTTTTTTTTTTTTAAATTATTTTTATTTATTTATTCGAAAGTGACAGAGAGAGAAAGAGGCAGATAGAGACAGAGAGAGAATGGGCGCGCCAGGGCCTCCAGCCACTGCAAACGAACTCCAGATGCGTGCACCCCCTTGTGCATCTGGCTAACATGGATCCTGGGGAATAGAGCCTCGAACCAGGTCCTTAGGCTTCACAGGCAAGCGCTTAACCGCTAAGCCATCTCTCCAGCCCAGAGTCTGGTCTTTCTATTAGTCTAAACCAACCTCTGGCTTCCCTTGGTGGGTCATATGCTCGCATTTCTGGTCTCTCAACCACTCCCTCGTCATTCATGAAACACTGAGCATTCGACTGAGTGCCTACTAAGTGTCAGGTATTTTAGACACCTCCTGCTTCTTGCCAGCACCCTCAGGCTGCCACTAAAAAGCTGAGTAGAATGGGGCTAGCAAAAGTTTCCCTATTGTTGCCCTAGTTAGATGATAGCCAGACCCCAAACCTACATCCCCATCCCATGCAAAGGCTCCCGTCCTGGGATGTGGTCGGGCTTGCCGCGGTGTCTGGAATTTAGGAGACTGTAGAATCTTCCTCTGAGAAGACAGCCTGGGTAGAAGAAAAAAAAAAAAAAAGCCTGATTCAAGCAACAGAGGTCCAAGCCATGTCCCCTTCCCTGCCTCCCCCCTCCCCGCAAATATAGCAGGTGATCTTTGGCTAGTGCCTGAGACTCAGTGCCTCATGTGTAAAATGAGGGGCTTCCCAGCCTGCAGGTTGGATGGGACCCAGGGAGCCTCAAGTATCTGCTATACAAAGCTGACTGCTTTCTCTCCAGCCCGCAGGCCCTGCCTCTCCTTTGAGCTGGCCTCTAGGCTTGGCTTCTTTATCTCCAGCTCACTGGGCTTTCACAAGAGCCCAGCAAGGGTGAACGGCTGCGCTGTACGGCCGAGGGAACTGATACTCCAAACAGTTCAGGGACTTGCCTTCACCTCCACTCAGATGGGGCTGCTCCCGACACTGGCCGGCTGCAAGGTCTCTGGCCTCAGTCCAGAAATCTCTGGGAAGTTCACATGTGTCTGCTCCCCTCTTCTTCTCCCTCCCCCTTCCATGTAGGCTGTGGAGTTCTACCCTGTGTCCCCAGCTGGGCTGGCTATGGTGTTTGGTGCCTCCGGGGCCAGATTCTCTGTAATTTGAAGCAGTTTGGGGAGAGGGCAGGCACTCCCTTGAGAGGATGAGAAAAAACGAGGGGATGGGTGTGCAGCCGAGGACCGGGGATCATCAGGGCTGATGGCGGGCCAGAATGACAATAGCTCCCTAGGAGAAGGGGCGCAAATGGAGACTGGGAATACAGCAAGGAGACTGAACATTCTAGAATGTCTGTTTTTTGTTTGTTTGTTTGTTTGTTTGGTTTTTCAAGGTAGGGTCTCACTCTAGCTCAGGCTGGCCTGGAATTCTCTATGTAGTCTCAGGGTGGCCTCTAACTCACACTGATCCTCCTACCTTCTGCCTCCCGAGTGCTGGGATTAAAGGCGTGCGCCACCACATCTGGCATGTCTGTTTCTCTGATGGCCCTGGCGCTCTCAAAGAGAGGGTCAACAACCCTCTCTTCACCTCTCACCTCTCTGCTTCTAACCACTGGGGGACAAATATTCCCAGGTAAAACAACAGGGGCAAAAGTTGGGAAGTAACTCAGCTGTCTAAGCTTCCACCCAGTGGGGTGGGGAAAGGGGCTGGGCTAAACCCGCCTCCTATAGGACTCTGGCCCTGGGCTGTCCCAGCCAGAGATCAGAGGGATTCAGGGACTAGAGTGAGCACCAGGGCAGAAATAAGGGGCCAGAGCAGAGAGTGGGGGGGGCAAGTGGCCCAGGAAGACAGGAGTTACTTGGAGCCCGGCTGGCTTCCTCTGCCTGGAGAGGTGGCTGCTTTCCAAAGGCTGAAGGGCTGTGGAGTTCCTGCATGGATGCGCCCCTGCTGTTGCTCTCCCAGGCTATCTCCAGGGCCCCCTAAAAGACTCACTTCCTCCCTGCTAAGCTCCAGGCCCTGAGGTTGAACTCCAGACTGTAACTCTCTGCACCCCAACAGTCATGGGACCCAGGATAGGTAAGTCCAGGAGAAGGGAACCTGGAGACTTGGTTCCCAGTGGGATGGGCTAGGCACTAAAGTCTTGGTTGTGTGTGGGGGAGGGAGAGATGGCTCTGCCAGGAGCCAGCACCTGATAACAGAGCAGTAAGGGTGCGCTGGATGAATGAGAGGACTTGAGTAGGGAGCGATGCTGTGTACTCAGCTAGAGGCAGGGAGCCCAGTTAAATCACCCTGGTGAACCAGAGAGCCGAGGACCACAGAAAGGCAGGTCTGGTCCTTCATCAAGCCAGTCTCCTTGTGTGACAGAAATAATGTAGAGATGAACAAGACAGAGAGCTGCATAGAAAAGAGAGAGAGAAGCCGGGCATGGTGGCGCACGCCTTTAATCCCAGCACTCGGGAGGCAGAGGTAGGAGGATCGCCGTGAGTTCGAGGCCACCCTGAGACTACATAGTGGACCAGAGTGAGACCCTACCTTGAAAAACCAAAACCAAAACCAAAAAAAAAAAAAAAAGAAAAGAAAAGAGAGAGAGAGAGAGACAGAAGAGCCAGAGAGAACATAGACATAGTAGATCAGCAGGACCTCAGGGCGAGAGAAGAGCTGCCCCCTTTGACACTTTCCTGGGGGTGGGTTGCAGCAAAGACTTTGAGGGACAGAGAAGTGCAAGGCAGAAAGGAAGAAACCCAACACGCGGGGACAGATGCCCGAGGGGACCGACAGACAGACTGTAGAAAGAATCCACACGCTATGTGCAGACTCAGAGAGAGGCTTGCGAAGATGGTGGGTGGTGGTATGCAGACGAAGGGAGGGAGTAATGTCTGGAAGCCTCCAGAAGCCAAGCTTCAAGTGGGATAAGAAAAGCACCAAGCGGGAGGGCAGTGCCTCTGGGTGCAGAGGGACGGATCTAACATGTGGCATCTGTGAGGGTGGTGGAAGAAATAAAGGATCTCCAGACAGGGAGGCTGGGGCTGGGAGGCCTGTAGTAATGACCCCTGGACTCCGGGCCACAGCCTGTCCTACCATGTTGTCAACCTCACACCCACTCAGGCAAGGCTGGGCTTGCTCCCAGGAACACCACAGTGAGAGCTTCAGGCCCAGGCAACAGCTCCAGCTGAGGTACAGCCGCAGCTTGGGGACTCGCATGCCAGGAAGGGTGGGGACGGACGCTTCCTCTCAGGGGGCCTCAAAGGATAGAGAAGAATGAGGTCAGATTTGGGAGGTTGGGTTTTTGTCTTGTTTTGTTTTGAGACAGTGTTTTGCTATAGCCCAGGCTGGTCTCCAACTTGTGATTCTCCTAACCCCTACCTACCTCCCGAGGGCTGGGATCACAGTAAGGGTGCCACCACACCTTGGCGAAGTGAGGATGATTTGAAGTGGGGTGGATGGGCCGTTGGCAAACCAAATGCCTTGCCAGCCTTGGCTTGGTATGGTGGGAAAGTTGAAGACCCTTCAATAGGGTGTTGTTCTGCACCTGCCCCTATACCTTTCTGTTTTTGTTTTGTTTTTTTGAGGTAGGGTCTCACTGTAGTCCAGGCGGACCTGGAATTCACTCTGTAGTCTCAGGGTTGTCTCTAACTCTCCGCGATCCTCCTACCTCTGCCTCCCAAGTGCCGGGATTAAAGGCATGCGCCACCACATGCTTGGAATATTATCTATCTGCCCTGACGTGCACATAACAGGTTCCACACATTGATCTACCATAAGCCACCTCTGGCTGTTCTTCCTGAGCCTCCTTCTGGGCTGTGGCCAGGCTCAGCACGGCAGGAGGAGGCATAGGGGATGCAGAGGGGTAAGCAAACAGACTCAGTCTGAGAAGACTGCCAGGCTCACCCGCGGTCAGTTGTCCTCCCCAGAGGCAGAGCCAGGCTGCCAGCTTGCACGCGTCCCTAGACAACAGGCAGAGCTTTCTTGTCTGAGCAGGAAGGGGTTAAAGAAAATAATCTCCCTCTATAGTTCTCATGATGAGATCTCAAGAACCTACTCTTCCACCTTGGTGCCCTGGCTCAAGGAGTTCCTGCCCACTGCCTATTCTAGGGAAATCTGCCACTTCCTCCACCTCCAGAGCCAAACGCCCTCCTCCTCCAGGCAGCGTTCCTAGGAATGTCCTGGCAGGAGGAAGCCAGGTGTCACAGTTGTGTCTCTCTGAGGCTGGCTGCATTCAAATGTGGGCAGGCGGGTGGGGTGATGGAAAGAACCAGCAGCCCTGTGTTCAAATCCCTGCTCTGCCCCACGGTTTTTACGAGACTGTGAAATGTTCCCACCTTTTTTTTTTTTTTTTTTTGGTTTTCCAAGGTAGGGTCTCACTCTGGCTCAGGCAGACCTGGAATTCACTATGTAGTCTCAGGGTGGCCTCAAACTCATGGAGATCCTTCTACCTCTGCCTCCCAAGTGCTGGGATTAAAGGCATGCGCCACCACGCCTGGTCGTTCCCACCTTTCTAATTAGCGAGGCTAGAGATGCTCAGAGTGGGCAAGTCACTGGGCCGAGTTAGCCAGCACATCAATGCTAAAGTGGAGGCGCCCACAGGGTTGATCCGCCGACACCAACACTCTTTTCCTGTGTGCACCATGGCCTTGGGCTGTCTCTGCTCCCCACAGACTCCACAGGGGTGAACTTTGGTCTACCTTGGGCACTCTCTCTCTCTCTGTCTTTGTACTTGGGTACAAAGCAAGCTGTTCTTTGGGTGCTGGGGACTGGGGAGCAGGTGCACGGGTGGAGAGGCCATGCTTATAAAGGCAGCTAAGACCCAGATGGTGAGCTGGTCTTCATCCCATCATAGGGCACCGCGCAGTCAGTGCCCACTCTGCTCCTGTTGCTTCCTGGGGTTCAGTTTCCCCATCTATGCAGCAGGTGGCACGGAAGCCCAGGACAGTCATTTGGTCCCCAGTTGTGCTGATAAGCTTGTCCTCTTAGAGGAGGCAGTGGGGTAATGGCCTCTCCACAGGGACGGGCCTCGTTCTTCCCATCATGCCTCCAGGGAGCCATGGTGACGCGGCTATGCCCTTCCAGGCTGCAGCCTGGTGCTCCTACTAGTGCTGGAATCCCAGGGAAGGCAGGCTGGATAGATGGCTCAGTGGTTAAAGGTGCTTGCCTGCAAAGCCTGATGGCCCAGGTTTGAATCCCCTGTACCTGCATAAAGCCACATGCACAAAGTGGCATATGTGTCTGAAGTTCGCAGTGACAGGAGGCCCTGGCACACCCATATTCTCTTTCTCAATCTTTCATAAATAAATAAGTAAATAAATAAATAAAATATTTTAAATAAAAGAATGCTGGGGGGGGGGTAGCTTGAGAAATAGCTTAGCACTTAGGGTGCTTGCCTGTGTAACTTAAGGACTAATTCCCCAGGACCCACATAAGCCAGATGCACAAGGTGGTACATGCGTCTGGAGCTCATTTGCAGTAGCTGAAGGCCCTCACGCACCCATTTTCTCTCTCTCTTTCACTCTTTGTCTCTTTCTGTCTCTTAAATAAATAAAAATAAACAATTTTTTTAAATAAAAAAAGAATGCTGAGGAAGAAGCCCATGTTGGTACACTGGAGGTGCTTGGAGCAAGGCCTGACTCCTCCCATTCCTGGGGCCCAGTGAGGGCTGAGCAGAGCTAGGCTGGGCATCCCAGGTCCCAGCTCATCCATGAAGTCACACTCTTAAGACACATGAATAAAAATGCCAAAAATGCCAAGGCTTGTCAGACCTGGTGGCATAGGCCTGACATCCCAGCTACTTGAGGGGCTGAGGTAGAAGGCTCAAAAGTTCAAGGCCAGTGACTTACTGAGACCTTGTCTCAAAAATTAAAAGTCTGGCTGGAGAGATGGCTCGGTGGTTAAGGCACTTGCCTGCAAAGCCCAATGACCTGAGTTCACTTTCCCCAGTTCCCATTTAAAGCCAGATGTACATGGTGGCACATGTGTCTGGAGTTCTTTTGCAGTGGCTAGAGGCCCTGGCATGCTCATTCTCTCCCTCTATCTCTCTCTCTCTGCCTCTTTCTCTCTCACTCTCTCAAATAAATAAATAATAAAAAGAGGGGCCGTGGGAGAATGGTTGCCTAGCATGTATGAAGCCCTAGG